>WOXC01003503.1:0-612770 GCA_011680675.1 Gymnobelideus leadbeateri
TCCCTTCCATTATTCCCCCTTCTATTCCCCTTCCCCTCTACTCTCCTGTAGGGTGAGATAACCTATTTAGTATGTATGTAATTCTCTCCTATTATATATATATATATATATAACCTATTTAGTATGTATGTAATTCTCTCCTATTATATATATATATATATATATATATATAACCTATTTAGTATGTAATTCTCTCCCTGAGATAACCTATTTAGTATGTATGTAATTCTCTCCCTGAGCCAATATTCTATGAGAATAAGGTTTTGCTTTTTTGCCTTCCTGTTCTTACCCCCCATTGTAACCATTTTCCCTTGCTTCTTCTATATGAGATAGTTTACCCCATTATGTCTCTCCCCCATCTCCTCTCATTATATTCCTCTCTCACCTCTCAATTTCACTTTTTAGTATCATCCCTTCCTATTCAATTGGTTCTTTGCCCTCTGTCTATGTATACGGGTACACATACATGCACACACTCACATATGTATTCATACACCCATATACCCTCCTATATAGACATATATATGTATACATACATATATACATATATATGCATATATATATGTATACATTTCTGTTCCCTTCAACTATTCTCATACTGAGAAAGGTTTCATAAGTTACAATGATCATTTTTCCATGTAGAAATTTAAATAGTTCAACTTTGATAAGTTCCTTATGATTTCTTTTCCCTGTTTACCTTCTCATGCTTCTCTTGCTTGTATGTGAATATCAAATTTTCTATTCAACTCTGTTTCTTTTCATCAAGAGTTCTTGAAACTCCTCTATTTCATTGAATGACCATATTTTCCCCTGAAACATGATATTCAGTTTTGCTGGGTAGGAGATTCTTGGTTTTAATCCTAGCTCCTTTGACTTCCAGAATATCATATTCCAAGCCCTTCAATCCCTCATTGTAGAAGCTGCCAGTTTCTCTATTATCCTGATTGTGTTTCCAAAATATTCAAATTGTTTCTTCTTGGCTGCTTGTAATATTTTCTCCTTGATCTGGGAATTCCAGGACCTGGCTATAATATTCCTAGGAGTTTTCTTTTTGGGATCTTTTTCAGGAGGTGATTGGTGGATTTCAACCTCTATTTTGCCATCTGGTTCCAAAACATCAGGGCAATTTTCCTTGAGAATTTCTTGAAGGATGATTTTTAGGTTCTTTTTTTTAATCATAGCTTTCAGGTAGTCCAATAATTTTTTAATGATCTCTCCTGGATCTATTTTACAGGTCAGTGTTTTTTCTAATGAGATAATTCACATTGCCTTCTAATTTTTCATTTGTTTAGATCTGTTTAGTAGTATCTGTAGCAGTAAGCACCCCAGAGTCCCCAGGGTGGCTGCCAACAGAGTTTCTTAGATCTGCTTTGCTAAAGGAAAACAACTCAAAATGGGTTAACAATCTTGCTTTAATCAATCAAACATATATCATTTACCTAGATCAAGGGAAAAATGGACAGCACCCCAAACTTCAGAGTGTACAGAGGTTACAAGCAGAAGTTACAAGACAGAGAAACATTTCAGCATACAGGCTTCCAAACTGTCCAACCATTATATCAATACCAAATCACAGTTACCAGAGAGGGAAGCATCAACATCTGGGTTTTCAAAGCCGGGGGGGGGGGGTAGGGCTTTCAGCGGCTGCCCAGATTCTCATCTGGTCAAATCACACAACACTTCTCAAAATGAGCCCCAAAGAAAGCCTCACCTCAGGGATTATATAGCTTTCTCCAGGCTCAAAGAATGTAACAACCCTCTTGTCCCACTGCCCAATCACAGAGTATCTCATGAAAAACAAGCCTCCCACCACAGGCTTCAGGTACACTTAACCTAGGGGCAGGGAAGATCTTAAAAATTTACATTCCCATAGCAGTATCTTCATTTCTCATAAAGTCACTAGCTTCCATTTGCTCCACTCTAATTCTGAAGGAATGATTCTCTTCTTTTGAGATTCTTTTTTTCCTTCTAGCAAATTCAGCTTTTTAAGGCATTCTTCTCCTCCTTGCCCGTTTGAGCCTCCTTTGTCATTTGAGTTAGTCTATTTTTTAAGGTGTTATTTTCTTCAGTCAGGCTGTTGACGCTCATTTCATAATTTTCTTGTATCATTCTCATTTCTCTTCCCAATTTTTCCTTCACTTCTCTTATTTGGTTTTCAAAATCCTTCTTAAGCTCCTCTATGGCCTGCAATCAGTTCATATTTTTCTTGGAAGCTTTTGGTACAGGAGTTCTGACTTCATTGTCTTCCTCCTGCTCCATGCTTTGATCCTTTTTGCCCCCAAAAAAATGAATCTAAAGTTTGATTGCTGTGCTTGCTTTGCTTCATTTGCTTGGTCATGTTGCCACTCAATTACTTGACTTTTGCGCTTTTTGCCACAGTAGAACTCTGCTTCCTGAGAGGAGAGCTTTGTCCCAAATTGCTGGTCTTTTCACAGCTTGTTGAGCTATTAGTTGGGTGCCCTCTCTGAAGCTTCCACCCCTCTGCCACCTGTTCACACACCCCAGGACCTCCACCCTAAACAGCAATTCAGATCCAAGCAGGTTAAAAAGCTAGTGCAATTACCCCTCAGACTTGTCACTTGGTCCCCTATGATCTGCAGGCCAGGAGGTCTGAAGCAGCCATGCGGCCTCGGCCACCATGCCTCAGCCACTTCTCCCACTGGGAGCAGAGGCCAGACTGCTCTCCTGGACCCCCTGTTCCCAAAGTCCACTGTCCTCTCACTTTGTCTTTGGCATTTATGGGTTGATAAAATCTGGGAACCACCACAGCTACTGGTGATCAAATCTCCCGAAGTCTGCTCCAGCACTGGGGCCTCCCTGAGGATAAAACTGCAGTCTCAAGAGGGGCTGGGCTCTGCTCCCAGCATGCTGTTATGGACTCTTCCTGTCTGCCTGCCAGGCTGCCTTCAGCGGGAGGTTTCTCTCTGTCACTTTATGGGTTTTATAGCTCTAAAGTTTGTTTAGAGTCATTTTTATAGGTATTTGGGGTGGTTATGGGAGGAGCACAGGGAGTTTTCCTGCTTCTATGCTGCTATCTTGGTTCCACCCCAATCATGTTTTTAAAGGAAAGTTTTTCTCTTCCAAAGTATCACTGAAATTTGAAGAAATTCATGTTAGAAAATAGTATATGACTTTGTATTAATAAATTTGGACCCTATTTTAATTAAGGCTATAGGTATATGTTCACTAGAAGAACAGTCCCTAGAACTCTTAACTCTTTCAACAATGAGGTACCAAGACCAACACTAGGAAAAATATTGAAAAAATAAGGTAAGTATATAGAATAAAAAGGATGAGAACATTTAGGGAAGAGTGGATAATAGGGAAAATCTACTTCATTTTTGTGATTTCTCAATCTCTGATCAAGAAATTGTTTTTCCTGATTTAACAAAGCAGTTTTCTAAAACTGGATGTGAAGAGTCACATTATGTAATGAAAAGAGCAAAAGATAGGATGCCTGGTTCAAATACCAGCTCTATTACTTACCAATGACACCTGAAATATTCATTATGAAATGAAAGTCTTTTAAATTTTTTCTTCTCAGGGCCTCAGTTTCTCATCTATTAAATAAAAGGGTAGGATGAGATTATTATATTTGATGTCATCCACAGCTCCAAAGATCTAAGTAGGCTAAGTTAGCCTTTGGCACTCCTTATCTCTAATTCCTTCATTGCCCCCTATCCCATCCCTTTCAGCCTTTTAGACACCACAATGCAGCATTACTCCTGAATATCATTTTCCCCCCAATCTATCTGGGTTTCCCTTATCCTTTATGAAGGAAAGAAATCTGAAAAAAGTCATCCTCATTAAGATGTTTTTGCCAGTTGTATTGAAAAGGGAAACATCAAAGGAGGGTAAGGCACAATCTCAAAAGAATGAACGTATAATTGGAATTTAAAACATCATTGAACCTTATATTTCAGATAGCAAGAGGGGGACTCAAAATATGTCACATATATAATTGCCTACTACATACTACAAAGTCAGCCTTACTCAGAAAACTATATAACAGTGCCTTGGGCAAAAATAGAAGTTCATTTGATAACACTATCATGGCGATGGGCTGAGCTGAGTGTAATTAATTGAAATTCTTTTGAAAAAATTTATAGATGAATATATAGAAATAATCTTAAAATGTAAGCAACATTTAATAATTGTTATATAATATAATTATACAAAATAATTAGAGATGCAATGTATTAGATAGAGTGCTGAATTTGGACTTAGAGAAAATCTGGGTTCAAATTCTTTTTCTGACATTATGTCCTCTGTTATCCTGAGGAAATTACTTAACTTCTAAATGTCTCAAGTAACTCCATATGACCTCTGCCAACTGGATATTGATCTTAATCTTTCATGGTATGGGGGTTTTCCACTCCAAAATTCCACTCATGGACAAAATAATCACAGGTCTTTCCTATAATTATAATTGTTATATGTAATATTCACAAAGCTCTATTTACATGCTTCAACATTTATAAGATTGAGTTCTATTACCCTGGAAAACATCAAGGATAGTTTCAGCAATAGAACATCTGGTTTCTTAGGATAAGCCAAGGTAAGTAAATAGAAACTCATCACTAATAGCTTACCCCCACATGATAAATTTGAGGACATGACAACCTCAGAAATAAAGGAAGATACAAAATAAACCTCATACTTAGCACTTTCCTTCTGAAATAACTGGGTGAGAGAGAGAAAGAAAGAGCAAGACAGACAGAAAGAGACAGACAGAAAAATAGACTGAGACAGAGAACAAGAGAGAAAGAAGATAGAGTCCAGTAGGTAAAAATAATTGATATTTTTTTTGCCCATCTGTAAAAAATATCTTTTTTAACTTTTGTGATTTTTACAAACGTGAGATTCTTGTCCAACGACCAATGAGTAGAAATTCAGGAGAAACTAAATTAAATCAACGTTATTGTTATTATTATTTTTGCTATAGAAGAAACTAAAAGACAAAAGGAAGTTGCACATAAATTGGAAAATGCCTCACAGATTCTCCTTGGAGAGTAAGATGGAGGAATTAGAGGATTTGATTTTATTGGGCATACAAAGTCAACAAAAAACATAATTTAATGAGATATTGGTTTATTTCATATTGAAATATTCATATAGGCATGTAAAAAAGACCTCAAGAAAATAGTTGAAGATTCATTGGTAATATCAGTTGCAAAGGATGAAGTAGTAGAGAAATTGTAAAGAAAAAAAAAAGATCCTAATCAATGTACATATTGATGTTTTGTGACTTCCATGCAAAGATGGTCAGAAAAAAACATCACACACACACTGATAAAAGCATAATTCAGCAATAAGAACCAAGACAACCCAACTGTTTTTAGATTACATAGAAATATGCTTCCTACAAATCAGGAATACTTTATTTAGAAGATAGTGAAGATGGATTGGGTATAAACCTTAAGAAATAACAGTGCCCCCCAAAAAGAAAAAAAGTTGTAGGAGGAAGAAAACAGATCCTAATATGAGTCATTTCTAAAACAGCTGACTGTGTGCAAACTATTGACTTGTTAAAGAAATATCAATATCAATAATACATTAAAAGAAAACAAATGAAAAGATAAAGTATCCAACTGAAACAACTTCAACCCATCCCACATTAAATAAGGCACTGATACAAAAAGAAAGGAGAAATGAGAATGAATAAAACAATAGATACAAAGATAGATTATCACCATTTCAATGGAAAATCCCATTCTTTATTATTACAGAAGAAGACAACCAAGAAAATATCAAGAATTACTAACCCAAATTCCTACTTTTCATATGTACATTGTTTTTATAAGAATTATTTAAACATCCATGGAAGGTATTTTTAATATAGGTAGAAGCAGTATTTTATGAAAGAAATTATGTAAAGACAAGAGCTCAACAGTCATACAATTGACTGAAAGGTAGAAGGAATAAAAACAATACCTCTGTGCTTTTTAATTATAAGAAAAAGTGGGATAAAATAAAATCTCTTCCTAAATACTCTCTTCCAATAAGGTATTTCCCAAACATTTCTTTAAATAGATGATTTGAGAGATGTAATAATGGAGAATATTTTACATAATGACCCTATGATTATTAATTTCAAATTAAATATAAAATAGGAAAATGTATGTTCCTCCAGTCATGTCTGCTATCATCATAAAAAATGTCTCGTGCTCAATTCATGTGGAGTAGGTAATCCTTATAAGTAGTGAGGTCTTCTAGAAAGCCCAGTTTATCAATGACATTTTAAATTATTAATCATATTATCATTTTATATTATGAAATTATTTAGAAATGAAATATAATGAGCATTTCCCTCTATGTGCATATGTGTACATATATGTATGTGGATCATTATTATGTACTGCTTGCTTTTCTTTATTTATATAATAAATTTATCATGTAACTTTCAAGCTGTTCCAATTATCTGTCATGCTTTTTTTGGTCTTCCTATTTTTTTTTCTATATTTTAAGGAATGCTTTAAAGATCTCATTTCTTTTCTTTTCTTCTTCTTTGTTGTGCCTCTATCCCTCTCTTCCTACCCAAAACAACAAAGTCATTGTAGCAAATACACATAATCAAATAAAATAAATCACTGTATTGACCAGGTCCAATACTCTGTGTCAGTTGGACCTTGAGTCTATCATCTTTTGGTTGGTAAGTAGGCAGCTTGCTTTATCACCACTTCTTTGAAATCATGGTTGAACATTGGCAAAATCCCTTAACTCTTTCAAAGTTGTTTGTGTTTGCAATATGATTGCTTTTGTATAAATTGTTCTCTTGCTTCTGCTCATTTCACTTAGTATTAGTTCACACAAACCTTTTATGGTTTGTCATATATTTCATAAATTCTTAACTTCATTGGGTCATATAATATAATTTGTTTAGCCCCAGATGATGTGTGCCCTTCATTTGCTACTATTAATATTTTTGTACGTAGGTTTTCTTTTCCTCTTTGTTGTTGTGATTGTTCCTCATTTTCATGGAGGATCAACAACATCATGGGGTGAGGTCTTAACTTGCACCTGAATTGGATTTAAGTGAGGCAGATTTGCAGAAAGTCCTCAGCGTCACTCTCCCTTTCAAAGTCATCGAAATCCAGTGGCAAGACAAAGTTAAGACAACTGGCAATGTCCCAAAATGCAGTGGATGACTTTGGCATCTTTGATATATGACCAATCTTTTCCTCTTTGTAAAATCTCTTTGGGAATAGATCCAGGAATGATCTGGGTATGCACACTTTTAAGCATGTAAAGACATGTTTCCAGATTGCTTTCCAGAGCAGGTAGACCAATTCATAGCTGTGTGGTTGACATCTTATTGATGGCCTCAAGCCCCAGGACATTAAAGTGCCTTCTAAATGAAATCCAGGATCACTTAAAAGACTTTAGCCTAAGTACCTATACAGGAAAATATAATGGACAATTAAACGCCTAATTAGATGCCAAGTCAATCCATCAAAAGGATTTATTAAATACCTACTCTGTGCCTGGCTCTGAGGATACAAAGACAAAAGTTGAAAGTGATTTTCCTCAATTACATTAAATTGTGTTGGCAGAAGCAGTATTTGAGTATATAAATATATGTAACTTACATACAAAATTAATGAAGGTGATTTTGCTGGGGAGGACACTAACAACAAGGAGTATCCAGAAAGGGTTCATGTAGAATGAAACTCTTGAGAAAAGTTATGAAGGAAATAAAGGATTCTAAGAGGCAGTAACAAAGTGAGACATAAGAGCAGCCATTGCAAATGTGTGGAGTCAGGATATAAGCTATGATATGTGAAGAGTGGCAAGAAGGGAAATTTGATTGAATTGAGAGTTTAGGAAATGAAGTAATATAATTGGCCAGAAAGGTAGGTTGGGGCCTGGTTTTTGAAGGGCTTTGAAAGTTAAATCAAGGAACTTATGTTTATTTTGAGAGATAAATAGAGGGGACATTAAAGTTTATCAAATAAGGAAGTGGCATGATCAGATAGAGATACACTTCAGTAGAATCACTTTGTTAGCTATGGGGAAGATGTAATGAATCAAGTGAAGACTTGAGAAAGTGAGGGTACTTAGATAACTGCTGAAGTGGTCCAGGAGAGAGATAATGAGGCTCTGAATTAGAGTGGGGGCAGCAGGAATAGAAAAAGGAAAGATGTGATTAATAATATGAAGTTAGAAATAGCAAGATTTAGCAACTGATTGGAAACATGGGGAGTAAGGGGGATGGGAGCTAAGGATAAATGGGGTTGCAAAACTGGAAGGATTGCAGCGACCTCAGCAGAAATAGGGAAGTTCAGAAAATAGAATTTGAAGAGAAAGATAAGCAATTCAGTTTTGTACATATTCAATTTGAGTTTCCTTCATTTTGGAGGGTTGCTCATATATTATAGCTCTTACACATCTCACAAAATCCGTCTGACTTGTGACTCTAACATAATGACTCTGACATGAGTCTTTACACAGTATTGGATTCTATTTGTTCTCCCCAAAGAAGCTTCAGTTCCCTTCTGTTCATCAGTCAATAATAATTTATTAAGTGCTTACAATGTTCTATGCATTATACTAAGCTTTTGGAACAAAAAGAAAGGCAAAAACATAATCTTTTCCTTCGAGGGGCTCACGTTCAAATGGGAAAAACAGCATTAAAATAACTATGTACATACAATATACAGGGTAAATGGAAAGTAATTTCAGAGAGAAGGCACCAGAAGTGGTGCATGTTAGGGGAGAGTAGGAGGTTTCTTGTTGAAGGTAAGAACTGAGTTGAATCATAAGTCAGGGAAGTCAGCAAGCAGAGGTGTGGAGGGTGAGCATTCTAACCTTGGAGGTGGTAGCCAGTGAAAAGGCACAGTGTGAGCAAATAGAGTGTAGTGTGCTAGGAATTAATAGGCCAGTATAGCCAGATCTAAGATTATATTGAAGGGAGCAAAATGTAAGACAACTGGAAATTTATGAATGGATCGAGTTATTAAGGGCTTTAAATGACAGATTATTTTATATTTTCCTTTGATAGTACTGGGGAACCACTGAAGTTTATGAAGTAGAAAGATAGGGTACCAAAAATACCCTTTGTGAAAAACAGTTTGGAAAATGAGGCAAGGAGGGGGAAAGACTTAAGGCAGGAAAAACAACCAGGCTATTGCAATAGTACACACAAAAGATGATGAGGGACCGCACCAAGATGGTGATCATGAGAGTAGAGAGAAAGGGAGGTATAAGAGAGATGTCATGAAAGTAGAAACAAAATGACTTGACAGGGGCGGCTAGGTGGCGCAGTGAGTATAGCGTTGGCCCTGGAGTCAGAAGGACCTGAGTTTGGATCCAGCCTCAGACACTTAACGCAAACACAAACAAACAAACAAACAAACAAACAAACAAAAACCTAGCTGTGTGACCTTGGGCAAGTTACTTAACCCCAATTGCCCTCCAAAAGGCAAAAAAAAAAAAAATGACTTGACAGATTATGTATATGAGATGAGTGAAAAGTCAAGGATTACACTGAGGTTGGTAGCTTAGGATAACTAAGGAGGAGGATGGTGACCTGGACATCATAATAGAAAACTCGGAAAAAGGAGGATTGTAGGCGAGGGGAAAGAGATAATTATTACTGTTTTACACTGTTGAATTTAAGATGCCTTAAAAAGAAATACAGTTTGAGTTGTTCAAACTGTAGTTGGTGATGAAGAACTGAACAGGAGAGAAACCAGAATTGGATTTTGTAGATCTGGAAATCGTCTACATAAAAATGATAATTAAAACTATAATGATGAATTGAGAGAAAAGGAGACATTGACCCAACACAGAGCCTTGGGAAAATTGACATGGTTAGTGGGAATGATCTATATAGAGATCCAGCAAAGAAAGCTGAGAAAGAGTAGTCAGAAAGGGGTGTGTGTGTGTGTGTGTGTGTGTGTGTGTGTGTGTGTGTGTAACAGAGAGAGAAAGGGAGAGAAAGAAAGAGAGAGAGAGAGAGAGAGAGAGAGAGAGAGAGAGAGAGGAGAGAGGAGAGAGAGAGAGAGAGAGAGAACTGGGAGAGAAGAGCAGTACCATGAAATCTCTGAGAGGAAAGGGTACCTGGGAGGATAAAGTGCAAAAATATTTTTTTCAGTTTGGACAAGAAAGAAGACACCATTATATTTAGAAGTTAAAGGATCAATGGTAATTATGGAGAAAGTAGCTTCAATTGAATGACAAGTTCAAAAGCTGGATTTTACAGAGGGTTAGAAGATAGTAAGAGGAAAGGAAGTGGAGGCATGTAATATAGAAGTCTCCCCTGGAAACCATCATGATAAAAAGACATCAAACATAGGACAGGTTGCACTGGGCCAAACAACATCGAAGGGGCTCATATGTAAACTCATAGGAAGACTCTGCTCCTTTTTTTGAGTCCATGTGGGCCTACATGATAAGTTGTATTTACTCTTCTCCTTTATAACTGTGTTTTGCTTCTCCTTGATGTATATGATTCCCTGCCATCCCCATCTTTCTATTGTTACCCAGGGCATTAACAAGGCCTGTAGACTTCTTCCTTCCAATCCTATTTTTTTGTTGTTGTTGTTTTTTATTGTTTCAGCATATCTGTCTACTACCATCTCCCTAGTTAGATGGATTCCTGTAGGGAATGTACGAATGGGATCTACAGCTTAGCATCTATGTCCTCTCCTCCCAGGTTATATGTTCTCTCTTAAATATAAGACCGGGTCTAGGAATTCCTTGTGAAATGGGGGCAGTCTTGCCTTTACATGGATGTGCCAATAGCTTTGTAAAGTCATTAATATAGAAATTTCTCAAAATTAAAAATCCATTCTTGCCTATCCTGAGTATCCCTTGTCCATGCCTTTCCATAAGTTTACTCCATAGAGTCTGCTCAATATTCTGGGAGCAATCCTTTGCTTATCTCAAATGGAGCATGTAATATGTCCATTAAATATCCCTGACTCTTTCTGTGTAACTAACCCATCTTCCATTTCAGTCATGCATTTTTGATGATATCCTTCAGAGTGTTTCTTCATAGAACATGTCTCAATATATGTCTTTCATGAAACTTTTATCTCAACAATATTAATTTACTTCCTTTAAAGTGAGACTCTAGATTATGAGCCTTCAAGGAGTTGTTACCTTTCCCCTATGTGCCTCTAAATAAATTAGCCTCTTCTTTTGCCCCCTTTTTTCTTTTTTCTCTTCCTTTGCTTTCTATTCTTTTCCATTCCCTCTTCTCCACTTTCATTCTTCATATTTTTGGAATTTGATTAAACACATCACATGAAACTTATCCTAAAACTGTTTTTACATTATGCCAACAGAACTGGCTAAAAAGTGAACAGATTCTGTTTATCTTATCTTGGAGTGTGGAGGAGAGGCAAGGTGATGTATCTATTTGATGCCAAATAAGTGACCACTATTGGTTTTCTTTCCATTGAATTAATACTTTCGTTGAAATGATGTAATTAATTAGTTGTTTTTACATAATTGCAGAAGATGTAGATGATTTTTTTTTTCCAGAGAAAAGAAAGTAGTTCTTCCTAGGGATGGAAAATTATCAACCATCTGCTGATTTATATGTATGTAGAAGTCCTGCCATTTGAAGAAGCTCTGTTTTAAGAGATTATTTTTCTTCCTGTGGGGGTCTCTGCATTTAGAAGAAAATTCTCATGATATTTTCAGTTTGCTTTTCACTTAAGACTGACAAAAAAATACATCTTTGTGGTTCAAAGAGAAAACACTTAACACAGTTTATAAAAAATTCACAAGCCTTCCCTAACATCAAATAGCTCTTAGGAAAATACAACTTGATAGGTTGAGTGAAAACACACTCAAAACATACCTGATATTAAAAATTAAAGAAGAAAGGAGCAGTTGGGTGATCAATTTCGTGATCTCCCAAAGACTAATTCATTTGGAAAGTTATTAAAAACAGTTTTGTTGAACATCCCACCATTGGGGCCTGCTGTCCCCAATGATTTGTTCAATGGATTTAAAAAACAGAACATGGGTTGAAAATATAACACTCCTGAGCTGGGGTAGCCTTTTGAACAAGTCTGCCATGCATGCTTTCCTATGCTACCATGTGCTCTTGCTCAGAGAAGTTAAACACTGGCCATGCTAGAAGCAGCTGCATTTCAGTGGGGTATGAAATTATCCTCTGCATATTTGGTAGAAGTGTTAAATGTATTCATTGTCATCTTAGGTGTGATTACAAAGAAAGAAATGCACTTGATAACCCTGGTACCATTTCAAAAGAGGAAGCCTAATCTTGGTTTCCTGTCTCTATGCATATGTCACCTATCAAAATGATGATGATAAGTTGGTTTTGTTGTTGTTTTTTAATTTGGAAAGGAAAAATTACAACCAATGATGGAGACTACATGAATTAAAGGTACCCAACAGGGCCCCCAGTGTTTGCCTCTCATAAAAAAGCAAACTTGTGAAATCATCCTTTCACTTATTTTCCAAGTCAAGTTCCATGACTTCAAGGATTATTTATGAAATGTCAGGGTTTCCACCCTTCCCTCCATCTCACAGGGGTAGCAGGAGGAGACTATTCTCAGTATCACTTGTAGCATGTCATTTTAATCATTAGGATGGTGGTGTAGTTTGAAAATGAATGGAAGTCAGCTGTGCAGTGATTAAAAACCGGTGATGAAACAGCTGCTCTCACAATCTCACCACCTGGCAGTGGGTTCAGAGAGCAGCAACTGAAGACTGGGGAATTGGGGGTTGTGACTGACCTAGATTCTGACAAAAAAAAAAAAACTTAGGAAAATGGATTGGATTGTATATTAGAAGCCAGGTATGTCTCTTTTCTTGGCTCAATGATTATAGGAAAGCGAAGTTGATTCATTTAAAGGAAGCAAGATAAGATGGCAGTTCTCTATTGAGGAAATGACCATTTTCTCCTTAACTGCAGTTTAAGGGATTTTCATCTTTCCTTACTCACTAGTCACCACCTAAGGCCATGATAATGTTGAAAAAAATCCACCTTCACCTTGACCCATTACGAAGGCCCCTATTTCCTTCTCTTGTCTAAAGCAATTATAATTGTCCTAACCCTCTTAAGTCATGTAATAGAGTCAATCCACTCTACTTTTCTATAACCCTTTGTCTCGACTCCTTTTATAGCTTACCCACTCCAAAATGTTCATTTGAATTCATCTTTAATTAAACTTTAAGTGCTCAAAGTGTGGTTCAAGAGTTTAGGATGTATTGAAAAAAAGGTATTTGGGGGGCAGAGCCAAGATGGTGGAGTAGAAACAGCACGTCCAAGGCACTCTTCCCCCAGATTACCTCCAAACTATGTAAAAGGGGACTCTGAACAACTTCTGGAGCCCCAGCACCCACAGAACAACACAGATAAGCTAACCTCCCACTGAGGACAGCCCAGCAGCCCTGCAGGAAGGACCTGCACAGCACTCTGGTAGCTGGCAGCAGAGAAAACTCCCAGGAATATTATAGCCAGGTTCCAGAATCCCCAGATCAAGGAGAAAATACTACAAGCAGCCAGGAAGAAACAATTTCAATATTGTGGAAACACAATCAGAATAGCCCAGGACCTGGCAGCTTCTACACTGAGAGATCAAAGGGCATGGAATATGATATTCCAGAGGGCAAAAGAGCTGGGAATGAACCCAATGGTCATTCAGTGGAATAGAGGACTTTCAAGCATTCTTGAGGAAAAAAACAGAGTTGAATAGAAAATTTGACATCCAGACACAAGAAGCAAGAGATGCCTGAGAAGGCAATCAGGGAAAAGAAATCAAAAGGAACTTATCAAAGTTGAACTATTTACATTCCTATATGGAAAAACAATAACTGTGACTGATGAAACCTTTCGAAGTATGAACATAATGGAAGAAGGGTGTATGGTCATATGAATACATATGTGAATGGGTGTACCTATGTTTACAGTTATATATGGATAGAGGGCATAGGTTGAATTTGTTGGGAAGGGACGATACTCTAGGGGTGAAATTATGAGATGAGAGAGGAAAGTGGCAAGAGGAGATGGGGAGAGACAGGATAGGGTAGACTATCTCATGTAGAAGAAGCAAGGGGAAGTGGCTGCATGGGAGGTGAAGAATAGGAAGACAAAAAGGCAAAACCACATTCTCATTGAATTTGGTTCAGGGAGAGAATGACATACATACTAAATGGGATATCTCAACCTTCAGCAGAATAGGGGGAAGGGGGATGAGAGGAGGGATGATGGATGGGAGGGCATCCTTGGGGTGAGGGGAGGTTGGAAGTACCCATTATAGAAGAGCGACAGGATCAAGTAGGGAATGGACCAGGTGGGGGTGGGATGGGTGGGAGGAAATTACAAGCAGCCTTGTACAATATATCTACTATGGTAAAGTTTTGCATAGCTAGACATGTACAACCTATACTGAATTACTTATCTTCCCAGAGGGAATGGGTGACAAGGGAATGGTTCTGAAATTCGAGGTCTTAAAATTAAATGTTTCAAATATATATAAATACTATTATTAATACTCTTTTGCTTGTAATTGGGAGATAAGATGTTCAGGCATTGGGGCACAGAGATTCACCTTCCTCTAATGGAAAAGTCGAAGGGGGTATGGGAGAAGATATGGGAGAGAGCAGATTGGAGGAAGTGATATCTTGTGGGACTGCTATTCTGGGAGGGCGAGTAGGGGAAAAGCGGGGGAAAAATTGTAACTCAAAATCTGGCGGAAATGAATGATGTAAAACAGAAGTTAATAAAGCATTTGTTTAAAAAAAAGGAAAAGAGGTATTTTCAGTTAAAAATCTATGTGTCTGTGCAGCTAAGGATGTCTTCATCCAAATATTTACAGAAGCTAGGTCTCATTTCTCAGCAGTCTCATAATTTCTCTACCAACATTCATGTAAGTTTAAATGTGATTTTATGCTAATTTACCAAAACTGCAGTCCACTGCTTTATGTTTTCATAATGTTTACTTTGGGTCTTGAAGGTTAACCCTAGAGTGAACAATTAGAAGCAGAAAGTAAAGGTGTTTTGGGTGCTTATGTTTTGGTCTTGACGTGCTACTCTCCCTCACCTGTTAGACCCCAGAATCCCCCATGATCTAGGACCAATCTGGACCCATACAAAAGTATGAACACTTGGGATAAGATTCAACAGTCTCACGATCCAAGTGGTTTTAGGAGAAGGAAGAACCTGCCACAGACAACAATGTTCTCCATCTGGATTGTCTTCTCTTGCTAAATATGTCATCTGACCACAGTTAACCTTTTGCAAAGCTAGGTGCAAATACTCAATTAGCCCTAGAAACAAGTCCCATAGTTTTAGTTGGCCCTAACATGTCTTTCCTAACATTTCATTGGTTCCCTTCTTATCCATGACAGATTATTTAGTCACTTTCTTTTTCCACTACATAGTAAAAACCTTATCTCTCAGTGCAATAAAGAGATGATGGACAGATAGAAGGAAAGGGGGTACTATGGTAATGTTATATTGGTCATGCCATGGACCATGACTGGAGATAAGGTTGCAATCTAAACATTTTTGGTGATACAGGGTCTAGTTGTAGATGGTGCCTCCCAAAGTAGAGTTGGCATTAACTGATGGACCCAGAAGCTCCCAAATTTTGTTACCCACTCTTTATCCAAGTATAAAAACTCGGAATTCAGACATGCTGTTTTGCTACCTACATTTAGGAAAAGAAATACAAAGAAGAAGCATTTAGGAGCTCAAGATAAAGCTTACATAGTCCTAGCCAAACCCCTGGTCAGCATGGGCTTTTCTGTTCAGGTAGGAATGAATGTCCAATGCTCCTCTTGGGAGAGGGAGTGGGACAGGAAGAGGGAAGGGGGGAGATAGACAGAGACAGAGACAGAGACACAGAGAGACAGAGGGAGAGGAGAGCACAGTACGAGTGCACATATAAGAGAGAATCAGGAAATCAGGGAGTGAAGTCACTCTTTTTAAAGTGTACGGAGTAACAACTCTATTTCTAACTAGCCAACTTCCTATGCTGTGCCTTCTATGGCCCCCTCCTCCCTCTTCCCAACTTCCTTTTCCCTCAACCTGATAAAGATGAGCTGTTGGGGTAGAAGGAGGAAGGTTTCACTGAGTGCTTGCTATATCATACCAAAGATCCAACTTCTACATGACTTAAGTGTACCAAAAAGTGCCAAGTGAGGGATTCCCTAGAAAGTGACCCATCTAGATTATGTGTGAACAGTAGTAGCCAGGGTCCATGTCTATTCCTAAGTGTGCTCCATGGAATGGTCACTATTAACAGTGGTAACTTCCTAATTGATCTTCTTACTTTCAATTTCTCCCTGCTACAAGAGCATCTGACTACATCAAATGCTATCAAAAACCTTTGGTGGATCATTATATCCCCTAACAGAAAATACATACTCTTTAGCCTGATGTTTACAGCCCTCTATGACCTGACTCTCATCTGCCTTTCTTATTTCACATAACTTCAATTCATATTATATTCTAGCCAAATTAGACTTTAGTTGTTCTCTAAACTCTCACCCCTATACATTTGCATAAGCCCCATTTCTTATATCAATCATGGAAAGTAGTCCCTCCTTATCTGCTTTTTCAAGATCCTTATTATCCTTTATAGGTTAGCTCATGGTCCAATTCTTTGAAACTTTTGATGATTTCCTTGTTGTTAGTGTCTTCTCCCTCCTCCAATTTCCTAGTAGCACTCCTCTGATCTCACTTTCTCAACTCCCACTGTGCCAAGCACTGTGTTAGTAAAAACAAAGATAGTCCTTTTCCTCAAGTTGCTTATAATCTAGTGGGGAAAAACAGAAAAGAGATGAGAGCATGGTCTGAGGGTGCTGGGAGGAAACCAGGGGGTACCGAGCACAGGAGCATCTTGTTCCATGGATCTGAAACCAAGCAGAGCAAAATGAAGTGAGCTGAAATCATAATTTCTACCTTCTATAAAGGAAGACTTTGGGAGGTATTTGGCACTCCACCATCCAGCTTTCCAAATAGATGGGGAGGTGGTGCCCAGGCTTTGGGTAGCAGCATAGTGAAGTGATTAGAAGTGGAAAGGGGTTAGTATAGATGACTAGTACTCTCTCTTTTTCTAAGGAATATTTTATTTTTTCCAGATTACATGATAAAATAATTTTTTAACGATTTTTCAAAGTTTTAAGTCCCAAATTCTATCCCTCCTTCCCTCATCCCACTCCCCTCCTTGAGGTGGTAAGCAATCCAATATAGGTTATGCATATAAATTCATGTAAAGCATTTACATATTGATCCTTTTGTACAAGAGAAAGGAAGAAGGGGAGAGACAGAGAGAGACAGAGAGAGACAGACAGAGAGAGAGAGAGAGAGAGAGAGAGAGAGAGAATAAATGTTTGACTCTGTATTCAGACAATATCAGTTCTTTCTCTGGAGGCAAATTGAATGCTTCACCATGAGCCCTTTCAGATTATCTTGACTCATTGTATTGTTAAGAATAGCTAAGTGGGGTGGTTAGGTGGCAAAGTGAATAGAGCACAGGACCTGAATTGAAATCTGGTCTCAGACACATAATACTTACTAGCTGTGTGACCTTGGGCAAGTCACTTAACCCCAATTGCCCTGCACCCCCCCAAAAAAGAGCAAAAACAAAATAGCTAAGTCATTCACAATTAATCATACAATATTGTTGTTACTATGTGCAACATTTTCCTGGTTCTGTTCACTTCACTTTGCATCAGTTCTTGTAAATCTTTCCTCTTTTTTTCTGAAATCATCCTGCTTGTCATTTCTTATAGCACAATAATATTCCATGACAATTCTATACCATATCCTTTTTAGCCATCCCCCTTCAATTTCAAACTCTTAGCCACCAGAAAAAAAGCTACTATAAATATTTTTGTACAAATAGGTTGTTTTCTCTTTTTATTTCTTTAGGATACAGACTTAACAGTGGTATTGCTGTATAAAAGTGTATGCACAGTTTTGTAGCCCTTTGGGAATACTTCCAAATTACTCCCAGAATGGTTGGATCAGTTGAGAACTTGATCACATTTATCATTTTCCTTTTTCTTCACACTAGCCAATCTGATAGGTGTGAGGTGGTACCTAAGAATTGTTTTAACTTGCATTCCTCGAATCAGAAGTGATTTCTAATATTTTGTCATATGACTATAGAGAACTTTGATATCTTTTATTTCAATTGAGGAATGACTTGTATTCTTATAAATTTGACTCAGTTCTCTATATATTTGCAAAATTGAGACCTTCATCAGAGATATTTGTTGTAATTTTTTGTTGTTGTTTTCTACTTTCCTTTTAATTTGGGTTACATTGGTTTTTGTTAATTTTTTTAACTTTATGTAATAAAAATTATCTATTTTATATGCAACATTCTTTATATGTTGTTTGGTCCTAAATTCTTCACTTCTCCTTTGATCTAACAGATAAACTCTTCTATTCTCTCCTAAATTGCCTATGGTATTATCCTTTATGTGTTAATCATGTACCCACTGGTACTGTTTTTCCCTTCCAGCTGATAATTCCTCAAGATGCTATTGTTGTTTTATACCTAGTTTCTGCCATAATGTTTTCTAGTTTTCCCAGAAGTTTTTTTTTTCCTTTCAGATAGTAGGGTTTTGTTCCAAAAGCTTGGATCTTTAGCTTTATCATATACTCAATTATGATGCTCATTTACTATAATGTATTATATGCCTAATCTAGTCCACTTCCCTACCAGTGGACTGGTATTTCCTAACCAGAACCAGATTGTTTTAACAATTACCACTTCATAATACAGATTGAGATCTGGTACCTGCTACAATCTTTAGGATTTTCTAAGTAACTTAAAAAATAAATGAGAAGAATTCTCCAAATAATTCTAAGAAGATTAAGTTCTTAGTACTGTTGCTGATGAACACCTCTACTGTTCTTCCAATTTTTAAAAATCAAAACAAAAATTAACTTTTTAATAGGATAAACAAATAGGCAAAATCTATCATTACAGGTGAAACTCCAATCCCAAAGCACATTTATATGGTACACTCACCTTATTGGTAGAGATCAATGCCCTGCACCTAAGTGTGAGAGGTAAGGAAGAATTGGGAAGACTGAGACAGAAGATCTCTTCAGTCTTTTCCCAGATTTGAAAAGAAAGGTAGGAGTGGTCAACCTCACTTCAGGTTACTGAAGGAAAAGAATCTGGGAAGACATAAGGGGAATTGGCAGTCTCCATCATGACCCTAAACCGAGCTTGCTACAGTAAAGATTTCAGAGTTGCCCTTGGTTGAGATCCAGGATTCTTCCTGGATTGAAATGTGTAACCTCACTCTTTCTGAGAGAGCTCCTTTACACTATAAAATCTGATGCCTAATCTCCAATGTATGCCTTCTCTGCTTTCCATTTTGCTACGGATTTGAATAAATGGGTTTTCTTGGCTAAGGGCTTGCTATTCATTGTTGAACTGGCATTTGGTTGGAGAGGGGTTAAGGCTTAGATCTAGAGTTTGAGGTTTTCCTTTCATCCCCCCTCCCATAACAAAACAGCAGTTAGTAGTTAGCTTGAACTAAAAAATCATGTCTCCTATAGACATAATTCTAGCCTGACACCACTTCCCTAAAATAGCAGAGTTTGTAGACTTTGACTCAACCTTCTAATCCCAGTAAGAATTAAAGTCTTCCTTACAGAAAAATTAAAAGAGGCTAAAAGTGTCTATCCTACTTTCTTTTTTAAAATTAATTTATTAGTTTAGTTTCAGTTAACAAGATTCAATTTCTTAGTTCCTTGATTGTCAAATTTCCTTTACATCCCACCCCCCACCCACCACGACAGCATATAGTCCAGTATAGGATCTGCAAATACATTCATATTAGACATTAGTCCAATTACAAAGGCATATTGTAGTAGATGGGATGGAAAATGATAAAGAAATAAAACCAAACAATGAAAAGAAAAAAGATCAATTAGTTTGCTTCTATCAGGATTCAGGCTCAGTTCTTTCTAGTTATATCTCTGGATGTCGAATTTCTCTCTTTCATGAGTCTTATGGGATTGACTTATATCACTGCATTGCTGAAAAGAAACAAGTCTGTCATAGTTGGTCATCACAAATATGATGTGTCTGTGATTATATACAAATTTCTTCTGATTCTACTCTTCTCTCTCAGCATCAGTTTCTATAAGCCTCTCCAGGTAAATATGAAATCCGTTTCCTCCTCGTTTCTTATAGCACAACAATATTCCATTCCATTCATATACCACAACTTGTTTAGCCATTCCCCAATTGATGGGCACCCATTTAGTTTCCAATTCTTTGCAACCACAAAAAGGGCTGCTATAAATATTTTTGTACATATGGATCTTCCTCCCATTTCTATGATCTCTTTGGGATATAACCCTAGAAGTAGTATGGCTGGGTCAAAGGGTATAAAATTATTTATAGCCCTTTGGGCATAATTCCAGATTGTTCTCCAGAATGGTTGGATAAGTTCACAACTCCACCAGCAATGTATTAGTGTTCCAATTTGCCCACATCCTCTCCAGCATTTGTCATTTCCTTTTTTTGTCATCTTGGCCAATCTGACTGGAGAGATGTGGTATCTCAGAGTTGTTTTAATTTGCGTTTCTCTAATCAATAGTGATTTAGAGCATTTCTTCATATGCTTATAGATATCTTTAATTTCTTTCTCTGAAAACTGCCTGTTCATATCCTTTGACCATTTATCAATTGGAGAATGACTTGTATTCATATAGATTTGACTCAATTCTCTGTAAATTTTAGAAATGAGTCCTTTATCAGAGAGATAGGTTGTAAAAATTCTTTCCCAATTTCCCACCTCCCTCTTGATCTTGGTTACATTGGCTTTGTTTGTACAGAAGCTTTTCAATTTAATATAGTCAAAATTATCCATTTTGCATTTTATAATTCTCTCTAATTCTTGTTTGGTCCTAAAGTCTTCCCCTCTCCACAAATCTGTCAGGTAAACTATTCCTTGCTTTCCCAGATTGCTTACAGTATCATGCTTTATACCTAGATCATGCATCCACTTAGACTTGATTTTGGTATATGGCATTAGATAATGATCTATGCCCAGTTTCTGCCATACTGTATTCCAGTTTTCCCAGCAGTTTTTGTCAAATAGTGCATTCTTATCCCAAAACCTTGGGTCTTTGGGTTTATCAAACAATAGATTACTATATTCATTAACTGCTGGGTCTCCTGCACCCAATCTATTCCATTGATCCACTACTCTATTCCTCTGCCAGTACCAAGCAGTTTTGATGACTGCTGCTGTATAATATAGATTTCAATCTGGCATAGCTAGTCCACCTTCCCTAGCATTTCTTTTCATTAATTCCCTTGATATTCTAGACCTTTTGTTTTTCCAAATATATTTTGTTTATTATTTATTATTTTGTCTAACTCTAAAAAGTAGTTTTTTGATAAACTGATTGGTATAGCACTAAATACATAGTTTAGTTTGGGTAAAATTGTCATTTTTATTATAGTAGCTCGACCCAGCCATGAGCAATTTATATTTTTTCCAATTAGTTAGATCTGATTTTATTTGTGTGGGAAGTATTTTGTAGTTGTGATCATATAGATTCTGGGTTTGTTTTGGCAGGTAGATTCCCAAATATTTTATAATGTCTACAGTGACTTTAAATGGGATTTCTCTTTCTATCTCTTACTGTTGAGTTTCATTAGAGATATACAGGAATGCCAAGGATTTATGTGGGTATATTTTATATCCTGCCACTTTGCCAAATTTATTTATTGTCTCAAGTAGTTTTTTATTTGATTCTCTAGGATTCTCTAAGTATATCATCATATCATCTGCAAAGAGTGATAGCTTGGTCTCTTCTTTGGCTAATTTGATTCCTTTGATTTCTTTTTCCTCTCTAATTGCTACTGCTAACGTTTCTAGTACCAGATTGAATAAGAGGGTTGATAATGGACACCCTTATTTCACTCCTGATTTTATTGGAAAAACTTCTAGTTTATCCCCATTGCATATAATACTTGCTGATGGTTTTAAATAGATGCTATCAACTATTTTAAGGAAGGCTCCAATTATTCCTATACTTTCTAGTGTTTTTAATAGGAATGGATGCTGTACTTTGTCAAAAGTCTTTTCTGCATCTATTGAGATGATCATGTGGTTTCTGCTAGTTTTATTGTTGATATGCTCAATTATACTGATGGTTTTCCTAATATTAAACCATCCTTGCATTCCTGGAATAAATCCTACCTGATCAAAGTGTATTATTTTTGTCATAAGTTATTGGAGCCTTTTGGCTAATATTTTATTTAAAAATTTTGCATCTAAATTCATGAGGGTAATTGGTCTATAATTTTCTTTCTCTGTTTTATCTCTTCCTGATTTAGGAATCAGTACCATATTTGTGTCATAGAAAGAATTTGGTAGGACTCCTTCACTAATTTTCCCAAATAGTTTGTAGAGTATTGGAATCAATTGTTCTTTAAATATTTGATAGAATTCACTAGTAAACCCATCTGGCCCTGGAGATTTTTTCCTAGGGAGTTCATTGATGGCTTGTTTGATTTCTTTTTCTGAGATGGGGTTATTTAGGTAATTCACTTCCTCTTCAGTTAATCTGGGCAACTTGTGATTTTGTAAATATTCATCCATTTCACTAAGATTGTCATATTTATGTGCATACAATTGGGAAAAATAATTCCTCATTATTTTTTTGATTTCCTCTTCATTGGAGGTAGATTCACCCTTTTTATTTTTGATACTCATAATTTGGTTTTCTTCTTTCTTTTTTTATCATATTGAGTAAGGGTCTATCAATTTTGTTGATTTTTTCATAAAACCAGCTCTTAGTTTTATTTATTAATTCAATAGTTTACTTAATTTCAATTTTATTAATCTCACCTTTGGTTTTCAGTATTTCTAATTTAGTACTAAATTGGGGGTTTTCAATTTGTTCTTTTTCTAGCTTTTTCAATTGCATGTCTAATTCATTGACCTCCCTTCTCTCTGCTTTAATTAAGTATGCACTCAGGGATATAAAACTTCCCCTAAGAACTGCCTTTAAGGCATCCCACAAATTTTGGTATGTTGTCTCATTATTATCATTCTCTTCAATGAAATTATTGATTGTTTTTATAATTTCTTGTTTGACCCACCCATTCTTTAGGATTAAATTTTTTAATTTCCAATTAATTTTTGTCTATCTTTCCCTGGCCCTTTATTGCATATGATTTTTATTGTATCATGATCTGAGAATGATGCATTTAATATTTCTACCTTTCTGCACTGAATTGTGAGGTTTTTATGCCCTAGTACATGGTCTATTTTTGAGTATGTACCATGCACTGCTGAAAAGAAAGTAAATTCCTTTTTATCCCCATTCAGTTTTCTCCAGAGATCCATCATATCTAGTCTCTCTAAAATTCTATTCACCTCCTTAACTTCTTTCTTGTTTATTTTGAGGTTAGATTTATGAATTTCAGAAAGGGAGAGATTAAGGTCCCCCACTAGTATAGTTTTACTATCTATTTCTTCCTCTAATTCCTTTAACTTCTCCTCTAGGAATTTGGATGCTCTACCACATGGTGTATATATGTTAAGGGGCAGGAGAAGCTGCTATCCCTGCTGGGGGCCTGACTCTCCTACCTGGCTCCAATGATTCCTCCTGTCCCCTGGTGAGATGAAAGCAAGATGATTGCGATTCTTCCTTGGTAAGTCTGCAGGCTGGGGCTTCTCTCTCTCTGGTGCAGTCTGCTTGTCTGCTCTTAAGTCTGAGCTGTGCAGACCCCATGGGCTCTGTGCCTGTCCTGTCTGGACGCACTGGGCAGTTTCCTGGGCTGGATTCTGCCACGATTCGTCTCCAAGTGGATTTTGTCACTCCAGAATCCGTTCAGATTCACTTTTTAAGGTTTAGTGACTGAGGAACTTAGCGCAGTTACTGCTTCCTTTCTGCCATCTTGGCTCCACCTCATATATCCTACTTTGAAGCCACACAATGTGCCCTCATGCTTCATGGGGAAATGGTCCTTGCCACACATCGGAACCCACTGCATAGAATTATCTCCTCTTAAACTTAGAGACCACCTGTGGGCAAAGTATATGAAGTTCACATAGCTCTTATGTTCTTTTGTGGAGTCCTCAGGAAGTTCCTCTTACGTGTGGCTCTCTCCTGGTTTCTTAGAATTGAACCCCTTTAGTAGTTCTGAAGTCCTGAAGCCTTTCCTGAGTTATCTCCATTGTCCTTTCTTCGTCTCTTAGCTCCCAATATAGATTCAGCTATCAGTCATAGCTGCTAAGAAGACACTGAAACTGACACCCATGGGAGCTTCACATCTTCCAACCTTTCAAACTTTATAAGATCTTTATTTTGTCAATGGAGGGGAAAGGAGTATAAACCCACTTAAATGCATCACTTATTCCTCCTCTTGACTTGATACTTTCTAGTACAGGCATCAGAATTATTCTTTCCTGGAAGTTGGAAACTCCTAGCGCTGGTCTGATTTACCTTTGGACAGATGATTCTGAAAATTATTTGGAAAATCTATGATGAGATGTATATGAGGTGTATCTCTTTCTTTTCAACCAATCATGGAATATTTGCTATGTGGCATTCAATTTTTCATCTAATCATCAAAGTACTTCTTTCCTACAGCTTTTATTAGGGATTTGATAGACCTAATTCAGAAATCTGGACTTTCTGTATTTACATTGATTTACACTGATGACTGAAAACATTTTTCATCCTTCCAGGACAGTATAATATCTTTGGGGTTAGGGATCATCTCTGTTTTTGTATCCCTAGGACCTATTAAATTGCTCTGATAATAGTAAATATTTGTTAAATGATGTTGCCTTGAATTGTATAGAATCCCATGATACTGTTGCCTCTCTATTTTGTGGAAGAAATTATGTGTGTGTGTGTGTGTGTGTGTGTGTGTGTGTGTGTATCAGGGAAGATCAGAAAACTGAAAGTCCCTCCCTCATTAATACTCTTTTAACTTAATAAATTGTTTCTTCACAAACAAATTTCTTCATTTGCCCCCAAAGCCTGTGTTTGTGTTGTTTACAAAACAACCCTGAGCCTCTGCTTTCAAGACAGACACCATGTGACCAAACAGGCACACCAGGAGAACAAAATAAAGCAGTCATTTATCTCTGAGGTTGGGTCCTTTAGCAGCAGGGGGCATGGCAAGGAGGAACATTTCTTCACAACAGGTCTCTTGACAAAATTATCAGCTGGAAGGGAAAAGCAGTTTCCATTGTGCTCTGAGTCACAACACAGGGAGGGAGGCAAAGCAGCCATCTCCAGGAAGTCAGCAGGGCTATGTCTATTGGGAAATTGTAGCAGGAGGTAGAGGAAGGAGAGGAGAAGAAAGAAAAATGAGATTTGAAAGAAAATAAATTCTCTCTTGGTAATCCCTATACATAATGTGACAGGTGATCCTTTTATGACTATAACCTGTTTAAGTACAAAAGAGTCCCTTTGTTCTCTGTCTTGGTGGAGAATTTATGAATACAAATGCCAGAAACTATACTTTGGACTAATCTTTTTTTGAGCTGTCGGTCGTTGGAGGAATCAATGATCAGTTATCTATTGTGAAAACCTTTGTTAATCTGCTCTATGTTCATTCTTTCCTTTCTCCATCTGTAGAGCAAGTTATCCAAAGGCCATAAATTCATTTCAGGATTTATATATTCTCAACATCTCATAAGTCCAAAGGATTGTCTTTGAGGCAAGAATTCTAAGATCTGTTCAATAATAACGTTAGAAAGCTCACATTCTTGGAACTTTAAAATGAAATAACAAGAATAATTTTAATAGATGAAATGTTTATTTGCATTGTTTTTTATTGACAATGGTTTGGTACTCAGCTAGTGTATGAAAAATGAAAGAAAAAATAACTATCTTTAACATTCACAAATATTCAGGATTAATTTGTCAAGCACTCTGTCTCACTCCCTAGGAGCCAAATTTTCAAAATGATGAGGTTGAATATTTTTTTAAATAATCTTTTTAGATGGTTCAGGAATCTCAAAATTGAAATGTACTGTCAGCGTATGCTTTCCTGCCTATACCTGCCTAAGAATACCTTCTATCACCATTCTCAGCAAATGGTCATTTAGTCTCCACTTGAAGACTTCAGATGAGGAAAATCCACCTGCTTCTCAAGTCAATTAACTCAATCCATATATTTACAGTTAAATTTTTCAGGTGTTTATTTTGGTTTTGATTGATTTTGTTTGTCTTTACAAGCCAAAATCTCCCTCTCTGTACATTCTATTAATTTTAAGGCCTCCCCTCAAATTTCAAACCTAAAAATGCACTTATAGTCCCAACCATTGATATTATTGATTGATTGCTTTTTGGAGAGCAATTGGGTTAAGTGACTTGCCCAAAGTCACACGGCTAGTAAGTGTGTCAAGTATATGAGGCCAGATTTAAACTCAGGTCCTCCTGACTCCATAGCCAGTGCTCTATTCACTGCACCACCTAGCTGCCCCAACCAACCATTGATCTTTAAATAAGGAACCAAAGAGGATCCTCTCTGAACCAGTGCAGTAAGTAAGCCACTAGCAATGAGAACCTGTGACCCGGAAATAACTCCGAATTTGGATAATTCATTCAAACAGTTGGACATGCCTGGGGAAAAAAATCTGTCAAAACAGTCTATTCCCTCATAGTCCCTTTTCCCTTGTGTAAAAATTGCCAGGGACTTCTCTCCTAATCTCATTGTGACCTCATATTTCATGAGTGCTAAAGAGGACAAATGCTTAATATAGCATCAAAAGAATATGTTTTGAATTGTATTGTAAAGTCCTTGGATCCCATCTTTGTCATATTATACGTTGTTTGTTATCTTAACATATAGCATCCAATCTCTGAATACTCCAAAGTAGAATGTTTACCTTAAGAGATATGTTTAAGCTGACTACAAAACATTACTAATTTGAAATAATTCAAAATTTTATGTTATACTGGACAGGGCCCAGGCTGAAGGTGACCTCTGTTCTCTAAATAAAACATTTACTAAGCAAATGAAGAGTGTAAATGAAATTGCCAGGAGAAATTTTAAGAAAATATACTGTTCTTATTTTAAGAGGGATATTAATAAATTGAAGGACACTCAGAGGAGTTTAACAAATATTATTGGTGGCAGAGAGATGGGAGAAGATAGGATTTAATATTTTCTTATGAGGACTGGTTGAAGGAACTAGACAAAATAAGACTCAGAGGGCATGCTATAATGAATCATTAAAAAAATAATAGCTGTTTCCAAATTTGTTAAAGGGTGGTCAGCTACAAGACATTTTTATATCTGTAAAGGGACCAATGGAAGGAACTCATAGAGAAGAAGATTTCAAGAAAAGATATGGAAGATCTTTCTAATAAGAAGAATCATACAAAAATGGAATGAGCTGTTCATCAGCTAGCAAGTTCTTCAACACTGGTGGAGTGTGACTGAGTTACTGTCAAGGAAATTTTAGAAGGGATTCCTATATATGGTAAGATAATGAATTCAATAATATTTGGAGTCCTATCCAGCAAAAGTTTCAATGATAAGAAGCCAGAAGCATTGTAGAAGCATATGATTCCATATGAGCATTTAATTCTCCAGTTAGAAATATTTTTTTACTTAAAAAGTTCTTTAGTATTGTATTTCTTTTTCAAAAAAGTACAATTCAGTCTATCCAAAACTGTCATTTAAAAATCACTTGAGTTACACAAAATAATGTATAATCAAATGAATTTCATTAAACTATGCTTCACCCTAATTAGTTCAAAATAATATGATTGCAACATAATAAGAATATTCTACTCAACATATAACCTTTTGCATCAATTGATTGTATGCTATGAAACCTTTTCATTTTTAAAACCTTTCTTTTCTTTGGGGCCTGGCTTATGATTTCACTGGAATAGAGAACTGTACCTAGAGTTGCTTAGGGCACAGAAAAGTTAAGGGAGAGACCATTACCTAGTATGTATGAGAGGCAGGACTTGTACATACTGCTGTCTCCCAATTATTTTCATAAATTTCTTAAAATATTTACACCAAGGCGGATCCAAGATGGCGGAGTAGAAACAGCATTTCCAATGTGCTCTTCCCCACACAAATTTCAAATAATGTGAAAGGGGACTCTGAACAACTTCTGGAGCCACAACACCCACAGAACTTCACAGAGAAGCTAAGCTCCTGCTGAGGACAGGCCAGCAGCCCTGCAGGGAGCGGCCAGCAGCGCTCTGAGAGCAGGCAGCACAGCGAGCTGGGAACCAACAGCGCAATGCGCAGAGCCGAGCCCAGGTCCTCAGTTTTAGCCCCAGGGTGGCCAGGCCTTCAGCCAGCTGGAGGGACCCCAGAACACCAGCAATTGTGGTGATTCCAGAATTATCAGCAGAGATATGCCTAGGACAAAGTAAGAGGTTAGTGCCCTATGGACTTTGGGACCAGTATTTGGGGAACTCGTGGCTTCCTCGCCTGGGGGCGAAAAGCTGCTGAAGAAACAGATGCACAGAAGCCATTTTGCAGTTCAGTAGTGGCTCTAGCTCCTGGTCTTCCAACTGTAGGGAGATCCAGCAATGTCTGGGGGTTAATCGCTCTTGCTTTAAACTGCCTGGATCTGGATTGTGGTCTGGGGGGGGGGGGGGAAGGTTGGGGTGGGTATCCAATTTACCAGAGTGGGTGGAGACTTTACAAAGGCCACACAACTGGCAGAAGTTGTGAAGACCCCACGTTTGGGCGGAAGCTCCCCTGTCTGGTGGCAGAGTCCTACTGTGGCAACAAGCCCCAAAATCAAGTAATTAAGTGGCAACATGCCTAGGCAAATGAAACAAAATAAACGGAACAGTTCAACATTGGACTCCTATTTTAGGGGCAAAGAGGCCCAAAGTATGGAGGAGGACTGTGAGGTCAGAACTCCTGCACCAAAAGCTCCAAATGAAAATACAAGCTGGCTACAGGACATAGAGGACCTTAAGAAGCAGATAAAAGAAGTGGGGAAAAATTTGGGAAGAGAAATGAAAAAGATGCAAGAAAAATATTAAATGACAGTCAACAGCTTGACTGAGGACAATAACACCTTAAAAAAAAGACTAACTCAAATGGCAAAAGAGGTTCAGAAAGGCAATGAGGAGAAGAATGCCTTAAAAAGTCGAATTTGCCAGATGGAAAAAGAATCTCAAAAACTCACAGAGGAGATTCATTCTTTCAGAGTTAGACTAGAGCAAATGGAAGCTAGTGACTTTATAAGAAATCAAGATACTATTAAACAGATCCAAACAAATGAAAGAATAGAAGGCAATGTGAAATATCTCATGGGAAAAACCACTGACCTGGAAAATAGAGACAGGAGAGATAATTTAAAAATTATTGGACTACCTGAAAGCCACGATAAAAGAAAGAACCTAGAAATCATCCTTCAAGAACTTCTCAAGGAAAATTGCCCTGATGTTTTAGACCCAGTGGGGGAAATAGAGGTTGAAAGAATCCACTGATCGCCTCCTGAAAAAGATCCCAAAAAGAAAATTCCTAGGAATATTATAGCCAGGCACCAGAACTCCCAGATCAAGGAGAAAATACTACAAGTAGCCAGGAAGAAACAATTTCAATATTGTGGAAACACAATCAGAATAGCCCAGGACCTGGCAGCTTCTACACTGAGGGATTGAAGAGCATGGAATATGATATTCCAGAGGGCAAAAGAGCTGGGATTGAAACCAAGGGTCACCTACCTAGCAAAACTGAGTATCTTGCTTCAGGGGAAAATATGGTCATTCAGTGGAATAGAGGACTTTCAAGCATTCTTGATGAAAAAACCAGAGTTGAATAGAAAATTTGACATTCAGACACAAGAAGCAAGAAATGCTTGAGAAGGTAATCTAGGAAAAGAAATCAAAAGGAACTTATCAAAGTTGGACTATTTACATTCCTACATGGAAAAACAATAACTATGTTTGATGAAACCTTTCTCATTATGAAAATAATTGAAGAAGGGTACATGGCATATGTTCACAGGTATACATGGATAGAGGGCACAGGTTGAATTTGCTCGGAAGGGATGATTCTTTTTTTTTTTTGGAGGGCAATTGGGTTTGGGTGACTTGCCCAGGTTCACATGGCTGGGTTTTTCTTTGTGTGTTGGATGTCTGGGGCCGGATCCGAGCTCGGGTCCTTCTGGATCCAGAGCCGGCACTCTGCTCGCTGCACCACCTAGCTGCCCCAAGGAAGGGATGATTCTTAAGGGGTGAAGTCAAGAGGTGAGAGAGGAAAGTGGCAAGAGGAGATGGAGAGACACAGGGTAGGGTAAACTATCTCATGTAGAAGAGGCAAGGGAAAGTAGTTGCAGGAGAGGGGAAGAACAGGAAGGCAAAAAGGCAAAAGCATATTCTCACTGAAGTTGGCTCAAGGAGAGAATCACATACATTCTAAATGGAATATCTTACCCTCACTCACTCTCCTGAGTAGGGGAAAGGGGGATGAGAGGGAGGATGAATGAGGGGAAGGCATTCTGGGGGAAGGGGAGGTTGGAAGTACCCACTATCAATGAGGGACAGGATCTAAGTAGGGAAAGGACCAGGCGGGAGGTGAGACGGCTGGGAGGGAAATATAAGCAGTCTTTTACAATATATCTACTATGGTAATGTTTTGCATAGCTATACATGTACAACACACACTGAATTGCTTATCTTCTCAGAGGGAGTGGGTAACAATGGAGGAAGGGAATGGATCTGAAAATCGAAGTTTTAAAAATTAAATGTTTCATAAGATGTCCAGGCATTGGGGCTCAGAGATTCACCTTGCCCTAATGGCAAAGTCGAAGGGGGTATGGGAGAAGATATGGGAGAGAGCAAATTGGATGAGGGGATATCTAATGGGACTGCTATTCTGGGGTGTTGGGTATGGAAAAAATGGGGGAAAATGTACCTCATAATCTGGTGGAAATGAATTATGTAAACCAGAAGTTAATAAAGCATTTGTTCAATTAAAAAATATTTACACCATTCCATTCCAAGAGAGCTTATTTCCCTTAACCATATTATAAGTAAAAATACGTGAACAAATCAAACTAGGAAAATTGGCTCCACCCCCTTATCATCAAAATAGCTCCATATTTAAGGAGACAGAATTATAAAAGTTTAGAACTGGAAGGCTTAATCTAGTGCAATCCTCTCATTTTGAAGATGACTTTAACTGGGTCTCAGAAATCTTCAGTAACTAATTTAAGGTCATGCAGAGATTTAGTATGAGAATTGGGACTATAATCCAGGCATGCTACCACCAAACTTTTTCCTCTTTACATAGCACAAAATACTATATTATTTACTTATATTTTTCACTTTATTACAGTGTATAAACCTCCAGTAGGATTATAAGGCCATAGATAAAGAACAGAAAAAAAGCAAGAAAGAGGAAGGAAGGAAAGAAGGAAGGAGAGAGGGAGGGATGGAGGAGTGAAAGAGAGAAAGAAAGATGGAGTGGCTAGGTGGTATGGTGAATAAAGCACTGTCCCTAGAGTCAGGCAGACCTGAGTTCAAATCCAGTCTCAGACACTTAACAGTTACTAGCCATGTGACCTTGGGCAAGTTACTTAACCCCAATTTCCCTGCCTTCCCTCCTCCAAAAAGCAGAAAGCAAGGAAGGAAGGAAGGAAGAGCAGGAATCAACAATTTATTAAGAAGTTCATTGAAGGAGAATTTTAAGATGGTTATCAGGACAAATATTATAGGTATCCTCACCAGGGTTCCAGATAAAATTGCAAAATAAGCCATTTTTTTCTTACATTCCTTAGTACATATCTGTTACTCTCTCTCATATTAGGGCAACCTTTTCCCCAAATTCTCCAAAGGTCCAGTAGCCTTATGCTGCTTTCTTACTGGCCAAAGATCTGATATCTTCTTTAGTCAAGTTTTCCTTGCCTTAAAATTATCCATTACAAAAATTACCTTCTCCATTATCAGCAATCTCCCATTCCTTAACTGATGCTTAGTTAAGGAGTTATAAGTTTAAAAAAAAGTAATCCGATAACAATAATTAAGTTTAAAGTATGAATAATTGATTTTTTAAAATTCACTTGAGTTATCTTCATTTTAAAAGTTTATTAACTCAGTGTTTAACTTTTAAGTAATTTAAGGAACTTTCAAAGAAAAAGGGGGGAGGTGTGGAGCCAAGCTGGTAGAGTAAAAGCAGATCCTTGCTTGAGATCTCACCCAAACCCTTCCAAATACCTGTAAAAATTGCTGCAGAACCCACAAAATGAAGAAAGAAACAAATCTCCAGCCCAAAGCAACCTCGAAGGTTGACAGGAGGGGTCTATTGTGCCAGGCTACTAGCAGAGCACAATCCAGAATGGGCCACCCTGGCACAGACAGGGCGGGATCAGGCCTCAGTGGACTAAATCATTGGCAGCTGTGGTGCTTTCCAGTCTTTCTGGCCCACAAATATCAAAGATAACAAAACATCAGTGGGAAAACTCCATTGGACCTAGGTAAGAGAGGAGTATGGTACCAGGCCCAAGATGGTTGTGGTACAATGGTGGCAGCAGAGTTGGCTACTGCTGGAGCTCTATGACCACAGACAGTGAAGGGATGGAGAAGCTGATCAGAGGTGATCTCTTTGCTGGTGCTGAGGCAGGATGTTTTTGCTTTGTTCTGCTTCATTCTTGGTCGCAATCCTGGATGGCAGTCCTGAGATGAGAAGGAGCACTGTGTGGTAGAGCTTGTACTTGCATTGGGGAGGGAAACTTCCTCACAGTTCCAAGGAACAAAAGAGTGTTTGTGATCACTCACAGACCAGAGCACAGGCCAGGAAAGGAGTAAACACATTTCCTTTGATCATACCACCTTAAAAGAGCTGAAAATTTATAGGTTCCCTAGAAGTATCTCTGAAAACAGCTGCACAAAATCCCTGAAGCTTGGGACAGTGCACCCACCCCTCCCACTACTCCCACTCCCACTGAAGGCAGAGTCATACCTTGAAAAACGTTAGAAAGTCACAGATTTGGCTGGGAAAATGAGCAAACAGTGTTAAAAACAAAACAAAACAAAACAAAACAAAACAAAACAAAACAAAACAAAAAAACCCTCAGAGTATAGAATTTTACTTTGGTGACAAAGAAGATCAAAACATATAATCTGAAGAAGACAACAAAGTCAAAGCTCCTACATCCAAAACCTCCAAGAAAAATATGAATTGGTTATAGGCCATGGAGGAACTCAAAAAGGATCTTGAAAATTACATAAGAGAAGCAGAGGAAAAATGGAGAAGAAAAATGAGAGTGATGCAAGAAAATCATGAAAAATGAGTCAACAGCTTGCTAAAGGAGACCCCAAAAATACTGAATAAAATGCCTTAAAAAGTAGACTAACTTAAATGGCAAAAGAGACACAAAAAGCCAATGAGGAGAAGAATGCCTGAAAAAGTATAATTGGCCAAATAGAAAAGGAGGTCCAAAAGTTCACCAAAGAAAATAATTCCTTCAAAATTAGAATGGAGTAAATGGAAGCTAATGACTTTATCAGAATTCAAGAAATTATAAAACATAACCAAAAGAATGAAAAAAAAGAAGACAAAATGAAATATCTCATTGAAAAAACCACTGACCTGAAAAATAGATCCAGAAGAGATAATTTTAAAATTATTGAACTATCTGAAAGTCGTGATCAAAACAAGAGCATTGATATCATCTTTCAATAAATTACTAAGGAAAACTGCTCTGATATATTAGAACAAGAGGGTAAAATAGAAATGGAAAGAATCCACCAATCATGTCTTGATAGAGATCCGATAAAGGAAAACTCCTAGGTATATTGTAGCCAAATTCCAGAGTTAACCAGGTCAAGGAGAAAATATTGCAAACAGCCAGAAAGAAAGAATTGTAGTATTGTGGAAATACAATCAGGATAACACAAGATCTAGCAGCTTCTACATTAAGGAATAAAAGGGCTTGGAATGTGATATTCCAGAGGTCAAAGTACCTAGTATTAAAACTAAGAATCACCTACCCAGCAAAACTGACTACAATACTTCAGGGGGAAAAATGGGTATTCAATGAAATAGAGGATTTTCAAGCATTTGTGAGGAAAAGACCAGAGCTGCATAGAAAATTTAACTTTCAAATATAAGAATCAAGAAAAGCATGAAAATGTAAGCAGGAAAGAGAAATATGTGCATGTATATATGTGTCTACATGCATGTGCATGTATATATTTACATATATATACGTATTTATATATTGATGTGTGTATGTATATGTATATATTTATGTGTGTGTATGTATGTATGTATGTATATATGTATATATTTGTGTGTATGTGTATATATATGGAGGGAGAGAGAGAAAGAGACAGAAACAGAGATAGAGAGCACAGGGTGAGTTGAATATGAAGGGATGATATCTCAAAATTAAAACTAAGGAGGTGAGAGAGGAATATATTGGGAGAAGGAGAAAGGGGGAGATAGAGTTGGATAAATTAATTTACCTCACATAAAAGAAGCAAGAAAAGCTTTTATAATGGAGGGGAAGAGGGGTAAAAGTGAGAGGGAATGAGTGAACCTTACTCTAATCAAATTTGTCTTAAGGAGGGAATAACATGCATACTCAAATAGATATCTTACTCTACAGAACAGTAGGGGAAAGGGGATAAGAGAGGGTGATAATAGAGGGGAGGACAGATTGGGGGAGCTGGTAGTCAGAAGACAACACTTTTGAAAAGAGACAGGGTCAAAGGAGAAAACAGAATAAATGGGGGGCAGTATAGAATGGAGGGAAATATAGTTAGTCTTTTTCACAACATGACTATTATTGGAGTGTTTTGCATAACTACACATGTATACCTATAATGAATGCCTGCCTTCTCAATGAGGGTGTGGGGCAAAAGAAGGGAGAGAATTTGGAACTCAAAGTTTTAAAAACTAATGTTAAAAATTGTTTGTACATACAGACAGGAAATAAGATTGTAATGGTAATGGAATTTAAATATCCCCTTGTATTGGCTTGGTTTTTGGGTTAAGTGTTAAAACCCAGAGCTTATAAATACCACTTGGGATGAACTTGTTGACCTGAAGAGTGCTGAACTGGGAGGAGCTGTGGACTTAGAGAGACCCAAGCAGAGAGAGGCCAGAAGAACTTTTTGGAGCAGCATCATGGAGGCAGAGAGAGAAAGAGAGAATTGCTCGGAGGCCAGAGTTGCTGAGAGAGAGAAAGACAGAGAACTGCCAGCCAAAGCCACCTGGACTGCTGAGGGCCAGTTGGAGCTGCCCAGGCCTTTTGAGAGCTGCCACCCGGAGTTACCAAGAACTGAGGAGGCATAACTGTGGTGCTGGTATTTTTTTCTGTCTGTTTTTATGTTACTTTACTATATTTTTCTGCTGGTAAAAGACAGTGTTGTTGTTGCAGAGGTGCTAGAACCTTGCTGTTGCTTCAGAATCCCTAAAGGAGGATTTTCTTGTTGAATGTTTACAGAAATCCTGGAGGAGGGTCTTCCTGATGTTTTTAGGGGTCCTGAGACTTTTCTGCAGGAAGAGAGTGAATTGATGGTGACACTGGCAATGTATATTGTGGCTTTGTTAAACTTTGCCTTCCCAGGAACAGAGATTGCTGAGAACTTGCTTCTGGTCAAGATGAAGAAAAGACCTCTCCTTTGGTATTGAATGCTATGATTATATCAGTAAGCTTCTTGCAGCTTAGGCTTTTGTGCTCTCTACTGCCCCTTTGAGATTGTGCTTGGTGGTGATGGATGGTATTGTAATTCAGTTGTGATGCAGGGGTGGAAAACTTTTGACTTTTATACTTTGTATCTGACTAAATGAATGTACTTTGTTTATGATTGGAAACTAATCTCCAGTTGAATAGAGAGAAGTTTTTGTGATTGACTAGATAGATGAATGTATTGCTCAGAGGTGGAGTACTTGGACCTTAGTAGTTTGTGATTGAATTGAGGACTTATTAAATGACTGTTACCCTGTATTTTGATTTTGATTTTCTGTGAATGTTTTGCCTTAATCTGTCACTGAATAAATGACGTTTGCTATGCTCATAATCCCTAACCTAGAAGTTGCTTGTGCTTGTCCTTAAAAGATGTACAGACAATCAGGTATAGAAATCTTTCTTGTCCTACAAGAAATTGATGGGGAGGGGCATAGAAGACTGGGGTGGGGTTATAGAGCCAAGGGCAGACTGAGGCAAGAGGTAATTAGAATGCATGCCATGGAGGGGGGAAGATGGGGAGAAAATTTGGAACTTCAAATCTTGTGGAAATGAATGTTCAAAACTAAAATTAATTCATTAATTAATTGAAAAATAAAATATAAAAGGGGGGGGGGGAACTTTACTAAAGAAGGGATCAAAAACCTTCAGAGAAATGAGCCAAAGGTGGGTTGTGAATTGGTCATCAGAGGCAAGCAAATTACAAAGTAGGGTTGTGAGAGGGAGATAGATCACAATACAGTGCTGGGGATAAAAGATGGCAGTAGAAGCCATATAGCCTAATCTATTCATTTTAAATATGAGGTGGTCACTGTTGTTATTCATCCTTCCCTCTCGAAGAGGACCAGTGGCACCAGGAGCATGATGTCTGGACTTGCAAGATAATTGGATTTAAGTGAGGTAGGGCTGTACAAGCCACCAGCCTCATGCTCTTGTCTGGACCCATCTGGGACCAGTGACAGGAAGACTGGAGATGACCCCAATCACAGAGGGAGACCTTGGCCTTTTTAAACTAATATCTTTCCTAGTTCTAAGTTTGTCTGTGGAAATAGGCATTCAGTGATTAAAAGATAGGTAAGAATTGAGGCAAAGATGGTCTAATTTGCCTTCTCAAAGGAATCTATCCTATAGGGAAAGACCCTCAGAGTTTCTAGCCGGAACAGGAACAATTGCTATTTACACTCATTCCTGAACAATCAAAACTTAAACTATGAGTTGGGACTGGGCTGGGCTAGGACCTATTATTGGCCAATCTGTGAGATCCCATTTGGTTTAAAGGTAAAGATGAGGAGGCTAAGAGGCAAAGAAGTTAAGTGACTGGTCCATAGTAATATGATTAGTTAGTGGCCAAGCTCTAGTACCACTAATAAGTGACAGAGTGGACCCAACTCTCCTGCCTCTTAGACCAGGCTTCCCCCACACACATCCTGTCACCTCCCTATCTGATGCTACTTCAATCTCCACCCCAGTAGTACAAAGTAGGAGTCAAAAACTTGGAATAAAACTTCAAAAAGCTCCTATGATAAAGGAATATTCTAATCTCATCTATTCTTTTACATAGTTACTTGGCATTAACCAGGAGGGTACTTTGCTAAGAAAACACCATCGCATATTTAGCTATATTAATCTCCCATCTGTAAAACACACTTCATTGGGATTATCTGCAGGGTATCCATCCACTGTGAATTTGTTTTCTGGGGAATGGGAATATATTCAAGTAAATTAATTTGCAAACAGATACAGCTATTACTGGATGAATGGATTCTCTTGGCACTTTGAGGTGTAGCTCTGTGGGTTGCTAGGCTATTGGCATTCTCTAAAGTCCTTAGATTGCCTGCCAGAAATCTTCCTATAATGGGGTAAGAAAATATATATGACAATTTTGTAGCTTGGAAAGCAGGGAAGACAGTTTTGCCAGCTAGTTCACAGATCTCTTGCTGGAGTTTTAAAATGGACTCTGTAAACTTGTCTTTTTTTGAGGACCACTGTAAATGGTAGCCAGACAATTGCTTTTTATTTTTAAAATATCATTAATATAACATTTGCACTCTTTCCAGATAATGTGTTAAGTCTTTTGATTGTTTTTGTAGGACATAACTAATACAAAATAATACATTGAATATATTTTATTATTGGCTGATGCTGCTTCTGAGATTTCTGCTCCCCAGTAGACATTCAGAAAATACCTCTTCTATCCTGCAGCCACTAACACAATATACCATCAGTAAATATTTTGCTTCACTAGGCAACTGCCACTTTTCAATTTATGGGAAAACAGGGTCTTGATATGTGACAAAAAAAGAATGAATAAGAAGAGAATGATTTAGTGCTGAACAGATCTTAAGGATGGGGAGAAGAAGGGATATTTATTGGTTTTCTTTGTCATTATTGTCCCCTTACCTAGTGACACAGGTGTTTGATTCAACAAGAAAGGGAATACAAAGCGAAATAAAGAAATAAAAAGTGTTATAAACATAAAACACTTCAGGAGTAACAGAAATGTTCCAGGATACTTTGTATAGATGGGAGTATGAACATTCCCTTTGAGAAGCTTTATTCTGAAGAGGTTAACTACATTTATGAATTCCTCAAAAATTGCCTTGTACAATCAATGATGATGATGATGATGATAGTAATAAAAATAATAAAAAATTAAGTATACCTATGTATATCAAGAGACTCACCGGCTTCCAGAAATCAAATTTCAATGAGAATAATACATTTCAAGCAATCAATGTATATACAATATCACTCTTAATGTAGGCTTTTTTGAACTGTCAAATGGACAATAACAGAATTGAGAAGTCTTTTATAAAAAAATACATATAATATTCATGAAATGCAGTTCACATCACCCAAAGGAAACTATTGAAAAATTAACACTTGTTAATCAGAAAGGAGAAAGGGGATCAATAGACTTTTTCAGGACACATGATAAACATGTTAAAAACTTGCAGAAACACTTTTGGAATAAACAGATTTTATTTTACTGCACAATAGCAAAGGCTGTTCCTGCCCCTGGATTTACTTAGTGTAAGTGAAAGTAGTTTACATCTGGATGGAGCTTATGAAAAGGTAAATATCCAAGAGTGGAATCTAAAATTTGTTCCTTGAAGACATCTATATCAATTCAATTATTAACATATGGAAAAGGAGCTTCAAATAAATGGAAGAGTCATGCAGGTTTCTTCACAGTAATGGAAGGGTTTGTAGTAGCAATTGAGGATGTAGAAGGGAATGAGCATTTCTATAACACCTACTATGTGGCAGACAGTGCTAAGAGTTTTACAAATATGTTTTTTTGCTTTTTTTTTTTTGAGGGCAATTGGGGTTAAGTGACTTGCCCAAGGTCACATGGCTAGTTTTTGTGGTAAGTGTCTGAGGCTGGATTTGAATTGAGGTCCTCCTCACTCCAGGGCCAGTGCTCTATTCACTGAGCCACCTAGCTGCCCCAGGATTTTACAAATATTAACTCATTTACTCATCACCATAATCCTGGGAGGTAGGTGATGTTATTATCCTTATTTTAGAGATGAGGAAGTTGAGGTGACTTGCCCAGGGTTACACAGATACTAATTATATCAGGCTTGATTTGAATTTAGATGTTCCTGACTTTAGATCCAGGAACCTATGAGTTATACCTCTATGACCTCAGTATCAGGGTGTTGCCACCAGAAATCAAAGAAGGGTTATCCTTAAATCTGGACATCTTGATCAATGCATATTTTATATGGAAAAGGTACGAACTATGCAGCAAATCAGTGCACAGTGCAAAAACAGCACTTACTGAATATATCAAAACATGCTATTGTAGCTAGAATTATATTCCAAAAGTTCAGTGCCTTTCCTAAGCTAACAATGTCAGTCAAAAAGTATTTGTTAAGCACTTACAATGTACAAGACACTATGATAAGTCCTGCAGACATAAAGGCAAAAATATGGCCCGTTCCTAAAAGAGCTCACATTCTAACAAAGGGGTAAAAAACATGAAAAAAACATATATCAAGACACATACAGTTTTAGTGGAAGCTAATTTCAAATGGAAGGTAATAGAACGGGGGAATAGGGGATCAGAACAGGCCTCCCACAGAAGGCAGAAACTGATTTGAGTCTTGAATGCAACCAGGAAAGCCAGGAGGAGGAAATGAGAAAGGAAAATATCTCATGCATAAAGCATAGCCAGTCAAAATACATGGCATCATTAAATAGAGTGTCATGTTCAAAGAATATCAAGGTCAGTGTAGCTGGATAAGAGACTGTGTAAATGGGGATAAGGTGTAAGAAGAATGGGAAAGAATGTGCCAGATTGTGAAGAACTTTAGTCATGGAGATCTCAGAGGCAAGGGGAGACAGACCTGGATTTTATGGAGTAAGTGCACTACTCAATCACACAGGCACTTTAGGAAGATCAAATTGGCAAGTTAGAGGAGGTTAGACTGGAGTGGAGAGACACATAAAGTAAGGATAATGACTAAAAGGCTATTTCAATAATTCAGTTTCAAGGTGATAAGGGACTGCACCAAGGAGGCACCTGGGTGAAGGGAAAGAAGGAGATGTATAGAGAAGATGTTGTGAAGGTAGAAGTGATAAGACATCACAACAGGCTGGGTGTGAAGGTTCAGTGAGATTATGAGCCTGTGTGACTAGGAGAATAGTGATGCCCTTGACAACAAGCTGGAAGAGAGGAGGCCTGAGGAGAAATAGAATCAGTGCTGTTTTAGACATGTTAATTTTGTAATGGTTACAGAATATCCAGTCTGTGATATCCTAGAGACAATTGGTGATGTGAGTTTGGAGTTCAGGAAGGAGACTAAGGCTAAATATGTAAACTTTGGAACCATCCACATTGATTCAATAATTGAATCCATGGCAGCTAATGAGATCAAGAAATGGGATTCTATAGAGGAAAAAGAGAAAAAATAATACCAGGACAGATCTTGGGGAATATCCTACCTTATGGAGGGATATCCAACAATGAAACTGAGAAAGAAGAATAAAATAGGTAGAACACAACAAATCTCTGAACTACAAATGCAGACCTTATAATTTCTTTGAGAATTCAACAAACCAAATTTGAGCCAGAGTTTCATCAGAGATAAATGAGGACATAATCACCAAATCAGTTTAATAGCTGTCACTACACCAAATGTTCACAATCTTCAAGCTTTGTGAAATGAAATTCTTTCAAAATATGGAGACCTAGCAAAAAAAAAAATAAAAACCACATGGGAACAAGATGAGGTGTATATCTTCCCTATCATCCTATCCACTGTGAGCCTTCTTTAAGATGCTTTCAGTGAGCATACAGGACATGCTCTTTTATTCCAGCACTTTCATTCAATTATAAAAAGCATCCACTTTACCCACCTGTTCAGTGGTGCACAGAATATCAAATATAAAAGAATAAACACTGCCTGGTGATTTGTTCCAGAACCATTCATTTCTACATGAAAGTCATTGAAAAAGATAAGAATGAGATTTCTTCTGCTATTGCTGCTGCTGTTACTGCTAGTTCAATGACTGTTACTACTACTGCTGCTGCTAAGACTAACAACAAAACAACAATATCTGGTATTCATATTATTCTTTACATTTTCCAAATTAGTTTACATTTTTGATTCTTACAATAACCCTCTAAGGTAGGTACTATTATTATACTAATTTTTCCTGTCTTTCATTATGACCTTTGAATTCACTGTGAAGAAGGTAAAGAAAAAAAAGAATCATTTGACTGATGTGCTAATATTTGAGCCACGAAATGGAATCAATGATTTCACTTCAGGAGAATTGAATTTGTCTACATCACTATAGCTTTAGGAATGTTACTTAACTTTTCTGAGTCTCAGTTTCCTCATTTGTAAAATGAAATGGTTGAACTAAATTTGCACTTGAAAGCCCTTCTAGCTCAAATTCTAAGCTTTAGGATTTGTTTTAATGTTCCTCCAAATTATGTTTGATTTTTTTTTATTCTGATGTCACCCCTCAAGAGTGGCTTTCTAAATGCTTCCCTGAAACAAAGCAGCTGATGATGGTTCAATTTGGTTTTCTTTAATTATTTAACATTCATTTTCTTTTCCCAGAAGTGATCATGCATGTGTCTAGATTAATCACTGAAGAACCACAAGGTGACTGTTATATGTAAAGTACTTGCAATTCATTCAATAGGCAGTCCTTTCAATTTACTAAGGCAGAAGCAACCCTACCTGAAGCAACAAAGAAGAGTTATCCTAGAGTGGGGGTGGGAAGAAAAGGTAAGGGGTATTAAGTAACCAGAATGAGTGAATAGAAATGGAAGAATGGGAATATAAAAATAATCCTTCACAAGGGAAGGTGAATTTCCTTCTCCTTTTTAGCTGAAAACCTGCTAGAAATTTTCAGGCAGGAAGGAAGAGAACTGTGGGAAAAAGAAATGGATTTCCTGGTTTTCTGTCTGCTGGACCACTTCTCTTAGGAAAGAACCTTCATCTGGGGAAAAAATAATAAAGCCCGCAATACTAAAAGAAGTACTAATTCTGCTCACTTCCTTTTCCCCATATGGCATTTCTTATGCTCCTTTAGAACCTCTGTATGAGTCCCTCTTTTTATAAGCTCATAATAAAACACAAGAGAACTTGGAATTAAAACTGGGCTGTTAGTTTGCCCATTACATGGCTGAATAAGTCCCAGGTGCCAATAAAATGTTTGAGTGCCAGCAATGGCCCTTTCACTATATTCTTCGGATCAGTCAGTTCTGACATAATATATTTCAAATGGACACTCTCAGGGGAAAGGAGCTGGAATAGGATGTAAATCATCACCACCAGCATCTCTTTAATAGTCAGAGCTTCTACACTACTTAATTCCACTGTACTCACAAGATACTATTTTGATTTTTTAAGTTGTATATATTTTACAGGGTGTCTTATTAAGCAAGAATCAGATGAGATGCCTGTTTTCATCTCAGTAATGCCTAAAGCACTCTTCTCTGGAGCTGTAGGCATAGTATAGCTAACGAATCAGTACTTGGTTATTAATTGGCTATGCAAGCCAAGAGAGCCACTTCATTTCACTGAAAATTCATTCTTATCCCACATGGATAGGACTTTGGTTTTTTTTTTTGTTTTTTTTTTCCGATCTCAGCTCAATGCAGCACATATTTATTAAGTGTTTGCTATGTGCCAGGCAATATGCTGGGGAATGAGGAGACTAGGACAAAATTAAAAAATAGTCTCTGCCCTTAAACAGGTTCCATTCTATGAGAGCTTAAAATTACCAATAATGATAATGAAAATTTTGATTAATATTGCATAAAACATATTTATTTAATGCTTTTAAGTTTACACAATGTTTTCATATCCATTATGATGTTCTTCCAAGAGCTTGTTGTATGTATTTACTTGAATAGCTTGGTAGTACACTGGAGAATAAGGGACTTGAAGTCAGGAAGACCTGAACATAATCCAGCCTCAGACATTTACTAGGATTTTGACCCTAGGCAGGTCACTTAATCTTCCTCAGACTTATGTTCTTCATCTGTAAAATAGGAATAATAACAGCAATGTACATCCTTGGTTCCCCTGAGGGTCAAATGAAATACCATATGTAAAGTGCTAAATAAATTCAAATGATGGTGATGATGATGATCCAAGATAATATAGGGGAAAATGAAGATCCAAAAGGTTAAATGACTTCTCTAGCTAGGGTCAGATAAGTAGCAAGAAGTATTCCTATATTCCAATTTGCTCAGAATATGAACCAATGATTTCTAAATCAAAAACATCTGTTTTGTATCTTTCATATCATGGGAATATAAATGTTTTGAGACTCAACTGTGAGTGCATTTGGCAGAGTAAGTATCATAGTAATGGTTACAGGAAAAGGGAACAGGATGCAATACAGATTCTTTCTAGACTTTATAAAAATATATGTATTTTCTGATTTTCACAAAGAATATAATTTCTTTCATCACCTAGTCTGTTCATTGCATGTTTGGGCACTATAGAAGTCCTTAATAAAACCTTCTCTAGTAAAATTAGCTAGTTCTGAAATGTTCTGAAAATAACGTATTTAAATCTAGGTCTTGGGTTGATGATGCTAATGAACCAGTCAAAGCAGGGGAAAATAAAGTAACCAAAAAGCTCCAGTTCATAGGAGTCCAAGTAGAAGGGGAGAAATGCTTCCACAGTTTCATTTGGTCTAACAGAGTGACAGCAGCAGTACAGGCTGACTGGACTTCCATAAGAACTTGGAAAACTCTCTAGAATCTCTAGAGGAAAATATCTGCCCAGGACTGATATCCAGGCTATTTTCCTGGGATGCCAGCACCTCCACAGTGAGCATTCAGGGGTGAGGAAATCACTACCATGCCTGAGCTGTAGACAATGACTTTGACACAGATTTTGATCCTTCTATTTTGCCTCTGCCAGATCCTGGAATTGGCTGTCTTACCCCTCCCCTGGAGGTTGTTCAGAGGTCAGTGTGTCACCGAGATGGTCCCTGGTTTCTGAAGCTTCTTCATGCTGAGAAAGAGTGGATGGAAAGTTGGTGCTAGCAGATGGAGAGAGAAGAGCAAGAAAATAACTTGCCTGGAGACATTTTAAGAAAAATCCAGACCGCAGTGGACAGTGCCCAACTTCTCATGGCCCAGAAATTCTACCACTGCAGAGAACTGTGTGAAGAAAACCTGAATCCCAATGTTCATCTGAGGCCAACCTCCTAGGACTTAGCAGGGTTTTGGGATATGCTGCAGTTGTCCATTAAAAATATTAGTATGAGGGGCGGCTAGGTGGCGCAGTGAATAGAGCATCGGCCCTGGGGTCAGAAGGACCTGAGTTCGGAACTGGCCTCAGACACTTAACGCAAACACAAACAAAAACCTAGCCGTGTGACCTTGGGCAAGTTACTTAACCCCAATTGCCCTCCAAAAGGCAAAAAAAAATATACATATATATATATATATATATATATATATATATATATATTAGTATGAAATTTGATGAACGTTATCATTTAAAGGCCAATAATTGAAAACAGATGGATCCTCTTGACAAGAAGGTAGAACAATATCAATTTTGGATAGTTCATTAAAAACCTGCACAAACACAATCTAGAGAGGTGTTGATATCATGGTGAAAGACTGGTTTTCTAGGTCACCTCGCACATACATATATGCACATGCATATGTGTGTTCATATATGTGAAACTTAGGACTGCCCAAATTCTATGATATAAAGATTTTGGAGTGATAATGCTTTAAATCTTTTGCTTAAAATTTAAGCCTCTTTCAGTAACACTATTACCTTTCCCAAATCATATTGTACCAAACTACAGGTCTTTCCACCTATTAGAAAAAAGAAAATGTCCACAGGGCTTCTTCTATGTACAGCTAGAACTTTCTTCCCCCAGGTAAAGAAAAATGAACAACGAAACATCATGAAGAGAGGTCTGATGATATTTGACAACCTGCCAAAAGGCAGGAAAGACATTGTGGAATGCAGAATTGAAAACCACCAAATAGGAGAGCTCATCTGCCAAAAGAAATGTTCAGGCCTTGTGGGAGTAAGTCTGGATTAACAAAAACTTGTGGTTTCTGTGAATTTTCTCCAGAGATAAGTGTAGAATTTATATACTACGGGTTCATTTTGTTTATTCATTGGGAGGTGGGGAGAGGAAGGGAAATGGGAAAATTCTGGGTGAGTCTATATTTTTTGAGAGAAAAAAAGTACCCATGATTCCTTAAATATAGAAATGACAATGGTTTAAAAAAAGAAACAACCTGATGGAGGGGTTTGAAAAAGTGAAGGGCACCATGGAAATAAATGAGTCTCCTCCTTTTACCCTATCCTATAATAGGAGAGCAAAGAGACACTCAATGAAATTAGTAGGCAGTATATTTAGAACTAATAAATGGTAATACTTCATTAAGCTGATGTGTGGAATTCTCTGCAGCAAGAGGTCACTGAGATGAATACAGTGGCTGGATTCCTTTAAAGGACTGGATCATTTTATGCCTATTAATAACTTCTTGAGTCTGGCAAGCCAAGCTAATGATAAAGATAATAAGATCACACATGTCAGGGTACAAATTGGTAGTCTCTATAAATGCCAAAGAGAAATGGCTTCTCTTCAGCTCCAGACGATCACTTGGCTGAGTACATCATGTTCCTATTTACCTTCCTATGAGGCATACAGTGGAAGCCATTGCCAATGAGAATTTTCTTAGCCAACTGAGTCAATGGTCTAATATTACCCCTAAAAGAAAATTCAACTTTTGCACTGATTTGAGACTTCTTGATTGCTTTGAAACATCCATTTAAAATATTTATTTTAATTCCAAAGAACATTTTTCTTGTTTTCTTTTTCCTGCTTCCCACTGTGCTTTACTTACTACATGAGAGCTCAGTGGTACAGTGGGGAGAGGGGTCTCCTTAGAGTCTGAAAGTCCTATGTTCTAATCTCGCCTCCATATTTATCGAAAAATTCTTGGTACGTCACCGTTTCTCAACCTCAGCTTCCTCATCTATAAAATAGGAATAAAAATAGCATCCACTTTGCAGGGTTGTAAAGATTAAATGAAATGCTATATAAATATTAGCTATTTTTGTTTTTACACACAAAGAATTGTAATGAAAGTTGGAATATTTCTTTTTGCCAGGGTCCTACAGATATTTCTTTTTGTTTCCACCATTAAGTATATTGCCATTTTATTGATAGTTAGAAAGTAATAATTGTTCGTTTGGTCAAATATGTGTGTTAATTTAAACTGCAGGACATAGTTTTGGCATAGTGGAAAGGGAATTTAAAGAGCATTTAGTTGCTAATCCCAAAGACTAGGCAACTGTAATTACCCTTTCTCTGTCATACAAAGTTAATCTATGAAATTTAACAGTCACCTCTAGCCCAGCATTACTGTTCTGGATCTCTGTTTCATTCCCTCAAATAACAACAATGACAACAAACTCTATTCTCTATACATAGATATACTAATATATAGAGTACTACTAACACTATATAAAGCATGTGCTTTAAAGAATATTCCCAACAGTTAGAACAGACTTGTATTATACTATCTCCTCTCATCCCTTTTGTGATCAATGGCATGGATTTATGAGACAGCTGCTGTGTGTGAGGGGTATAGTCTGTGGCCATGAAACAGGATGAAGCTAAGGGGCCCACAGAGGAATTGAACTCATGACTTTGGCATACAGAATGTAGGGTTGGGAAATCTGTCTTCCATGATTCTCTGGTTCCAATTCACTGCTGTTCCACTGAAACACCATGCAGTGGTGCCAAATGCTAATCCAGGATGTAATAGTTTACTATGGGTCAGTAAGCACTTTTATCAGATCTAGTAGATTGTATGTAATTGGAAATAAACTCATCTTTATTGTCATTAATCAGTTATTATGTAAAAAGTAGCATGGTTTCCCTTTCTTCAATGACTATATGAGCAGCTGCCTCTAGTAAATGCTTTCATTAAAACACACCAGTGACACTGTCAGCATGTTGACTGTCACTGCAATGAGGTTTTGTCCACTTTTAAAGAAAGAAGTAATTACTAAGACTTCGTGCAAATTCACTAAAAAATAAGTAATTCAATGAGTTCATTTTCCTTATCAATTATCATTAGATTGAAACATCAGAGAAATGCTATAGGCATGATATAGCTTGCTTTCAGCAAAGTATCTGATAAAGTGTCTCATCATGGCCATTTAGTGGAACTGGAATGCTCTGAAAGACCATATCCAAAAAAGGTTGGTTGGGCTCTACTAGGGACCTCTTTTCTACTGTCAATACATGTACATTATCAACATTGAAATCCTCCATTATCTAACTAATTATTAATGACCTCCTCATGGAGTAAAAATTTTTTTAACACTTTGAAGCACTTATAATATAATATTACTTGGTCCACAAAATCTCATTTATAATTTAGCTCTATATGTTCATGCCTTGTTTTCCTATTAATCTATAAATTGTTTGAGAATACAGACTTCATTTTGTCTGAAATCTATATTTCTCATGGTGGCAAGCAAAGTATTCCCCTCAATAAGTGTTTGTCAATTAAGCTAATTTGAGGGGGATAATTATAAGTATTGTGAAGATGAGAAAAAGTTATGGATCAGGAAAGGTTTGGATTCAGATAACCCAGCAGAGTATTCTGGGCTTGTAGGATATATGTTAGTATCTCTTATTTTGGGTGAAGCAAGACTATACATTATACAGAGCCTTGAGTAGAGTCAGAGGATACATGGGTTTGAACCTGGATTCTGATCTTTGTCAGCTGAATAAAGCTAGCCAAGTCATCTAACCTTTCTTGTATCAGTTTCATCATTTACAAAACAGGAATGGTAATACTAACACTACCGAAGGACAGTTGTCATGCTTAATGTGAATATAAAGGGAAGATTATTGTAATCATTACCATTATCAATGTTGCTGGTTGGTGCTAATGGTGAAAATATGCTTTGCCCTGCCACTGAAGGGGGAAAGGAGTAAGAGAAGTGAAAAGAGGAAAACTTGGTTCCCAAGAACAAAATGCCACAAAAGCACTCCCAAGACAACAAATGAGAACAATAAAGACATGGAGCCTGGTATTTTGTACAAAACCCAATGTGATAAAGAACTGTATTGATTTTAAGTGGATAATGAATGTGGTGCTAGAAAGTGATTGTTAGGAAGAATAACTGAGCTGTAGGTATTGTGAATTCTTTTAAGGAACTTTGAATTTTATATCCTGGAGGGCTCTAACTGAAGCTCTATTTCTCCCCTTTTCTTTTATTTTTTTGCCCCATAGTACCCCGTAGGAAATTTGATTATACCAACATAGTTTATGCAGTTTATATTCTTGAATCTAAACTCTGAACTCCAAATGGATAAGGTTCATTGGGGTGAGGGTGGATGTAGAGAGAGAGGAAGCATTACTATCACTTCATAATAATAATTTTTGTCCCATGTCTTCACTAAGAGCTCCTCATGAGAGAATTAGAAATGTGGTTCATGCCTCTTTAAGAGCTCTTCTCTCTACTTCCAAATTATCCTATAAGGAATGAAGCTTTTTTCAGTTCCTTTCTCAGTTTTCTGCACTCTACAGCTGCGCTTTTGGCAGCCCATAGAAACATGCTCCCCTTCACTTGGCCACAGCCTGTACTCCTCCAGCCAGCCTTGATCCCTCCAGGAATAATGTGTGTCTTGGCTTAGACAAAACAGAAAGGCAGCACGTGCCTGACAGAATGCTACTCACCAACTATTGGTCTTGAAAAGAAGAAACACAACTTAGTGCATCAAAGATCAAAGTCCTTGCTTTACATATGTAAGGAAAGGCCCAGTGAAAACAAAGAAAATTTTCACTGTGAGCAATAATTCTAATGGGAATTCAGGAAAGGCTTCTTATAGGAGGTGGCACCTGGTCTGCTTTTTGAAAGGAAATAGATCACATAATGGATAGAGCACAAGGTCTGGAATAAGGAAGACTCATTTTCATGAGTTCAAATCTGGCCTTAGATATTAACTAGTGGTGTGATGCTGGGCAAGTCACTTATCCTTGTTTGCTTCAGTTTCCTTATCAGAAAAAGAGCTGGAGAAGAAAATGGCAACCCACTCCAGTATCTTTGCCAGGAAAGCCGCAAATAGGGTCACAAAGAATCAGACATGACTAAAAACAGCAACAAGGATTGCTAAGAGAAGGAGGAAACAAAGTAATATGCCCTAGACATGGGAGATGGCCTGTGCAAAAACAGAAAGAAATGGAAAGACATGAATAAGCAACAAAAAATGATCCATGTGTATGAAAGGGAATAAGGTGAAATAAACAAAACACGAACTAAGGTAAGATGATCAGGGCTTTGCCCCAAAGTTACATAGATTTAGAGAATGCTGATGATCCATGTATTACTTCCTCAGGAAGAAAAACAAAGAGTTTTTCTCTAAGCTCACAATAATAATTAGTTGTTTTTTTTTATATTTGGAAGTAGTCTTTATTTTATATATATATATATTTGAAACATTTAATGTTAAGACCTCAAATTTCAGATCCATTTCCTTCCTCCCTTGTCACCCATTCCCTCTGGGAAAATAAGTAACTCAGTATGTGTTGTACATGTCTAGCTATGCAAAACATTATCATGGTAGATATATTGTACAAGGCTGCTTATAATTCCCTCCAACTCATCCCACCCCCCACCTGGTCCATTCCCTACATGATCCTGTCCCTCTTCTATAGTGGGTACTTCCACCCTCCCCTCCCCCCAAGGATGCCCTCCCATCCATCATCCTTCCTCTCATCCCCCTTCCCCCTATTCTGCTGTAGGTTGAGATATCCCATTTAGTATGTATGTCATTCTTTCCCTGAACCAAATTCAATGAGAATGTGGTTTTGTCTTTTTGCCTTCCTATTCTCCCCCTCCTTTGCAACCACTTCCCCTTGCTTCTTCTGCATGGGATAGTTTACACTACCCTGTCTCTCCCCATCTCCTCTTGCCACTTTCCTCTCTCACCTCATAATTTCACCCCTTGAGTATTCTCCCTTCCCAACAAATTCAACCTATGACATCTATCCATATATAACTGTAACAATATATACACACATTCACTTGTGTATTCATATGAACACACACCTTTCTTCCATTATTTTCATAGTGAGAAAGATATCATCAGTCACAAATATTGTTTTTCCATATAGGAATGTAAATAGTTCAACTTTGATAAGTTCCTTTTGATTTCTTTTCCCTGATTACCTTCTCAGGCATCTCTTGCTTCTTGTGTCTGGATGTCAAATTTTCTATTCAATTCTGGTTTTTTCCTCAAGAATGCTTGAAAGTCCTCTATTCCACTGAATGACCATATTTTCCCCTGAAACAAAATACTCAGTTTTGCTGGGTAGGTGACCCTTGGGTTCAATCCCAGCTCTTTTGCCCTTTGGAATATCATATTCCATGCCCTTCGATCCCTCAGTGTAGAAGCTGCCAGGTCCTGGGCTATTCTGATTGTTTCCACAATATTGAAATTGTTTCTTCCTGGCTGCTTGTAGTATTTTCTCCTTGATCTGGGGATTCTGGAACCTGGCTATAATATTCCTGGGAGTTTTCTTTTTGGGATCTTTTTCAGGAGGTGATCTGTGGATTCTTTCAACCTCTATTTTGCCCTCTGGATCTAAAACATCAGGGCAGTTTTCCTTGAGAATTTTTTGAAGGGTGATTTCTAGGTTCTTTCTTTGATCATGGCTTTCAGGTAGTCCAATAATTTTTAAATTGTCTCTCCTGGATCTATTTTCCAGGTCAGTGGTTTTTCCCATGAGATATTTCACATTGCCTTCTAATCTTTCATTTGTTTGGATCTGCTTAACAGCATTTTGATTTCTCATAAAGTCATTAGCTTCCATTTGCTCCAGTCTAACTCTGAAGGAATGAATCTCCTCAGTGAACTTTTGAGATTCTTTTTCCATCTGGCAAATTCGACTTTTTAAGGCATTCTTCTTCTCATTGCCCTTTTGGGCCTCCTTTGCCATTTGAGTTAGTCTATTTTTTAAGGTGTTGTTTTCCTCAGTCAGGCTGTTGACCCTCATTTCATACTTTTCCTGCATCCTTCTCATTTCTCTTTCCAATTTTTCCTCCACTTCTCTTATTTGATTTTTAAAGTCCTTCTTAAGGTCCTCTATGGCCTGCCACCTGCTCATGTTTTCCCCTGGGGCTTTTGGAGCAGGACTTCTGACCTCACAGTCCTTTTCCGCTCTATGCCCCCAAAATAGGAGTCTAGGGTTGCATTTTTCTGTTTCCTTTGCCTTGGCATGTTGCCACTTAATTACTTGACTTTTGGGCTTGTTGCCACCCTATGGCTTCAAGGCCAGATAGAAGAATTTTTGTCCCGAACGTGTCGGGGCTAACTTCCGTTTCTGGCAAGCTGTAAACCCACCCATGACTTCCACCCTAGTTCCCAATCCAGATCCAGGGAGGTTAAAGCAAGAGCGATTACCCCCCAAGACTGATCACTTGATCTCCCTACTGTTCTCAGGCCAGGAGCTGGAGCTGCCTCTGAAAACTACAAAATGGTGTGTCTCCTCAGTGGCTTCTAGCACCCAGGGGAGGGACCCGACGCATTCCCCAAATACTGGTCCCAAAGTCCATAGGACACTAACCTCTTACTTTGTCCTGGGCATGTCTATGTTGATAATTCTGGAGTTGCCACAGCTGCTGGTGTTCTGGGGTCTCTCCAGCCAGCTGCTGGCCCTGCCACCCTGGGGCTAAAACCTTGGCTCACGGTGACCTGGGCTCCGCTCGGCTCTGCTCCCCACGCTCTGCGCACTGCCGGCTCCCAGAGTGCTGCACTGGTCCTTCCTGCAGGGCTGCTGGGCTGTTCTCAGCGGGAGGTTAGCTTCTCTGTGCCGTTCTGTGGGTGCTGGGGCTCTAGAGGTTGTTCAGAGTCCCCTTTTACATAGTTTGGGGGGATTCTGGGGGCAGAGTGGCTTGGATGAGCTGTTTCTACTCTACCATCTTGGCTCCGCCCCCAATAATTACTTTTAAAAGTATGCAACCAAACCATTTTCTTCCTCCCCAAAGATGTTTGTACTACTTAGTGTTGAGCTCCTATCTGTATTATCCTCAGCACAATCCTATGTTCTGTTTCTCCTCACCACAGACCAGTGCCACAGGAACTCTTCCCCTCTATGTAGCAAGGTACAAGGTCCCTCCCTGAGATCTAACGCTACTCACCATTGTTGCTTATCCTACATTACAAAATTACTAGCTTTAGTCCTGGAAATAAGGTTGAAAAGGTAAAGCAGAGCCAGATTGTAAATGCTTTAAATAACTAGGCTGAGGAACTTATTTTATTCTAGATTTAATAGGAACTTATTGAAGTTTTTGTACAGAGTGGGGATAGGAGCAAGCTTTGAGACAGTCAGACCCTTGCCTTTGGGCAATTATTTTGACAGTTGTGTAGCAATTTGGCTTTAACATCATCCTCTTCACTCTCCCAACATTCATCCCTTTTGACAGCTTGTCTTTGGCAACTGCTCTCACCAAACTTTACTTTGTTTCCACATATAGCTAATCAATTGTATTGACTACCCTTGCCAATATAGGTGCTCTATTCTAATATCCCACCCTCTCCTGCCCTGTCTGGATCTTCTTATTCTCATCTTTTCAAGACATATTCTGTCCATCTTAATTCATCTAATTAATGTCCTATTCTCTGTGACCTGACTTCTGATTTTGATAATGATAACTAAGATTTTAATAATTAATTTCAAACTACTTTCCTTACAACAACTGTGATTGGCAATGAAATTATTATATCCATTTCTTAGATGACAAAACTGAGATTCAGAGATGTTAAATGGTTCATCTGAGGTTCCACTGCTAAATTCCAGAGTCAGAATTAGAACCCACATCTCTTGACTCTTGGCCTAACATGCTTTCCATTAAAGTATTCTGTGATTTTAATATTTAATGTGATAATTAATTTTAATGTGATAATGTGTCATAGTAAGTGAAAAAACTAACTTTGCAATTTAACACTCATGTTTTAACAAAGTATTCCTGGAAACAGGATGTCTCAACCCAAGCTGTAGTGCTACGCAAACTGAGGAAGCCAAGGAAATATTTGGGAGGAAACAGGTCTTCTGGCATGTCATATAAGAGGCTTCATACATTTTAGAAAACAATATTTTACTATATCACTTCTCTATACTACACATTATGTAAATCTTCTCTTCAAAAGAGAGAGATAATTCTGCTTAACTTGCTAGTACCTAAAAATCGGTACTTAAATTGTTTCCTTATAAAATATTTTCAATACATAAAAGTCCCTTACCCAATTAAAGAGTCTTACAGGATATAGATATAGATGGGTGGATAGATCCATCTATCTATCTATCTATCTATCTATCTATCTATCTATCTATCTATCCATCTCTCTCTCTCTCTATCTATTTATCTAAGCTAAATTCTTTATAACTGCATAAAGTTTCTCAGATGGAATGCACTCTCAGAAAGAAGGGACAGGTCACATATTTTATCACTTTTCTTGGGTTTTAAATGTATCCCTATCAACCGTCAATGAATCCTGTATGTATGAAACAGACCTACTAAAAGTAAGGAACCAGAAGGACTGAAACAATTTGTCAAGAATCCTTAATTTTCCTTATTAGTTCTTCAAGACTTTCTAACATCTGCAAGGTGCATAAGGGCACAATTATATTGAATCCAGAAGCAGTGACAAAAAGGTAAACAACAGTAAGTAGAAATTGCAAACAAGAAAGAAAACATAAAAGAAGGCTTTGAAAGGCCCCTACAAGGCTGATCAAACGTAAACACAAAACCTCTTAAGCATTATTAAGCTCACCCTGAGATAGTGTTTTTAAATGAAGCAACCTTATAAAAAATTTAAAACATAAAATGTACATTTTAAGCAAGTAATTTGAATAGAATTAGTGACCCATTTGTGTAGAACCTTGCCCAGCACTGGAGAGCCTTAAAGTATTAGCTAGCATATCTCAGAGGCAACTAGCTAGAAAGGTCACCTTCCTGCCTTTATCAACACTTTTTAACAGAAGCTACTCTGATGCTTTTTTTCATTGAAGTTTATATATCACTGATACTTTTTTTCCCTCCCATTTAGAAACATAAAACTCAGAAATTCATATCCCAGAGTCATTCGCCAACTGGTAAATGGTCAAAGGATATGAATAGGCAGATTTTAGACAAAGATATCAAAGCTATATATACTTATATGAAAAGAAAGTGGTCTAAATCACTATTGATTAGATAATACACATTGAAACAACTCTGAACTAATACCTCAACCCATCAGATTGGTTAATATGACATAAAAAGGTGAAATGAGAAATGCTAGTAGGGATGTGGAAACATTGAGACTCTCACAATCTTGGTGAACTTTTGAACTAACCCAACCATTTATAGAGTAATTTGCAACTATGCCCAAAAGATTATTAAACTGTGCATACCATTTGACCCAGTAATATCATATTAGGTCTTTATCTCAAAGAAACCTAAGAAAAGGGGCGGAGCCAAGATGGCAGAGTAGAAACAGCTCATCCAAGACACTCTGCCCCCACATTTCCCCCAAACGATGTAAAATGGGACTCTGAACAACTTCTGGAGCCCCAGCACCCACAGAACGACACAGAGAAGCTAAACTCCTGCTGAGGACAGCCCAGCAGCCCTGCAGGAAGGACCAGCGCAGTGGTCTGGGACCTGGCAGCGTGCAGCGTGCAGAGCGCAGGAGCCAAGCCGAGCAGAGCCGAGGTCCGCATGAGCCGAGGTTTTAGCCCCAGGGCGGCAGGGCCAGCAGCCAGCTGGAGGAACCCCAGAACACCAGGAGCTGTGGCGACTCCAGAATTATCAACAAAGACTTGCCTGGGACAAAGTAAGAGGTTAGTGTCCTATGGACTTTGGGACTGGTATTAGGGAATGCATCGGCTCCCTCCCCTGGGGGCTAGAAGCCGCTGAGGACAAACGCCATTTTGTAGTTTTCAGAGGCAGCTCCCGCTCCCAGCCTGCAAATTTGTAGGGAGATCCAGCGATCAGTCTTGGGGGGTAATCGATCTTGCTTTAACCTCCCTGGATCTGGATTGGGATCTAGGGTGGAAGTCGTGGGTGGGTTTACACCTTGCCAGAAACGGAAGTTGCCCCCCACACGTTCGGGATGAAAATTCCTCTATCTGGCCTTAAAGCCATAGTGTGGCAACAAGCCCAAAAGTCAAGTAATTAAGTGGCAACATGCCAAGGCAAAGGAAACAGAAAAATGCAACCCTAGACTCCTATTTTGGGGGCATAGAGCAGGAAAAGGACTGTGAGATCAGAAGTCCTGCTCCAAAAGCCCCAGGGGAAACCACGAGCAGGTTGCAGGCCATAGAGGACCTTAAGAAGGACTTTAAAAATCAAATAAGAGAAATGGAAGAAAAATTGGAAAGAGAAATGAGAAGGATGCAGGAAAAGTATGAAATGAGGGTCAACAGCCTGACTGAGGAAAACAACACCTTAAAAAATAGACTAACTCAAATGGCAAAGGAGGCCCAAAAGGGCAATGAGGAGAAGAATGCCTTAAAAAGTCGAATTTGCCAGATGGAAAAAGAATCTCAGAAGTTCACTGAGGAGATTCATTCCTTCAGAGTTAGACTGGAGCAAATGGAAGCTAATGACTTTATGAGAAATCAAGATGTTGTTAAGCAGATATAAACAAATGAAAGATTAGAAGGCAATGTGAAATATCTCATGGGAAAAACCACTGACCTGGAAAATAGATCCAGGAGAGACAATTTAAAAATTATTGGACTACCTGAAAGCCATGATCAAGGAAAGAACCTAGAAATCACCCTTCAAGAAATTCTCAAGGAAAACTGCCCTGATGTTTTAGATCCAGAGGGCAAAATAGAGGTTGAAAGAATCCACCGATCACCTCCTGAAAAAGATCCCAAAAAGAAAACTCCCAGGAATATTATAGCCAGGTTCCAGAATCCCCAGATCAAGGAGAAAATACTTCAAGAAGCCAGGAAGAAACAATTTCAATATTGTGGAAACACAATCCGAATAGCCCAGGACCTGGCGGCCTCTACACTGAGGGATAGAAGGGCATGGAATATGATATTCCAGAGGGCAAAAGAACTGGGAATGAACCCACGGGTCACCTACCCAGCAAAACTGAGTATTTTGTTTCAGGGGAAAATATGGTCATTCAGTGGAATAGAGGACTTTCAAGCATTCTTGAGGAAAAAACCAGAATTGAATAGAAAATTTGACATCCAGACACAAGAAGCAAGAGATGCCTGAGAAGGTAATCAGGGAAAAGAAATCAAAAGGAACTTATCAAAGTTGAACTATTTACATTCCTATATGGAAAAGCAATAACTGGGACTGATGATATCTTTCTCACTATGAAAATAATGGAAGAAGGGGGTGTGGTCAGATGAATACATATGTGAATGTGTGTGTATATGGTTACAGTTATATATGGATAGAGGGCATAAGTTGAATTTGTTGGGAAAGGAGAATACTCAAGGGATGAAATTATGAGGTGAGAGAGGAAAGTGGCAAGAGGAGATGGGGAGAGACAGGGTAGTGTAAACTATCCCATGCAGAAGAAGCAAGGGAAGTGGTTGCAAAAGAGGGGGAGAATAAGGAAGGCTAAAAAGGCAAAACCACATTCACATTGAATTTGGTTCAGGGAGAAAATGACATACATAGTAAATGGGATATGTCAACCTGCAGCAGGATAGGGGGAAGGGGGATGAGAGGAGGGATGATGGATGGGAGGGCATCCTTGGGGGGAGGGGAGGTTGGAAGTACCCACTATAGAAGAGGGACAGGATCATGTAGGGAATGGACCAGGTGGGGGTGGGATGAGTGGGAGGGAATTATAAGCAGCCTTGTACAATATATCTACTATGATAATGTTTTGCATAGCTAGACATGTACAACATATACTGAATTACTTATCTCCCAAGAGGGAATGGGTGACAAGGGAGGAAGGAAATGGATCTGAAATTTGAGGTCGTAACATTAAATGTTTCAAATATATATAAATACTATTATTAATACTCTTTTGCTTGTAATAGGGAGATAAGATGTGCAGGCATTGGGATGCAAAGACTCACCTTCCTCTAATGGAAAAGTCGATGGGGGTATGGGAGAAGGTATGGGAGAGAGCAGATTGGAGGAAGCGATATCTTGTGGGACTACTATTCTGGGAGGTTGGGTAGGGGAATAATGGGGGGAAAATGATTGTAACTCAAAATCTGGTGGAAATGAATGATGTAAAACAGAAGTTAACAAAGCATTTGTTTAAAAAAAAAAGAAATCTAAGAAAAAGGAAAAGGTCTTTTATATACAAAAATATTCATAGCAGCTCTTTTTGTGGAACCAAAGATTTGGAAACTAAAGGAATGGCCATCATTCCAGGAAATAGCTGAAAAAGTTGTGGCACATTATTGTGATGTAATACTATTATGGTATAAGAAAGGGTGAGCAGGACAGTCTCAGAAAAAAAAAAAAAAACCCTGGGAAATCTTAGATAAACTTATGCAAAGTGAAGTGAGAAGATCCAGGAGGTCACTGGATACAATAACAACAATATTATAGGATGATCAACTGTCAATGACTTAGCTATCCTCAGCAAAACAATGATCCAAAACAATCCCAAAAAACTTGGGATGAAAAAGCTATATACCTCCAGAGGAAAATGAAATTGATGCAGATCAAAACAATCAAAACATACTTTTTTCTTTATTTTTCTTCTGTTTATTTTGTTGTTGTTGTTGTTGTTGTTGTTGTTCGTTTGTTTTTTTCAATTTGGTTTGTATTCTCTTTTGGAACATGGCTAATATGGAAATATGTTTTGCAGGACTGCACATGTATAATCTATATGAAAATGTTTGGATTATCAAGGGGGGTGAAGAATAGGAAGAGAAGAAGAGAATTTTGAAATCAAAAATTATTTTTAAAATGTTTTTACATGTAATTGAGAAAAAAATAAAATAAAAACTTTCTTAAAAATAAATTCATATCATAGAAACACCACAATTTATGACATTTTATCTTATAGACAATCTATCTAGACAACACAGGAACATTGTGAAAATGAATAACTGAATGAATTATCTACTTGTTTTTCCTACAGGTCACTAAACAACAAGTTTGACTGGTTTTTTTTTTTCTGATTTCTAGATATTTATTGAGTAAACAAATTTGGAGCTTATAGGTCATCTAAGTCTCAGTATTAATGGTTATGTTTCCTGGGGCAATGTAAAAAACATGAGTAAGATCATGGAGAAGGAGTCAGGTCCTTTAGTAATGGTTTTGAGAAAATGCTGTGCCAATTTTTTTAATGAGAGAATAGTCAGTCAATCAATAAGCATTTCTTAAACACTAATGATTTTCCAGACACTACTTTAAGTACTGGAGAAGCAAATCTAAGGGTGAGATTCCAGTGATTATCCAACACACATAAATGGATGAGATACTTCATCTCATTTTAAGAAAATTTTATAAAAATAATACTACCTCAGAACCAGAGACAATTTCTGAAAGTCTGGAAGGGGAGAGGTTGAGAAAAGTATAGAGTTCAAGACACTTCTGAAGAGCAAAGGTGTGACTGAGCTATGGAACAGAACCAATCAATCTTCATTAAAGACCTACTATGGGCTAGGCACTATGCTAAGTGCTGAAGATAGAAAAAGAGACAAAAGACACTGCCTGCCTATGATGAGTTTACAAGATAATGAAGGAATATTTCAAAAAAGAAAATCAACTTAAAGAATAGAAGACTTGAAGGCAAGGGCGGCTAGGTGGCGCAGTGAGTAGAGCGCCGGCCCTGGAGTCAGAAGGACCTGAGTTCGGATCCAGCCTCAGACACTTAACCCACACAAACAAAAAACTTAGCTGTGTGACCTTGGGCAAGTTACTTAACCCCAATTGCCCTAAAGGGGCGGCTAGGTGGCACAGTGAGTAAGAGCGCCGGCCTCGGAGTTGGGATGACCCGAGATCAAATCCAGCCTCAGAAAATGAGCACCCACACATAAATAATGACTAGCCATGTAACCTTGAGCAAGTTACTTAACCCCAATTGCTTTAAAAAAAAAACAAAGAAGAAGAAGAAGAAGACTTGAAGGCAGCTTAGAGTAGAAAGTTCAAGTGGATCGAGTCCTAAGAAAAGTTGAGCTCTTTATCTAACTTCCCCTCCCAGGAGGATATTTTTCTCTAGGGACTGAAATATAATGTTATGTCACTACTCAAACATTTTCAGTAAATTAAATTTTGCCTAAAACACAATTCCAGAGGTAAACTAGAGATAAATATCAGTGTTCTTGTTGTTGTTGATCCTTCATATTGGAAGAGAACCAATGGCATCATGATGCTGGGATCAAGGTACAATGCATTTAGCTGACAGATCAGTCCAATATGAGCTCAGAAGGACTTAACAGGGATAGAGCACAAATAGTCCATTTGAATATTTGGGATGGAGATGTCTCTAAATTTCTGTCTCATGTTTCTTCTGTGCTACTGCGATTATGCTTTGCTAATACAGCACCATGCTGTATGGTCCTGTGCCAGAATCTCCCATGTCTCTCAATAGATTCCAAAGTTCTTCAGAGAGACATTGAGAATGTCCTTGTATTTTTTTTCTTCTTAGGGAGCTTGCCTTGTGCAAGTTCTCTGTAAAATAGTCAGCTAGATAAATCTACATTTGACATTCTGGCTATGTAGCTAGCCCATCAGAATTGCACTCTCTGTAGTAGAGTTTGAAGAATGATTGGCAGTTTGGCTCAAGAAAGGACCTCAGTAGGGGCAGCTAGGCAGCACAATGAATCACAATGAGCATCAGCCCTGGGGTCAGGAGTACCTGAGTTCAAATCTGGCTTCAGACACTTAACACAAAAACTAGCCATGTGACCTTGGGCAAGTCACTTAATCCAACTGCACTCCAAAAAAGGCAAAAAGAAAAAGGACCTCAGTATCTAGTACCTTATCTTGCCAGGTGATCTTCAGAATCTTCTTAAGACAATTCAAATGGAAACAATTTAATTTTCTGTCCTAGTACTGGTATACTATCCAGGTTTCATAGGGATAGAACAATGAAAATTGGCACAATGACTCTGTAGACCTTTAGTTTTATATGCAGTCTAATACCTCTTCTCTTCCATGCTTTCTTTCAGAACCTCCTAAAAGCTGAACTAACTTTAATAATTAATATGTAAACTTCATCCTCTATGTGGACATCCCTGGAAAGTATGCTGCCAAAATAAGTGAACTTATCCACAGCATTCAAACTTTCTCCATTTGCTGTAACTGATGGTTTTATGTATGGATCATGTGGACCCGGCTAATGGAGAAACTCTCTTTTTTTTGTGTGTGTTGATTGTCAGGCCAAAATTAGCACAAACAGCAGAGAATCAAACCATACTTTATTGCATCTCAGTCTCAGAAGCTGCATTGAGTGCAAAATCATTTGTGCACAACGAATCATGTGTCAACTCTCCCTCCACATTAGTCTTGGCTTGTAGATTTCAAGTTAAAGAGGTTAACATTTGTGTGGTAGCTGACTTTGACATTATTATTATTTTCATTAAAGGTTATCTAACAACATCACTGAAAGCATCATGCCAAAAATCATGGGAGCTAGCACACAGCTTACGCTTCACTCCACTGGTGACTAGGAAGCTTGAGAGCATCATCCTTTATCCAGAACCCATGAAAATATGCCATCATTAATTTGGAGTACATAATTGATGAACTTCTCCAGGCAACCAAATTTCTCCATGATCTTCCATAAGCCCTCAAGACTTTCAATATCAAAGGCCTTGGTAAGAATTCTGAAAGGCAAATATCAGTGTAAAGTTAGGCAAATAGTCCAACCTCTGACTAAATATTAGAAATTTTCCTAAATGAGAGTTCAGGACTATTGTGGTTAAACTCAGAGCTTTTCATCTAAAATAAATTTCCTAAAGATGAAGAAAAAGGAGTCTTGTGGACCTTAAGAATCATTGTATTATGTGTCCTACATTTAAGTGGTCTTAAATGAGCTAGTTATTATTACATTATGTTATACCAAAAAAATTTAAAACATGATCCCTACCTCAAAAAGCTCATATCATCATCAGGACACACACAAACACACACACACACACACACACACACACACACACACACACTGCATTACAGCAGGCATATTGTAGAGTGATAGAGGAGGAGAATTATTGGAATAGGCATCCAAAAGGAGACTGAACATGTGCTAAGTGTTAAAAGAAGGCAGAGAAGCCAGAAGGCAGAGGTAAGAAGACAGAGTGTTCCAAGTATTAAGGACTACCAGAGAAAAGACATGAATTTTGAAAAGTAGAATATTGTGTGTGAGGAATAGCAAGAAGGCAAAAAATTTATTAAGCACTTAATATATGTAAGACATGAGAAATGCAAAGAAAAAATAATCCTTCAACTACTTAGAAATATAAAATGTGTGTATACGGTAAAATTGTTTAGGTGGGGGAAAATAGAAACCCAGGGAAATTAGAGAAGACTAACAAAGGAGAGGGCACCTGAAATAAATCTTCAAAGAAGGATTCTGAAAGGTAAGGAATATGAAATCATTCTAGGCATGATGAATGGCTTGTGCCACTTGAGAACTAGGATATACAAAGTTTAATAAACTAAAATTAATACTCAATTTTTCCTGGAATATTAGTCTACAAAGGGGAACACTGTGAAATCAGGCCTGAAAATAAGGTAGAAGTCAGATCACACAATGTTGAGTAATTTTCATTATATTCAATATGTAATCACAACAGGGAAAGACTGAATATCTTAGCCCATTAGTGGTATTGGCCAATTTTTGCTTTAAGGATATTGCTTAGACATCTTTGTGTTGTAGACCTTACACAGTCATATATCCTGCCCACATTCTTGTATGAAGATGACTGTAGTTTCTCAAAGGCTGTGCCAGCAAAAAGTAAATCTTGACAAATTCTAATCTACTATGAAGACTCTGAATATATTCTTAGACAAGTTAAGTGGTTCATAGATTATCTTAGTGGTTTGTATGTAATTAGATGATCAGTTACTTAGAGAACAAGTCAAAATCAGAATTATATTAGTGGAAAAGGAAAAAAGTGTGAGGAAGATGGTGAAAAAAGTGTGACTGCTTCAGTTTGATCTATTCAAAGGAGTATTTAATGCCAAAATATGAGATACAGAAAAAAGTAAACTAAGTTATTAACTATTTTATCACTATTTCCCATAAAAAAATACAACTGGTCTAAAGCAATAGCTACAAGGAAGAGGCTAAAAGAGCCTGGAAATTGACTTACGAAATCCCACTCCCCATCTCTCAAAAGTTTGATCTCCTGGTCAAGCAAAGAAGCAACAACAGCAGAAGCTAACACCTATTTAGAAAGCAAAGTCACTTGTAAAATACTAGAAAAAAAAAACAAAAACTATGAGCAGTTTTACCTCCTAAAAATGAAAAAGCTAAGGAAGAGAAAATAAGTCTATAGAAATATTGAGCTACAAACTAACTGAGCAATATCATCTAAAAAATGTTCCTAGAAGCAATTGTCAGGCAATTGAACAAATTAAATAAATTTTTGGTAGTCTTGAAAGCATTGAGAGCTTCTTTTATAAGATATCTCAGTGAGAAGAACATACCAAAAATGTGTGTGTGTGTGGGTGGAACATGGATGATATTACCCCTGAAAATATCAAGAGAACATGAGTAACTATCTACCCATATGGCTTCTTTCATATTTTTATTTTTTTAATTGTACATAGTTGGTACACCAACCAATCAAGGGAACGAATGATTGATCACTGAGGAGGGAATATACAGTTATAGAAAAGATTTTCTATGGCAAACAATGTCTTTACTTTCACAATTAGCTGAAAGGTGAAAACATAAGCTCTAGGCATTTTGGTTGATTACTGAAAAAAAAAAGGATTCAATACATTTTTTTACATGGTAGAGTCAAACACAACCTTGAAGTATCTTCCTCAACAAGATTTCTCTTGCTATGTTAAGATCATATAAGATTCCTTAGCAAATAGCAGTACAGAGATAACCATTCATCAAGCCACTGATCATCATCACCAAGCCCTAAGGTATAAAACAAGATTATATATAATAAATGATACTATTTGTGGCTCTGATAGAGATACAAAATACAATTAGAAGAGAAATTTCTTTAAAATATTGAGAACTTTCAAAAAGCCTCTCTTTTTGGATGAACTTTTGCTGACTGTACCTAGAGCAGAAAATTAGAGGAACCTTTTCAGTTAGATGCATAATGATATAAAGACACTAGCCTTCCAAACCACATGGGAAAAATTAAACAGATGAAAAATACTTATTGTCTGGACTCTGACATGCATTTAGTTCACAAGTCTAATGAGTTAGTAAATCAGTACATATACATGTGACAGCCACTGCAGATGGACAAAGTGATGTTGCCCATAAATGAATAGGAGAAGTAAGAGAATAAGCTGGATTTTATTTAGGAAAATGTGCATACATTTAACAAGTCCAACTTGACCTCTAGTACAAAAGTCATTGTTTAAAAGTAAATGTTCTCTTAGCAATGCTGAATAGTCAATAACTGTGGATCATGACAATGTCTAAATAATGAAATCTGCAGGAGATTCAAAGGGCAAAAAGAGAGAAGCATGGAGGGTACAATATATTTTTATGATGATTGATACATAGGAAATAAGACAAGGAATATCATTAAATAAATATACGACAGGTAGACCAGTTATATGGAAAAAGTAAGGGATAGGAGGTTGATAATGTGCATGCCACAATGGAACTTAGGAAATAAAATGATTAATAATAATATAATAAACTAAATGAAGAATCTTAAGCATTTTGGGTACAACTTCTATGTAGGATATACAAGCAAATGTAGATTAAAATTGTAAAGAATAAGAAAATAGAGAAGATATACAGATTAATTTTAAACTATGAAGAGCTGAAGGAATATCTATATGAATGAAACCAAAATTCCAACATACAATTGAAGAAGGAAGGATGTGTTAAAAAAAAAAAGGAAGATAAAAGAGGAAGTCTAACTAGAAGATTGTGGCAATCATTAACAATTTAGCATGAAGGAAATTATTATCTCTTAATACTCTACCATATTTGGAGTATTATGTTAATTTGGGGGCAATATGCTATGGAGGTCTTTGAACTGTGGTACATCTAAAAAAAGTTGACCTGCATGATGAAGGAACTATAGACCATGCTATATAATCATTAGTTAAAGAAACTGGAGATGTTTGATTTGGAAAAGAGAAAAAGGTATAATTTAAAACCTGTCATATGGAAGATATATTGGACTTTTGCTGCTTGTCCCCAAAAAGTAAAATTTGGAGCATGTAGTATCAGTTACAGAGGTGAGGTTTGATTCAGTATAAAGGAAAACCTCCTAACAATTGAAGCTGTCCATGACTGGAATGAGACGCTTTGGGAGATGATGGATTCTGTTCCCATTATTGGGATTTTTAAGCAAAAAGCAATAACAATTTGTAAAGTATGTGAAAGAGTATATTTTTGTTCAGGAATGACTCAGAAGAAATGGGCTCTGATGTACCTTGGGTTTATTAGTTCAGAACTGCATTTCTTTAATTATATACATGAGGCCCTGGATTTATTAGTTCAGAACTGCATTTCTTTAATTATATACATGAGGCCCTGGGTTTATTAGTTCAGAACTGCATTTCTTTAATTATATACATGAGGCTCTGAGGTGGTTATATAATGTTCCCAGTGTTATAATGAGTAGGTTGAGATTAAAGAGATACCATATTGAATAGTTAGAGATGAATGAATTTAATCGATATTCAAGTAACTATTTCTTTTCCTGAATCACTGGATCAAGCTATTACTTTAATGCTACAGTTAGTGTCATTTTTCTAGATAAAGCTTTCAAATAGAATTCTAAACTTTGGGGCAGCTAGGTGGTGCAGTGAGTAAGAGCACTGGCTCCGGAGTGAGGATAACCCGGGATGGGTCTGGGCCTCAGAAAATGAGCACCCACACATAAATATTGACTGGCCATGTAACCTTGAGCAAGTTACACAACCACAATTGTTTTTTTAAAAAAAAGAATCTAAACTTCGTACTAATTCAATTCCTAAGGTGGACATGACAAAAGCATACAAAGTTTATATTTCAGAGGAAGATTATATACCTCATAGCATGCAAAACTCTAAGACAACAGGAATCTTACCTAAAGAAAACCTAAAACCCTTATGATCTACAGAATACACTTTACTTCTGTTTTAATGTAAACTATTTTTTTTACAATTTTTTAAGGGAGAACAATTGATCAGAATTTTTGTGTTAGGACAAACGCTGAATATTTTCAACTATAAACTTAATGATGTGGGAAGGAAGAATATGAATCCGGGAGGCATGAAAGTGGCATTAATAAATGTGAGTGGGACTAAGACAAAAAATTCAGGCAATGAAAACTTTTATAGTGCTGTAGATATTTGAACATCTGTCATTTAAAGATGAATTTGGGAATTAAATTTAAAGCACTCAAAATACTCATGTAAGAAATATACCATGGGCAGAATAAATTATAAAATATCTCAGCAAAATACTATGATCACTAATGTCATCAGCTAAAGACAAATCTGATACTTTAAATTGAATTGTAGGTGAAAACAGGCCCACTAGTGTTTTTGACACCATTCAGCATATCATTTTGAACATGGTCTCTTATAGTAAGTACAATATCAAAAGTTATATCCCCTCCAGATGCTAGTTCATGTAGCACACCCTCCAGAGCTAATCCCACCCCCCCCCCAAGTCCCATTCACATTATTAGTCCATGTCCCTGGAAGGTGGATGATTACTTTTCTCTTCAGGATTCTAAGGGTAACCTCAAGGAGATGGCATTCCCAAGAGCTATTGTTTATGATTCCTCAGTGATCTGCTCCCCATCGACAATTAGCTAAAGTTAACTAGCTTTTAGAAAACACATTTACTAAGTATAGCAAAAACAATAGTTAAAGAAACGTCCCCAAACAAGTGACATATTCTCCTTTTATACATACAAGATCCATGGAAAGAGTGGACTCAAATTAAGATAACATATGCTGCCAAAAGGTATACACATAGCTCCTTGTTCCTGGCAGTCCTTTTCTCCCTTTGTGAAGCCCTCAGGAAGTTCCTCTGAGATTTAACTCTCTACTGGGTCAACTACCAAAATTGACTATGGTCTAATTTCAGGGTAGTCATTCCCTGAGGCTTAGAATACAAACACATACTTGTCCTGGTGGTATGCTCTGGAGGTTACTGGAAAAACATTGTATCAACACTGTCAAAGCAACTCCCTGACTTTGCTTTCCAAGTATGATTCTATATGGGAACTAGGGCACTATCTTTTTTTATGCCTCAAAGAACACACTTAGGAATCCCACTTTTTCTCCAAAAGTTCTCTTGAGGGAATTTTTTGAATAAGAACTTGAGTGATCTTTTAACACTCCAGCTTAGAAACCCATGAACCTGGGATTACCCTTAAGGAAACTCCCATAGTTTGGATTGCCTGGAAAACTCCCTTTTTGGCTAAAAGAGTAGGTTGTGAGAAAACACTGTTTGGGAAATTAAAAATCCTCCCTAGTGCCACATGAGGTTCATGAGCATTACACATTCACTTTTTTTCTCATACTAAAGACAAGCACATATTTACTTCTACCATATACTTCTGTAACAATTCTTCATCAACTTTTCCTAAGGAGAGAAAAATGGTTCTAGGCATATATACCACTGGCTCCCCCAGGTCTGCCATGAATAATGTGTGTCCATCTTCTGAAAATAAATCCAAACAAGTCAGGAAGTAATTGGTGTCTGGGTTCATTATTACAGAACAGGAAAGGAGAGAAGTTTCTCTAGAAGACACCATCACCCTCAAGTAATTATTTTGCACTCCACTTATCCCATCAACAAAGCAACAATGGTTAGGCCCACATTCCATGGGGAAGTGCTCCTTGAAAACCTCTAAATAAAGACTTAAAAAGGGCCCTAAATCAAGGTTCTTCCAATTCAGTTGTTGAGTAGAGAATCTGTCATCTTCATCAGACATTCCCTTCATCATTCTAACTTACACATAGTAGGATACTGCACTGAAGGTGTAGGATGTAAAATGTAGTAGAAGAAGGGAACTGATATTTCTGAAGTATATCAAGCAGATCACATGGAGACAGTATATAATTTCAGTACAGATTGATCTTTCCAATATAAAATGAAGGTGAAACTCTCCTTGATGAAGAATTGCACCCTCACAAAACAAGAAAGAAAGAAATATATTGGCTCAGAGTCAGTTTTATCCTTAACCCAATGCTTCCCACTACTCATTTCTTTGCGGGCTTAGTCTATTCAGTTCCAATGCTAGAATTCTATAAATGTGTCCCCACCTCCCCAACAAAACTTATGTAATCAACTGGAGTACCAGCTGTCCTAGATTTACTACATATAATTACCTAAGCTCACAGTATAATTCTGCGACATAAATATAGGACTTTCACAAAAATGGTGGAGAGAAAGGTTGTTTCAAATGAAGAAAACACACTTTCTTGGCTTATTTTGCATCAGTCCCATCTTCATTATTTTTGGCATAGCCCATGTAACAAGAAAATGAAAGCAAGCTGCTTTTCATTTTTCATCATATGGTTTCCCTGGAAAAATCTTTTCAGTTGGAATAATATATCCATATTGGTAGAATAGGACAGAATTCAGTACAAATCTATACCATTCAGATGAAATTCTATATCCCAGAAGAATTGATGTATACATAATATAAACATAAGAATGAATATATGCACATATGTAAGTATATGTGTGTACATATACATATATACACATGTATACATATACACATATGTATGTGTATACACATCTACACATGCATAAATAGGCATGTATATTTGAGTGCACAATATATGTACATGGGTGTGGATAGGCCTTTAATTTCATTCGTATAGAGAAGGTCCAAGTTGAGGGAAATATTTCTGGTAATGCAAGATGACACCTTCTTTACATCTTGTGGTCTTAGGAAGTTGACTATATCACAGAGCTATAAATTAATTTGCCCAAAATCACATAGGTAGCATGTGTCAGAGGCAAGATGTAAGATCAAGTCTTCTGTATCTGATGCCATTTTTCTATTCACTATGCTATTCTACATCTCATTTTTAAATCTATCTTTCCATCTCCACCGATCGATAAATATCTTACATAGCTTATATATTTATAGAGATAAATCTTTATAAATATATATATTTCAGCTATATGTGTATATAAAGAAATATATGTATTATATGCGCATCAAAAAGCATTATAAAGCCCCTACTATGTCCCAGAAATATCCAGGAGAGGGGGCTGAGACTGGAACTTCATAAATGGAGAAATTCTCTGTCCCACTGAAATTTGACATATTCTCTGTAGCTTATAATATTGGATAGTTGCCTAGGGTATTGAGAAGCTAAATGAATTGCTCAGGTTCACACAGTCAGTGCAGGTTGGAAATGGCTGTAACAACAATGCAATATTCACAACTCATACAGTGACTATAAATATGCTGGTGTAGTTATGAATCACAAAATGTAACAGTCTCTCCACATGGGGGACAGAGGCAAAGCACTTATTCAAATACCAGAAAGCTAAGTCCCCAAACCAAAAAGTCAAAGTCATTATAGTAGCCACTAAGTTGGTACACATAGTTAATGCACTGAACACCCACATTCCCAAGCCTTTAAAACAAAACAGGCTCCTTCAGGCAAAACTCCTTCTCTCCTCACTCATGATAGCTGCTCAGCCTCCATGCTGCATGCTCCCAGCAGTTTCCTTTCCCAGCAATTCTCAGCAGAAGCCCTCAGCAGAAGTTCTGGATGGCTCTTGGAAAAAAGTTCATGCCACCGCTACCGCCTAGACCTCCATTGCTGCCGCTGCTGCTTGTGCCTCCACCTATTGAGGCTCAGCAGCTTTTGGTTACCACATTGGCTCCAGCCCGGCCCCTACTCAGCTCCATATCCTCCCTGCCCCACCCCCTCCTGCCACATCAGCAAGTTTATCCCACCAGGGGACTCACAAGCTCTCGGGTCCCAATACTTGATGTAATTATGAACTTGAAACCAAGTTCCAAGCACCTGCTAGCCTGCCAACACAAGGGCCATGCAAGATCTTCAAATCTCATTGCCATTACAGTGGCATAGACAGAGAGAGAGAGAGAGAGAGAGAGAGAGAGAGAGAGAGAGAGAGAGAGAGAGAGAGAGATGGATACATACTATAGCTAAAAACATATACAGGCATAATATGTATGTATGTATGTGTGTATGAAATGTTTAACACCAGTTTTGTGACTTCAATAGTGAATATATATATATGAATACATATATATGTATATATATATGTGTATGTATGTATGTATGTATGACTATAAATAATATATGAAGAGAGTCAGCATGATGTACAGGTTAGAGAACTGGTGTCAAAGCCAGGACAACCAAGTTCAAGTTCCTCCTCAGACACATATGGATTCTGTGATTCTGGGTAAGTCACAAATTCTCAATACTTTAGGCAGTTCGCTAAGGCTATACATTTCAGAGAATGCATCATTTTTAATTAGAAGAAGGTTTCTTCTATTGGAATTTCCTATACCCAAGGAAATCACAGGTCTAGTCCCTCTTGTTATCTATAATATCTTTAGTATCAGAATTCTTTTTACATCTGATGCTGAATCATAGGAATTCTGTAACTTAGTAAATAGATTTACTCTGGACAAAAATCCATCACCTCCCAGTTTAGTGATGGATCGTGTATTACTACTGCAGTTATGCAACTGACAGGTAGTCTCTCAATGATCACATGTTCAGAATGCCTTCAGCTACATAGGGTCTGCAGTGTCTTGTGTTCTACTGGCATGGCCTTCAAGGACACATGGATAGTTCCATACTTTCATGAGTCATAGTGGTAAAACTCAAGTTTAGGGATATGCGTGCATGTGAGTGTGTGTGTGTGTGTGTGTGTGTGTGTGTGTGTGTGTGTGTGTGTGTGTAGGAAAGAGACAGTCATACAGAAAGACACAGAGACAAAAGTGGTGTCACCAAAAATCATGAAAGAATGTATCCAGTGTGAGAAATCAGCCAGTAGTTCCAAATGCTGCAGAGAAGTCAAGAAGGATGAGGATTGGGAAAAGATCATCAATATGGTAATTAAAAGATCATCAATAATGTTGAAAAGAGCAGTTTAAATTGACTGATGTTAGAAGCCAATGACAAGGGACTTAGAAGTAAGTCAAGAGAGGAAAGGACCAATTGTAGACAGCTTCTAGGAGTTTGGCTCTCAAAGAGGAAAGCTAGAAGATGATTAGTTGAGGGGATCATCTGGTCAGTTGAAGTTGGTATTTCTGTTGTCTGTGTAAGGGAATATTTTTTTTTCTTTTTAGTACAGAGGAGATTTGGGTAATTTTTGTTAGTAGCGCTGAGTGAGTCAATAGATACAGATGAAAGATTAGAGATCACAGATCAGGGCATTCTACCAAAGCAGAGAAGAAAGGAGAGATCAAGTCTTCAGGTATAGGAGTGGGCTTTGGCAAAGAGAAAAACTATTCTTTCATTATCAGAGCTTGGAACAAAGAAGGCAAGAATGGAGAATGGAAAGATGTCACAGAGTTGTAAAAGACAGGAGGAGAACAGACAGAGTTCACTGTAATGGCCTCAGCTTTTTCAGTGAAATGTTAGGTGAGGTCCTTTGGTAGGAGGGTAGGGACATGGATCTTTTTGGAAGCTTACAGAAAGAATAAAAGGTTTCAAATAACTGTTGCAGAGGTTTGATAGGGTCAGAAAAGTGAAGTCAGAGTAGGGATGATATCCTGGAATTAACTAAAGGGGTTGAATGAGTGGAGATCACAGCGAAAAAGGAAGAAGCTTAGGATGTGTTGGGCATAGGGAGAGTTAGAATGGCAGGAAATGAGGGTCAAATAAATACATTTCAGAGTTCTTGGTCATGGAAGTAGAACAATTCTGAATGAGAATTAGGATGACTCTCCTAATATGAGAATGAGGTACAGTGAAAAAGTAAGTCATGAGAGTTGAGGAGACTGTGTCTATAAATTCGTGATGTATGAAGGAATATTGATATGAATTTTCAAGTACCCTGGGAGATTTTATACCATGTTTTCTATCCATTATATATGATATAGTATTACAAATGTAAAGACTGTATATGTAAATTTTAAGTTAATTGACAAAATTATAATATAAATAAAGCAATATACAAATATTAAGCATAATACATATAAATATTACAAATCTAACTATGTTGTAATATATAATGTGTAATATATGTATGTTTGCACATGTATAGTACATATTTGCACATATTTATTTAAATGTAAATATAAGAATATTAATGGTATTGTTTTATTGACAAGCATTTACTAGCTTTCCAGTAACTATTTCACTTATGAATTGCTCCCATAGACCAACAAGTAATAGATGGAAGAGTCTCATTCCTCCAAAAGGAGTCATCTTGATGAGGGATAACGTGAAGTAAATTTATTTCCAGCTTCTGCTTGATGCTTTCAGTTTTTATGGCCTGGCTTGAGAACGAAACCACCATATGTAATTTTTTATGCTAAGTTCCAAACAACTGAACCTTTGTTCCCTTACCTATAACATCTGGGGATGTGACCTAAAGAACTGTCTTCTGGAGTAGAAGATGCAAAACAAAACAAAACAAAATAGATCAGAGTCCCAGTTGTGCAACCACTCAGCTGTAATTACATTGAGCAAGCTGTTTATACTCTATGGGCCTCACTTTCCTAACCTCTAAAATGACATTGTTGGTCTAAAACTCAAATAGAAACAAGGGCCACTGAACCTTACTTAAGTTCTCCCTGTTGGCTGCTTATTGACTTAAGAAAACCACATGTTAATATTTTCTGTGTTATTGTATGTTTATCTATTTTGTTAAGTATTTCCCAATTACATTTTAATCTGGTTCAGACCTTACTGAGAAGTGTTATGGGCTACATACTGCCACAAGCCATGTGCTTGATTTCTCTGGGCTGAAGGAGTTCACTTCTAAATTCCTATGATTCTTTGTTTACAATTCCAGGGTTAGAGAATCATAGGATCTCCTTTCTCTTATGCAAATTTAGGGAATTAAGAAAAGGATATACTGTTATTAAGGAAAATCTATTTCTTCTCCTACTATAATATCATCATCCTCAACCTCAAATGAAAGAGGAAAAATTATGTTGGGGCTAGAGCAGGATGGGACAGAGGCTCACCATTTTTATTTCTACTACAGTGGTGAGAGGAGCTTTTTCCTAGCATGCAGAAACGGAATTGAGAATGTATTTTCCACAGAAACAATTTTATGAGTGGTAACTAGATGTAGGTGAATTAGTGCTATTAGCATTAAATCTCAGGTACATTGAGGTCAAGTAGATTTGGGTGGGGGGCTGTCCTAGGAGCTTAAAAACCATTTATAACAACTTTTCTAATAGAAAATGTGTGCTAAGTCTGACACAACTGAGATATAAAACCAGTCTCTGGAATCTAATTTATTTGTACATTAGAGAGAGCCTGTACAAAAAAAAATTAAAAACATTTCTGAAGATAATTTTCCAAGATTTATAATAATAAAATAACTTTAGCCTCTTTCATGGACTGAAGGCTATTCATATATTCTGCTCCTTGAGTGCTATGTTATTAGAAAAGCTAAAGGAAAAACCTCTTTCGTTTCTGTCTGATTTCTAAATAACAGCCTATGAAGATTTCTTGACAACTGAAGATCTAAGGGAATATTTTATTGGATGAAACAGTAAATTTTCTACAGCAGGGTCCTACTCTGAAAACTGTGTCATCATGGCATGTAAATGACCAGGATTCCCAAGGGCTATTCCAGGAGACCCTAGACTCTGGCAGATCTTTACCAAGGTGGAAAGACTTATAATTATCACTCAGTGATAGACTGTCTACTGTTAGATGACAAGCCTAGTCAAGTATAGCAGCCAGGTAACCCACTGGATAGAGCTTTCAACTGAGATTGAGGGAAGAGCTGAATTCAAATCCAATCTCAGACACTTACTTAGCTGTATGACTTTGGGCAAGTCGCTTAACCTCTTTGTCTCAGTTTCCGCAAAGATAAAAGAGATAAAAACAACACCTAGCTCACAGTGTTGTTGTGAGGATGAAAGAGATAATAATTATAAAGTGCTTAGAATGGTGCCTGGTGCATATGAGATACTATATAAATGCATATTCCATTCTCTTCCCTACGGGCCAATAATCTGATAGTTAAAAGGTTGGCCACCATCACCAACATTATATCATCTTCATTATCTTCATCATCATACATCATTAATGGTATTATCATATGTAAAATATTTTCTAAGGAATCACACCAATTCCAGTTCTTTTGAAGTACTAACATGGCATGAAATATAAATTTAAAAATCTGATAAATAAAGAGCTATATTTCTCTCAGAGCCTTAAGTATTTCTAGCTTTTAAATCCAGTATCTTAAGAGCATACATTAAGTCTTTCAGATGGGTAGGATAGCTGATAGTTCAGAGTAGTGATTTTCAAAGTGGAGTGCACTCACACTATGGAATACTAAAGAAAATGCACTGGGTTAAAGAGGCCACATATTAAGTTTTATTAACATTTAACAGACAAATTGGCACTAGAGCCTTCACTCAATCTGCATGTTGGTTGCATTAGCCTTCTCCTTCTCCACCCTCCAGGTGGCCAAAAAAACCTGATAAAAGTGTATTTCTACTTGCAGTTTGCTTTGTCACACACAATAGGAGTAATTGTGCTTACAAGCTAGGGCAAATTTAGTCTTTAAGAATGAAGTCTTTACCAGCCAACTTGTTGTGATGGGTTCAGGTAAATTACCTCTATTACCTCAGTTTTTTAATAAATATAAAACTATTTGTTAAAGGACTTAGGAGAGGAAATTTTCCCTACCCACCCTCACCAACCCTTACCTTGAACCATGTAGTCAACTCCCTCCTTTTCATTCCCATTCCCAGCCCCACTGCCCTTTCTAGCACAGTGCCCAGTGGTAGGAAGCTGAAACCTAGGGTGTTCTGGGCAGAACTAGACTGAGTGAAAAAATATTAATCTGAATCGGTTTCACACATTTGTTTCATGCTAAATTTGACAAAGCCCCTTTGATAAACGCAACAAATCCTTGGAAGAGGAAGCATAAACCCAAGTGAGGAGTTGTGTCTCACTTTGGGAAAGAAAAGAAAGGGGAAAATGGTAGCAAGTGGGACAAGTGAAAATATTCTCCTAAAGTAAAGGAGACAGTCACCAAACTTGAGGTGGGCTTTAGTCTTGATAGGCCCAAATTTTATTTTTCTATAATGTATTTGCCAGGTGTTTATCTTTGGTAAACAAGAAAAGCAACAAGTGATCTATAAACTGCCTACTTATTTATTTTTGATGGACACCACACAGAGAAATATCCCTTTTATTTAAATGCTTCAGGCCATGAGGTATAAAACAAAAAAGAAACACAACTTTGTGAGCATTGAAAATGATACAGGGGGCGGAGCCCAGATGGGGGAGTGGAAACAGCTCATCCAGGCCACTCTGCCTCCGGATTCCCCCCAGGCTATGTAGGGGGGGACTCTGGGCAACTTCTGGAGCCCCAGCGCCCACAGAGCGACGCAGAGAAGCTAACCTCCCGCTGGGAACAGCCCAGCAGCCCTGCAGGAAGGACCAGTGCAGCGGTCTGGGACCTGGCAGCACGCAGCGCGCAGGGCACAGGAGACAAGGTTTTAGCCCCAGGGCAGCAGGGCCAGCAGCCGGCAGGAGGAACCCCAGAACACCAGGAGCTGTGGCGACTCCAGAATTATCAACATAGACATGCCTAGGACAAAGTAAGAGGTTAGTGTCCTATGGACTTGGGACCTGTATTTGGGGAATACGTCAGCTTCCTCCCCTGGGGGCTAGAGGCCACTGAGGAGACACTCCATTTTGTAGTTTTCAGAGGCAGCTCCAGCTCCCAGCCTGCATGCTGACTGTGGGGAGATCCAGCAATCAGTCTTGGGGGGTAATTGCTCTTGCTTTAACCTCCCTGGATCTGGATTGGGATCTGGGGTGGAAGTTGTGGGTGGGTTGACAGCTTGCCAGAAACGGAAGTTGACCCCCACACGTTCGGGATGAAAATTCCTCTATCTGGCCTTGGAGCCATAGTGTGGCAACAAGCCCAGGAGTCAAGCAATAGAGTGGCAGCATGCCAAGGCAAAGGAAACAGAGAGGTGCAACCCTAGACTCCTGTTTTGGGGGCATAGAGCGGGAGAAGGACTGTGAGGTCAGAAGTCCTGCTCAAAAAGCCCCAGGGGAAAACATGAGCGGGTTGCAGGCCATAGAGGACCTTAAGAAGCACTTTAAAAATCAAATAAGAGAAGTGGAGGAAAAATTGGAAAGAGAAATGAGAAGGATGCAGGAAAAGTATGAAATGAGGGTCAACAGCCTGACTGAGGAAAACAACACCTTAAAAAATAGACTAACTCAAATGGCAAAGGAGGCCCAAAAGGGCAATGAGGAGAAGAATGCCTTAAAAAGTCGATTTTGCCAGATGGAAAAAGAATCTCAAAAGTTCACTGAGGAGATTCATTCCTTCAGAGTTAGACTGGAGCAAATGGAAGCCAATGACTTTATGAGAAATCAAGATGCTGTTAAGCAGATCCAAACAAATGAAAGATTAGAAGGCAATGTGAAATATCTCATGGGAAAAACCACTGACCTGGAAAATAGATCCAGGAGAGACAATTTAAAAATTATTGGACTACCTGAAAGCCATGATCAAAGAAAGAACCTAGAAATCACCCTTCAAGAAATTCTCAAGGAAAATTGCCCTGATGTTTTAGATCCAGAGGGCAAAATAGAGGTTGAAAGAATCCACCGATCACCTCCTGAAAAAGATCCCAAAAAGAAAACTCCCAGGAATATTATAGCCAGGTTCCAGAATCCCCAGATCAAGGAGAAAATACTACAAGCAGCCAGGAAGAAACAATTTCAATATTGTGGAAACACAATCAGAATAGCCCAGGACCTGGCAGCTTCTACACTGAGGGATCGAAGGGCATGGAATATGATATTCCAGAGGGCAAAAGAACTGGGAATGAACCCAAGGGTCACCTACCCAGCAAAACTGAGTATTTTGTTTCAGGGGAAAATATGGTCATTCAGTGGAATAGAGGACTTTCAAGCATTCTTGAGGAAAAGACCAGAATTGAATAGAAAATTTGACATCCAGACACAAGAAGGAAGAGATGCCTGAGAAGGTAATCAGGGAAAAGAAATCAAAAGGAACTTATCAAAGTTGAGCTATTTACATTCCTATATGGAAAAGCGATAACTGTGACTGATGATATCTTTCTCACTATGAAAATAGTGGAAGAAGGGTTTGTGGTCATATGAATACATATGTTAATATGTGTGTATATGGTTACAGTTACATATGGATAGAGGGCATGGGTCGAATTTGTTGGGAAGGGAGAATACTCAAGAGATGATATTATGAGGTGAGAGAGGAAAGTGGCAGGAGGAGATGGGGAGAGACAGGGTAGGGTAAACTATCCCAAGTAGAAGAAGCAAGGGGAAGTGGTTGCAATGGAGGGGGAGAATAGGAAGGCTAAAAAGGCAAAACCACATTCACATTGAATTTGGTTCAGGGAGAGAATGACATACATACTAAATGGGATGTCTCAGCCTGCAGCAGGATAGGGGGAAGGGGGATGAGAGGAGGGATGATGGATGGGAGGGCATCCTTGGGGGGAGGGGAGGTTGGAAGTACCCACTATAGAGGAGGGATGGGATCATGTGGCCAATGGACCAGGTGGGGGGTGGGATGAGTGGGAGGGAATTATAAGCGGCCTTGTACAGTATATATACTGTGGTGATGTTTTGCATAGCCAGACATGTACAACATGTACTGAATTACTTATCTCCCAGGAGGGAATGGGTGACAAGGGAGGAAAGAAATGGATCTGAAATTCGAGGTCTTAACATTAAATGTTTCAAATATATATATATGTGTATATATATATATATATATACATATATATAAAATACTAATATTAATACTCTTTTGCTTGTAATAGGGAGATAATATGTGCAGGCATTGGGACACAAAGATTCACCTTCCTCTAATGGAAAAGTTGATGGGGGTATGGGAGAAGGTATGGGAGAGAGCAGATTGGAGGAAGCGATATCTTGTGGGACTGCTGTTCTGGGGGGTTGGGTAGGGGAATAATGGGGGGAAAATGATTGCAACTCAAAATCTGGTGGAAATGAATGATGTAAAACTGAAGTTAATAAAGCATTTGTTTAAAAAAAAAAACCTAGCCGTGTGACCTTGGGCAAGTTACTTAACCCCAATTGCCCTCCCAAAAAAAAAAAAATAGGGAGTTATTTCCTAAAAAAAAAAAAAATGATACAGATGTGTGGAGAAGGCCAGCTTTGGGTTACATTCAGCATTACTGCCCAGTCTGGAAGTAGTAACATGTGGCCTTGCCTGTTTTCCAAGCCAAGAGGCACCATTTTGTCTAGCCTACATAACACACAGAAGTCCAGTCTCTGCCATAACTTTCTACATTGAAGATAGTTGCCACAAAATGGTGAAACCCACACAAAACTGAAATGTTTACAGTACACAAAGTAAAACATACAATATATACTCTAGTTTGTTATCAAAACTAACTAGAAGACAATAAAAATTAATAAAGAGCTAAACCCCATTATAAAGTATCTCATTATTTCACAATTAGCTTTCTAGTGTAGGTCCCATATGAATATAGTATACTGTTCATCTTTCTCATCATAATAAGAAAAACTTGACCTAAGAGTTCGTCCCATACTTCAGTGAGATTTGGAGATCCTACCATGCTATTGCCCATTATAAGGACTCCTGAAATAGCTTCAGTTCCTATCTGGAGGGAAACAAAGGCAGTCATTTAAGATTTAGAGGAATGCCTGGCCTGGATCTAATGAGTTCCCTTGGCTGAGTGATATCAAAGAATCAATCATAAAATCTCAGAGTAAGAAAGAACTTCAGTGGTCATTCTGTTCAGCCCATGAATCAACAAATTATTTATTGAGTATCTATTCTGTGCTCACCATTTTCCTGATTCTCATCAAGATTAAAAAAAAAAAAAAACTGGTTGGGCTGCCCTTGGTGTATGTCCTGAGAGCTCAACTAACTGGCACCAGAAGTTTGGTCTTCTTTCCTCAAGTTTGGGTGACTAAGGATGCTAAATGGCGCTCCTCTTTTTCAAGATGGTCTTTTGATCAACCTTAAAGGCAAGTTCCCCCTTCTCCTTTGTGATTAGTGTCTGTATTTTTACTAATGAAATCTCATTTGGTTTGGAAGAGGTCAAGAAAATATAGAACTGGTAAAGGCAAATGTGAATGCGTGTGCATGTGCATGCATGTGAAATAACACATACACGCCAGCCAACTGGATTTGTGTAGACTTTTGTTTAGCCTTTTTTCTACAGCATTCTTCCTGGGCATCACACAAACAAAACAGACCAAAGTCTACATAAATGTGTCCTTGGAAAAAACTTCTGCTTCTTCCTCTATCCTGTCCCTCATCTACTATCAAGGACATATATGCTAGTGTAAAATAAAAGTACTGATTCAATGAGCCACACTGCAAATAATGACCTTTTTTAAACTTTAAATGCTTTTCTTATGTAAGTTTTTCTAGAGTTTTATGGGTACTCAACATTCCACCCTTTTCTTCCCATATTTATTTCAAAAGGTGCTGGATATGAAATCCAAAGAAAATTTTCACTTTTTTTTCCTTCATTCCCCCTCACCTTAACTTAACTCTGTTGCTGATTCATGAATTAGATTTTAAATGTCTAATTTGTCATATAGTCCCATTTTGTCCAGGGTGAGGGGAATTCTTGGGACAGAGAATAAGACTTGCCCCATGATGACTCCCCTACCCCCCATAGCAGGCCTGAAGGCTGAAATTGCCTGCTAAATGCATAGTATTTCAGAACTACCGTCTTACTTAAAGTTAATACCCTCACATGAAGCATTTAATTTGTTATCTAAAAATCTGAAGAGTCCCTTAGTCCAAAGGCATCCAAACTCCCAGGCTCAAAATCCCTGATGGAACACCAAAATGAAATGAAATTGGGAAATGTTTAGCAAAATAAGTAAAAATGAAATACAAAGTGGACGGTGTTAATGTGTGGTTTTCTAAGTCAATATGCAGCCTGCAGGCATCCATTTTTATTTTAGTTAGAGACCACTGACCTTGGGAGTGGTATTATGTTCACCAAGATCTTATACTTATGACATATTTGGAAATATTACAATGATTAACCGGATTTTATAAATGCCCTCACTATAAAATTGGGTGAGCCATTCTTTAAAAACAAAATAAAATTTTAATAAAAAGAATGGAAAATTTAAAAAAAAGAATGGAAAATTTGCCCTGTTATAAAGCTTTGAAAGCAAACAGTCACCTAAGATTGGTACAAAAATAAAGTATTCTCACTTTTTGAAATATGGGATCTTTCTGTGCACCTACTTTATGTTATATAGAGTTTTATATATGTGTTATATATACTTTTAAATGTCTTCTTAGAAAAATATGAAATATTTCTAAAACTTCCTAAAGTCTTTTTGGAAATATACCTTTGGGACTAGTACAAATATGGGAGCTTTCGGGGAGGAATTTAAGTCACAAACTTGCCACAGAGCAATATCAGGTCAATGTTGAAACCTGATTTTTCTGCATCACTGGCTGGTTTCCAAGTCCACAAGATGCACTGACTAAAAAAGAACTCTTCTTTCTTCAGAAGTCATTTATTTCTGTAGATATTCTTAGAGTGACATTCTGAAAATCTTGGATGAAAATCAGGAAGTAGATAATGAAGCTAAAAGCCACTGTCCACTAGCAGATAGCACTCACTACATGATACATGTAATCCTTTTCATTTGGATTCCATTCCAGTTTTCTTATGGAAATTAGTGAGGCACAGGCAATTGTGGGAATGACAGCAGCACAGGACACGGCAGAGATGGCCATCCTTATGTGGCAGGTTGAAGGCCTGTTCCACTGCAGGCATGACTTGTAGGAAATGATGGACTGAAGTAGGGCGTACATAACACCACAGATAAAAGCAAACAGGGCACCTCCATCACAGACCAGGGGAACAGTCAGCTCCTGAAAATTGGCTACAATGCCCATTCCAATACAACCCACCAATCCAAGGACTAATGGCACCAAGTTAAAAATTGGGCTACTGAAATAAGAAGTTTGATTTTGCTTCTCCACAATTTTGTATCTTGTGTACATAGCGGCTGCACCAAGAAATGCAGAAAAGTTGATCATAAATCCAAAGATGCCACTCTCAGGAGGGGTTGTCCCTGTGTCACTGATGTATGGAAGGAAGGGGTTGACATGTCCAAAGAACACAGCGATCATATGGGAGATGATGAAGGCGGTGGAGGACCAGGTTACCAGAAGGAAAGGGACAAAGGCCATCCCTTTCAGGAAGCACAGCATCCTGCTGTCAAGAGCGGGCTAGGGGGCAGCAGGGCCTGGTACCAGAGGTGGTGCTGCAGTGCTGGTGGCTCCCTCAGAGACTGGACGTGGTGTGCTGGTGAATGGCAGGTGGCAGCGGTAGCTGCAGCAGCAGCAGCACCTCGGGGACAGGCGGGGACAGGCGGGTCCTAAATTGCCTACATTTTGCAACAAATAATATGCCAGCCAGGGATTTCTGTCTGATAAATACCTTTGTATTGGGTAAAAGCATTGTCAGTACACACCTTCCCACCAATGGGAATGAATGTCTGGTTACTGGGAAGGGGATTTGGGGGATTTTGAGGTGGTCCTAGAATTGTTTGTACAAGGATATATAACTGCTTGTCTGATTTTGTGCTTTGCCTCCCTACACTGTTCTATGTTCTGGGTAGGTGATGCCCATCTCTCCCGAGACTTATTTAGGAATAAATAGCTTCTGTTTCTACCTGGAGAAACTTCTGTTTTTTATTTGGGTAAGGGTCTTTGGGGTCTTTATCCCACATAGTTTTGGGGGACTCGTACAGGATTCTCTTTAATTGAGGAGGGGGCTTCCCTCCTAGGACCAAGGCTGACTGAGCACCTAGGATTTTGTGGGGTCTCAGGTTCTGGAGGGAACCCAACACCCATTATTGAGATAAACCTGAAGAGAGGGACTTGGGAGAAACAGAACCTTTGTTAGGGCTCCAGTGCTAGAAAAGGTAAACTGAGGCCAGCAGATGAGAGCAGTCACAAAAGTTATGCGTATGCAACCCAAAGGTAAACGTGCAGGGGTCTGGAGGTAATCAGCATCAGGGAGGATTTTAGTGAAATCTGTAGACTAAAAAAATTATGATACCTCAAGGAGAGGATGGTACTGAGTAAGCTTCTCAGGTGACTGGGGAAATAGGGTGACCTTCCTTTGATAATTTGGCTGAGTCTATAGTTGACTTCCAGAAACACCTCAGAGACGGGAGGGGTACAATTTAAGCCTGCGTGGTCGAAGCGCAAATGTGAGGTACCTGTAGATAGTCCTTGAGGCAATCAATTGCAAAACTGCAATGAACTACCAAACAGTAAAGGGAAAGAAAGTAAAAAAAGATGATTAAATATTGCTGTTTTGTTTGGGGTGGGAAGGATATAGGAGGCAGCACTATTTGGCCAAAATCTGGTTCCTCCAAAGATTGGATATATCAAAAGCTAAATTTATATGTAAATAATAAAGAACCTTTCAATCTGGAGGAAAGCACCTATGTGGCATTCTGGATGTTGGGGACATGACAAATGGTGATAAAGAAGGAAGAAAAGGAGGTTAAGTCTCATCCTTTGGATCTTTTCTCTTTGCCCCCACATCATGCTCCTCCTCCTCCACTGGCTACAGCAGCAGCCCACGTCCCGCCATGTTCCAGATACTGATCCTATGCCAATCCCCTCTGTAGATGACCCAGGGTTGATGACCTTGTTAATTTACAGGAGCCCCCTCCTCACAGTCCTCTACTGAGGGAATTGAGATAGCTCTTAAAGGATCAGCAAAACCTCCCTTTAGAGCCAAAACCATCCACCGTATCCCCTCCCTTGGCTCCAAGATTCCACATTACAGCCTAGGATATTTCTCCTGCCATACCAACTTGTGCCCTGGGAACCACTATGTTCTCCCTAAGGGAAGTCCCTTTAACTCAGGGAGTCTTGGGATTTTTGAATATTCCTTTGAGTACTTCTGAGGTTAGAAATTTTAAAAAGGAAATGAAAAATTTGATAGAGGACCCAAGTGGCCTCTCAGAGCAATTAGATCAATTCTTGGGTCCAAGTATTTACACTTGGAATAAATTGGTGTCCATTTTGAATGTTTTGTTCTCCCATGAAGAGAGGGGGGTGATAAGAAAGGCTGCTATGGTAGAGTGGAAGCAGACACCCACCCAAGGCCTTTGAGGTGGTCCAGGAGAAGGAAGAATCACCAACAACCTTTTTAGAAAGGTTAAAAGAAAACATAGGAAATTACTCAGGCTTAGTTATGAATGATCCTGCCACAGAAACCAGGCTAAAATTAAATTTTGTGACTAATGCATAGCCAGATATCAGTAGAAAAATTCAGAAATATATAGGTAGAACACCAGAACCCTAGAAAGTTTATTAGAGGAGGCTATCAGGGTTTATATGAGGAGAGATGAAGAAAAGCAGAGCCAGAAGGCTAAGCTTAATACTAGGCTTATGGTCCAGACAGTCCAGAATGTTATCCAGACTATGGACCACAGGAGAGGTCCTGAGGAGTGGAAAAGGTCCCAGAATAGGAGAGAGGTGGGGAACAAAGGAGAAGTACCCTGAAAGTGGGAGAGGAAGGAAAAAGGGAGGAGTCCCCTTGTGTTTTGGGAGTGAATTGCCCACAGAGGCAGATTAATCAGAAGATCTATTCCCTGATAGAGTCAGAGGACTAGGGGTTTGAGGGGTTCAAAGATAGTCCACCCAGAGCCTTTGACCAATTTAAGTGTGGGACCTAATGTGAAGAAATGGTGTTTTTAATTGATACCGGAGCTGTCAGGTCATACATAACTCACTTACCAAAAGGAATTAAATTGTCCCAAGACCTCCTCAATATTTCGGGGGTAAAGGGTGAGAATTTTATTGTTCCCCTCTTAGAATCCCTGAAAGTGGAATAACAAGGGGCAATTGCCCTAATCCAATTACTTCTGGTCCCAGAAGCAGGTATAAACCTATTAGGAAGAGATTTGATCACAAAATTGGCTATTCGATTGATGACCAGGGGAATCCAGATAATTCAGTTAAAATGTTAAATTTGAGGGAAGAGGGGGGACGCCAAATTTGTACTGGGGTATGGGCAGTCCCCTTTAATAGAGAAAGAGTTAATATAGAACCTTTTAAGATTAAAGGACCGTACAGTAGTAGTGAAGGTAAAACAATACTCTATATCACTGGAGGGAAGGTAGGGACTCCAGGCAGTCATCCAGGGTTTGGTGGAGGGGGGACTTCTCAAACCTTGCATTTCCCCCTTCAATACTCCTTTTCTGCCAGTTTGGAAGGGAGATGGGACATACCAACTGGTCCTGGATTTAAGAGAAATTAATGAGATAGTCCTTCCCTTCCATCCAGTTGTCCCTGACCCATATAGCATCCTGGGGAGGGTAAAAGAGGACAGCAGATGGTTTAGTGCAATTGATTTGAAAGATGCCTTTTGGGCCTGCCCCTTGGACCCTGGCAGCAGAGATCTTTTTGCATTTGAGTGGGAGGATCTGAAGACCAGAAGAAAACAGCAGTATAGGTGGTGTGCTCTTCCCCAGGGGTATACTGAGTCCCCAAATTTGTTTGGACAAATTTTGGAAAGAATTAGAACTCAAGTTTTACAATGTGTGGATGACTTATTGGTAGAAGGGAAAGAAAGAAAAGAGGTTAGTGAAGCTTCTATTAAGCTACTGAATTATTTGGGGTCAGAGGGATTGAGAGTATTAAAGAGTAAGCTCCGATTTGTAGAAAAGGAGGTCAAATATTTGGGACATTTGATCAGTGAGGGACAAAAAAGGTTGGACTGAGAACGACTCACAGAAATTCTTGGGGCTCCCCTCCCAAGGACAAAAAGGGAGCTTTGAAGTTCCTGGGATTGGTGGGGTATTGTAGGAATTGGATAGATTCTTATGCCACCCTGACTAATCCTATGTACAAATATTTATTGGAAAAGCAACCTACCAAAATTAGGTGGGATTTGGAAGGTGAAGGAAGGGTTTAAGAAACTGAAGTGGATCTTAGCCTACCCTCCTGTTCTTGCTCTTCCCTCCCTACAAAGACTTATTTGTAAATGTGGATAAGGCGGTTGCTCTAGGAGTTTCAGCACAGAAAAGGGGAGGGCAAAGGAGACTGGTGGCTTTCCTTTCAAAGCTGCTGGACCCTGTGGCCCAAGGTTGGCTGTGTCTCCAGAGAAACTACGGCCACGTTGGCAGAAGAAAGTAGAAAGCTGACTTTGGGGGTAAGTTTTGTTGTGGGGGTTCCGCATCAAGTAAGGACCATCCTATACCAGAGAGAAGGGTGGTGGTTCACAGATTCTATGTTCCAGAAATATGAGGCCATTTTACTAGAAAAGGATGGTTTGGTTTTATCTCAGGATAATAATTTGAATCCTGCCTCCATCCTGACATCTGCAAGCGAGGGCCACCTTGACCTAGAACACTGCTATGTAGATTTCATAGACCTTCAAACCAGGGCTTGAGGAGATTTTCAGGAATCTCCTATTCCTGGAGGAATAAATCTATTCATTGATGGTTCCACTGGAGTAATAAAGAGAACAAGAAGGAATGGATATGCCATAATTGATGGGGACTGAGAATCGTTGATTGAAACAAGACCATGGCCTAAAAACTGGTCAGCACAAACTTGTGAGCTTTATGCCATAAACCAGGCTCTAAAACTATTAAAGGGGACTGAGGGTAATATCTGTACTGACTTGAAGTATGCTTGGTGAATGGCACATGTGTTCAGGAAGATTTGGCAAGAAAGAGGGATTGTTAATGGCAGAGAGAAAGAGCTGATACATACTACCCTGATCGCCCGCGTCTTAGAGAATATATTGTTACCTGAGGCTATAAGCCATAGTACATGCAGGTGGCCATCAGGCCAGGCAGTCTTTTGAGGTTACGGGTAATCACTTTGCAGATGAGGAGGCAAAGGGGGTGGGGTCAGCAGAATCTGAGTCAAGCCAGTTATTGGTTTTAATCCCCTCCTTCCCTCCAAGTCTCCTCTCTCCCTCCCTTACTGAAACAGAAAAGTAAAAGGCACTGGCTCTGGAAGCACAGGAATGGGATAGAAAATGGCTCCTTCAGAATGGAAGGGAAGTACTGAGGCAAGTCCTTCAATATCTACACCAAGGCAGTCATTGGGATGTCCAGAACTTCTGCCATGCCATCTTAACTCGGTATGTAACACCTGCCCTCTATACCTTAGCACTGCAATTAGTGAATGGGTGTCTTCTATGTCAAACTCAAACAAGACAGCACTTCACCGAGCTCCGACTGGAGTTCAGCCTCTAGGCCTTAGGCCTTTTCAGAGCATACAGGTGGACTTTACAGAACTGCCCCCTGTAGGACACCTCAAATACTTGTTGGACATAGTAGACCACTTGACCTCCTGGGTGGAAGCCTTTCCTTTACCCTTTGCAACTGCCCCAGCTATCAGTAAAATTTTACTAGAACAAATTATTCCAAGGTATAAGGTATGTGATGGTGGAATGTATTGACTCAGATCAGGGAACTCTATTTTACCACACAGATTCTGCAGCCCCTAGTCCAGGCCTTGGATATTACCTGGGAGTTTCATACTCCCTGGCACGCTCTTTCATCAGGCAAAGTAGAAAGGATGAATCAGTATATTAAAAAACAGCTCACTAGATTGGCTTTAGAACCTAAATTGCCCTAGACTAAATGTCTACCCTTGGCTCTCATCAGAATTTGGACCAAGCCTTGAAGGGACATAGGACTCTCTCCTTATGAGCTCCTTATTGGGCACCCCTGCTCTGATAGAGGTGGACAGAATTTGGACCCATTATTTGATCAGAAGAATAAGTTTATAAGAGAATACATATCTTCCCTAAAAACATTTGCATTCTCTTCAAGCTAAGGGGATAATCACTCAAACCCCACCTTTGGGATTCACCATCCACAAATACCAATCAGGGGATTGGGTTCTAATTAAGGTTTGGAGAGAAGAAAAGCTAACTCCAATTTGGGAATGTCCTTTTCAAATTCTGTTGGTCTCAGATACTATAGTCCAGACAAAGGACAGGGGTTAGACTTATCATATTCTTGTAAAGGGACCTGTTGAATCTCCTGTTACCTGGACCATTGAATCCACTAAGCCTGAGAATTTGAAACTTCGCCTTTGATGTGGCCCTGACCCAGACATTTGAGACACTGAGATTCTGGACTGCCTCCTGTGTGAGAAGCTCAATCACCTCAAACACACTGCGCCCCCCTTCATTTCTGTAACCAAAATTCTTTTTTTATACTGATGTGAAGAGGGGAAGTCATATATGCCTTTCTCCTTCTATGTACTGGCCTTACTCTAGTTGTTTTCCATTTTCTTTTGAGTAACTGATTTCTCCCTCCTGCCTGAAATCATTTTCATTGTACTAATCACGCTACCCCTGACCCTTCTCCTTATTCCTGGTATAGCCTGCCCCAGTCCCTTGGTTACTTCAGGATAATAGTTTTTGAGTTTTAATTTAAACCACAGCTAATGCCTTTAACCTCACTAATTGTTGGATTTGTGGGGGATCTCAGCAGTTAGAATCCTGGCTTTGGGTTCCTCTTAAACGTGTGTGGCTTCTTAGTAACAGGCCCTCTGTCTACGATGGGACTGGGTTTGGAGATAAGTGAGAGGAACATGCCTGGCCCTTTACTGAGACTAGGACAGGGCAATACTGCCTTAGCCAGGATGGTAAAGGGAAGGAGTTAGGATGGAGTCGATGCAAATGGACTCTTAAAGGGAGAAGAGAGGTAATAACCTATAACTGTTCTGTTGTAAAGCAGTGATGGAATTCCATGCATATCCAGCTTAACACTGATGTTTGGGTGAATTGCATTTTTCATTCTTGCCATACTCCCCTACAGGTAACCACCAAAAATAAATCTGAATCTCATATTCTAACCACCATATTTAAGTGTCGAGCAAGAGTTTTGAAGTCAGGATGATAAAACAGGTCCCAGAGTCCCTGGGACTTCCTTTAGAAACAAGGTTGAGTGGTGTTAGTGGAGAGCAGATCTTCAGTTGTAGAGGTGCTGATATAACAAAATTGATACAACTTTTTGGGGAGGGCCTCTAGGATTTGAGGACCTATAGTATTACACCATCATCCATGGCAATGTATCTATAATCTTCCAACAAGAGTAAGGTACCCCAACAAGCTCTAAGAGGACGCTATTGGGTATGTGGCCTCATTGCCTATACACATCTTCCCCCTGACTGGATTGGAAGTTATTTTATTGGACTAGTAAGACCCAAAATTTTCTTTCTCCCAGGACAGTAAAGTAAACACTTAGGAATAAAAATATATGATGATGGGGTGGCTAGGTGGCTCATTGAATAGAGCACTGGCCCTGGAGTCAGGAGGACCTAGGTTCAAATTCAGCCTCAGACACTTAACACAAAAAATAGCCATGTGACCTTGGGCAAGTCACTTAACTCCAATTACCCTCCAAAAAAACAAAAATAAAACAACATATATATATATATATACATATATATATGTATATATATAATGACTTAGAAAAGGAAAAACGAGCCATTGATGCTTCTATTGCTAGTACAGGGGATGCAAATGGGTGGGGAGACATTTGGCCACCTGAAAGAACCGTGAAGGAATATGGGCCTGAAACATGCACAAAAGATGGAAGATGGGTTTACCGGACCCCGGTTTATGTGCTAAATCAAATCATTAGACTCCAAGCTGCTGCTGAAATCACTGCTAACCAAACCACTCAAATTACTGACTTACTATCCAGATTTACAGACCAAATCCAAGAGGCTATTTTACAACATACACTGGTATTAGATTATCTCCTGGCAGAGGAGGGAGGGGTCTGTAACTCAATCTATCTACTTGTTTCATGAAGATAAATGATGTGGGACAAAATGACAGCGATATTAACCAAGAAATTAGGACACTTTCCCATGTTCCAGTGCAAACTTGGTCCTCTTCACTTAATCCACCATGGTAGTCCTGGTTCAAAGGAACCTGTTGGAAGCAAGCATTATAGTTCTTGCTAATAGCAGCAAATGTAATTCTATTGCTCCCTGTATGTCTCCTTTGTATAATGCAATTAATTACAAACACTATACAGAAGACCCTCCCCAAACTGATTTGATTTGAGTGTTCCACCAATGGGTCTGTCTGCCTAATGATTTTAAAAGGACAAAAATGGGAATTGGTTGATCAAAAAGAAGAAAGGTTGGGTGCTGATGGAGAGATAGAAGAAATTAATAGGAAAGCTGAAGAAACTTACCAATCTTGGTGTGGGAAATTTTCAGGTATCAAAGAAAGAGGAGGGATTGAGTGGGACAAGTGAAAATATTCTCCTAAAATAAAGGAGACAGTCACCAAACTTGATCTAGACTTTAGTCTTGATAGGCCCAAATTTTATTTTTCTATAATGTGTTTGCTAGGTATCTATCTTTGATAAATAAGAAAAGCAACAAGTTATCTATAAATTGCCTACCTTTTGCAACAAATAATATGATTGCCAGGGGTTTCTGTCTGATAAATAATTTTGCATTCAGTAAAAGGATTTTAAAGACACACACCTTCCCACCAATGGGAATGAAGTTCCGGTTACTAGGGAGGGGATTTGGGGGTTTTTGGGTGGTTTTAGAGTTGTTTGTACAAGGGTATATAACTGCTTGTTTGATTTTGTACTTTGCCTCCCTACACTGTTGTATGTTCTGGGTAGGTGATGCCCATCTCTCCCAAGACTTGTTTAGCAATAAATAGCTTCTGTTTCTACCTGGAGAAATCTCTGTGTTTCTCCATATTATTTGGGTAAGGTAAATTATTTGGGTAAATCCATATTATTTGGGTAAGGGTCTTTGAAGTCTTTATCCCACACAGTAGTAAACAGTCAATTGCATTGATGGGCTCAAAGGTATAAAACTTAAGAAGGGGAAACTATACATTGGAGTTGAGACCATAGAAGGATTTTGTTTCTTTGACCCTCTTGGTATTATCTCTCACAGGACTGTCTTTCACAAGCATAATGGGAACTGATTGTTCCTTAATGTTCATAGTCACTTGTTTCACAGTATACAAACTCGAGTAGCAACTATGTATAATAGAAAATGGAAATGTTCAAAGCTAGATGTTTAAGCAAATATCTGTTAAGCACAGCAAATATCTATTAAACCCGGTGTGTGTGTGTGTGTATCAGTCATGTTGAATACAAAGATGAAATCTTGCACTTAAGAAACTTACAGACTACTGGAAAGCAATATGTACAGAGATGAATACATACAAAATAAATAAAATAAATGGGAGGCAGGGCAGGGCAAAAAGGTTACAGGCAGAACATTAAGAATTGGAGGAATCCTGCTGCAAAGGCTTTTAGGAGGAACTGGCACCTTCAGAAATGAAGGACATTTTTCTTTTTGAGATCCAAGTTTTCTCATGGTTAAAGTAAAACTTCTGGGTATAATGGATTGAAGAATAAAGCAATATCTTTTCACCTACCAATGAAACAGTTGCCTATAAAATAGGCATTTTGTCATTTCTGGAAAATAGGCTGGAAAACCTTCCCACTGCAGCTACGATAAGTCATTGAAACCACGTATTAAAATCAATGGAACTTAGAAACTAAGAAAGAATTTAGGAAAAGATCTTGAAATCACTGTATCACAACATTAAACCAAGATTTAAAAAATAATTAGGCATGTTAATTTAGTAACAGAAAAAAGGGTTTTTATAGTATTAAAAATTAAGTGAAATAAAATTTCAAAACATTAATTTTATCTTTATCACATCCTTTTAAATTTTCTATTTAGTATTTGCTTTAAAATGTGCATAACATATTCATACTGTGTTATATGTATATAATTTCTAAATAAAGCTATGTTCAAAGTAGATATGCATTCAAGATGTGTATTTTGTTTTGCTTTTTTCTAATGGGGGTCATGAACAAAAAGGTATGGAGATGAATGGCAGAGAGGAGGCCAATAGAGAGGATTTACTATCTGCATCTGGAAGCCACAGAAATTTTATTTTACTTACAAAGAACATGCTATTATATAAGCAATAGAATATAAGAGATTTTATTTCATTCTTTTTTTGTATTCCCAGTATACAACACAGTGAATAGCATGTGGTAGGTACTTAATTAATATTGGTTGATTGACCAGTTATCATTCGATGGCTGCAGTTCTGATCCACCACTTAGCACAGTGTCTGGTGTATATAGTAAACTCTTAATGAATACTTTTTGCCTCTCTGCTTGCAGTTTCAACTGGTATAATTTCCTACATACTGAAAATGTTCAATCAATATTGTTGACTGCTGAAAAGATGTCTAATAATGAAGCTTTCCTTTTGCATGGCCAGGTTCTCCTTATTGTCAACTTTTATCCCTTCTAAACAATCATATATACTTAAATGTGTATATATTTTCTCTTCTGATTCAATCAGTTTTGGGAGTGGGGCAATAACAATTTTCTTTTGTCTTTCTATTGCCAGTACCTAGTAAGTAATAATAGTAATAATGTGTTCAGGGCAGACTAACATCTCTGGTATGAGGACTTGCTGAGCCCTTTTCAGGACTGTATTTAGATTTGATGTACACCATCACCCAACTCTCACTTGTGGCTCCAAGAAGCTGAAGCATTCTCGGAGGTCACACCCCAGTAAAACTACCTTACCAGGATGCTAAACTAGGTTGAGGGTAATTAACATGCCCACAACTCACTAATGAGTTGGGGGATGCCTACCTCCAACATGTGAAGACTTCCTCCAGCTCCAACACAATGGGCAGATGCGAAAAGTTTGCTCCAATGGCCAATAAGGTGGTTAAAGCAGAGTCTATGGAGCACTTAGAGATTGGTCAGACATTGAAGATGCTGTGGTCATCCACTGTCATAAACAAAAAGGTCTGGAGATGAATGATAGAGAGGTCATTGCCAGTCACCCTGACTTTTACCTGGCCATTGGACATCAAAGACTTTGAAAGAAAGTGAGGCTGATAGATTTGTGCAGCTGTGCCTCACTTAAATTCAATTTAAGAGCAAGTAATGTCATCACCCTGTGGTGTCATCGGTCTTCTTTGAAATGACAGATAAACAACAATAATACAAGTTAACACTTATGTAGTACTTACTATGTTCCAGGCACTGTGCTAAGCACTTTGCAATTATTATCTCACTTGTTCTCAAAACAACCCTGGGAAACAGGTGCAATTATTATTCTCAGTTTACAGATGATGAAACTAACATAAACAGATATTAAGTGACTTGCCCAAGATCACACAGCTAGTAAGTGTCTGAAGTCACATTTGAATTAAGATTTTCCTGACTCCATATCTGATGTTCTATTGATTGCACTACTATCTTTCCTTAATAAAATCTTGGTTGAGTGAATGCTTAACTCAATAAGATGTTTAATTAATTAATGCAGAAATGTTTGGAATCAGCAAGGAATTTTGAATCAAATGATGAATTCATCAATTTATTTTATAGAAGTTTTATAGCTGGAAAGGCACCTCAGATACCACAGAGTCTAATTTCCTCATTTTTAAGATGAAGAAACTGAGTCCTAGAGAGGTGCATTAACATGCCCAAAGATACAAACCTGGTGATTCCTGAAGCAAGGACTGGAAGTCAAGTGTGCTGACACACTATCTTAGGCTGTTTTCCCTATTCCATATCACACAGCCTATCATGTGTAAAATTGTGTTGTTGTTGTTGTTGTTGTTGTTGTTGTTGTTGTTGTTGTTAAAGTCAGTGTGAGGATCCAGGTGAAAATGAAAGGCAGAAAACATTGTCCTGAAAAATTTACTTTGAACTTCTGCACACACAATAAATAATATATGGAGACTACAATCTGTTCTAACCTTTATCTTGAGAAAAAAGAAAAGTCATTATTCACTTGTGGCTATACAATTCATATGAATTATCACTCCTCCCTGATGAAAGCAAATGTGTAAATGTCAGGACAGAACCTAACAGCCGCAGCAGAATGTCTCTCTCTTCCTCATTCCATTTATATACACTATGTGTATGTCTGAATGAATTGTGTTACTCAATTATAAAAAGTTACATTTCAGTTAAGTTGAAGAAGCTGTTTTCCTTACTAATTAGTAAAGTAGATCTCTGAACAGCACAATCATTAATCACACGCTTCTGTCTCTTGCAGGTCATGCAAATAAACTGAGAAGAATGAATCTATCACCACTCCCCATTTCTCTTGGAAGAACAACTCAGCTGCTCTTTTATATGGCAGAGCTCTTACAGAAGCAGTCTTCTGTGAACAGGAAACTAAAAACAATGTGCTGGGAGAATTAAACTGTTCAAGCATCAAATATGACTCGTGACACTACACCAATGAGCCTACAAGAAGATCATCATTAATATCTGATTTCCTGTAGCATTCACATCCAGTTTGGTTTTAGGCTTTTCGATAACAAGCATTAGCTTCTTGGGTAAATTATATATCACAGGTAGGTTTTCATTTGATAAAGTATACATTCTGACATATGTACTTCCATGTCAAATCATAGCACTGTAATGAGAAACCTGTTTTATCTTTTAAGATTCCATTAGTCTTATTTTAAAAATGATGAAACATGGTGTCAATGTTTTTCACTTCTCTTTGATTAAGTACACTTATAATCTTTCTAAGTTACTTGTGTTACTTGTTTTATAAAATGATGCCCATACATTATTTCAGCCCCACATAATATATGGCCCACAGGCTGCCAGAGGCCAGTCAAAGCAACCTGCAGCCAAATGTTATGGAGACCTGTTTTTCATTCTCTACATTTTTCATGGGTTGCCCGAAATCCTTTGATGAACACAAGTGGCCTTATGTTATATAGGCATGCTCTAAGAGAACTTCACATAGTCGGGATTTGCATATTCAAAGGCCACTGGAAATCCTTTAGTGAACCCTAAGCAGCACATGGGTCATAAGTGGTCTGCAGCATTCTCCAGGTCTGCCTTATTTATTGTCTCATCTGTATTTTGGTGAACAATGAAATGTCCTACAAAATTCGATAACTTCTAGAGGAGTATCTGATACGTGTAAAAGTATACAAAGGTGAATAAGATTAGAATAATGTCCTAAAGAATCCTATGATCTAGTAGGAAACAAGAGATACCCACACAACTAATTATAACACAATGCAAAATGTGATAAATGAAACTGGATGGAAAGAGGAGGAGAGCTCGAATATGGTTATAGATATCTAGGGTGACTTCATAAGGAAAGTGGAATTTCAGCTGGGCCTAAAGGCTAAGATGAGATTCAAAAGGCAGAGATGGTGCAGGAAGGAAGCAGGAATGGAGAGTTAGAAGATCTCCCCAGGTAGATGGGAAAATATGAAGAAAGGAAGAATAGAAAATTTGGCTGGAAGATTCTAGAATGGCAGATCTGAAGGGTACCCAGGGGTCATGTAAGTCTATCTTTTGCTGTAGTCATAGAATCTCTGACATGTCATAATTCAGCTCCTTCTTTAAGATCCTGGACACTCCCACCCTTCTGAGTCAGGCCATTTCATTTAGGGATAGTACTAGTTCAGTTCTATTCAACAGACTTTTATGAGCAGCTACTATGTTCAAAGAACCATGTTGATCAAGGGAGATATAAAAATAAGTAGCTCCTACCTTCACGGATACGTTTTTAAAAGTTCTTCCTTATATTTTGCTAAAAATGGCATCTCTCTTAACTTCTGCACTCTTACCCTTAATTTGGTTGTGCTCTAGAGATAATATACCATAGCAGTAGAAAGAGAAAGAGAAGTCAGATGCTGGAAAGTCTTAAAATGATGAGCCAAGAAGTCTGAAATCAATTCAGGAGGTGATGAAGAAACATTAAAGAAATGATGATTGCATTAGTTAATTGAATGGCATTAGTTAAAGGTAGGTATATGATCTTAAGAAAGTGACTTCACCCTTTTCTGTCTTAGTTTCCTCAACAAAAAAATGAAGGGGTTTGATATATTCATCTCTAAGATTTCTCTTGGGTCTAAATTTTAAATTATATGAATATTCATTCAGATTCTCCTAGCATATATATTTATCCCTAATGTATGGTCCTTGAGAGGAGGACTGGGTTCATTTTTTTTTCCTTTTTGTGTCACCAGCAGCTAACATATAATAAGTGCTTAATAAATGTTTGTTGAGTAATCAACAATTGCTGGTTATTATTATAATATATTATTGCAATTAATCAGTTATTTAGTAAATTGCTATTTAGGACACATTAATCAATCACCTTGTGGTATGAAAGGCTGTGTACAGTCTTCCAAGTGCCTTGAATTATCCAAAGGAATAGGTTTGCATCAGGAAAAACTAGTTCAATGAGTGCTATTCAGTTCCTAAAAAAGCAATTATAATGTCTTTCTTTTCTTTTTAATATACATATGTAGACTGTATATGTATATTGATTTTAATTCTCCACTCCCAAATTCAATAGAGCCAAAAATCTACTGATAGATTGCATACAAATAATATATGATGAAAGGGCAATGGAATATAAAGGAGTCTAAATAAGACTACACCATATCGCCAATAGCCATTTGTACAGAAATAGCTCATGATGATGATGATGATGATGATGATGATGATGATGATGATGATGACGCATTATCAATGACTTGTCTAATCTGAAAAAAAGTAAATAGGCTACTCATTTACCAAGGCCAAGAGATAATGTTTTGACGAAGCTCTGCTACTCACAAAATATCAAAATATGTAGAGGAAGGTCCCCATTGCATTAGGTATATTCTCAAGAGTAGATTTATGGGAGAATAAAGATAAGAAATGAAAAAATTAAGAAGACATAGATGGGCTACATTTTACTGCTGGAGGGAGTGTACATATCAGCAAAAGCTTGGATCCATATGTATCAATGTGCATGTTATCACAAGACTATATTGATCATAAATGCCTATTTTTATACAAGCAATGCTTGGTTTTTCTTTAAAATAATACTCATATTTTTATGTACATGTAAATACATAAACATAGGAAGATCTTCCCTAAGAGTCTTTCAAGCAAAAATCGAGAAAATGGGATTTGTATCTAAATTAATTTACTCATTCAGTTCCATACCAAACAAACTACAAAAAGAATTATTTTATATGGCTAGAAAATTTTTAAAAAATCATCTTGAAGTGCAAAAGTCCAAGAAAATCAGGGGAATCTAAGAAAAAAATGTGAAGGAAGGTGGTCTAGCCATACCAGATCTCAAATTATTATAAAGCAGTAATAATCAAAACAATCTGGTACTGGCTAGGAAGTAGAGTGCTGGATCAGTGGGTACATAATACATTGTAGTAAATGACCATAACAATCCAGTGTATAATAAACCCAAGGTTTGAGGGATATATAATATCCCTCAAATAATATAATAAACCCAAGTTTTGATTTGACAAAAACTTCTGGGAATACTGGATAATAGTATGACAGAAACTAGGTATAACCCAAAATCTCACACTATGTACAAACATAAAGTAAAAATGGGTATATGATTTAGACCTAAAGGATGATACCATAAGTAAATTAAGGGAACATAGAAGAGTTTACCTGCCAGATATATGGATAAAGGAAGAATTTAGGATCAAAGAATATATGGAGGACATTACAAAGTATAAAATGAATAATGTTGATTATATAAAATGAAAATTGTTTTGCACAAACAATACCAATGCAACCAAAATTAGAAGAAAAACAGAAAATGGGGGGGGGGGTTTACAGCAAATAGTTCTGATAAAGGCTTCATTTCTTAAATATATGGAGAATTGGGCCAAATTTATAAGAATACAAGTAATTCTCCAATTGATAAGTTGCCAAATAATGTAAAGAGGCAGTTTTTAGAAAAAAAATTAAAACTATCTACAGTCATATGAAAAAAAATACTTCAAATCACTACTGTTTAGAGAAATGTAAATTAAAACAATTCTGAGGGGGATGGAGCCAAGATGGAGGAGAAGAAGCAGGAACTCCACATGGCTCTGGCTCCCACCACCTCTAACACAGATAGAAAAGTGACTCTAAACAATTTTTGGAGCTACAGAATACACAAAGTGACAGAGAGAAACAAATCTCCCACTGAAGGTAGCCCAGAAGGCCAACAGGAAGGGTCCATCCCAATACTCTGGGAGCCAAGCCCAGTCCTACCATGAGCAGCAGGGTTCTAGCCCTGGGGTGGCCCCAACCAGCTGTGATCAGACCAGATTCAGGAGAATGAATTACCAGAAGCATATTGGTTTCCAGAATTCTCAACCCATGAACGCCAAAGACAAAGTAAAAGATCAGTCTGGAACTCTGTTGGAGGAGGGGCACAGAAGAGTGTGGTCAGATTTCCTGTATCAAAAGATCCCAAGAAAAATATAAACTGGTGATAGGCCATGGAGGAGCTCAAGAAGGATTTTGAAACTAAAGTAAGAAAATTGAAGGAAAAATTGGGAAGAGAAATGAGAATGATACAAGAAAATCATGAAAAGAGAGTGAACAGCCTGCTAAAGGGGACCCCAAAAATACTAAAGAAAATAACACTTTAAAAATAGACTAACTCAAATGGAAAGAGTCCCAAAAAGCCAATGAGGAGAAGAATGCCTTAAAAAAGTCAAATCTGTCAGATGGAAAAGGAATTTCAAAAACTCACTAAAGAGAATAATTCCTTCAAAATTAGATTAGAGCAAATAGAAGCAAATGACTTTATGAGAAATCAAGATACTATAAAACAGATCCAAACAAATGAAAAAATAGAAGGCGATTTGAAATATCTCATTGGAAAAAAAAACACTGACCTGGATATTAGATTCAGGAGAAATAATTTAAAAATTATTGGACTACCTGAAAGCCATGATCAAAAAAAGAGTGTAGACACCACCTTTCAAGAAATTATCAAGTAAAATTGCCTTGATATTCTAGAAACAGAGGGCAAAATATAAATTGAAAGAATTCACCAATCACCTCTTTAATAAGATCTGATGAAAGATTGGGAGAAAATCAAAAAGAAAACACCCCCCTCAGTTGTTTTAATTTGCATTTCTCTAATCAGTAGTGGTTTGAAGTATTTTTTTATATGACTGTAGATAGTTTTAATTTTTTTTTCTAAAAACTTCCTCTTTATATTATTTAGCCATTTATCAATTAGAGAGTGACTTATATTTTATTTGGTTGCATTGGTACTGTTTGTACAAAACCAATCACCTCTTTAAAAAAATCTGGTGGAATATTGGGAGAAAATCAAAAAGAAAACACCTAGGAATATTATAGCCAAATTCCAGAGTTCCCAGGTCAAGGAGAAAATACTGCAAGCAGTCAGGAAGAAACAATTTGAGTATTGTGGAAACACAATCAAGATAACACAAGAATTAGCAGCTTTTACATTAAGGGATTGAAGGGCTTGGAATATGATATTACGGAGGTCAAAGGAACTAGGATTAAAACCAAGAATCACCTACCCAGAAAAACTGAGTATAATGTTTCAGGGGAAAATATGATTATTCAATGAAATAGAGGATTTTCAAATATTCTTGATGAAAAAACAAACTGAGCTGAACAGAAAATTTGACTTTCAAATACAAGAAGCAAGAAAAGCATGAGAATGTAAACAGGAAAAAGAAATCATAAGGAACTTATCGAAGTTGAACTATTTACATTCTTATTTACATGGAAAAATGAAAACTGTAACTCATAAGACTTTTCTCAGTATGAGAATAGTTGAAGGTAATGTGTATGTGTATATATATATATATACACATACACATTACATACACATATATATGTATACATATATACATACATATATACATATATGTATATGAGGGTATATGTGTGTATAAATATATATGTGAGTGTGTGCATATGTATATACATGTAAACATAGAAAGAGGGAACAGGATGAGCTGAATACAAAGGGATGATATCTAAAAAAATAAAATTAAGAAGTGAGAGAGGAATATATTGGGAGAAGGAGAAAGGGAGAGATAGATTAGGGTAAATTATTTCATACAAAAGAGGCAAGCGAAAATTGTTAAAATGGACGGGAAGAGCAGGAAGGTGAAAGGGAATGTGTCAACCTTGCTCTCATTGAATTTGGCTTAAGCAGTGAATAACCTATACACACCATTAGGTAAAATAGGGGGGATGATAAAAGGGAGGGCAGATTGGGAGAGAGGGTAGTTAGAAGCAAACACTTTTGAAAAGGGACAGGGTCAAAGGAGAAAATAGAATAAGGGACGGTCGGGATAGGACAGAGGGAATTATAGTTAAGTGTTTCATAATATAACAACTGTGGATGAAGATGGAGGAAAGGAAGCAATAACTTCTCTAAGCTCCTCCATGAATCCTGTCACTAAAAGTTAAAAAGTGAATCTGGGGATGGCTAGGTGGCGCAGTGAGTAGAGCATCAGCCCTGGAGTTAGAAGCACCTGAGTTTGGATCCGGCCTCAGACACTTAACACACACACAAACAAAAACCCAGCCGTGTGACCTTGGGCAAGTTACTTAAACCAATTGCCCTCCAAAAAGCAAAAAAAAAAAAAAAAAAAGTGAATCTGAATGAATTCTGGAGTGACAGAATCCACTTGGAGACAGAGTGTGACAGAATCCAGCCCAGGAAAGTGCCCAGTGGGTCCAGACGGGTGCACAGCACAGACTTGAGAACAGACAAGCAGACTACACCAGAGAAAGAAGCCCCAGCCTGCTAACTTACCAAGGATGAATCTCAGCCACCTCTCATCAGGGCACAGGAGGAATGATTAGATACAGATAGGAGAGGGTTTGGGACCCCAGTGGAGACAGAAGCTTCTCCTGGGGCTATCAGCCCCCAGCCTGGAGGTTGGGAGGTCACCTGCCTGTATATCCAGGGGCTATAATGGCAAAGTAAACTCTAGCTGCTCCCTTTGATTCCTCCTTTATGAAGTAGAAAACCTAAAGATAAGTCTCTCACCCAGAGACAAATCCTAAGATAGTGGAAATAGCCTCAGGCTTGGGAGTCATCAAGAAGGGGTGTAACTGAGGCCACAAGAGAAGAGAAGAGAAGAGAGGGAGGGGTCCCAACAAGCCGCACCCCACCTGACCAGCAAAAGCCTTCCTCAGCTGTAGCCCAGGGGTACAGAGGCAGAAATCTGAAGTGTCCAGACCATGCCTCCTCCACAGACTACTCAATGCACATCAGCACACCTCACTGAGAATCCTGCCTTAGACTCAAATTAGACACCCAGACACTACAGCATTCAAAGTCAAAGACCAGGCCCTTAGCCCACAGCCTGACAAATTAAGAAATGAGAAATTACAATGGGAAGGAAGGAAGCTGAGAAAGAGAAGAGGAAGGCAAGAAAATCAATCCCAGCTTATTATGTAGGTCAAGAACAACCAAATGCATGGGACAACTTGGACTCTTTACCCACACCTGAGACCACAGAAGGAAATATGGACTGGTCTCAAGCCCAAATAGCATTCTTAGAGGAGCTTAAGAAAGATTTTAAAGACCAAATCAGGGAGGCAGTGACCAACTTGGAAAAAAAGTTTCACTGAAGAAGACAAATCCTTAAAAAGTAAAATTAGTGAAGTAATTGGAGAAAATACCTCCCTAAAAAAAGACCTTTAAAAACTAACTGAAGACTATAATTCACTAAAAATTAGAATCAATCAAATTGAAACCCTGAACTCTATGATGCACCAAGAGTCAATCAAACAAAACATGACGATTGAAAAATTGGAAGAAAGTGTAAAATATCTCACTGGAAAAACAACTGACCTAGAGAACAGATCCAGGAGAGATAACTTACGAATTATTGGTCTGCCAAAAAGCTATGATGAAAAAGCAAGCCTAGATAACATCCTCCAAGAGATTGTCAAAGAAAACTGTCCTGAAGTCCTAGGATAAAAAGATAAAATAGTTAAAAAATAAAAGATAAAAGATAAAATAAAAGATAAAAATAAAAGATAAAACTGTCCTGAAGTCCTGGAATCAAAAGATAAAATAGTTATCGAAAGAATTCAGACTCCTCCTGAAAGAGATGCCAAATTGAAAACTCCAAGAAATATAGTAGCCAAATTCCAGAATTACAAGATTAAGGAAAAAATACTTTAAGCAGCCAAAAAGAAACAATGCAAATATCTAGGAACTACAGTCAGGATCACACAGGACCTAGCAACTTCTACCTTAAAAGATAGGAGGGATTGGAATTTGATTTTTCATAGGGCAAGAGAGCTAGGACTACAACCAAGGATTAACTACCCGGCAAAACTGAGCATAATCTTTCAGGCAAGGAGATGGTCGTTTAATGAAATAAGGGACAAGTTAAGGAGGTGAAACAGAACTTTAGGGAGACTAGATATGATAGATCTCTAGAGAAAACTGAATGGGGATAAAAAGGAATTTACTTTCTTTTCAGCAGTGCATGGTACATACTCAAAAATAGACCATGTACTAGTGCATAAAAAACCTCACAATTCAGTGCAGAAAGGCAGAAATATTAAATGCAAAATTCTCAGATCATGATACAATAAAAATTATATGCAATAAAGGGCCATGGAAAGATAGACTAAAAACTAATTGGAAATTAAACAATTTAAGCCTAAAGAGTGAGTGGGTCAAACAAGAAATTATAGAAACAATCAGTCATTTTATTCAAGAGAATGATAATAATGAGGCAACATACCAAAATTTGTGGGATGCATTAAAGGCAGTTCTTAGGGGAAGTTTTATATCCCTGAGTGCATACATAAATAAATTAGAGAGAAGGGAGGTCAATGAATTGGAAATGCAATTGAAAAAGCTAGAAAAAGAATAAATTGAAAACCCCCAATTTAGTACTAAATTAGAAATATTGAAAACTAAAGGAGAGATTAATAAAATTGAAATTAAGAAAACTATTGAATTAATAAATAAAGCTACTGTGGATACTTTCTGCGTAACTACCCGTGTACAACCTATGCTTATCTTCCCAGTGGGGGTAGGTGAGGAGGAAAGAAGGGAAAAATCTGGAACTCAAAGCTTTAAAAACAAATGTTTAAAAATTGCTTTTTCATGCAACTGGGAAATAAGATATACAGACACTGGGCTATAGAAATCCATCTTGCCCTACTAGAAGGTTGGTGGGGATGAGGGAGGACATAAGAGAGAACAGATTGGGGAAGGAGTATTCAGCGGGCTCTCTATTTGGGTGGTGGGATAGGGGAAAGATTGGGAGAAAACATATAACTCAAAATCTTGTGGAAATGAATGTTGAAAACTAAAAATAAATAAATAAAGTGAAACACTTGGGGAAAAAAACAACTCTGAGAAGCCAGTTCATATCCTTCATATTGACTAATATGACAATAAAGGAAAGTGATAAAATTGTTAGGGGATTTCAGAAAATTAAAACATTGATGCATCATTGTTGAAATTATGGACTGATCAAACCATTCTAGAGAACAATTTGGAACTATGCCCTAAGGGCTCTAAAACTCTGTATACACACCATTTGATCTAGCAATGACATTGCTAGGTCTGTATACCAAAAAAGATCCTTCTAATTCTCTCCCCCCCGCCTAAGAAAAAAAGAGATAAGAACCTATTTGTACAAAAATATTTATCGCAGCTCTTTTTATGGTAGCTAAAAATTGGAAATTGTGGGGATGTTCATCCAATGTGGAATGGTTAAACAATTTGCACTATATGATTGTAATGAAGTGTTATTATGCTATAAGTCATGACAAGCAAAATTATTTCAGAAAAACTCAGAAAGGCATACATAAACCAAATGAAGTGAGCAGAACCAAAAGAATATCATACAGTAACAGAAATATTGTACAATCAAGAATTATGAAAGATTTAGCTATTGTAAGCAATACAGTGAGCCATGACAATCCCAAAGGACTCATAATGAAAAATGCTATCCACTTCCAGAGGAAGAACTTATGTTGTATGAATATAGACTGAAGCATACTTTTTTTCTCTTCCTTCCTTCCTTCCTTCCTTCCTTCCTTCCTTCCTTCCTTCCTTCCTTCCTCCCTTCTTTCCTTTCTTCCTTCCTTTTTTTTCTTGCACAAAATTTCTAATATGGAAATGTTTTACATGATTGCATAAGTATGAACTATATCAGGTTGCTTACCAGTTCAGGGAATGGAGTTGGGAGAGAGGGAAAGAAAGAACTTGAAACTAAAAACTTAAAAGAATAATGTTAAAAAATGTTTTTATATGTAATTGGGGAGAAAATAAAATCTTATTTTGAAAAAAAGAGAGAAAATGTGATATAGCAGTGACAGATTGCATTGATATGTTTGATGAAGTGCTTTGAAACGCATCATCTCATTGCATCCTCTCTACAAACTAGTGAAACAGTAGGGGAAATATTATGATTCCCATCTTATGGATAAGAAAGGTCAGGCTAAGAGAGGTTAAGGGTCACATAGATTGATCTGGAAGTCTGGACTCTGACTAGAATTATTTTCACCTCATTGAGTCATCACCTCGTATATGATTCTTTGTTCAAGTATAAGAGAAAACTTTTTTCACCTGCTATTGTGGAATTGTGATCTGAGGAATGATTTTAAATGAAAAGGATAAATTGGTAGCCAGTATTTTCATCAGAGAATTTTGATTTATAGTTTTGCTGTCAGATTAGGATATAACATTCAGATATACCTCAGCAGGTGGTGTTAGAACACTATTTGTATGTAGATGAGTGACTGGCAGATAAATTGTTCCTTTTAAAAAATAAGGATGAATAACTATGAGAAGATCTTTGGACCTGGAGTCAGGTGCAGCTTGCTTCAAATTTCTCCTCAGACGCTTCCAAGCTATAACCCTAAGCAAGTTACTTAACCATTGTCTTCCTTAGTTCCTTATGTCGTCTATAAAATGGGGATAACAATACAAATACCAGAATTGTCACTGAAGAACAAGATACCTATAAAGGGCTCTATAAATGCTTCATCTTATTTTTATCATTTAATCTATATTATAACTTTCAAAGAAATGTTTTTCTTTTTTTCCTCAGAAAAGTTATTTTTCATCCTTCATGTAATGTGGAGGGAAGGTCTTATCACAATTAATAAATCTAAGGGTAAATACAAAAGCTGTTTTTTCTGTCCTCATCACCTTTATCTTCTGTTAAGCATTTGACTTGATGACACTGGTGTTATGCCTTCTGCAAAGGCATGCTACTAAGTGCTTAACAACTGCTTCTCCAAAATAAAATGTATATACTATATATATATACAATACTCTTTTAAATAAAATTTGCATCATTGATATGGTCTATCATTTTCTTAAATCTGGGGAATAGCCAAAACAATAAACCAAACCTAATTTCAAAGATGTGCTGATATCTGAAATTTAAGTTCATACAATGAAAATTTAACATTCAGCTCTTGTGAGGAACTTTTAACTGGCTCTGGCAGATTCCTGACCTTATGCATCTTAATATTTCCTTCCTTTGTTTTGGTCACAAAACTCTCTTACACTTCTGCTCCTACCTCTCTGACTACTATTTCTCCTTTTCTAGCTTTATTCATTTAACTCACATTCCTTGAATAACTGTCTAGATTTTCAAGATTCATGTAGTGACAAACTTTACCATTAAGAGGAAACTAGAGAATATTGCTGAAATTTTTGATCTCCTGAACAAGAAATTTAAAACTTTTGGAGTCATTATTATGTTTTCATCTTAGATAACAAATAAAATTAGGGGTTGTAGAACAGAAAGAGCTAAGAGAAAACCAGATTTGAAAGAAAAAAAAAAAAGGTCCCTTAGAGGTTGCAAAGAGTTGTTGTTCAATCTTTTTTCAGTCCTGTCTTACTCTGTGTGACCCTTTTTAGGGCATTCTTGGCAAAGATACTGGAGTAGTTTATCTTTTCTATCTCCAGCTCATTTTATAGATAAGGAAACTGAGGCAAATGGGATTAAGTGACTTGCCCAGGGTCACACAGTTGTTGAGTGTCTCAGGCCAAATTTGAGCTCAGGAAGATGAGTCTTCCTGACTTCAGGCCTGGTACTCTATCTATTGCTGGCGAGTGAGCTAGCCAGTAGAGCTAGTTAAGTTATATTTACCTGAAGTTTTGAGAATGTGATCAGCATAGTACAGTGGAAAGAGTGCTGGATTTGGAATCAAAAGGCCCTGATTTGAATTTTGTCTATCTTTAGTGCCACAGAGGGGAGAGATTGGGGGAAAACTTGGAACTCATAATATTATGGAAGTGAACATTGAAAAGTAACAATACATGAATTAAAAAAAAAAAATATATGTGTACATATATTTAGATGAATATATGTGTATAAGTGTATGTGTATTCTGGTTCAGAGAAGAGGTCTCTCTCTATGTAGGTTGGTACCTCTTTAGCAATTTAAGAGTTTTAGAGTTTTGCTGGGACACTAAGGAATTAAATTGCCTAAATTTACTCAGGAAGTATGTGTCAGGGAACAGACCTTGTACTATATTCGAAAAGAACAGTCAAATGATGCATGGTATATAATATGTAATTGTTTTGCATGACTGCACATATATCCTATGTCAAATTGCTTGTGTTCTCTAAGAGGGAGTAGAAGAGAGAAGAAGAGAAGGAGGAAGAGAATTTGGAAATCAAAATATTATGGAAGTGAACATTGAAAACTAACAATAAATGAATTAAATAAACAAAAATATATGTGTACATATATTTAGATGAATATATGTATATAGGTGTATGTGTATTCTGTTTCTGAGAAGAGGTCTCTCTCTATGTAGGTTGGTAACTCTTTAGCAACTGAAGAATTTTAGAGTTTTTCTGGGACACTAAGGAATTAAATTGCAACTTGCTCCGACTCCAAGGCCAGCCTTCTGTTCAATATACTAAGCTACCTGCCATCAAAAGGTATACCATATTCGAAAAGAACAGCCAAATGATGCATGGCATATAATATGGAAATGTTTCGCATGACTGCACACATATCCCATATCAAATTACTTGTGTTCTCTAAGAGGGAGTAGAAGAGAGAAGAAGAGAGGGAAGAAGCAAACTTGGAACTCAAATTTTTAAAAATAAATGTTAAAAATTGTTTGTACATGTACTTGGAAATAAATTTTATATATACATATATATATATATATATATATATATATATATTTTTTTTTTTTTTTAAACCGAATAGTATAACAAATACATTGGTGTGGGAAAATTTATGAGCCAGACTGTGAAAACAGGGTGCAAAGCATTTGGATGAGGGTAAATGGTTGAAGAAACAGCAGTCATGTTGCCATGGGAGTAGATTACAGACCACACAATGAGAAGCAGGAAAGAAATGAGGAATTCAGGAAACAGATAACAAATCTGGCATGGAGTAGTGATGTGGAACTCCAACTACCCAGACATCTGCTCCATCTCTTTTTCTCCCTTCCCAGAGCAGAGCAGCTGATACATTCTTGATGTGTCTTAGTGATTGTCTTCCTGTATTTTTACGTGCTTTTGCAATCAAACCAGGGTGGGGGAGGGGAGTGAATCATTCACATTCCTTTCCTCCTCTTGTTCACCATCCCTACTTCTCAACCCCATGCAAGCTGGCTTCTGACCCGACTTGACTGAAATGCCGTTGTTATCAGTCATAAAATAACTACTTAATTCCTATGGTACTTTCTCAGTATTCATCCCACTTGACCTTTTTTTTTTAAACTTTTGTCATTATTGAATACATCCTACTCTTGATGCTCTTATCTCTTTTGGCCTTCAGGACCTCATTCTTTCCATGTTCTCCTCAGAATGAGTCTAATGACTCACTCCAAGTATTATTTGCTCCATTTTTTCTACTAACTGAGGCTGCTGGGTTGTTCCTCAATGTTCTGGGGATTCCTTATTTTCTTCTCCGCCTTTTTCTTCTCTTTCTTCTCCTCTTCTATCTTGTTCTTGTTCTTTTTTCTTCTTTTCTTCTTTCCCCTCTTGTCTTTCTCTGTGTCTCCCTCTCTTTCCCTCTCTTCCCTCTCTCTGTTTCTGTTTCTGTCTCTCTTTCATTTCAGTGGCTCCCTGTGACACATTGAATAAAATGCAAAATTAACTGTTTGCCAATAACATCCCTTTACAGGCTTGTTCCAGCCCATCTTTCCAGAAAGATTACATACTATTTTCTATTAACCCACTTTTCCCTCATCAGATTGGTCACCCTGCTCTTCCCTGCATATGACATTGAGTCTTCTTCCTCTGTGGAATGTTTTCCCTGTTTAATACCACATCTTGGAGCCCTTCGCTCCCATTAAAGATCAGCTCAAGGGTTAACTTTTTCAAAAGGTTTTTTCTTGATTCTCACCTTCATCACATTACTAGTACCCACAATTACTATGTATTTAATTTTTTGTATTTAACTTTCTATGAACATGTTATATCTTCTCTCTCAGTCCATCCCTAATAGATTATCTCCTGAGAGACAAAGGCCTATGTCAATTTTTTGTATTTGTATACAAATATCCAGCCCATCTCCTGGCAGAGAGTCAACATCTAAATTATTGTTGATCAATTGATTCAGAGACTTCAGATAAACCCTGATCTTTCCAGATAAATCTTCTTTTCTCTTGACAGGGTTATTTCTCTGTTCTTTGGCTTTTCCAAAGGCTTTCTCCTGCCTTTTTCACCTGTTAAATTCTTAACTTTCATTTAAAGACCACTGCAAATACCACCTCCTTTATGAAACTTTTCCTTACCCCCAGTCCACCTCCAAATAATCTTCTCACTTTCTTCTTGGATTCTGTCTAGATTACTCTTTTGCACTTACAACACTCATCCTTTTATTAGGGTTACATGACTTTTATATCAAAAAGGGACATCTTAAGAGGTCATTTTTACCTTACAGATGAGAACATCGAAGCCGAATATTAAGTGACTTGTCCAGGTCAGACAGAAAATGTGTCTAAAATTTAGTGTCAAATGTTAAAATTTAATATTCAAATCCAGGTCCTCTGACTCCAAAATATATGCTCGTTTTATTATATACTCATGTTGCCTCTCATTATTTGTATACTTGTTTTATGCTTTTGAGATTGGAAGGTGCTTAAAGGGTCATATAATGCTGTAGAAATGTGCTCTATTTGGAGTCAGAGGCTCTGAGTTCAAATCCTTGTTCTTCAATCTATACTTACACACTGAGCAAGGCCCTTAACTTTTTCAGGCCCTTAGGTTTTGCATCAGTAAAAACGAGGGGATTGGACTAGTCAATCACTAAGTTACTTCACACCTCTAAAACTCTGATCTTTCTTTCTATGCCTGAAACCTACAACAATGTACCCGCTGCTGTACATACTAGGTGCTTAATAAAAGTTTGGGGAATTGAAATGACAAAATGAGTCTAGAATAGCAAGAGAGGAGATGCTATCAAATGGTAAATTGAGCTTTTGATTTGTGCAGTTAAAATGTCAATCATCATGAAATGACAAACTTTTCTACTATTTCAGCTTTCAACTGGCTTCAAATTTGACTGACAGTTGAAGTTCTTAATGTAGTCTACAAATTTTCTGCCTAAAGAACAATGCTCTATTTAGCATCATGTTTCTAACAACAAAAGCACTTCCAAAAAATCTATGCCTTAGACTGCTTCTCTTCTGGTCACCTTCTCTAGTTTTCTTAAGGAGAATGTTTTATTTTCAATCAGAGGCACAAGTCTCAATTTACTATGAGTGGTCAAGGAATTTAACTTTCTCTTATTTTTCATTTTCTCTTCTTTATGCTGAACCTCACCTTTTTGCACCATTTAAAAAAATCTCCATCTTAAAAGTTTAGCAGATCTCCTTCCAAGTTATACAAACGTCCACATTTATAAGAACAAAGATTACAACTGGAAGATAATAATATAGTTTACACTTACAAAATGTTTCAAGGTTTTAAAAAACAGTCTTTTTATAATATCCTTACAATGTATACATTATCAGAATTATAATGATCACTTTTACAGGTAAGGAAACAAAAGAACACTATAAAAGTTATATGTGACAATAACACTCCTTTCTAATATCAATTAGCTATCGATTTATTAAGTTAAAGTGTCATAAAGGTATATAAGTTATCACAGGATGATCTCATTTTAAAAAATTCCAGAGTTGGAAAGGACATCATATAGTCATACTGTCAAACCAAAACCTGTCTGAAAATACCTTGGTCTCTACCACATCCCACAAACATACTCATTCTGCCTTTGATTAAAAATTTCCAAAGAGGCATTAATCCACTTCCTCCAAAGGCAGCCCATTCAACTTTGGGATAACTCTAATTGCAAGGAACTTTTTTGTCCCTTATGTCAAGTCTAAATTTGCCTTGCAAGATCTACCCTTTGCTCCTAGTTCTGTCATGTTGGGACAGGCAAAACAGGTCCAGTCTCTCTTGCATGTGACAAAACTTCAGATAATAGGAAACAGCTATCCTGCCCCTCAATTCCCTACCAAATCTTCTCTTTTGCATTTGATATATTACCAGATTCTTTATGTAATTGTCAGGTAGCACTGTCATAAAATCATCATCCTGGTTATTCCTCCTCAAAAAGTCTTTTAGTTTTTCACATGAATAATGGTATGGACTCAGGGCGGATAGGTGGCACAGTGAATAGAGCACTGGCCTTGAAATCAGGAGGACCTGAGTTCAAATCCCAGGTCAGACACTTAACACTAGCCATGTGACCTTGGGAAAGTCACTTAACCCCAATTTACCTATCCTCTCCCCTCCAAAAAACAAACAAAAAAAAATTATAATAATGATATGGACTGGACCTGGGATTTTTCTAGTACAAAGAATACCTGGATGAAGAAATGCAGACTTGTTCTGTAATTTGTCAGCCAAAGTTGCCTGGAGTAAAATAATAGAGACAAAATTTGAATCTAGGTATTTCTGACTGAGTCTTGTAATGTAAACTCTATACTGCACTATACCACCTTTTTAATGTCTTTCCTAAAAGGTAATATACAGAACTAAGGACAATATTGCAAATGTGATCTCACCAGGCCAAACTACCAGATTATCACCATGAATACAATGATTCAATTCAGGTATCCTAAGGTCACATGAATATTTTTGGCTTCAGTTGACTAGTTATGATTATAATCCACTAAAACAGTCAAATCTTTTTCACACTAACTATTCTCTAGCCAGATTTTCCTATCTTGATCCTCATTTGATCCTACATATTTGTATATGTTTATGTATGCATGTATGTATGTGTATAATATATCCAGTGTAGGTACATGTGTTGTGTATTATATACACATAAATGCACATACATCTATATGTGTGTATGTACATATTTATATGCATCAAGAAGGAAGTAATATTTCCTCCATTTTAAAGATAAGGACATTGAGACTTAGGTTGAATGACTTCTAGGATTCAACTGTAGTACTCCTGATTCCAAATCTGGAGATTCTTTTACTGCTCCCATTTTTTAACCCAAAATTTGGTGAAATATTATTTCTGCTGAGAATTTTAGTATATAGTTTGAAAATTAAAGTAAATATTCAGTTTTTCAAAAACCCTCATAAATGATATTCAACTGTCGGATTGTAGTGTGTAATATCCATACAATTGAATGAGGTCCTGTGGATCTAGAAGGCTAGTAAGAATGAAAGATATAAACAAATACAGAGAATTTTATACTTTTTCTGTAAGCCTGATGGCTTATTATTCAGTGAAAACCTTGGATACAAGGACTATGACACCATGGTTTTTTTTAACAAAAAAGACACTCTAACTCTTGGCTTCAGGCATTCTCTCTAACTGTCCCCATGCTTGGAATGGTCTCCCTCCTCAGCTCTGCCTACCAATTTCTCTGGCTTCTTTAAGTCTCAACAAAAATCTCATCTTTAACAGAAAGATTCCCCCTATTCTCTCTTAATTCTTGAGCTTACCTTCTGTTAATTCTTCCCAATTTTCTCATATATAAATTATTTGCTTGATGACTCCTCCATTAGATTTTGAGCTATTTGATGGCAGGAGCTTTCTTTTGCTTCTTTTTTGATTACTCAGCACACTGCCTGTCACGTAGCAGACCCTTAATAAACATTAACTGATTCATTGAGTGTATCTCAATTCACAGAATCTCAGAGTCTAATCAGCATTTGAATAAGAATCCCAGCAAGAGGTCAACTAGTCTCCACTTGAAAAAGTTGGAAACCTACTTCTGATCAAGACAGTCCATCTTGTTCCAATTGTTACAATACTTTTCCTTACACTAAGCTAAAATCTGAACTCTTCACAACCCCCATCTCTTACAGTGGGATACAGCAACTTAAGGTTTAGAAAAATCAATCTTTTTCTGCCAGAGATGTCATCCACACGTAATAAAACAAAGTTTATTCAGACTTCATATATTCAGAGAATCAAAGTAGTCACCAGAAGGGGTCAAAGTTGGCTGGAGAAGATTTAGAAAGATTAGTTAAGGCATGGTCTTTTCCCTCATGGAATTAATAGTCTAGTAGATTATGTCTGACACAGAGAAAGAGAACTATTGGGGGGGAGCCAAGATGGCAGAGTAAAAGCAGGAACTTGACTGAGCTCCCACTCCAACCACGTCCAATACCTGTAAAATATAACTCTAAACAAATTTTAGAGCTACGGAACCCACAAAGTGACAGAGAGAAACAAATCTCATGCTAAAGGCAGCCTGTCAGGCCAATAGGAAGGGTCTATTGCATCAAGCTGGGAGCTGAGCGTAGTCCTGTATAAGGTGCACAGGCACAGACCCATGGTGGCCTCAACCAGTGACACAGACTGTCCAGAGCAGACTTCAGGAGAGTGAATCACCAGTAACTGTGGTGGTTTTGAGACTTTTAAACTGATAAATGCCAAAGAGAAAGTAAAAGGTCACTGGGGAACTCAATTGGAACTGGGTGATGGAAGAGAGTGGTCTGGCCACTGCCCCCAAGGCAAGACATGGCAGAGGCATGGTGTCAGCTGCAGCTGCTGCCAAGCCACTGCATCCAGAGCTCTGAGCTGGCAGATCACAGGGGGACCAAGTGACCATTCAGAGGGTAATTGATCTTGCTTTGACCTGCTTGGATCTGGATTGCAATCTTGGGTAGTGGTCCTGGGATATATGGCCAGTGTGCCAGAGCTTGTGGCAGCCGTAGAGAGGGCACCCTCCTCAGACCTCTGGCAACTGTGAAAACCCCAGCCATTTGGGACACAGCTCTCTCCATTCTGGAAGCAGAGTTCTACCATGGCAAAGAGCTCAAAAGTCAAGTAATTGGCTGGCAAGATGAGCAAGCAGAGGAAGCACAATCATACCATAGAATCTGTTTTGGGGGGATAAAAAGGATCAAAACATGGAACCAGAAGAAGTCAAAACTCTTGCATCAAAAGCTTCCAAGAAAAAATATGAACTGGATACAGGCCATGGAGGAGTTCAAGAAGGATTTTGAAAATCAAGTAAGAGAAGTGAAGGAAAAATTAGGAAGAGAAATGAAAATGATGCAAGAAAATCGTGAAAATGGGGCGGCTAGGTGGCGCAGTGAGTAGAGCATCGGCCCTGGAGTCAGAAGGACCTGAGTTCGGATCCGGCCTCAGACACTTAATGCACACACAGACAAAAACCTAGCCGTGTGACCTTGGGCAAGTTACTTTACCCCAATTGCCCACCAAAAGGCAAAAAAAAAAAAAAAAAGAAAGAAAGAAAGAAATCTGACTATTCAGATCAATAAAATTACTCTTCAAAAAAAAGAAAAGAAAAGAAAATCGTGAAAAGCCAGTCAACAGCCTGCTAAAGAAGACCCCCAAAATACTGAAGAAAATAACACCTTAAAATATAGACTAACTCAAATGGCAAAAGAGGTCCAAAAAGCCAATGAGTAGAATGCCTTAAAAAGCCAAATTGGCCAGATGGAAAAGGAATTTCAAAAACTCACCAAAGAGAATAATTCCTTCAAAATTATATTGGAGCAAATGGAAGCTAATGACTTTATGAGAAATCAAGATATTACAAAACAGATCCAAACAAAAGAAATAATAGAAGGCAATGTAAACTATATCATTGGAGAAAGATAACTATGACAAAGAATAGAATGATATATGTATATAAGAGGGACAAAATTTTACTTTAAGGTGAAGGAAGATTTTTTTGAAAGAGCTAGCATGCAAACTGGGCTTTATAGCTAAGGACAGGGGAGTCAATCTCAGCAGGATAAAAAGTTCAAGTAAAGGCGCTAAGCCAGAAAGCACAGGATTTGTACAGTTAGGCTAAAGTGTCAAAAATGTAAAGACACACAGTATGAGATGCAGTTGAAAAGAGGGGATGTTAAATTATTTTTGGAGGTCTTTATTACCTTTCTAAGAAGTGCTAAATTCATACAACAGACAAAGGGGAACCATTTAATGATTCTAACCAAAGGAGGGATGTGTGTGGGCCAGTGCCCAGGGCAATGCCTTTGTATTCAGGAGGCATTTAATAAATATTTAGTAATTGAGGGAAATTAACTTCCTTTTTTTGGCTTTTTAGAGAGGGGAAGGCAGGGCAATTGGGATTAAAGGAAATGAACTTCTACCACATACACTGCTGTTAGAGACATCTCAATCTCCTATAATTAGTATGCTTATTTTATAAAGCATCAATAAAGGGACAGGAAAGAAAAGGATTTTCCAGAAACAAAGGGAAGATGGAAAATTACCAAAAGAGTGGGAGAAAAAAGGCTCTGCCTCCAGTATATACCTGTAGTAGGAAGAAGGCTGTATTTAAGAAAAACAAAAGGTGTTAATGGAAATGTAGGGCAAATATGTTTATGTATGAAAACTAATCACAAATAATTTTACTAAAATAATCTCCTATTTTGAAGAAGAGAATAATGAACATTAACACTTCTATAGTTACCAAGGGGAAAATGTGATGATGTTGATATAAATTAGATTATATAAGTAGCTATGTTTGTCATGGAAATGTAGGTAGAAAAAAAAAAACTTAAAAGGATCAGATGTATTATATTATCCTTAAGGGTCAACAGTTTAGTGGATAAAATAAAGAACTCTTTTTTGCCTGGCATTTGAGGCCCATGCCTATCTAGCTACAACTTAACCTGACCTCATATCACAATATTTTCTAAACATTTTTTTCACACTTTTCCAACACACAACATTCCTCAGTACTGGAATGTACTCATCCTATTTTTCTAATGTGTCATTTGAAGTCTAATGCAGGTGTCACCTCCTCTATGAAGACTTCCCTATTATTCCCAACCACTTGAAATCTTTCTCCTGTGGCTCTACTTCTCCTGTGCACTTCAGACATTCCTTTTTGTATTACAGCTATTTATTTAAATGTATTATCACCAATTTTTTAATATAGCGAAAACTTAAATACAAACTTGTGAAACTGAATAAAATAAGTTAATTTTGCCAAGATGAGCATATAGTAATCAAGTAAGTCACTATACAACTAGCCTGCAGAGTCACTTTTAAATACTATTTAGGTCAAATGATCACAAGTGCAAAGAGGAAAAGGTATAAATTTCTTTTAGAGGAAAGATCTTCCTCTTCCTATTTTCATTTTCTTTTTTCTCTTTCTCTTTTTTGTTGACTACTTCTGTTTAAAGGTTTTGTCAAACTATTCAGCTTCAAAAATCTACCACAATGGTTCCCTTGGAATGCTGGAACATGCTTGTATAGTTGTGTATTTAGATGGGGCAGATTCAGCAATTTCACTAAAAGTTACCTTAAGATGCTCACTTACACTCTTTATCTCCAATCATTTTAATTCTTTCTTCTTCTCCCTGTCATAAGACTATCTTGATACTCATACACTGGCTTGGTAGATGTAATATACCTTGCTCTTTTTTGCTCACTATATCATTAAAAATTGCTTTTGTTTAGTAGAAGGGAAATGTGGGTTTGGGGGCATGTTTTTGCCAAATCTGTATGTGCTTCTATATGGCATGACTATTTCTAAATAAAACAACCAATAATATTTTCCATTACATAGCAATGCTCAATTTACTTTTTCATGAATATGTAGTTAACAGTAATTTTTTCATTATTTTTGAATGTCATAAATTTGTTTTGTGGAAAATTACTGTGCTAATAAAAACCCTTATATGAATCAAATTAAGAATCTCCAAATAACTGCAAAATGTACAATAAAGTTCAATAGCACAGAGCAGTTTAGCTAGAATTGGATAAGGGCAATTTTTCTCAAAACTTGCTAACGTATTGAATGCATTAAATATTTGATGCTTAATAAAAACAGAAATCACTTCCATTTCTACTAAAATGCCTCAAATACTAATTATACAAGAAAGATTTGACAAGCTAATTATTTTCTAAATAGCCATAAATGCTTCTTTAATTCTTGATTCATTCTTTGTTCTGTAAAATGGATGGAAGCAATTGTTAATATTTAAATGGTTTCATTTTTTAGATAGAAGATTTCATTGCTTTTTTTCCCCACATCACAAAGATTTTAACTAGATCTTGAAATTTTTCGGTACAATAGTTAATTATGGATGGAATTATTGGAGATTGCTGAGTCAAATGTGAAAGCACTTAGGCAAAACAATGGTATTGTTCAAGTCTCTCTATTCAAATCCAGTGATTTCCGGAATTGTCCTTTCTGCTCAGACTTTAAAATAAACTTGAATCTACCACAAAATGGAGTAAGAGTGTAGCTGTTGATCTATTGTCCATCCCTAAGAGGTGTGGATTAGTACACTATGGCTATCGGTCATTGTGGCATAGACCTAATTACTCACCTTAGCTTTGAGCTCTATCAATCAGCACTAGACGCAGTATGATAATTCTCAAGATACAATTGTAGTTAGCTTTACTTTCATTCCTGAGTAAGATTTAAAGACGTTAAGAAACCTAAAGCCAAATGAACCCAAAAGACTGCACTTATTAGCCTTGTGAGGACATAAACAATATCTACTATAAATGCTGTATTTCCCCAATATTAGAGTAATCTGTAGGTTAAAAAAAATCTTATTGATTGAGACAATGAATATGTAAGTGAATTATATGCTGGGCAAAATTTAAGATGACCTCAGGTCTAAGATGTACTATAGCTTTGTGTTGGATACCTAGCACAATGCAAGAATTTAGCTCGCCTCTTGAAATGGACAAAGTCCTGACAAAATGCTTCCTTTAGCTTTATTACTGGAACGGAGCTTCTATGTGCTCACAGTTGCCTGAAGTCCAAAGTACTTGGCCTTTTATTCAAAGCCCATTACAAATTGGTTGAACTTCTTCTCATTTTTCTGATTTCATGGACACTACTTGGTCTTTCAATTATCATACAATTCTACTTGATGACTGGGTCACTACACATATCTTGGATATTCATACCATCTCATACATGAATCATAATTGGTAATTACTTACAAACTGTATATCACAAACATATTTGTTATTCAAAAGTCATTTTTTTCATATAATCACTTCATGTGATTGGAAATGAAAATAACGGCATATTCCAATTTTACTGACGAATTTCTCAGGTCAGAACACTGAGACAGAATTGAAAATACCTTCTTTAAGACAAAAATGTTCTCGCTAATAAAATAATATTATAGTTTTCAGTTTCCAATACCGTGTTCCTTATGACTTTTCCTCACATTCCCTTTTGTCATTAGGCCTTCTGAATTGAGTAGACTTAAGCCCTACTTTAGTTATAAGAGGGCATTTTTGCATTCAGAACAATTTTTGACAGTGCAAAGTCCATAGATAGGAAATCCCCCAAGGGTAAAAATAGTGTGTGGGATTAGAAGCAAGACAGTACAATGTGGTATAGTAATAGCAATTTAACACTTTCCCAAAGCTGATTCCAGCATGGCTTGCAATTACAAAAACAGAAAGACATAAGCTAATTAGTTATTGAATCCCTGCATTGTTCTTTAAGGAAAGCCATCGACCTTTGGCCTCAGATGGTTATTTATAGACCATCATATGTACAAGTTAGTGGGCGGCAAGCTACCTGTGGGGGCCTCCTTTCAGCTTCCGTCTTTGTAATGAAAATAATAGTACTTTTATTTACTTGGTAGAGATTTTAATAGTCAAAATGCCTTAGAATTAGCTACCATAATCAAGTGACCATATTAAATTATCTTTGGCTAATTGCCTGTGTAGCACTCAGATAGATAACTCTAGCTATTACAATTTCAAAACCATGTAGGTGGTCTTTAACTGTGGTACTCAGGTGCACGACAGTGAGATACATGTGACTACAATCATGTTCCCAAGCTTTCCAGAATGACAGGAGAGATCAGGTAGGTGTAAAGAAAAGAAAATGGTGTCAATTATAAGCTTTCGATGACATTACATCTGATTTAAAGTTGATGGCGTGTTTATAATGCTTTTATTTGAGCATAGCAAAGTTTTAAGCATGCATGTCAACAGTCCAAAAATATATGTCCTTAGAATCAAAGAACCACAGAATGAAATGTTGGTGCCAGAAACTTACCTTAAAAGTCACCTAATGCAATTCTTGTATTATACTGTTGACAAGACTGAGATTTAAAGGAATTGCTTGTCTTTTCACAAGGTCATGAAGTTAGTTAATGTCAGAGCTAAAACTGAAATCCAGTTTACCCGAATCTCAAAGCTTTGCACTATGTGTTTGTGAACATATTTGTTCATGCTCTTTGGAGTACAACTTTAACCATTTCTGAGTGTTTTTATGCATCTGTAATTTTGTTACTAATTCTCTTACAAAAATAATAGTATATATTTAAATCCCTAGAGGCCCTTGGTAGGCCATCTAAATAAATCCCTTTGTTTTATAGAAGGGAAAACAAGACAAAGAGGTGGGTGAATTTCCCCAGGCCACACAGGTGTTAAATTATGGAGCCTAGATTTGAACTGCAGTCTTCTTACTTGATATGCAGTTCTTTCAAGGATACCACACTTGTTCTCTTCTATCCTTTTCCCTTACTGATCTTATAAGTCCTTCCATAGTATTAAAAACAGCTTTAAAACAAAGTCTTTTGCAATATATTGCCAATATATTGGCATGTCAGCTTTACTTTTTCTAATTCAATGTCATAAAATGGGTGCTTTACCTTTCATAGCAGTTAATCAAAAGCCAAAAATTCATGTCACAGCCACATGACCAAGTCATGATACTACATCAAAAACTAAATTAATGAACTGATTAAATACTTATTTTGATTCAATACTCCCATTCTTGTATTTCTATCAAAAAGTTACAAAAATATGAAGAATTCAACATGCCTGTGGATCAAAAAAGTATGCAACGAAATAATATTTTTTTGTAGAATGGATAACAAATAGTGGTACTGACAATGTACACACCCAGTCTGAGCTCTTCAATTCCCTATCAGCACAATGTCACTCCTCCAACCGAGTTGAGCTGCTGATTTAAGAATGTTCCTGTGCAGCAGAAATGCATCCATGATCTTCAAACCCTTTTGCTTGCATAAATCCTTAAAATAACTTGAGTGAAACAAATATTTATTTATGTTAAACAATATTCATAAAAATAGAAATTGGCTTTTTACATTGCCTGGAAAAAATTGAATATGCTTACATTCTTTTCTCCATCTCCATGTACCCAAATCAATCTAAACTTTTCTCTTTGTGGAGGAGAAGGAATAGTATGAACTTGACTGTTCTGCAATGAAACTTAATATGTTTAAAACTTATTCTTTTGAATAATTAGAAAACTACTGCAACAGTTACAGGAACTGATCACTTTGTTTTTTTACAAAGCTATTATTTCTGCTAAAAATAGTATTCTCTAAAAATGAGATTTTCCTTGGCTACCATTAGTAGCTCAAAGTTGTCAACCTCCTTACCCTGGAGATGGTCTGCCAATGGTGAGAGCTTCGAGAAAGATTAACACTCAAGAACTCTTGTCATCTTCTCAGTCCATTCACAAATACACACATAAGTAATTATATGGAAATGCAACTTCCCAGTGGCTAACATTGGGAAACTAATTATAAGATTATAATATATGAAGAGGTCAAGGAAGCAGAATCTTGTTTCAGGATATATCTGCATGATGTTCATATAATGGACAATTGAGTCATTGCTTCAACATACTTACTGAAAGTCTTTGTTTCACTAAGAGACACAATCAGACCTGTAATTTATGGAAATGTATCTAGCAATAGTTTATTGTATTGTATGAATAGCAAAAGACCAGGAATAGGAACTGGCAGCAAAGGTTGCAGAGTAGAGGCAGCAACACAACCAAAACCTCCCAATATCCCCTTACAACTTTAATATAACATCTCCAATGGAATTCTGGAGTGGTAGAGCCAACAAAAGTCCAGGATGAGAAAATTTTCCAATTAACTTAGAAGGGGTCAGAAGAAAATATCTGTGACACTAGGGTGTGGGCCATCTTGGCGCACAGATGACTGTAGCACCAGCAATAAGCTTAATAAGCTTTGAAGGTGGCTGAAAGAGCAGTGGCAACAATTTCAGGAGCTCTCAGCCCAGAGACAGTAAAGGGATCAGATGACTGAACAGAAAAAGATTAAAGGGGACCCTTTCCGGGAACTGAGTTAAAGACCAGGGCACTATGACAACTTGACTGACCATACAGAGTTCTAGGTCACAGTTCCAGAGAGAAACTCTTGTGGTTGGCCACAAAGTAGCAGGGGCCTTGGGTATAGCTCCAAGTTAGAAAGGAGTACTATTTGTACATTTGCAGCTGCAGGAGAACAGGGGTCCTTTTTGGGTAAAGACCAGAGCACAGACTAAGAGAATAGTGCCCACACCTTTCCATGAATCACACTCCCTTGGAAGAATAAAAAACTTGCAGATAATCAGCACATGCTCTGAAGACAGTAGCATTAAAAAGTTAAAGCTTGAGACAGGCAAGCAAAGTCGAACATTACCAAAAAGTACAAAGTCAACAAATAGGATGAAAATATAAGCAAAAAATAAAAACACAGCTTGACTATGAAAAACTACTATGGTGGCAAAGATGACCAAGACACAAATTCAGAAGAAGACAATAACATGAAAACAGATAGAAGCAAAGCCTCAAAGAAAATGCTAATTGCACATGAGACCAACAAAAATTTTTGGAAAACAAAGAAAAAGATAAGAGTGGGAGAAGAAAACTGGGAAAATAAATGTGGATGGCACAAGGAAATTATAAAAAGAAAATTAACAGCTTGGTAAAAGGCACAAAGAATATTACTGAAGAACTGCTTAAGAAGCAGAATAGGTCAAATAGAAAAGAAGGTACAAAAATCTTCTGAACAAAAAAAAATCCTTAAAAAACAAAATCAAGCAAATGGAGGGGAAATAGGTATTAAAGCTCACTGAAGAAAATAACCACTTAAATGGACAAGTGGAAGCTTATGATTCCATGAAACATCAGGAAATAGTGAAACAGGTCAAAAGAATGAAAAAGTAAAAGAAAATATGAAATATCTTATCAAAGAAATAATTGACCTAGAAAATGAGGAATATTTTAAAAAATACTGGATTACAGGGCGGCTAGGTGGCGCAGTGAATAGAGCGCCGGCCCTGGAATCAGAAGGACCTGAGTTCGGAGCCGGCCTCCGACACTTAATCCATACAAACAAAAACCTAGCCGTGTAACCTTGGGCAAGTTACTTAACCCCAATTGCCCTAAAGGGGCGGCTAGGTGGCGCAGTGAGTAAGAGCGCCGGCCTCGGAGTTTGGATGACCGAGATCAGATCCGGCCTCAGAAAATGAGCACCCACGCATAAATCAAATGACTAGCCGTGTAACCTTGAGCAAGTTACTTAACCCCAATTGCTTTAAAAAAAAAAAATACTGGATTACCTCAAAGTCATGATTAAAGAAAAAAAGAGCCTAGATTATCAAGGAAAATTTCCCCAATATCTCAGGTCCAGAGTGTAAAACAGAAATACAAAGAATCAAAAAAAAAAAAACAAACTCTTGTAAAACATCCCAAAATGAAAGCGTCCAGGAATTCCAGAGCTTCCAGGCCAAGGAAAAATGTTGCAAGTAAACAGAAACAATTAAAATATCATGGAGCCACAACCTGAATCACATATGGTTTAGTAATTTACATATTAAAAAAGTGTAAGACTTGAGATATGACATTTTGGAAGACAAAGAAGCTAGGATACAACCAAAAATAATCTAACCAGCAAAAAATAAATATATCCTTTTGAAGGGTATGGAAATTTAATGAAATAGAGAACTTTCAAGTATTTCTGATGAGAAGACCAGGGAAGAATAATTAAATTTGACTTTCAAACACAAAACTAAAAAGATATATTGAGGTAAACACAAAAGAGAAATCAAAAGAGTCCATAAACTTAAACTGCTTATATTTCTGTATGGGAATTTGATGCATGCAGTTTCTAAGGACTTTGTCACTATTTAGGCAGTTAGAAGGATTCTACATAGAAAGTAGGCATGGATGTGAGATGATTATGTTGAGATAATCTCCAAAAAAATGAGGAAGTGAGAAAGAGGGTTGCACTAGGAGAAAGGGGAAGAGAAAGGAATAGAGGAAACCATCTCACAAAAAAAAGAGGCATGCAAGTAAGAACTTTTACTTTAGAGGGGGAAAAGGTGGTAAGGTGGGCAACAATTGAATCTTACTCTCATCTAAATGGGTCCAAAGAGTAAAGAATATATAAACACACACACACACACACACACACACACACACACACAGACAGAGTTTGTTATAGAGGAATATAGAGGAAGGAGAAATGGAAAGGAATAAGAGAAATGGGGGATTGATAAAAGAGAATACAAATTAAGGAATGCAGTGAACAGAAATAAGACAGACTTTAGAGGGACAGAGTAAAAAGAGAAATAGAATAAATGGAGGGAATAGGATTGGTAAAATATACAGTTAGTAATCATAATTGAGAACATGAATGAGATTAATTCATTCATATAACAGAAGCAGATAGCAGAATGGATTAGAAACCAGATTCCAACAATATGTTGTTTACAAGAGACACACTTGAAACTGAAAGACACATAGATAACATTAAAAAAATAAGGGGATGGAGCAAAATCTTTTATACAACAGTTGAAGTAAAAAATGGCAGGGGCAGCAATCATGATCCCAGACAGAACAAAACCAAAAACAAATCTTACTTAAAGAAAATATCAGGAAACTACATTTTGATAAAAGGTAATTCAGACAATGAAGCAATACAAAAAAAAAAAAGTTAACAGCAAATTTCTCAGATGAAGGCCTCATTTCTTAAATATATAGAGAACTGAGTCAAATTGATAAAAAATAAGAACCTTTTCTCAATTGATAAATTGTCAAAGTATTTTAATTGGGTAGTATTTTCAGAAGTAAAAATCAAAGGTATCTATAGACATATGGAAAAAGAAATCACCAAATAACTTTTGACTAGAAAAATTCAAATTAAAACAACACTGAGGTAGCACCTTACACTTTGGTGAAATGACATATGCTAGAAAGGAGGTGGGAAAATGAATACATTAATGCACTTTTGGTAGAGTTGTAAACTGGTCCCACAATCTGTGTGTGTATGTGTATGTATATACATATACACAAAAATACTTATAGCAGCTATATTTGTGTTGGCAAAAGACTTGGAAATTGAAAGATACCCATCAATAGGGAAATGATTGAAAAAGTCAAAGTTTATAATTGTGATAGAATACTATAGGAAATGATGAGGGGAATGGTTTCAGAAAAACCTGAGACCTATACGAGCAGATAGATATAAAGTGAAGCAAACAACCAAGAAATCACTGTACACAGTAAAAGCAATAGTGTAATGTTGATTGACTAAAGATTTAGACTCCAATCAATACAATAATCCAGAACAATTCAGAAGAACTCATGATGACAATTATCATCCACCTCCAAAGAGGAAACTGATGAACTCTGAGTACAAAGTGAAGTATAATTTTCTCACCTTCTTAATTTCCCTCACTTTTTTAAAGATACAGCTAAAGTGAAAATGTGTTTTATATGATTTCACTTGTAAAAATGGGTATTATATTTTTTTTGCCATCTCAATGGGTGAGGGGAGGAGCCGAAGGGAAAGAATTTGGAACTATTTTTTAATGTTAAAAACAAAAGAAAGTTTATAAATAAATGAGAAAGGACAGGGCAGAATAAAAATTAAAGGTAGGAAATATGTTAGATGGATTTTTAAGTACTTATGACAAAAGACTAGAAGTAGGTTGGTAGTAGTGGGAATTGAGAAATCAATTAATGAGCATTTGTTAAAAACACACCATGTGCTAGGCAACAGTCCCAGTCCTTATGGAGCACACATTCTACTGATGAAGAAAACACTCATATAAAAAATAAAATATACACAAACCAAACATAGGGTAAGTTTGGGAAGGTAAGGCACTAACAGTTGGGATATAGGGAGATTAGGAAAGGCTCCATGCAGAAAGTGTTACTTGATAAGATTATTGAAGGAAATGAGGAATCCTAAGAGGCCAGAGATCAGTGGGGAAATGCATTCTAGAGGTAAAGGGCAATCTGAGCAAAGGTAGCAAGATGAGAAATGGAAAAGTATGTGTGAGAAACAGCAAAAAGGGCTACTTTGGCTTGAATACAGAGTATGCACCAAGGATAAATATGTAATAAATTTAGAAAGGGGATTAGGGCCAACTTATGAAGGCCTTCTAAAGCTAAAAATAAAGCAGCTTGAAGGCCTGGAATCAGAAGGACCTAAGTTCAAATCTGACCTCTGAAACTAACTGGGACCCTGGGCAAGTCACTTAACACTGTTTGCCTCTATTTCCTCACCTAAAAACGAGTTGGAGAAGAAAATGGCAAAGGGCTCCAGTACCTTTGTCAAGAAAACCCTAAAGTGGAGTCACAAAGAATCAGACACTACTGAAACAACAATAAAATATGTGATCCTATAGGCAATGGGAAATTAATGGAGTATATTTAGGAGGAGAGTGACGTGGTCAGATCTGTACTTTAGAAAAATCACTTTAACTGCTCCATAGATGATAGATTTAGAAGAATAAGAGCCTCGGGTGGCACAGTGTGTAGAGTGTCAGCCCTGGAGTCAGAAGGACCTGAGTTTGGATCCAGCCTCAGACACTTAATGCACACACAAACAAAAAACCTAGCCTTGTGACCTTGGGCAAGTTACTTAACCCCAACTGCCCTCCAAAAAGAAAGAAAAAAAAAGAAAAGGAAATTAAGAGCCTTAAGGGAGAATAATCAATTAGGAGTTTATTCCTATAGTCTGGAAGAGAGGAGAGCCTGAACTAAGAGGTAAGTAGTGTTAAAGGGAGATGAAAGAGATAGTGTGGAGTTAAAAACAACAGATCTGGCAACTAATTTGATGTGTGGAGTCAAGAAAAATGACAAACTTGGGTAACTGGAAAGATGGTGATGCCCTTAACAGAAATAGGGAAGCTCACAAAGGGAAATACTTTTAGATGAAAGGATGAGTTTCCATCTAGGCATGATGAATTTGAGATGCCTCTGAAGAATTGTTTGAAATATCCAACAGGCAAATGGAGATTTAGTATCAGATCCTAGAAGTGAGACAAAGTCTAGATATGTAGATTTTGGAGATGTGCATAGTTGAGACCATCAGATTTGATAAGGTCACCAAATGAGAAAATGCCAGAAATAGAATAGAAAAGGGCTCAGGACAGAGCTATGGAGTATACCAGTTAAAGGATATGATATAAAAGACATTAAAGAAAGGATGGTTATGGATAGAGAATCACAACACATGAAAACTGATCATCTATGTAGCACTAGGAAGAAAAGTTAATATGGGTGACTAAAAGAATGGTGATGCCATTTATAGTAAAAAAAGAATTCAGAATCTGAAAGTTCAAGAGGGAAACTGATAAGTCTTAAAATATTCTACAATTTAGTTCCCTGTTTTAAAAGCAAGATGGAAAATCAATGATAGGCATCACAATATTTTAAAGTTTAGCAGAGCTTCTACTGAGGCACAATCAGATCTTTCAGTCTTATTTCTTATGGGATTAATAATAGCAACATTGTTATCATCATTATTAGACAGGGAAGGGTACTTCATTTTGGGAAAGAAGATTGAGTTCAAATCCCAGAGAAGCAACTTATTACTTCTGTAACTTTGGACAAGTAATGGATTCTCTCTGGGCCTGTGATTATTTATGAGTTGAAAAAGAAGGAGAGGAATTGTAAAATGATATGTAAGGCCCTATCCAGTTCTAAATCATTTAAACCCTCAATCACGTTATCACACACTCCTTTTATTATATTGCTATGTCTATTCTGAAAGGAGATCAAAGACAAAGTACTAAAGGAAAGATTGAGGAGCTAGAAAATACTTTCATGTGGAAGGAATCAAGGAAGGCCTCCCTAAGAAGATAGCACCTAAGATGGACCCTAAGCATCCCTTCCTAAGATGGACCCTAAGCATCCCTTCCTAAGATGGAACCTAAGTATCCCTTCTTCAATACAACTCTTCCAGATAAGAAGTACTTTGAAAATCAATGGAAAGTCCATATATGGAAAGGCTACATGGGAACAGGGGCCAAAGCAAGCAAGTTATTTTTTTTCCTTATTTGAATCAAGTTTTTCTGTACTTCAAGAACATCTCTCCATTTAAAAATATAAATCCCTTCAATTCATCATTTCATTAAAAAAATTCATACTTTAGAAACTAACCACAGTAAACTCTTATAAATGTATGAAACCATATTTTATTTTTTAAATCAAAATATCCTAAAAGAAGAGTTTAAAAAAAAAGTAATCCCACCCTCCAAGCTAATGTCAGCTATTTTTCATGTATTCAACAATATCAGCAATATGTCCTAGTGGAACTCACATGAAGCAGTGTATTGATAATCAGGTCATTAAATAAGTATCCTGAACAGTGAGAATGAACCTTCTATAGAGCAGAAGACTTTGGGGGCAGCTCAGTTCAATTTTTTCTAAATCAGAGCACAGATGGGAACGTTAATGACCAAATCAATGTGTTGGAGGAAAAGCATCCTGTTTTTAAAATATTGCTTTATCAAAGTTAATTTGCAATGCTCTTCCTCTTCTGCATGCACTACCATGGTGACATATTGTGATGATTTAGTCAGGAACAAAAGGTTTTCAAAGCCCTCCCTTAGGAGATTTTATGTGAGGAATAATAAAATTACATCCATTTTTGTTTGCTTAGCTATTTCATGTTATGTTGAATGATCTATAAAAGGGACTGATATTTAGATTCCTGCCTTTCTTACATGAGAAATTATGTGTCTATAATTACAGTTATATGGTAAAGGATTTTCTTATTGAATTTTCTTTTTGACAGAATTGATTTCATTATTGACTCTAAGAAGTAAAATCTTGTAAGTAGAATCTGGCAGAAAAGACATATTTGGCCATATGCTTATATCATTTACCATGGTCTGAACTCAACTGAAATACTAATCACTTTGAACTTCTCACGTAGATTTAAACTTCATTCATACTACATCCATTAAAGCACAGTACCTACCGTGCACAAAATACTGGGGAAAAAGCTATTTGAGTATCTTAAAGAAAGAATCCTTGTGCATGTATGGGTTGACCTAAATGGCTTTTGAGGTCCTTTCTACTTTTCCACCTTTTCCAGAGTCTCTGTTTGGTTCTGTATGAGATAGAAGCATAATTAAGATATAGTACCTATTCACATGAAGTTCATACTCTCTCAGCACATTGTAAGATTACAAATGTGTAGCATTCCAAAATAGCCTTTAGATTTTGAATAAAAAACAAAGTTATTAATTTTGAACTGGACCTGTAATTCATTAGGAAAAAGTTATTGAGGAAACTCTCCTCTGCCAAAGCAGATCTCTATCCACTCCAGGACTTAAGAATATTGCATGGATCACTAAGATGTGAAGTGGCTTTCTTAGGATCACACAGGTAAACCAGGAAGATCAGGGTTTAAGTCATACCTCTTAAACCTATGTACAAGAAGTATGACTTAAACCCAGATCTTCTTGGTTCTCTATACATAAAGCCATGCTATCTCTTACAACAAAAAAAAAACAAAAATGAATGAATAAAGAAAGAAAAATAGATAAATGGATGAATGAATAAATGAAAGGCCTTATAAATTAACTATTTGAAAGATTGGAATAGAGAATGAGAATTTTAAGTTATCATCATCATTTGTTCAGTGGAAGAAGAAGGTTATTTCTGATCAGGGATATCATGGACAGTTTCCTGGAAATAGTTACATTCATGCTGTTGCTTGATTGATGGGTAGAATTTCAATAGGAAAGGATCAAGAAGTAGGGAACATTATAGCATTGGGTATAAATGATGTGAGGAAAGGCTCAGAATCAATAAAGCACTAGATGTATGCAATTTTTGACAAGAACATGGTACATGTGTAGTGAAGTAAAACAGTGGGACATGAGATTGGAAAAACCTTACATATCAGGCTAAGGAGTGTAACTATATTATACAGGAAACAGGGAGAAAGTAAAAATTTTTGAAAAAGGGGTGATTTGACCAAATCTTTGCATAATGAAAATTAAGCGAATAGCAATGTGAAAAAGAACTGGGGCGGGGAAGAGAGTCTAGAAGCAGGGAGTCCAATTTGAAGACTTTAACAGAAGTCTAGGTGGTAATAATGTGAGCCTAGATTAAAGCTGTAGTGATGAAATGAAAGAAAAAAGAGGAACAGATTTGAAAAATATAGATGGATACAGAATCAAAAGGAACATAGAAAAATAAATATACATTTTCTTGTGACCTAGCAAGTGACTAGTCCAGATAAGTATGCTAATTCAATCAGTGATTTATAAAGTATAGTAATAGAAACTGATGAAATGGAAGATAGAGATAATCTATGCTAAAAAAAAATAAGTATGCTATATAATGTATCAGATACTGTAATAATTCTTCCTACTTCCTTTCATGCTCCTTGAAAAAGTTCTCTACAATTAATTAACTCCTCCTCCTCCTCTTTTTGTTCTCCTCTAAACTAAACGCTCTGCAATCTAGTTTCCAATATCATTACTCAATTGAAACTACTTTTTTTTCCAAAGTTACAAATGGTCTCTTAATTGCCAAACTTACTGACCTTTTCTTGATTCCATATTTCTTGAACTTTGGTAGCTGGTTAATAAACATTTATTAAGTGCTCTACTATATCCTGGGCACTGTGCTAAACACTGATGATTCAAAAAGTTAGTACCTACCCTCAAGGGACTCAAAATCTAATGGAGGAGACAATAAGCCAACAAATACAACAGGCTAAATACAAGAAAGGCAAGAAAAAATTAAAAGAGGGAAGGTATTAGAATTAAAAATTGGAAAAGGCTTCCTGTAGAAGAGGGGATTTTATTCAAGAATCAAAGGAGCAATTAGGCAGAGATGATGAGGAAGAGCAAAGAAGATGACTCTATTATAAAGGGCTTAAATACCAGAGAATTTTGTATTTGATGCTGAAGGCTACAGGTAGCCACTAGAGTTTAGTGAGTAAGGGGGTAACATCATTGGGCCTATACTTTGAGAAATTCACTTTGGTGACTGAATGAAAGATAGACTAAAGAGAGTAAAGACCTGAAAAGGAATTTCCACCAAGCAGATTATATAAACAATGCAAGTGGTTAACTGATGAGGGGTGGACCAGTATGGTGGAAGTCAGAGCAAAGAAAGAGGTGTATTGATAGGTGTTACAAAGGCAAAATCAACAAGCCATGGCAATATGTCAAATAAATGGATAGAGAGAGTGAAGAGTTAGGTTGACAGCAAAGTTGTGAACCTGAGGGAATGGGAGGATGTTGTTTCCCACCACAGCAATAGGAAGTTAGAAGGAAGGTGGGTTTAGGAAAAAATAATGATGTTTGGATATGTTGTACTTATTGTGTACAGGAAATCCTATTTGAGATATCTGAAAAACATCTAAAATGTGAGATTGGAGGTCAACAGGGAATGTAAAGCATGAGAGATAGATTGAGAATGGTAATTTAAATCCATGACAGCTGATGAGATCAAAAAGTGAAGTAAATAGAGGAAGAACAGAAAGCACAAGACAGAAGCCTGTGGGACTCCTACAGTAAGAAGACATGACCTGGATGAGTATCCAACAAAGGAGACTGAGAAGTGGTCTGATAAATAGGAGAGGAACCAGGAGAGAGTACTGTTGCAAAAATCTAGAGAGAAGAAAGCAATGACCTGACACTGTTGACCTCATTTTCCTGCTGGATATGTTTTTTTTTTTCATTTCTGGGTCAACATGGCATTGCTCTATCATAGCTCCCCTTTGACCTATCTCCACTTTTTCACTTGTCACACCTACTAAGTGTGAGTGTAATCCAAGTGTCCATTCTTTTTTTTTAATTAAATAAAATTTTATGTTTATTTTTAGTTTGCATCATTCATTTCCACAAGATTTTGAGTTACAAATTTTCTCTGACTTTCCCCTACCCACCACCCCAAAACAGAGATCCCACTGTATACCCCCTCCCCCAATCTGCTCTCTCCTATATTCTACTCCACGCCCCCTCCAACTTTCCAGTATGGCAAGATGGATCTTTATACCCTAGTGCCTGAATATCTTATTTCACAGTTGCAAGTAAATAATAATAATAATAACAATAATAATAATAATAATAGTTTGAACATTTAATTTTAAAACTTTGAATTCCAGATTCTTTCCCTTCCTCCCTCGTCACTCACTCTTACTGGGAAGTTAAGCAATTCAATATAGGTTGTATATGTGTAGCTATGCAAAACATTCCCATAATGGATATATTATGAAAGACTGACAACATTTCCCTCTATCCTATCCCAACCCCCACTTGTTCCATTCTCTACTTTGACCCTGTCCCTTTTCTTTTTTTTTTAATTACATTTTATGTTTATTTTTAAATTATATCATTCATTTCCACAAGATTCTGAGTTACAAATTTTTCCGCGTCTTCCCCCTACCACCACCCTAAAACAGTGATCCCACTGTATAACTTCTCCCCAAATCTGCTCTCTTCTATATCCTTCCCCATTCCTTCCTCTGACTTTCCAGTAGGGCAAGAGGGATCTCTATAGCCTAGTGCCTGTATATCTATTCCCCAGGTGCATGTAAAAAAAATATATATATATTTGAACATTTAATTTTAAACTTTGAATTCCAGATTCTTTCCCTTCCTCCCTCATCACCCACCCTTACTGGGAAGATAAGCAATTCAATATAGGCTGTACATGTGTAGCTACTCAAAACATTCCCATAGTGAAATGAAATTCCCATAGTTCCATATTATGAATGACTGACTACATTTCCCTCCATCCTATTGTTTTTCCATGTAGGAATGTAAATAGTTCAACTTGGATAAGTTCCTTTTGGTTTCTTTTCCCTGATTGCCTTCTCAAGCATCTCTTGCTTCTTGTGTCTGAATGTCAAATTTTCGATTCAACTCTGGTTTTTTCCTCAAGAATGCTTGAAAGTCCTCTATTCCACTGAATGACCATATTTTCCCCTGAAACAAAATACTCAGTTTTGCTGGGTAGGTGACCCTTGGCTTCAATCCCAGCTCTTTTGCCCCCTGGAATATCATATCCCATGCCCTTCAATCCCTCAGTGTAGAAGCTGCCAGGTCCTGGGCTATTCTGATTGTGTTTCCACAATATTGAAATTGTTTCTTCCTGGCTGCTTGTAGTATTTTCTCCTTGATCTGGGAATTCTGGAACCTGGCTATAATATTCCTAGGAGTTTTCTTTTTGGGATCCTTTTCAGGAGGTGATCAGTGGATTCTTTCAACCTCTATTTCCCCTATGGGTCTAAAACATCAGGGCAATTTTCCTTGAGAATTTCTTGAAGGATGATTTCTAGGTTCTTTCTTTGATCATGACTTTCAGGTAGTCTAATAATTTTTAAATTATCTCTCCTGGCTCTATTTTCCAGGTCAGTGTTTTTTTCCCATGAGATATTTCACATTGCCTTTTATTCTTTCATTTGTTTGGCTCTGTTTAACAGCATCTTGATTTCTCATAAAGTCACTAGCTTCCATTTGCTCCAGTCTAACTCTGAAGGAATGGTCCTCCTCAGTGACCTTTTGCTATTCTTTTTCCATCTGGCAAATTTGGCTTTTTAAGGCATTCTTCTCCTCATTGCCTTTTTGAGCCTCTTTTGCCATTTTAGTTAGTCTATTTTTAAGGTGTTATTTTCTTCAGTCAGGTTGTTGACTCTCTTTTCATGATTTTCTTGCATCATTCTCATTTCCCTTCCCAATTTTTCCTCCACTCCTCTTATTTGGTTTTCAAAATCCTTCTTAAGCTCTTCTATGGCCTCCAACCAGTTCATATTTTTCTTGGAAGCCTTTGGTACAGGAGTTATGACTTCATTGTCTTCCTCCTGTTCTATCCTTTCATCCTTTTTTTCCCAAAGTTGGATTGCTGTGCTTGCTTTTCTTCCTTTGCTTGCTCATATTGCCACTCAATTACTTGACTTTTGGGCTTTTTGCCACAGTAGAATTCTGGTTCCAGAGAGAAAAGCTTTGTCCCAAACCACTGGGGTTTTCTCAGCTGCTGGAGCTAATAGTTGGGTGCCCTCTCAGAAGCCTCCACTGGCTGGAGCACACTGGTCATACACCCCAGGACCTCTACCCTAGACAGCATTCCAGATCCAAGCAGGTTAAAGAAAGACCAATTAATTACCCCTCAGACTGGTTCCTTGGTCCCCCTATCTGCAGACCAGGAGCTGTGAAGCAGCCACACAGCAGCAGCCACCACACCTCAGTCGCTTCTTTCTGGGGGCAGAGGCCTAATTGCACTCCCGACCCCCTGTTTCCAAAGTCCACTCACCTCTCACTTTGTCTTTGGCATTTATAGGTTGATAATAATGGAAACTGATACAGCTGCTGGTGATCAACTCTTTAGATGTCCCTCTATTCACAGCTGGTCTGGCTGCCCTGGGGCTAAAACTGAGGACTCACATGGGGCTGGGCTCAGCAACCAGTGTGTTGTGATAGAGCTTTCCTGACAGTCTGCTGGGCTGTCTTCAGTGGGAGTTTTGCTTCTCTCTGTCATTTTGTGGGTTCTGTTTCCCTAAAGTTTGTTTAGAGTTATTTTTATAGATATTTGAGGTGGTTATGGAGGGGGCATATGGCATTTTCCTGCTTCTATCCAGCCATCTTGGCTCCACACCGCCCCCCTCAAGTGTCCATTTTTGATGTTTTTTTTTTATCTTTCTCTGTGCTCTAATTTTGTAACCTCATCAGATCCCATGGATTTAATATCCATTTATACATATATATATATATATACATATATATATATACATATATATATATATATGTATATCGATAACCATCAGCTCTATCCATGGTCTGCTTCCTGAGCTCTTGTCCTACATTATGAAGTATCTACTGGGTATTTTGAAATAATGTAAGTATCTCTCAGTATAATCAGAATTAAATTCATTATAATTCTCCTCACTTCTATTTCTTTCTTGAACTTCCCACTTTTGAATGATTTTAACTATCAAGAACACTACCATTTAACCTATCATCAAGATTTTGAATTTCAATGTTGTCCTTGTTGCCTTACTCTCAATCATTGGATATAGCTGTCCATTGGTTGCATTTATCCAAATATGCATTTTGTTGCAAAATATAATTTATATTTCCACAGCTTCTCTCACATAAGTTATTTACTCTATTCATGTAACCACAACCCTAGTTTAGAAGCTTATCAGATCTCTTTTGAACTATTGCTATAGCCTTCTGGTTGGTCTCTGAAACTCCTCTCTCATCTTGCCCATCTACCCCATTTTCTGAAAGGAAGAAATCTGACTATGCCACTCCCCTACTCAATGAACTCTAGTGTATCTTTATTATGTCCTGGATCAAATATAAACTCATTTATTTTGGATTGAAAATTATTTACAAAAAAATTAACAGTATAAAAAATGAAAAAGTAGATTCACAACCAATGAAGAAGAAATAAAAGCAATTATTAGGAGCCATTTCACTTAATTACATGCTAATAAAGCTAATAATCTAAATGAAATGGATATTTAAAAATACAAAATGCCCAGTGTAACAAAAGATAGAATGCTTAAATAACTTTATCATAGAAAAAGAAATTGGACAACCCATAAACTCTCTAATGCCATTATTTCAATAAATTCAAAAAAGCCTTTGAGAAAATAAAATACCCATTCTTGTTTTTAAAAAGTAAAATAAAAACACACTAAAAGGCATAGGAATAAATAGAATTTTCCTTAAAATAATAAGTGGTATCTATCTAAAATGAAGAGCAAACATGTGTGATTGGGTAAGATAGACACCTTTCCAATAAGACCAAGGCTGAAGCAAGGGTGTCTATTATCACCATTACAAGTCAATATTGTACTGGAAGAGATAAAACAAAACTATCACTTTTTACAGATGATAATGATGATTTACTAAGAGTACCCTACAAAGTCAACTAAAAAACTAATGGAAATACTTCACAGCTTCAGCAAAATCACAGGGTATAAAGTAAACCCATATAAACCATCAGCATTTCTTTATATTGTCAACAAAACCCAGAAAGAAGAGATAGAAAGAGAAAATTCATTTAAAATAATCAAAGACTATATAAAATAGGTGAAGGTCTACCTACCAAGATACACCCAGAAAATATAGAAATATATTTCAAAACACTTTCCATGCAAATAAAGACAGATTTAAATAATTGAAAAAATATTAATTGCCCTTGGGTAGTTTGGTCCAATATAATGAAAAAATACAATTCTACCTAATTTATTTACTTACTCAGTCTCCTTAGAACTCAAATCTCTTTAGGACAGGAACAATATTACTTTTGTTCTTGTGGCTAGCACAATGGAACATCATATATTTAGAATTTATGCTTTTGGTTAATTTTCACATTGAATAAATATTAGAAAAACTTTGTCACTGACTCAGCTATTACAATTCCATTCATTAACACACTATGTTAATTAAAACAAAACAACAATAACAAGGTTACATTTTCTCCATTTCCTTGACTCCCTGAAGAATATGTTCCTAGAGTGCTTATAAGTGGTAGCCACTTGTTCTAACAATAACTGGGTAGGATTGTACTTTTGGTTCAGGAAAAGTTTATCACTACTCATGGGAAAACAATTTAATGGCTCATTTCCTATTGTTGGAAAAGCAGTTGTGTCATCCTCATGTACAAAGGACCACTTATCCAACATGAAAATATTAATGTCTATGTTCAGGAGTAGGCTCAGATTATATGGTCCTCTTAGACCATATGGTATTCCTGACACCTGATGCTGAGGACCTGATTAGTAATCATAAGGAGTTACTGCAGGGAGGTCAAGGAAGGCTTCATGTCATTTCAAATGATGAGGCTAATTCTTTACAAATGATATCGTACTACTTAAAAGAAAAAAAAATCAATGCATGGCATTAAGAATCTTGAAGAATATGACAGAAAAAGGTTTTTTTAATAAATTGGAAATGAACCACAATGAAATGTTTTTAGACCTGGTCTAGTCATTATTGTTGTGAGGGTATGACTTGGTCTGGAGAGTATGGTAGGTCCTTTTCTGTTACTGTAAGAAACTGCATATTCCCATGAGATCTATTCACATTGCTAGTTATCAAATATTCCATGGTTTGTTTCATATCTGTATAAGACTGTGGCACATAAAACAGCACTTAGGCTCACAAATCCCATTCTTTTGAAGGATCATTACCATTTTATCTAGCAAAGATGCTTGGGTTTAAATGCATGAATTTTTTTATGGTAAAAAGTAAACTATAGGCAAATTTCAGGGGAAAGGCATTTTCCTTCATGTAAGTTAGTCACAAATCTACATTTATAAGTTTCTTCTCCCTCCTGACAAATGATAATCTCCCATTTCTGCTGAACTGGATGCCTCACAGGCTAGGCAAGCTCTTAATATCTGAATAAGAACTCATTATCTTTCCCCACAAATCTACTCTTTTCTCTAAATTCTCAGTTTCTATTGAGATCACCACCATCTTTTCAGTCATACAGAATCACAATCTCAAAAATGTATTCTAATCTTTCTCTATTCCTACACAGACACAGACACAGACAGACAGACAGACAGACACACACACACACACACACACACACACTTTAATAAACTGTCATATCTTGCCAATTCTAGTTCCACATCTTTATCATCTAGCCTTTCCTCTCCACTTACCCAACCACCACACTAGTTCAAGCTCTAATCACCTCTCACCTAAATGATTAAAGTAGCTTCCTAAATGGGTTCCCCACTTCCTGTCTTTCAAATCCAATCTTCACATAACTGATAAATTAAAAATCTTTTAGAACAGTTCTGATCATATTATTTCCCTTTTAAAGAATATTCAATGGTTCCTATTATCTCTAGGATAAAATGTGATATGGGTTTAAGGCATAGTCAAGAATCTCCTTTTGAAACCCAAATCACTCTGCCTCTCACTGACTGGCCAATAAAAGGCCCAGTCCAAGCCTCATTTGCTCATTGTTTGTGTTTTGATGGCTCAGAATGAGTATAAATAGTAGTTGTTTCTGTTCTGGCCAGAAACCCTGAGTGTCTTCCCCTCCCAGCCTGATTCTTTTGAGAAGGCAAACTAGGTCATCTTGTGCCTCAACTCTTACCTTTAATCACTGAATGGGTATTGCCTCAGACAAACTGAAAAATGGGAAAGGTCTTAGGTCAAGGTCTCCCACTGCATCAGGGCTTTTCAGGCCATCCCCACTCTTCCTGATCTATGCCTTGCCACTGTGTAACTTTGGAGGAAAGAATGAGGCTGATGACTTTGCACAACTGTGCCTCACTTAAATCCAATTCACTTGTAAGTCAAGACATATACTTCCTGTTGTCATTGGTCCTATTCAAGAAGGAAGGATGAACAACAATCTGTGAGTAGCAGTAGAAGTGGTGGTTTCATTGGGGAACCAACTGGTCAGTTCCATTTGGGCAATGCTGACTTGCCTAGGCTTACATAGGCAGTAATCTCCAAAGGTGCTGTTCTCTTTTGGTTCATTATGTCTTTACCCGGTCTACTTTGAAAAAAATTTTGTGTCTTATACTTAGTCTCCTAGAAATTGTATTTATTGGGTTCCCTAGATCCCATGAAAGCATTCAAAGTAACAAATCCATATGTGTAGAGGAAAGCCTCTATTTCCATACAGAAAAGGTAGAAGATGTAAAAGACTTACAGGGGTCTATACAAAAATATAGAAAACAAAGACGGCTCCCATACAATTTATAATCTCTCATCCCCCAAAAAAGGAACTGAATTTGGGATTGCTATCTGGAAAATAATCATTAAAATGAAATTCCTCTTTCATATACAGTTCTACATAATGCTTCCCAGACTTTCAGTGTCTCCCTTTATTTTGAGTTTCCCTATGGAGGGAAAACAAAACAAAATTTAAAAAAAAATGATATTTTTAATGAAACAAAACCTTGACACTGGAATAAGCACAACTTTCACCAGTGGAATGCATACAGACTTCTAGCCTTTTTGTACTAACACAAAAGATTAGACTCTTTTAGAAGGAAACTAAAGATGTTGCTAGAGAAACATCATTTTTACATTCCAATAAAATCTGTCCCAATATTCTACACAATCCCTCCTAGACTTGATGTATAATGTGACTTGAACTTCTTTTAGGAGGCAAACACATTTTGGAAATAGTTAACAATAACAGGGAGAGATTTGAGATCGTAAATTTTGCTCACCTGTTATATAATTTCCATACTCTACCTCCTTCCATGGGTTCTAGAAGAGTGTCTGGTATTGTAGTCTTACCTGAAAATATGTTTTTTGCTAGTATTTTAAACTTACTTGAAAATCAGGCTTCCCCAAAACAGGAAACAAAGTAAATGCCCAACAATCAAGGACAGGTAAAACTAATTTTGGTACCAAATGTACCGGACTATCCCTGCTCCTTAAAAAAAGATGAATACAAATAACATAGAGAAGTATATAATAGTTTAAAGAACCGATGCAAAGTGAAGTAAGTAGAATTGGGGTAATAATTCACAAGAAGACAACATGCAATTTTCAAAAACTGTTCTCTGAGGAGTTATGATAACTGAGCTTGTCCCCCAGAAAAAGAAATGAGAAAGATTACGTTCCTTGTTTCTTTGAATAGGCAGGGGAATATATGGACAGAACATCCTACGTACATTAGTTTGATGTGCTGAATAGTTTTGGTAAGATGTTTTTTTCTCTTTCTTGCTTAATTCTTGGTGAAAGGTCTAGGGCAAGGGAGGAGAAAGGAAAAAATTTAGAAATAAAAATGATGTAAAAACAAAAGCCCATTATTTTTAAAAGAAAATCAGGGTTTTCTAAAATTCAGTTTTATTTGTAGCTATTTCTATTACTTTTTTGTCCACAATAAATCCATGTGTATCCTTATAGCTAAGATGACATCTCTGTAGGACAGCATGTAGAAGAAACATCCAGGAAAAAGATATTTGTTATTCCTCAGGGGTATTCACTCTATATTTTCCCAACAAACTATGTCCTATGATCAATAAGTAAACATGAACCAGAAATTATCAACTAATAATTAGGTCAGGGATTCTAGGAAACAATGGTTGATTGCCCTCTTTTCTTGTCCATAAACTTGGCTGAAGGAGAGAATCTGGAAGAAGGACATGGAAGTTCATCTTCAATTATTCTCTTAATAAAAGGGAAGAGTTAAGTTGATTATTTCCAAAACAAAACATAAAACAAACAAAAACATAAAAATACGAAAATCCTAATGTGGTTTTCACTGCCTGAAGAATTACCATTGGGTCTGACATCTGCTAACTTGGATGGAGGTTCAATGATTTGCCTTAAGGATTCATAAAGCATAGATTAAAATGTATACTCCTGATTCTCCCTTTCAGTTTTGCCCCACAAACCAAGTATCATCGTATCATCTCTCTTCACCATAACATTTCCAAAAATTCCCTTCAGTTCCCCTCTAGACTATATATATATATATATGTGTGTGTGTGTGTGTGTGTGTGTGTGTGTGTGTGTGTGTGTGTATGTATGTATGTATGTATGAATCTTAGATATTTCCATTAAAAAATCTTTTTACCCCTTATCCCATGCCTGAATTTTTCTTCTCATCAAGCAATTTTCCTCTGCCATGGGAAAAAAAAAATAATAGAAAAACTATTTCAAAGTTACAAAATACCTTAGTGACTGTGTAGTCTAAACAAAGCATGTAAAGAATCTGCAAAACAAGAGGTCTGATAGATCATCATTTAGTCTCTACTTGAATACCTTTAATGAATGAGAATAAAGCAATCTATTTCACTTTTGGAAATCTCCAATTGTGGGGAATATTTTCCTGACCTCAAGGTCAAATTTTCCCCTTTGTAACTTCCACCCATTACTTCTGATTCTTCCTTCTAGGACCAAACAGAAAAAGATACTGATATATTCAAGAAGGTTGAGTAACCAAGATAATGATGAACTTTGAGTTTATATCACATGAATGTTGATTGAAATAATTATGAATTATTTTGTTTAGAGAAGAGAAGACATACATGTAATCATGAATTCTAGTGATATAAATTCAAAGCTCATTGATACCTTTGTTACTGTATTCTCAACTTTCTTGAATATATCAATACCCTTCTTTAAGCTGTGGTCTCAAAATTAAATTTCACTCTATATGTGATATAACTGAGTAGAGAAGAAAAGGACCATCATCTCCTTATTCTTCTCTTAATAAATACTAAGATCACATTTAGTTTGGGTTTTTTTTTTATTTCTTGCTTTGTTTTTGTTGTTCTTGTTGCCACTACTGACCTGTATTCACCTTATCATACTCTTAACTGCCCTGTTTTTTTAAATAAACTTCTACCTAATCATGCCATCTCTCATTCTATATTTGTAAACTTGATTTTTGAACCCTTATGATACTTTGAGTTGTATCATACTAGATTCAGCCCAATTCTCTGGCCTAAGAGATGTTTTTGAATCTTAATTCTGTCATCCATTTCAATTCAATTCAATAAACATTGATTAAGTACCTACTATGTTCCAGGCACTGTTCTAAGTGCTAGAGATAAAAATAAGAAAAAGACACAGTTCCTGCTCTCAAGAAGCTTACAATCAAATGGGGAAAGACAACATACAAAAGAAAGGTGAAAAGGGTAGGAATGTAGGGGAGAGAGAAGGCTTTGTAAAGAATTTAGTGTTCTGCCATCCAGGAATCCATTGATATAGGAGAGACAACTGGGGAAGAGTTTAGGTAGTGTAGGTATCAAAACCTGATCCTCATGAGATTTCAGATAATGAGGTCATCCTGGAAGGAGGACTTGTCCTTTGGAAGCCTCACTAAGTAGCTGATGGAAAACAAGTAAATTCTGATTTAACTTGTTTGTTATCATCTGTAAATCAAATGACTATGCTCTTTTTACCTTTGTCTAATGTTCCCCAAAATCTCTTTGCCACATTTTCCTAGCTACAAAAACCAGGATTCATCATTTGAAGAAAGGCTTGTGAGATGGCTAGGTGGCACAGTGAGTAAGAGCTCTCCGGCCCAGAGTCAGGAGGACCCAGGATCACTTCCAGCCTCATACTTAACACTCACACAAAAATAACTAGCCATGTAACCTTGAGCAAGTTACTTAACCCCATTTGCTTTAAAAAGAAATAAATAAAGAAAGGCTTGCTTTACTTTATTTTATAATGGGCTCTCTTGGACCTATAAAATGGCAAACATTTAGCACAACAATTGTCTTCTGAGAATGAATCATTGGGATCTAGAGGTCCATTGTTGCCCATTTTTCAAAGAAGACCAATAATATCATGGGGTGATATTGTGAGTCTTGCACACATTTGATTTAAGTGAGGTAGAGTTGCACAAAATCCTTAGTCTCACTCTCTCTTACTGAGTCATCAAAGTACAGAGGCAAGACAAAAGTCAAAATGACTGGAGATGGCCCAGGATGCAGTGGATGACCTTGGCATCTTCAATGTCAATACTTCAAAGTTCTGAGCACTCCAACTGCACCTGTTTCAGCTTCATTCATGGCTGTTGGAACAAACTGTTATCATCTGGCCATTCCACAGAGGAAAGTCTTCACATGCTTGAGGTTGACATCCCCCCTAACTCACCAATAGGTTTGTAGTCTGTCTGAGCCCTGAACCTGGTTTATCCTGATGGTTTTTAAGGATATGGCTGATTCCATGCTGTAGTTTCTTAGAGCTGTAGGTGAGTTAGGTGATGGTGGACACCAAAGGTGGAGAAATGGTCCTGAAAAGGGCTCAGCAAGCCCTCACACCAGAAGTTCTAATCCTCCCTGAACACCCCATCCACTCTATTGGACCCCGGAGAGGTCCATTAAAGAAGTGATAAAGGTGTACAGCAGGATCATCGGGAGTTCCATTTAACAAATAGCAAAGTTCTATTTCTATGAAAGTTTTCAGTTTCATTAGGCAAATGACTGTGACCGGCTATTAAGAGACATGCAGCCTCTGACTGTATCAATCAATCAACAAACATTTATTAAGCACCTATTATTCACTAGGCACCATGTTATGTACTATAAAAAAGATATAAGTGAAACAATCCCTGCTCTGAAGGAGCTTACAATCAAGCTGGTTGGTTGGTTAGCTGTTCTCAAAGAGATGCAAAATGACATCACTATGCTAGAGTCAAGTTATAGTGTCTTACTGAGGCTGATCAGACCAATATGAGCTTAGAAGGTTCTATCACAGGTCAGGTACAAATAGTCCACGTGAATATCTGGGGTGCATTGTCTAAATGTGTCCATCTCATGTTTTCTACTTTACTTATAGAGCACAGCACCTTCTCTGATGTGGGTCAATGTGCCAGTGCCATCCATGTCAAACAATCAATTCCAAAGTTCTTAAGAGACACTCAGAGTGTTCTACTTGTTTCTTCTGACCACCATGTGAATGCTTGGCCTATGTAAATTCTCCATAAAATAGCCTTTTTGAACAAAGCATAGATTTTGCACTGAAACAATGTAGCCAGTCCATTGAAGTTGTGCTCTCTGAAACAGAGTTGGAATGCTTGGCAGTTTAGTTCAAGAAAGGACCTCAGGGTCTGGTATCTTATACTGCCAGGTGATCTTCAGAATCTTCCTAAGATTATTCAAATGGAAGTAACTGAGTTTCCTTGTATGGCGCTGGTAGACCATCTAGGTTTCACAGGCATACAGCCATGAGCTCAACACAATGGCTCTGTAGAACTTCAGTTCTAATGGCTCAGTAGAACTTCCCAAACACTGAGCTAGCTCTGCCAATGAATGTGACAACACGTTATCAATGTGTACATCCTTAGAAAGTATACTACCCAAGTTAAATGAACTTGTTCACAGCATTCAAAACTTCTCTATTTGCTGTAACCAATGGCTTCACATATGGATGGTCTGGTGGTGGCTCATGAAGCACCTGTGTTTTCTTGGTGTTAATTGTTAGGTCAAAATTAGCACAAGCAGCAGAGAATCCATATTTTGTTGCATCTCAGATTCAGAGGCTGCATCGACTGCACAATCATGCACCAATACTCCCTCCACTTTGTTCTTGGCTAATAGCCATTTGAAGTTGAATAATTTACCTTCAGTGAGGTAGTTTATCATTGAAGATATTTGATAACAAGGCTGAAAACATCATGCTAAAAAGCATGGGAGCAAGCACAGAGCCTTATTTCACTCCATTAGTGACTGGAAAAACAGGAGAGCATAGTCCATTATCCAGAACCAGCAAGCATGCCATCATGAAATTGATGTACAATGCTGATGAACTTCTCTGGGCAACCAAATTTTTGACATAATTTTCCATAAGCCCTCATGATTGACATTATCAAAGACCTTGATCCGATCTACAAATGTTGTGCACAAACTGCTTTTCTGCTCCTGACATTTCTCCTTGAGTTGTCAACTGGCAAACACCATATCACCTATTCCTCAGCCCTTTTGAAGCCACACTGATTCTCAAGTAGATGACCATCTTCAAGCCTATTAAGGAGGATGCTGGCAAGCATCGTGCCAGCAATGACTAAGAGAGAGACCTCCTTGTGATTGCCACAGAACAATCAAACAATGAGAGATTCAGTACTTAAACTACATGAAGTATGTGCTTAATTAATATTTAATGACTAAAATGTTGATTAAATAGGTATAGACAGAACAAAAACAAGATAATTAGCATTAGGAGGCTCAGGAAGCTGGGAGAAAAGGAAAGCCTTTATACAAAAGGCAGTGCTTGGGCTGACCAATGAAGAAAACTAGGGATTCTGAAAAATGGGAGTGAGAAGGCAGTGTCCTTCAAACATGGAAGATAGCCAGTGCAAAGCAAGTGAGATGGAAATAGAGTGCCATATATGAGCAACAGTAAGGATAGTTTTGGACCAGAGTGTATAAGAAAAGCAGTAATGGATTATAAGTATGGAAAGTCAGGATAGGGGCAGGTTGTGAAGAGCTTTAAATGCCAGGATGAGGAATTTATATTCAGTCTTCACGGTAATAAGGAGTCACTGAAGTTTAGTATACCTAGCCCCCACCTACCTATCCATTCTTCTTACACCTTACTCCCCAACACATACTCTTCAATCCAGTGACACTAGCCTCCTGGCTGTTCCAGGAAAAAAAAAATACTCTATCATTCAGCCCCAGGCAACCTTTTTGGTTGTCTTCTATGCCTGAAATGCTCTCCCTCCTCCTTTCTGGCTATTGAACTCTCTGCCTTTAACTCCCCATTAAAATCATACCTTATACAGGAAGCCTTCCCTAACCCCTCTTAATTCAAATGCTTTCCTTTTAATTATTTTCTACTTAACCCTATATATAGCTTTCTTTTTATGTATTTGTTTGCATGTTGTCTTCTCCATTAGACTGTAAGCTCCTGGAGTGCAAGGACTGTCTTGCCTCTTTTTGTATTTCCAGAATTTAGCACAATGCATGGTTCATAGTAGTCACTTAATAAAGGTTATGTAATTGATAAAAGCAAGTTAAATGGTGCTGCAGAAAGGTCCCTCCGGCAACTATGTGGAGGGTGGATAATGGTAAGGGCTTATGAAATATAGAAAAGGGAAAAAAGGGAACTCAGAGAGAATAGCTTCTATTTTCTCAGCAAAACCCTAGCTGAGGTCCACAACTGTGAAAATGGTAGGGGTTATAGTTTGAGAGAAGTTGTGACTTACCTAAGATCACACATGTTATTACTATATAACAAAGTCAGAGATTGGAACCCAGGCATCCTGACAACCAATTTCAGTTTTCTTTCTACTCATTTCTAGCCTTTTCTTCTGAACATTATGTATGTATACACACATAGATATATGTATTTATATGTGTGTATATACACATACATGTATGTATATATTATAATATTTGTATTATATATACACATATGTGTAAGCATATAGTATAAATAATTATTTATATTATATATAAAATATGTAAACACAAAGTATGGATGCATACATAATATTATATGTGTAGTGTATATGTGTGTGTATGTTTGTAGTATTATAGCTAGGTGGCCTAATTGATGGAAGACTAGATTTGGACTAGATTTGGAGTCCCAATGACCTGAATTCAAATCTCTTTCTCAAACACTTTCTAGCTGTGTGACCTTGGATAAACCATTTAACTTCTGGCTGCCTCAGTTTCCTCATCTGGAAAAATGGGGATGATAACAATAATAGTACTCACCTCACTTGGAGGATTTGTTGTTTTGAGCATTAAATAAGATATTTTTAAAGCACCTTAAATATCCTAAAAGACTATCTTAATTCTAGCTCTCACTGTTATGTACCATTATATACAGATATAGAGCATGTATCATCTTGGACAGTTCTTCAATAGAGCAGCAAAGGTTTGGTGTCTTTTTGCATTTGACGGCTTCATAGATTTACTTCCTGACCCAAATGAATGTCTTGCTGAAAAGGTTAATGCTCATCTACTCCATCATGATGTCCACATTTGGGTTTTCTCTGTCTGATTCATCCCCTATCTATGCAAAGAATCACACTTTTTTTAATGTCTAGGACCCCAAGCATGTCAACTACTCTTTCTCCTTGGCAGGAGGAAATTCTAGATATTCACTACACAAAATGATATATTAAACTGTGTGACAGTCAAGAAATAGGAGTCTCAAAATCAAGTATCCTGTCTATATACATGACTGATATTATCAGAGGCACTTTTTTTTTTTAAAGCAATTGCGGTTAAGTAACTTGCTCAAGGTAGTATGGCTAATTATTTATGTGTGGATGCTAAGTACTGAGGCTGGAACCAATCCTGGGTCATCCCGACTCTAAGTCCTGCACTCTTACTCACTGCGCCACCTAGCCACCCCACCAGAGGCACTTTTAAAACTGCTCTGAAGTCCTAACTTAAGTGGACCTATTCAGTGTTCCTGAATTTCATGATACTCCCAAACAATGGTATTCTATAAATTAAATATGCATTAGTGAAACTTGAAAGGTATCTTATAAGCTATATTTATTTAGTGAAATATGTTTCAGTTTAATTGACTGGATTTAATTGGATTAATTTTGTTCCCCTGAAAGTTAGGGGAAAATCAATGATGATTATGAGGCCTGGGATATATAGGAACTGGGTCACAGCTTTGCAAAGGTTCAAAGGGATTAAAATTAATTTTCTAGCACAAATTGTGAGGTTTCAGGATGAAGACAGATTGTACACCATTTCTTAACTACTGGTTGAACTAATATTTACAATGTGTTCCCTCTCCACCTTTTCCCAAACAAAGGAAACATAGAACAGGATAGCATGCTGTAAATATTTCAGTTTTGTGACAAATAAAATTGGACAAAGCTAGCATATTAAAGTAATTCCTATATCCAATGATTTACTTGGCCTCACACAAGATAACATGTGTGAGATCATTTCACCTCCGCTGCTGGTTCTGGAGACAAAAGAAAAAAAAATGAATTCTTTATTTTAGCTTGAGTCAGTTGACAAGGTTGTTCAATGATGCTATTTATTTTTTGATATTCAATTTTTATTTTAATGTCAGATATCCTCATGAGGTAAATCTGACTGGAGAGAAGGAAAAAAAGAAAAAATAGCAATTCACTGACTTCTATATCATTGCAAATTCTCTGAATTTTTTGTTTTGTTTTGTTTTTACTGTCTGCAACTTGAATATGATCATACCTTAGCACTACAAATCTGATTTGACTTTTCCTATTATGAGCCTTTTAAGAACGGTCTTTGTAAAAGAAACTGTGAATAATTCCAGACAATATGTTTCTCTCCTTGATATCTATAATAGCAAAAAAGCAACTAAACACCTAGGCTTAAATATATCAAAGGTAATCTTTTTTTTTCTCCCTACTTTTGCTCCTAATAGGTAATTATAGTCATCCAATAGACACAATGTTTTCTTTCACTCCCTAGGAGGGCACTACTGATAGGAATGCTAAAGGACAATTCCCTTGTCCCTGTGTCTTTTGTTGAGGTCAAGGTGTAAAATCATTCTCCTCTTTTGAATAAAGTGCCATGTAGAGTAGAGGTCATTCAGAGAGTACAATGATGATATTGCAGATTTGTCTGATCCAGCTTTCAGAGTTTCATACATTCCAGCATTTTAACTGATTCTCTACCTCCTCTGGAATACCAGCCTAGCCCAGGTGCCAAGGATTCTGCCTTGGAACCAAAGCATAACCTCAATTTTTGAAGGAACTTGCTGAATGGAAATAATGCAGCCCACATTTTCTATACAAATATAATCATCTTGTGTATGAAAGGGAAGATAAAGCCTAATACAGATTTGTATTTCAATTTATTTAAGAAAGGAAACAGAATTTATTATAAGGTAAATATTTTACAAATCCTTACAACAATTATGGGAAGTAGGTAAAATTATTATCCCTATTTTACAGTTCTGGAAACTGAGAAGAGAGTGAGGTTAAGTGACTTGCCCAGGATCACAGAGCTAGTGAACATTTTAGGCCAGATTTTAATTCGTGTCTTTCTATCTCTAAACCCAGTGTTCTATCCACTGAGCCACTTATGTCCTTTGAGAAATTGGCAGTCCTAGAATGCTGCAAAACCACAATATCTACAAAACTATCAAGCTGGTATTGTGGCATAGTCACCAGATATAGTTTTAAGTCCTAATTCTACCATTTACTAGAGGTATGACCTAAACAAAATAACATCCCTTATGATAATGAAGTGGAGGTACTGAATCGATTTAAGGAATTGGTTCTGGTAGATAGAGTGCCTGAAGAACTATGTAAAGAGGTTCATGCCATTGCACAAGAGGGAGCAATCAAAAAAAGTTAAATTAATTTTTTAAAATTGCAGAGGAAAAGGAGAGCAAGAAAACAAAATATTTATCTGATGAAACTTTACAAATAGCAGCAGGAAGAAGGAAAGGAAAAGAAGAAAAGGAAAGAAATACCCAACAGAATGCAGAATTCCAGAGAATAGCAAGGAGAGATAAGAAGGTTTTCTTAATGGTGTGGTTACTGATTTACAGCCAGAAATACAGGAGAATGAAATTAAGTAGGCTCACAAGAAGGCTAGTCAAGGTGATGGGATTTCCATCCTAAAGATGATGCTGTTAAAGTGCTGTCCTCAATATGCCAACAAATGTGGAAAACTCAACAATGGCCACTAGATTGGAAAAGATCACTTTTATGTCCCAATCTAAACAAGGGTGAGGCCAAGGAATGTTCTAATTACCAAACAATTGCCCTCATTTTCCATGCCAGCAAGATTATGCTTGGATTCGGCAAGCTAGGCTTTAGCAATATGTGAACTGAGAATTACAAGGTATTTGACTGACTGGTCTTTGAGGAGCAGGGAAATTAGAGACCAAATTGTCAAAATTCACTGGATTATGGAGAAATCAAGAGAGTTCCAGAAAAAAAAAAAAGATCTACTTCTGCTTCACTGACTACACTAAAGTCTTTGACTGTGTGTTTCACAACAAAATGTTTCAGTCCTCAAAGTGATCAGAGTATCAGATCATCTTGTATCCTGAAGAACCTATATGCAGGTCAAGAAGTAACACTTAGAACCAAACATGGAACATCTGACTGGTTTAAGATTTAAAGAATACAAGAAGGCTGTATATTGTCATCTTATTTATTTAACTTATATGTAGAATACATCATGTGAAATGCCAGGCTAGATGAATCAAAAGCTGGAATTAAGCTTTCTGGGACAAATATCAATCTCAGATATGTATATGATACTTCTCTGATGGCAAAAAGTGAAGAATTAAAAAGCCTCTTAATGAGGTTGAAAGAGGACAGTGTAAAAGCTAACTTGAAGATTAACATAAAAAAGCTAAGATCTTGGCAATTGGTTCCATCACTTTCTGGGAAACAGAGGAAAAAGAAATAGAAGCAATGTCAGATTTCTATTCTTGGACTCAAATATCACTGCAGATGAAGAATGGAGTTGTGCAATTAAAAGATGCAAACTTGCACCTTGGAAGGGAAGCTATGGCAAATCTGGACAGTATACTAAAGAGATATCCCCTTGTCAACAAAATCCATATTGTCAAAACTGTGGTTTTTCCAGTTGCTATGTATGGCTATGAGAGTTGGATTATAAGGAAAGTTGAGTGCCATCAAACCAAGGCTTACAAATAGCTGCGCTGAAGAGAGTTTTGAGAGTCTCTTGAGCAGAAAGGAGGTCAAATAAGTAAATATTTTTAAAAATTTCAGGCTATTCACCAGAAGGTCAAATGCTGACACTGAAACTTAAATACTTTGGCCCAAAATGAGAAGACAAAACTCACTGAAAATGACCCTGCTTTGGGGAAAGATTGAAGGAAAAAGAAAAGAAAAGCAGGATGGCAGAGGATGAGATGAATAAATAGTATCATGGAAACAATGAACCTGAACTTGACAGATTTCAAGAGATAGTTTAAAATAAAAAGGGCTGTCTTGCTATGGTCCATAGCATCACAGTCTGACATGACTGAATAACAAAAACAACAACAAAGACCTTGAGAAACCACTTAAATATCCCATTATTCTATTTCCTCATCTGTATAATGGGAATAGAATTACTTGTGCTGTCTCACAGTTCTTATGACATATGAGTTATTCAAAAATGTTTTATAACATTAATATTAGTTATACATATAAACTCTGCTTCAGACTATTAGATTGGCTATAGAGATGTGGGAATCATCACTATTGCATCCAAAGTTTTCAGCAAATTCTAAAGTCAGCTATTCTTTGCATCTCTCTATTGTCTCTGTTAGTCACCTCCACTCACAACTATGCATGTGATTGCCAAATCTATATCTACTACTAGCCTCTCTCCTAAACTTACATTTCTGAACACTTGCTGGATGTGTTTATTTGCAAGCTTCCTGAAATGCCTCACTGTTTATCTGAATGCATTATGTTAAAAAAAAACTCAATTAATTATTTTTATATAATAGTAGCAACACTTCCTGATTCCATCCCCCCCTTTTTTTTCATTGCACCACTACCTTCCCATTTACCTGATTAAAAATTTAAGGGTAGGGAGGAGCCAAGATGGCAGAAAGGAAGCAGTAACCTCACTGAGCTCCTCGGTCACTAAGGCTCAAAGGGTGAATCTGAGTGGAATCCGGAGTGACAGAGCCCACTGGAAGACGAAGTGTGGCAGAGTCCAGCCCAGGAAGTTGCCCAGTGTGTCCGGACTGGTCAAGTGCAGAGCACGTGGGGTCTGCACAGCCCAGACCTAAGAGCAGACAATCAGAACTACAGTTAGGATCACACAGGACCTAGCAGCTTCTACATTAAAAGAGTGGAGGGACTGGAATTTGGTATTTTGTAGGGCAAGAGAGCTAGGACTACAACCAAGGATTAACTACCCGGCAAAACTGAGCATAATCTTCCAGGCAAGGAGATGGTCGTTTAATGAAATAAGGGACTTCCAGATGTTCCTGATAAAAAAGCCAGAGCTCAATGGAAAATTTGATCTCCAATTACAAGACTCAAGAAAGACATAAAAAGGTAAACAAGAGAAACACTGACTCACACATGCATAAGTGCACACTCCCACACCCACAAACACAAGCTCATTACTTGGGATGCAACAAGAGCAAAATGTTCACATCCCTATATGTGGAGCTGATAATTGTCAATATTCAAAATCTTTATGATTATCATGACCTTCAAAAGGGTTATACTTAGATAGAGGGTGTGGGTATGAATGAACTAACCTGATGTCTAAAAAAAAAAACTATTAAGTGGATCAAAGAGACTTTAATAGGAAAAAGGAAAGGATTAGATAGGAAAAGGTAAAATACGCCATCTGAAGAGGCATTAAAACACACTATAGAAGAGGGGAAAGAAAGAGGGAGAGGAACATCATTTAAAGACTATTCTCACTGGTTCTGGTTCAAAGAGGGATCAACTTAAATCAGTGAAGTTTAAGATTTTAATGTGAATGGACACATAAATTCATTAAATAGAGGAAAAGGAGGGAGGGAGAGGAACAATGTTTAAAATTCACTCTCATTGGTTTGGAATCAAACGGGGAGTAATTCACTCTGATAAGTATAAAAACTTATTGCGTCCTACAGAAAGCAGAAGGGTAAGGGGGGTGAAAAAGAGGAGACTAAAGGGGGGGATTAGAAGGGAGGGAAACAGTAGTAAGGGGAGAGGGTAGGTTAAGAAGAGGGATCACTGGGTGGAAACACAGAGGGAGGGGATGGTCAAAAGGGAAAACTTCAAGGAGGGGAAGGGAGAAGGAAGAAACAAAAACATAAACAGGAGAGGGAATAGGATGGAGGGGAACAGACAGATAGTCATTATTACTGTGAATGTGAATGGGATGAACTATCCCATAAAACAGAGGCGGATAGCAGAATGGATTAAAAACCATAATCCCACAATATGCTGTCTACAAGAAACATATTTGAAACAAAGAGATACCCATAGGGTAAAGGTAAAAGGTTAGAGTAGAATTTATTATGCCTCAGCTAAAGTATAAAAAGCAGGGGTAGCAATACTTATGTCAGATAAAGCAAAAGCAAAAATAGATCTAATTAAAAGAGATAAGGAAGGAAACTACATCCTACTAAAAGGCACCATTGAGAATGAAGCAATATCACTACTTAATATATATGCACCAAGTGGTATAGCATCTAAATTCCTAGAGGAGAAGTTAAAGGAATTAGAGGAAGAAATAGATAGCAAAACTATACTTGTGGGGAACCTTAATCTCCCCCTCTCTAAACTCGATAAATCTAACCTCAAAATAAACAAGAAAGAAGTTAAGGAGGTGAATAGAATCTTAGAGAGACTAGATATGATGGCTCTCTGGAGAAAACTGAATGGGGATAAAAAGGAATTTACTTTCTTCTCAGCAGTGCATAGTACATACTCAAAAATAGACCATGTACTAGGGCATAAAAACCTCACAATCCAGTGCAGAAAGGCAGAAATATTAAATGCATCATTCTCAGATCATGATGCAATAAAAATTATATGCAATAAAGGGCCACGGAAAGATACACTAAAAACTAATTGGAAATTAAACAATTTAATCCTAAAAAATTGGTGGGTCAAACAAGAAATTATAGAAACAATCAATAATTCATTCAAGAGAATGATAATAATGAAACAACATATCAAAATTTGGGGGATGCACTAAAGGCAGTTCTCAGGGGAAGTTTTATATCCCTGAGTGCATACTTAATTAAAGCAGAGAGAAGGGAGGTCAATGAATTGGACATGCAATTGAAAAAGCTAGAAAAAGAACAAATTGAAAATCCCCAATTTAGTACTAAATTAGAAATATTGAAAACCAAAGGTGAGATTAATAAAATTGAAATTAAGAAAACCATTGAATTAATAAATAAAACTAAGAGCTGGTTTTATGAAAAAATCAACAAAATTGATAGACTCTTAGTCAATATGATAAAAAAAACAAAGAAGAAAACCAAATTATGAGTATCAAAAATAAAAAGGGTGAATCTACCTCCAATGAAGAGGAAATCAAAAAAATAATGAGGAATTATTTTTCCCAATTGTATGCACATAAACATGACAATCTTAGTGAAGTGGATGAATATTTACAAAATCACAAGTTGCCCAGATTAACTGAAGAGGAAGTGAATTATCTAAATAACCCCATCTCAGAAAAAGAAATCAAACAAGCCATCAATGAATTCCCTAGGAAAAAATCTCCAGGGCCAGATGGGTTTACTAGTGAATTCTATCAAACATTTAAAGAACAATTGATTCCAATACTCTACAAACTATTTGGGAAAATTAGTGAAGAAGGAGTCCTACCAAACTCTTTCTATGACACAAATATGGTACTGATTCCTAAATCAGGAAGAGATAAAACAGAGAAAGAAAATTATAGACCAATTTCCCTCATGAATTTAGATGCAAAAATTCTAAATAAAATATTAGCCAAAAGACTCCAACAACTTATCACAAAAATAATACACTCTGATGAGGTAGGATTCATTCCAGGAATGCAAGGATGGTTTAATATTAGGAAAACCATCAGTATAATTGAGCACATCAACAATAAAACTAGCAAAAACCACATGATCATCTCAATAGATGCAGAAAAGGCTTTTGACAAAGTACAACACCCATTCTTATTAAAAACACTAGAAAGTATAGGAATAATTGGAGCCTTCCTTAAAATAGTTGATAGCATCTATTTAAAACCATCATCAAATATTATATGCAATGGGGATAAATTAGAAGCCTTTCCAATAAGATCAGGAGTGAAACAAGGGTGTCCACTATCACCCCTCTTTTTCAATCTGGTACTAGAAACACTAGCAGTAGCAATTAGAGAAGAAAAAGAAATCTAAGGAATCAAATTAGGTAAAGAAGTGACCAAGCTATCACTCTTTGCAGATAATATGATGATATACTTAGAGAATACTAGCAAATCAAGTAAAAAACTACTAGAGACAATAAATAAATTTGGCAAAGTTGCAGGATATAAAATAAACCCACATAAATCCTCAGCATTCCTGTACATCTCTAATGAAACTCAACAGCAAGAGATAGAAAGAGAAATCCCATTTAAAGTCACTGTAGACATTATAAAATATTTGGGAATCTACTTGCCAAAACAAACCCAGAATCTATATGATCACAACTACAAAACACTTCTCACACAAATAAAATCAGATCTAAATAGTTGGAAAAATATCAATTGCTCATTGCTGGGTCGAGCTAATATAATAAAAATGACAATTTTACCCAAACTAAACTATATATTTAGTGCCATACCAATCAATTTACCAAAAAACTACTTTGTAGAGTTAGACAAAATAATAACAAAATTTATTTGGAAAAACAAATGGTCTAGAATATCAAGGGAATTAATGAAAAGAAATGCTAGGGAAGGTGGACTAGCTATGCCAGATCTTAATCTGTATTATACAGCAGCAGTCATCAAAACTGCTTGGTACTGGCAGAGGTGTAGAGTAGTGGATCAATGGAATAGATTAGGTGCAGAAGACCCAGCAGTTAATGAATATAGCAATCTATTGTTCGATAAGCCCAAAGACCCCAGTTTTTGGGATAAGAATGCACTATTTGACAAAAACTGCTGGGAAAACTGGAATACAGTATGGCAGAAACTGGGCATAGACCATTATCTAACACCATATACCAAAATCAAGTCCAAATGGGTGCATGATCTAGGTGTAAAGGATGATATTGTAAGCAATTTGGGAAAGCAAGGAATAGTTTACCTGACAGATCTGTGGAGAGGGGAAGACTTTAGGACCAAACAAGAATGAGAGAGCATTATAAAATGCAAAATGGATAATTTTGATTACATTAAATTGAAAAGCTTCTGTACAAACAAAGCCAATGTAACCAAGATCAAGAGGGAGGTGGGAAATTGGGAAAGAATTTTTACAACTTGTGTCTCTGATAAAGGACTCATTTCTAAAATTTATAGAGAATTGAGCCAAATCTATATGAATATAAGTCATTCCCCAATTGATAAATGGTCAAAGGATATGAACAGGAAGTTTTCAGAGAAAGAAATTAAAGATATCTATAAGCATATGAAGAAATGCTCTAAATCACTATTAATTAGAGAAATGCAAATCAAAACAACTCTGAGATACCACATCCCTCCAGTTAGATTAGCTAAGATGACAAAACAAGAAAGTGACAAATGCTGGAGAGGATGTGGAGAAATTGGAACACTAATACATTGCTGGTGTAGTTGTGAACTTATCCAACCATTCTGGAGAGCAATCTGGAATTATGCCAAAAGGATTATAAATAATTTCACACCCTTTGACGAAACAATACCACTTCTAGGGTTATATCCCAAAGAGATCATAGAAATGGGAGGAAGACCCATATGTACAAAAATATTTTTAGCAGCCCTTTTTGTGGTTGCAAAGAATTTGAAACTAAAGGGGTGCCCATCAATTGGGGAATGGCTAAACAAGATGTGGTATATGAATGTAATGGAATATTATTGTGCTATAAGAAACGAGGAGGTGACAGATTTCATAATTACCTGGAGAGACTTATACAAACTAATGCTGAGCGAGAAGAGTAGAATCAGAAGAAATTTATATACAATCACAGACATACCATATCTGTGATGACCAACTATGACAGACTGGACTCTTTTCAGCAATGCAGTGATATAAGTTAATCCCTAAAGACTCAAGAAAGTGAGAAATGCACCATCCAGAGATATAACTAGAAAGAACTAAGCCTGAATCCTGATGGAAGCAAACTAAATAATCTAGTTCTTTTCATTGTTTGGTTTTATTTCTTCCTTACCATCTTTCATTCCCCCCTAGTACAATACACCTTTGTAATTGGAATAACGTCTAATATGAATGCATTTGCAGATCTTATACTGGACTATATGCTGTCGTGTGGGGAGGGGGGAGGGAAGTAAAGGAAATTTGAAAATCAAGGAACTATGGAATTGAATCTTGTTAACTGAAACTAAACTAATAAATTAATTTAAAAACAAAACAAAACAAAACAAACAAACAAAAAAAAAAAACTTAAGGGTATTGCTTGATTCTTCCTTCTCACAAATCATAAACATCCAATGTGTTGCCCAGACCTTTCAATTATACTTCTGTCCTGTGCACTTATCTTCATGTGTGTCTCTGTGTATGTCTCTTTCTATCACACACACACACACACACATACACACACACACACACACTATCCATATCCATAAGGATTATGCATGCACACTACCATCTCCTTTCAGGTCTTAGTTGTATTATTGAAGAGGGAAGGGTGATAAGGAGGCGGGGGGAAGGTAAGTGGTTCTCCCAGGGATCCCTGGCATCCAGTCTGGAAGGAATTCACCAGGCTGAAGCAATCTTTGAAGCCGAAATTGTAAAGTTTATTGTTACACTGTAGAGAACAGCGGGCTAGATTCTTATGGAACCTTTGAACTTCCAGGGGTCACAGGCATAGTTTTAAGGTGTCAATTATGCTAACTAGGTGAGTAAGGGTGGGATCAGGGTGTAGTTAAGGCATGGTCAGTGCTCAAAGGACCATACACTTTTAATATCAACTGTGCAGGTGTATTGCCCATGATTCACTGGGAAATAGCTCAAGGGGGGGGGGGGGTTGCTGGAGGTGTGGTTTTAGGCCTGATACATCACTAAAGAATGCCCAGTCTGCCACCCACCAAAGTCATCAGAGACAGTGTGGGTATATAATTAACTAAGGAGTTACCCTATAGATATGGTATTGAAGAATTTATGGTGGGGCTGGCCAATCTAACTAAGGGAGATAACATTTACATAACTTATTGTTTCAAGCAGAGATAAACAGGTCATGGGTTGTTGCTGGGCAGAGTGCTGGAAGGGGGAAGGGGAAGAGTGGATTCTGAGGCTGAGGGGTGTGGAACTGTGATCTTACAGACTGGTTTTACAAATTGATTTTACAGACATAGATCCCAAAGCACCCCACTTACAAACTGATGTTACAGATTGATACTACAGACATATATTCATCACAAGGACCCCATCGTTATCATATTAGTCCAAGTCCTCAATAATTCTGCCCTTGAATATTCCTAACTGGTCTCTGTGCAATCTTTCTTCCTCTGCTCCAATATAGCATTAACACCTCCATAAAATTAATCTTCTTAACACAGAGATCTAGTTGTATAGCATCATTATTTGACAATTTTTAGGGTCTCCACATTGCCATTTGAATACTTTTCAAATCCTTTCACATAATGTGACAACAATCTACCTTTCTAGTCCCTATTTTACAGCCATTCTCTTTCATATACTTTATACTCCTAACAAACTAGACTGCTTTCTGTTTTTTGGATTAATCCTACTAATTCCTCCTTCAGTGCTTTCTTTTTTTACACCATCCTCAATAGTTAGAATATCTTTCACTTAATCTTTCCCAGTTCAAGTTTTTCTGTCCTTCAAGTCTAACCTCACTTGTCAGTTCCTCCATGCAGAATCTACTGCCTTCCAGAGCTAGGAGTAAACTCTCCCTCCTTACAATTCTTAGGCAAAATAATTTTTTTCTCTCTCCTGTGTACTTATCACATTCTAATTTGTACTGAAGTTATTTATAAATGTGCTCTCTTTCACTTATTTCATTTTAAATTCCTCAAGGAAAGATACCATGTATTTTTCATTGTATATTCCACAGCACCTAAGGTAGAGTCATATTCTTTTGTTACTATTTTTTTTTTATCTCCTCCTCATTATTGTTTTTGTAATAATTCTCTGTGGAGGAGGGTGGGTTTGAGGAGATGGGGAAATTAAGAGTGCCAGATCAATAATTTCATCCATGTTGGCAACTTGCAGTGTGAACACTCCTTCCTTCCATCAATATAGTTCGGCACTCTTTCTTTAAGTTAGAATCTTACAAAGTTGCCTTGGCAAGTTCCAATTAACATGGAATTGTGAAAGGTCATAGGGAAGCCTAATCTCACACATAACCCCAAAAGACCCCCCAAAACAATTAAAACAAACAAACAAAATAAAAACAAGTTTCTCAACCCAAGTCTAGAACTATAGAAAAAGACAACCAAAGGTCAGAAGAGATAGGAAGAAGAGACACAATAGGAGAGCCTTTGAAAATGCATATAAATTTAGAATCATTGAGGGGAAAAAAAGTCATGCTCGGGAAGCAAGCAAAAATGTCACATATGAATCTGAAGTCACTCAGTGCTTTGCATGTGGTCTGCAAAGCACAGCAATCTCCTGTAATCAGATAACTGAAACCAAATCCTAGCCTGGACTCCCAGAACCAAAGCAAAGGACAACACCAGCCTCTCCAGGTCACTGTGCAAGGAGATAGGACTCAGCCATTACTTCTCAGAGCACAGGGATCTTTAAGAGAAAACTGAGTCTACTAAGAGTCTGACTACCAGATCTAGGCTGGGAGAAAGGTGTTGTACATTAGGTCTGAGTACAGCACATTATGATCCCCATTATTCCTATGGAGTCTGTCAAGGTCCCAGCAGGTAATGGAGCCAGTTCTTTAATGAATCATCCAAGCACAGGAAGATAGATAATAGTTGAGACTAGAACCCACTATGAACTGACTAACAGGAAACTAATACAGAAACCAAAGACTGAAGCATATAATGAGACTTAATGCTGGCCAGTATAACAAGATAAAAAGCAGCAGTGTCGACAATCATAATTACAAAGAGGGAAGGGACCAAGTAAAGTCTATCCAATCCATGCAGGAAATTTGGGTATAAATTAGAATGCATAATCTCAATCCTAGCTGAAAGTAGGAATAAACAAAATAAAATACCCAGCAAAATGAAGAAAGACATGTGGATAAAAAATAAAAATTTTAAAAGCCCAAAAGTTAAATTCTGAAGACAAGACTAACTGCAGAACAACTACAAACAGAACCTTAGGAGCAAAATATAGATATAGATATAAATACATATATATATATATATATACATATACATATATATATATATACATATACATATATAGTTTAGGAGAATAAAGTTTACAAAAACATTAGAAACCTTACAGTACACCAAAATTGATCTCCTGGAATCTAGAATAAAGCAATGATAATAACTCCTCAATGACTCCTGAGATAATAAGAAATTTTAGAACAAATAATTTTTTTAAAAAGGAAAAAATATAACATGTCTGTTCCCCCCCAAAAATAAAAAAAAACAAAAACCAAACAAACAAAAACAAACAAACAAACCAATCTGACCTAGAAAACAGGTCATAAGGAGATAATTTAAGAACCATAATAATTCCACAAGCCCATAACTGAACAAAAATCCAGACATCATAATTCAGGAAATCATCGAAGAAAAGAATATGAATTACATATAGAGGACAAAGCAAAAACTGAAATAATCCATTCATTACTTCCTGAGAGAAAACTCAAATTCAAGACATACATGAATGTCATGTCCAAAGTGGAATTCCCAAGCTAAATTAAAAAATACTGCAAGTATCTAGAAAAGAGTTTAAGTATGAAGGAACCAGAGTCAAGATCACATACAATTTGGCAATTAATATTTTAAAGGAGAAAAATTCTTGAAATATGATATTTTAAAAGGCAAAGCCTTCTAACCAAAAATAACTTACCTGAAATTTTTAGGATCATCCTGTAGGAGAAAATGTATTAAGAAATAGAATACTTTAGGGGTGGGTAGGTGGCGCTGAGAATAGAGCACTGTCCCTGGAGTCAGGAGGACGTAATTCAAATCTGGCCTCAGACATTTAACACAAAAGCCGTGTGACCTTGGGCAAGTCACTTAACCCCAATTCCCCTCCAAAAAGAAAAAAAAGAAAAAAAAGAAATAGAATACTTTGGTTTTTTTTTTGTTTTTTGTTTTTGTTTTTTTTTAATAATAAAAAAGTTTTAATGGATTAAATAAAATTTAAAAGTATATAATTCTTAATTAAATTCAAATTAAATGTCCCACTTACACATTCACCATAGTAGTTAGCAACACTTAGTCAGGAAGGTGTCCCTAGAGAGCATGAGAATTTTGATATAAACCCCAACACATCAGTTCCCCATACTCTGGGTTTTATGTTTCAGGGGTCAAGCAAAACAAACCAATAATTCAAAAGCCACTTGGTCAACTAAATCCCAAGGATGATCACTCTGACACTTCAGAGGGAAATCAGTTTAGATTATACATAGCAATGTATACATTGTTTCTCCTTGTAGTAGTAGAATTTTAATAGTTCCTACTGCAAGAAGAAACAATGTATATGCATAAAGATACCACATATAGAAATAAAATCAATACAAAATAATTATCACAGTATTATTATGTACCAACTGATAATCCTCTCAAACTCCTAGTTCATTAACTCCCATGATCTACTTTCATTCCTTCTCAGCCACATATGGTTATGATCATACATACACTTGTTTTCACCATTATCCATTTGTGTTCATCCTCCATTACCCAGAATCCTGAATTTCCTCTCCTTTGACCACAAGCTCCTGACATTCTACTTCATTCCTGGTAAACCTTTCTTTTATTCCTCACCCCAATCTTTGGTCCTTCAGGTTCTACTTGTTTTGGCTTCACTTCCATCCTTTTGCAGTCTTGACCATAGAGCAAATCAGTCAACACACATTTATGAAGCACATTATATTCCTCTGTGCCAAGTACAGTGCAAAGAAATGGGGACCCAAAGGGCTGGTCAGCTATGCACTGCCCTCTGTCCTGACTCCCCTGACTCTTTCTCCTATCATTTCTCAGCCTTTGCCAAGGCCCTTCCCTGGGGTTCTGCCATCACCTGCTTTCTCTTTTCTTCATCATGCTCTGCTGAGCACTGCTGGAAGAAGTCTTATAAATCTACTGACTAAATCCACTCCAAGTGTGTGTTATTTAAACTTCACTGGGGCCTCACTGCTGCTGGGTCAATCTTCTTCTCTGACCCAGTAACATTCCTTTTTTTTTTCTGGTTGTTGCTTTTTGGAGGGGGGAAGGTAGGGCAATTGGGGTTAAGTGACTTGGCCAAGGTCACACAGCTAGTTTTTTGTGTTAAGGGTCTGAGGCTGGATTTGAACTCAGGTCCTCCTGACTCCAGGGCCAGTGCTCTATTCACTGTGCCACCTAGCCACCCCACAGTAACATTCTCTTCTTAACCCTCCTGTCCCACCTTTTCTTTTTTTTTTAACTTTAAACAAATGCTTTATTAACTTCTGTTTTACATCATTCATTTCCGCCATATTTTGAGTTACAATCATTTTCCCCCCATTATTCCCCTACCCAACCTCCCAGAATAGTAGTCCCACAAGATATCACTTCCTCCAATCTGCTCTCTCCCATACCTTCTCCCATACCCCCATCGACTTTTCCATTAGAGGAAGGTGAATCTTTGTGTCCAATGCCTGCACATCTTATCTCCCTATTACAAGCGAAAGAGTATTAATAATAGTATTTATATATATTTGAAACATTTAATGTTATGACCTCGAATTTCAGATCCATTTCCTTCCTCCTTTGTCACCCATTCCTTCTTGGGAGATAAGCAATTCAGTATATGTTGTACATGTCTAGCTATGCAAAACATTATCATAGTAGATATATTGTACAAGGCTGCTTATAAGTCCCTCCCACTCATCCCACCCCACACCTGGTCCATTCCCTACATAATCCTGTCCCTCTTCTATAGTGGGTACTTCCAACCTCCCCTCCCCCCAAGGATGCCCTCCCATCCATCATCCCTCCTCTCATCCCCCTTCCCCTTATCCTGCTGCAGGTTGAGATATCCCATTTAGTATGTATGTCATTTTCTCCCTGAACCAAATTCAATGGGAATGTGGTTTTGTCTTTTTAGCCTTCCTTATTCTCCCCCTCCTTTGCAACCACTTCCCCTTGCTTCTTCTACATGGGATAGTTTACCCTACCCTGTCTCTCCCCGTCTCCTCTTGCCACTTTCCTCTCTCACCTCATAATTTCATCCCTTGAGTATTCTCCCTTCCCAACAAATTCAACCTATGCCCTCTATCCATATATAACTGTGACCATATACACACACATTCACATATGTATTCATATGACCACACACCCTTCTTCCATTATTTTCATAGTGAGAAAGATATCATCAGTCACAGTTATTGCTTTTCCATATAGGAATATAAATAGTTTAACTTTGATAAGTTCCTTTTGATTTCTTTTCCCTGATTACCTTCTCAGGCATCTCTTGCTTCTTGTGTCTGGATGTCAAATTTTCTATTCAATTCTGGTTTTTTCCTCAAGAATGCTTGAAAGTCCTCTATTCCACTGAATGACCATATTTTCCCCTGAAACAAAATACTCAGTTTGCTGGGTAGGTGACCCTTGGGTTCATTCCCAGTTCTTTTGCCCTCTGGAATATCATATTCCATGCCCTTCGATCCCTCAGTGTAGAAGCTGCCAGGTCCTGGGCTATTCTGATTGTGTTTCCACAATATAGAAATTATTTCTTCCTGGCTGCTTGTAGTATTTTCTCCTTGATCTGGGGATTCTGGAACCTGGCTATAATATTCCTGGGAGTTTTCTTTTTGGGATCTTTTTCAGGAGGTAATCAGTGGATTCTTTCAACCTCTATTTTGCCCTCTGGATCTAAAACATCAGGGCAGTTTTTCTTGAGAATTTCTTGAAGGGTGATTTCTAGGTTCTTTCCTTGATCATGGCTTTCAGGTAGTCCAATAATTTTTAAATTGTCTCTCCTGGATCTATTCTCCAGGTCAGTGGTTTTTCCCATGAGATATTTCACATTGCCTTCTAGTCTTCTAATTGTTTGGATCTGCTTAACAGCATCTTGATTTCTCGTAAAGTCACTAGCTTCCATTTGCTCCAGTCTAACTCTGAAGGAATGAATCTCCTCAGTGAACTTTTGAGATTCTTTTTCCATCTGGCAAATTCGACTTTTAAGGCATTCTTCTCCTCAATGCCCTTTTGGGCCTCCTTTGCCATTTGAGCTAGTCTATTTTTTAAGGTGTTGTTTTCCTCAGTCAGGCTGTTGACCCTCATTTCATGCTTTTCCTGCATCCTTCTCATTTCTCTTTCTAATTTTTCCTCCACTTCTCTTATTTGATTTTTAAAGTCCTTCTTAAGGTCCTCTATGGCCTGCAACCCATTCATGTTTTCCCCTGGGGCTTTTGGAGCAGGACTTCTGACCTCACAGTCCTTTTCCCTCTCTGTGCCCCCAAAATAGGAGTCTAGGGTTGCATTTTTCTGTTTCCTTTGCCTTGGCATGTTGCCACTTGATTACCTGACTTTTGGGCTTGTTGCCACACTATGGCTTTAAGGCCAGATAGAGGAATTTTCGTCCCAAACGTGTGGGGGGCAACTTCCGTTTCTGGCAAGCTATAAACCCACCCACAACTTCCTCCCTAGATCACAATCCAGATCCAGGGAGGTTAAAGCAAGAGCGATTACCCCCCAAGACTGATCGCTGGATCTCCCCACGATTTGTAGGCTGGGAGCCCGAGCTGCCTCTGAAAACTACAAAATGGTGTTTGTCCTCAGCGGCTTCTAGCCCCCAGGGGAGGGAGCTGACGCATTCCCCAAATACAGGCCCCGAAGTCCATAGGACACTAACCTCTTACTTTGTCCTAGGCATGTCTATGTTGATAATTCTGGAATCGCCACAGCTCCTGGGGTTCTGGGGTTCCTCCAGCTGGCTGCTGGCCCTGCCGCCCTGGAGCTAAAACCTCGGCTCACGGGGACCTGGGCTCGGCTCGGCTCGGCTCCTGCACTCTGTGCTCTGCGCGCTGCCGGCTCCCAGACCACTGCGCTGGTCCTTCCTGCAGGGCTGCTGGGCTGTCCTCAGCGGGAGGTTAGCTTCTCTATGTCGTTCTGTGGGTGCTGGGGCTCCAGAAGTTGTTCACAGTCCTTTTTTACATAGTTTGTGGGGAATCTGGGGGCAGAGAGGCTTGGAAGAGCTGTTTCTACTCCGCCATCTTGGCTCCGCCGAAATAGAATACTTTGTAATAATTTTTCTAACATGACTGTGACTGAGAGTAAACTTTGAAGTATAAACAAAGAAATGAAGAGAAAACTAGAAAGGTAAAGGCACTTGAACAGTCAGAGGCTAAATAGTGACATACTTACATTTGAATGGGAAGAAGTAAACATCTATACAAACATGGGAAATAATGCATCAGACAAACCTCACTATTATCTGAAATAGCCAAAGGAGAGTGAGTATAAACACATACATACATATATGCACATATACATACAAATATCTGGTTATAGAAATACAGTAAATCCAACAGTGTAACAGGTGGAAACAAGGAAAGGAGGAGAGTAAGAAATAGAGGGTACTTGGGAAAGAAATAGTTGTGAGCAAAACAAAGGCAAACTTTAGAAAGCTGATTATAACATGACAGCTATAAAGAGGGAAAGATTTAGAACCAGAGCTAAATATGCAAAGTTGATAAAGAAAAGAGGATCCAAAGAACTGGAATAGACCAAATAAAATAAAGATGGCTAGTATTTATCTTTCACCAATTTCTTCTTTTTTATAAAGAAGTTGATGGAATGGAAATTGGGGTGGTGGATTATAAAAGGTTTTGACAAATGGAAATACACAATGAACAAGCATGACAATGAACATGAATGAGATGAACTCACTCATAATATAGTGGATGGTAGGAAAGTGTATTTGAAACCAGAATTAAATATATATTGCTTACAAGAAGAAAAAAAAAAACTTTAAACATTCATTCAGACTTGTAATCTGGTAATGAGGCAAAATTCATTATTCTTCAAGAAAATTTTATAAAACTGGGGCAGCGAATGTAATTTCATTTTTTTTTCTATTTTTATTTTCTCAGTTAAATAAATGCTTTATTAACTTCTGGTTTACATCATTCATTTCCACCAGATTTTGAGTTACAATTTTCCCCCATTTTTCCCTACCCACCACCCCAGAATAGCAGTCCCACTAGATATCCCCTCATCTAATCTGTTTTCTCCCATATTTTGCCCCATACCCCCTTCCACTTTGCCATTAGGGGAAGGTGAATCTCTGAGCCCCAATGCCTGGACATCTTATGAAACATTTAATTTTAAAACTTCAATTTTCAGATCCATTCCCTTCCTCCCTTGTCACGCACTCCCTCTGAGAAGATAAGGAATTCAGTATGTGTTGTACATGTATAGCTATGCAAAATATTACCATAGTAGATATATTGTAAAAGACTACTTATGTTTCCCTCCCACCCATCTCACCTCTCACCTGGTCCATTCCCTACTTTGATCCTGTCCCTCTTTGACAGTGGGTACTTCGAACTCCCCGCCCCCCCCCAGAATGCCCTCCGCTCCATCATCTCCCCTCTCATCCCCCTTTCTCCTACTCTCCTGCAAGGTGAGATATCCCATTTAGTATGTATGTGATTCTCTCCTTGAGCCAACTTCAATGAGAATATGCTTTTGCCTTTTTGCCTTCCTGTTCTTCCCCTCCCCAGCAACTTCTTCCCCTTGCCTCTTCTACATGAGATAGTTTACCCTACCCTGGCTCTCCCCAACTCCTGTTGCCACTTTCCTCTCTCATGTCTTAACTTCACCCCATAAGAATCATCCCTTCCCATCAAATTCAACCTGTGCCCTCTATCCATGTATACCTGTAAACATATGCCCGTACACCCTTCTTCAATTATTTTCATAATGAGAAAGGTTTCATCAAACACAGTTATTGTTTTTCCATGTATGAATGTAAATAGTTCAACTTTGATAAGTTCCTTTTGATTTCTTTTCCCTGATTGCCTTCTCAAGCATCTTTTGCTTCTTGTGTCTGAATGTCAGTTTTTCTATTCAACTCTGGTTTTGTCCTCAAGAATGCTTGAAAGTCCTCTATTCAACTGAATGACCATATTTTCCCCTGAAACAACATACTCAGTTTTGCTGGGTAGGTGACCCTTGGCTTCAATCCCAGCTCTTTTGCCCTCTGGAATATCATATTCCATGCCCTTCAATCCCTCAGTGTAGAAGCTGCCAGGTCCTGGGCTATTCTGATTGTGTTTCCACAATATTGAAATTGTTTCTTCCTGGCTGCTTGTAGTATTTTCTCCTTGATCTGGGAGTTCTGGTGCCTGGCTATAATATTCCTAGGAGTTCTCTTTTTGGGATCTTTTTCAGGAGGTGATCAGTGGATTCTTTCAACCTCTATTTCCCCCACTGGGTCTAAAACATCAGGGCAATTTTCCTTGAGAATTTCTTGAAGGATGATTTCTAGGTTCTTTCTTTGATCCTGACTTTAAGGTAGTCTAATAATTTTTAAATTATCTCTCCTGTCTCTATTTTCCAGGTCAGTGGTTTTTCCCATGAGATATTTCACATTGCCTTCTATTCTTTCATTTGTTTGGATCTGTTTAACAGCATCTCGATTTCTCATAAAGTCACTAGCTTCCATTTGCTCCAGTCTAACTCTGAAAGAATGAATCTCCTCAGTGAGCTTTTGAGATTCTTTTTCTATCTGGCAAATTCGGCTTTTTAAGGCATTCTTCTCCTCATTGCGTTTCTGAGCCTCTTTTGCCATTTGAGTTAGTCTATTTTTTAAGGTGTTATTTTCCTCTGTCAGGGTGTTGACTGTCCTTTCATACTTTTCTTGCATCTTTCGCATTTCTCTTCCCAAATTTTCCCCCACTTCTCTTATCTGCTTCTTAAGGTCCTCTATGGCCTGTAGCCAGCTTGTATTTTCATTTGGGGCTTTTGGTGCAGGAGTTCTGACCTCACAGTCCTCCTCCATGCTTTGATCCTCTTTGCCCCTAAAATAGGAGTCCAATGTTGAATTTTTTCTGTTTATTTCATTTATTTTGTCTAGGCATGTTGCCACTTAATTACTTGATTTTGGGGCTTGTTGCCACAGTAGTTCTCTGCCACCACACAGGAGAGCTTGTGCCCAAACATGGGGTCTTCACAACTTCTGCAGTTTAGGTGGCCTCTCTAAAGCCTCCACATGCTCTGGCAAGCTGGATACCCACCCCAAAATCCCCCCCAGACCACAATCCAGATCCAGGCAGTTTAAAGTAAGAGTGATTAACCCCCAGACTGATTGCTAAAATCTACCTACAGTTTGCAGACCAGGAGCTAGAGCTGCCACTGATGCTGCAAAATGGCTTCTGTGCAGTGTTTCTTCAGCAGCTTTTCACCCCCAGGGGAGGAAGCCGATGTGTTCCCCAAATACTGGTCCAAAAGTCCATAGGGCACTAACCTCTCACTTTGTCCTAGGCATACCTATGCTGATAATTCTGGAATCGCCACAGCTGCTGGTGTTCTGGAGTCCCTCCAGGCGGCTGCTGGCCTGGCCCCCATAGGGCTAAAACCGTGGCTCATGTGGGCCTGGGCTCAGCTCCCAGAGTGCTGAGCTGTCAGTTCCCAGCGTACTGTGCTGCCTGCTCTCAGAGCGCTGCACTGGCCACTCCCTGCAGGGCTGCTGGTTCTCCTCAGCAGGAGGTTAGCTTCTCTGTGCAGTTCTGTGGGTGCTGGGGCTCCAGAAGTTGTACAGATTCCCTTTTCACATTGTTTGGAGGTTGTGTGGGGCAGAGCACCTTGGAAGTGCTGTTTCTACTCTGCCATCTTGGCTCTGCCCCCCGCAGTGATTGTAATTTCCAAAAAAGAAAGACAACAGTAAAAATAGGCAGAATAATTAGCAAGACTACTTTAATCTTGAAGACATTATAGACAGAAATAATATCTATATATGCACAGAATGGCATAGCATCAAAGTCATTGAAAGACAAGTAAATTAAGGGAGAACTAAATGGCAAAGTTAAAATACTTGGGAAACTCAACATGTCCTTTTCATATGAAGACAAATCTTTCAAGAAGATAAACAAGGAAGAAATTAATTCGCTGGGTAGGTTTTCAAAAATTTTAGATATTATAGATCTCTTGTAATTAATAGGAAGAAATATACATATTTTTTTTCAGAGCTGTGCATGGTATCTTTACAAAAACTGGCCATTGCATAGGGCACAGAATATTATAGATAAGTGCAGAAAATCAGAAATATTAGCTATATATATATATATATGGGTAGTGATGCAATAAAAATTTATAAATGGTCCCTGAAGAAACTATTCAAGATTAAATGGAGAGCAAACATTTTAATCTTAAAGAACATATGATTCAAATTGCAAATCAAATAAAAATATAAAATTTCATTAAATAAAGCTTCAACAATAATATTTCATAAAAATTCTTGGAAAGTAGCCCTTAGGTGAAAATTTATATCTCAACATTGTCATCAAAGAAAGGATAAAAGCACAAATAATCAATCTGGACATGCAATTAAAAATAGATGAAAAAGAACAATTTCCAAAGTAATCAAACATAAAAATAGACATTCTGTATATTAGAGATAAGTACATTTGAAAAAATCAGTTAATTGAGAAAAGTAGGAAATAGTTTTATGGGGTTTTTTTGGAAAATTGTAGAAATAAGATTTTTATTCCTATCTCCAAGTACCCCAATTGATTAAGTACCCCATTTAATAATCAAGGCATTGAAAACCATGTGATAACAGAAGCAGAAATAAAACATTTAAAATATGAAATTGGACATTCTGGGTGTTGACATGGCAAGGTATAGTTATACTATTGGCATAATACAGAAAATTTACAAATCAAAGATAGAGCTTATAAAATGTATTAAAATGGTGACTGTTCAACTTGAGCTGCCAAATTTGGTATATATAAAAAAATGAAAAAAGGGCACAAAAATATTTTTCAAGATAAACTGAAGTTGAACTTATCAATATCAATGGATCAATCCTAATTTAAACCAAGAAGTCTTATTTTTGAACAATAGTTGATTTGGACATTTACTATTTTTGCAAGTACATTTCTAAGCCTTACTCTTAGGATCATGGTCAAAAGAATGTATGAAAATAAGAGTTCAGTTGCTTGTCAGGCATTTATTAGCAGTAGCTATCATCTGTTTCCTTATGTTAAGGGTAAGTGTTCACAGAAGTCGCTGGAGAAGAGTTTGTCTCCATGTCAACTATTTATATATCACAACTTTACCAAAACACTATTCCTTATAGCATACAACTCTGTATAAGAAGTCCTTGTTTTTTGCCATACTACTGGTAATTGCATCAAAAACAACATAGAGAAAACAAAGATTTTTCAATGCTTTGTTTATTTAATGCAAAGACTGCAGAAATCTTTTTCCAGAATGGGGCACTTATTTTTTTTGGAAAGTGCTGACACTTGACAAGAGAAATATATGAAATGATACATCAACTCCTCCAGCTGATGAATACAGGCAGGACAAAGTAGCAATGAGTGAAAAAGTAATATTTTAGGGGATACTAATGCATTAAAAGATAGACAAAATATGAAGTAGCAGGAACTACTTAAAAAGACATGGAATATAGAGGACTATATGCTGAAGAAAAGGACCATACAGTGAGGTAGTTTCACAGCATGGACCCTTGGGAGTTCATTAAGAGTCTTATTAGGGATGGTTTCTGTACTTGAATCATTAATATCTAAAATTATAGAATGTTAAAAGCTGGAAGGGAACTTAAGGATTATCTTCTCCAACCTCTCATCTGGAAGCCCATTTATAAAATACTGACTATAGTGGTCAGTACAGAAAAAAAGGGAATCACTGCTTTTCTTTATAATAAGTGATAATAAGTACTTTCTTTGTAAATATAAACATCACCTGTTACCAAGCTAAGTGTTACTCAAGGAAGGTAATACTAGATTTTGTCATTTCTGTGGGTCAATTCTTTAATAAGTGTTTTATACCCCCACTTAACAACTACAGGAGGAACCCAAGATACAAAGGCAATGAATACTTTCTGGTATAAGTTAAATATTCTTATTATTTTCATGGTAGTTATTGGCAAAAGGCCAATGATACAAGATTAGTCTTTTCAAGTTTATATTGTCAAAAAATAAGTCCTGTCATTGACTGATGTATTCTTTAACATGCAGCAGTTTCAATTTATCATTGGATCAAAAAAACAGATTTGGCAAATGAAACAAAAATTTATCTATAATAAACAAATGTGTTTACATTCTGACACTTATTTTTAAACCCAAGGCCTAAAACATCTTAGGTTACATAACAATGTTGATGTATGGACCTTAACACAAATCTCTACGGAGTGAAAATGAGGAAAATATCAAAACTTTAAAAGTTTTAGATTTGAGGAAGGGCAACTTTAAAAATGTAGTAAAAAGTATAGCATTTCCAATAAACATGAAGAAAAATTCTTAACCTGAATCTATATGTCACAACTATAATTTACCAAAATTATGCAACTTGATAAGATTTACATGGATCTGAATTTAAAATTTTCCAGAAATGAATTTGAAAGGCATAACAATGGGAAAAGAAACATTATCTTCATCTTCTTAACCTGTGATTTATTTTTGGAAGGATGTAAATGAAAGTGAAATTTTCAAATATTAAGGAGAAAAAGCTTAAACTCTCCATAAACATGTAATTTGGGATCAAGCCTTGGATCCATAAGAATTACTGCTTTTTATATAACATAGGTGGTTAATATGTATTAAACAGAAATATGAGTGAATATTTGCCATCTTTTGAAAATCTCATAAATCGCAAACTCTTAAGTTTACCGATGCTAAAATAAATATTTTTCACTTAGAAATGAGGATTTTAAAAAACTGAAGACATCTTACAGTGTTTACAGACAAAGTGTCAAGTACAAATAGTGCAGTTGCCACCTAGTTTCCACTTAATTTCTTCATAATGTAACTGTCAGCTGTGGCATTCGTGAAGATACTTCCAACAACCATCTGGGTACCCCAAAGACTATGGCAAATCACTCTGCAGCAGCCAAGATCATCAACAGAAAACCGTAACTGTCAATAACACTCATCTGTTTCAAAAAGAGTGTTCCTTGTATACAGTCCAAAAAATGCCAATCCAGATGATGGATCAATAAAGTCAGCCCAATAGACTTCAGCACATAAAGCAAAGCAAGTTCCTTTAGCAACATTTATAAACTTTTATAACAGCATTTCTCTTTCATTTTCATCCTCCTTACTCCATATTGTCATATCATTTTTTGGTTTTCTGTGTTACAGTTAGTACCACTAACTTCCCAGAATTCACTTCTGGAAACACTGATTCAAAATCTTTTTGAAGTAGCTCTGGACATGTTTGTATTACACATTCTACTTTGGGATTTTCAAAGTAAGTTTCTGCTCTGTTAATTTCCTGTTGTTCAACAGGTACATCACTGCCCTCAAATTCGCTTATATATTTGTGCCATCACAAATTCATGCTTTTCATTTGATACTCTGCTAGGGCATCAGGCAAAGTTCTATGAACTGGACTTTTCTTCTGCAAAGCTCTGCCATTGAGGTGACAGTCAAAACCTGTGTTCCCAGGGTGGGATCCTGTGGCCCAAACAGTCCCATTGTTTCATCTGGCCACATAGTCTTCTAACATATATCTGGGGGTGCAGTAGCTACATAAGACTCATCTGAATCTGAAGATCCAGCAGTGGAAAAAGCTTTGGGATTTATAACTCTCCTGACTAAAGGGTAAAATCCAGGGAGTTATGAAACCAGCCTGGCTCTGTTACAGAGCACATTGGCCATTTCTGGTGAGAGGAAAATAATAAAAATAATCTTTTCTTTTATTGCTTTTTCCTCCTTTCCTAAATGGCAAGTTCTTCCTGTGCTCTTGCTGCCAATGGAAGCCAGAAGCCCCACTTGTGAGATAGTTTTTTTTTTAATTAACAAACCAGACAAATTGTTAGTAAATCCAATAAAAGGGAAGGATTTTAAAAAAAACACCAGTATCAAAAAGGGAAAAAAGGAATTCATAACAGATGAAAACTAAAAACGTTTTTAAAATTATTGTGCCCAATTATATGGCAAGAAAACTGATAACTCAAATGAATAGATATTCACAGAAATATAAAATACATTAACAAAATAAAAAGTAGAAAATCTAAATAACCCTATCTCAGAGACAGAGAGAGACAGTGACAGAGAAAGATCCTACCAAGTTATCTTTCCATGAAATAAATACAGCCATTATAACTCAATCAGAAAGAAGTAAAGTAATAAAAACATAAATTGATCTTTCTAATGACTAATATAAAGTATTGAATGAAAAATTAAAGAACCAATTACTACATTTAAATGTTTATATACTATGAATAGGTTGGATGCATTACAGATATGTAGATTTGGTTCAATATCTGAAGAATTAATACATAATAGACAATATAACAAAATAACCTCCCTCTCCCAACAAGGCTAAAGAATGGATGTCCATTGTCATTGCTATTTTATATGATTCTAGAAATGCTAGTTATAGCAATTAGATAATAAATTATTGGGGGAATAATCATAGATAAATAAGAAAAATCAGTTGTTGCACATGACACGATGATTTTACTTAGAGAATTCTAGGAATGCAACCAAAAATCAATTAACATAGCAGCAATTACAGTAATAGTATACATAATAAAACCAAAATTAATCAGCCTTTCCACATATTACCAAGAAAATCAGGTAGGAAGACAATGAAAAGGGAAATTCTATTCAAAATAACTATAGAATAACTTTGGAATGTGTCAACTAGTTAGGAACACAGGTACTAATACACATTAAGAAATTATAAGGCTAAAATTATAAAACACAGTTTATAGAAACAAAGATAATAAGCCTAAATAATTTGAGACATATTAACTGCTCTAGATTTAGTCATGCTAGTATAATAAATGATGAGACCTAAATTAATTACGATTTTTATGCCATACCAATAAAACTACCAAAGAATTACTTTATACAACTAGAAAAAATCAGTATAACTATTCTGGATGAAAAAAAGTTTAAGAATTTGAAGGCAAATAATAAAATGTAGGAAAAAAGGTGGCCTAGTAGTACTAAATATCAAAACAGTAGAAAGTAGCAATAATGAAATATAGAAAAAAAGATCAGTGGAACAAATTATGTAGATGAACCAAAATCAATTGAATATAATAACATAACATTTGATAAACCCAAGAAATCCCCCATAAGATGAGAGCCTAGTATTGACCAAAATTTGCTGAGAGAACTGGAAAACATTCTTAAATGAATTATGTTTATACCATATTATATACCACAATAATTTCCAAATCCATATGACTTTTGATATAAAACATTATAGAGTATGAAGGAAGGAAATGTTTCACAATTATGGATAGAGAGGATTATTTACAAAAAAAAATAGATTAAAAGAAATAAAATTGCTCATTTCCCTTAAAAAATTTAAAAGTTTTTGCATAACAAAATCAATGGGGTTAGAATTAGGAAGAGCACATTAAGTTGGTGAATACTGCAATAAATATGAAAGAAGTCTAATGTTCAAGATACATGAGGGATTGATAAAAACAATATAAGAAATAGAGACATCCCCCAATAAATAAATGATTAAATTAGGTGAATAGGTAGTTCTGAAAATAAGAAATTCAAGCTATTGATAATCACATTAGAATAATATTTCAAAACACTGAGTTATAGAAATTGAAATAATTGAGGTTCTATTTTATGCTATTCATGTTGGTAAAGATTATTAAAAAAGGGAAAATGACAGTTGTTAGAAGGAATATTGGACATGATCACTGAGTAACTGTTGGTAGAACTATACATTACACCAACCTTTCTTGAAAATAATTTGAAACTATGCTCCAAAATTCATTAAATTGTCTACATTCACTGACCTTGTTGAAACTATTACTAAGCTTATACCTCAGAGATGAAAGAAAGGACAGGACCTATATTTGGAATGTATGTTATATATATATATGTGTGTGTGTGTGTGTGTGTATGCATATATATGCATATATTAGTAGGAAATAAGAAATAACTGGAAACAAAATGGAGGGGCACCAAATGAGGAATGAATAAACAAATCATGCTTCGTGAATATAATGAAATATCATTGCTCAATAAAAACTGATAAAATGTATTCAAAGAAATCTGTGACAACTTTTATGAAGCATTTCATAGAGAAATTTATCAAAAACAGGAAAACAATTCATAAAATTTCTACAGTATTTTAAAAGACAGCTAACACAGAGCAAGACATTCACACATCCAGATCATGTGTAAGGGATTGATTCAAATTCATAAGAATAAGAACCATTCCCTAAGTGGTAAAAGGTTCAAGGATATGAGCATAGTTCTCAAGGGAAGAAACATGTAATCTATAACTCCAAATCACTTAATTAGAGAAATATAAGTTCAAGCAATTCTGAGGTCCCACCTCACATTCATGAGATTGACAAAGATGCCCCCCCCAAAAAAAAATTACAAACATTGGAGGGACTTGAGAAAAATAATCACATTGATGTACTATTGGTAGACTTGCAATTGGGTACAACCTTTCTGGAAAGCAAGTTGTACATATAATCAATCATTTACTGAACCATGCATACTCTTTGACCCAGTTATATCACTTGTAGACCTATGCCCCAAAGATAATTTTAAAATGAAAAGTTTTTTATGTATAAAACTATTTATAGTAGCTTTTGTCATGTGGTGGTAAAAAGTTAAGTTAAGGGGACATCCATCAAGTTGGAGAATGTCTCACAAACTGTAGTATATGAATGCAATGAAGTACTACTGTGCTATAAGAAATGAGGGGAAATGGTTACTAAGATACATGGAAAGCTTTTGTGAATGAATGCAGATTAAAATAATCAGAATCAGAACAATTTATACCTTAATATCCAATATCCACACTTCAAGATGAACAATCCTAAAACATTTATGAACTCTGATCAACTAAATGATGAGCTATTATTTCAGAGCACAGATCACAACTGCTCACCTCATGACAGATTAAAGACTAACATTAAAAATAAGAAGCTCATTTTTGGATGTGACCGATGCAGAAATTTATTTTGTTTGACTATTCTTATGTGCTATAGGGGTTCTATATTTCTTTATGTTTCTATCATTTTCACCCAGTGGCTAGAGAAAGATGAGAGGGAGAAAAATTAATGTTTGGTAATTGAAAAAATCCATTAAAAATTTTCAAAAGTTTGATGCCATTCAAAATAGGAAATGCTTTTGGTCTTTGTTCAACCGTGCTTGGTTATGTTATATCAGTGTTACTTTAAGATATTCCAAGGCAATATGGCACATGTTGAAATCCCCCTTGATTGAGCTGAAAAGCCTACCAAACTAGAATGATAACATGATTGGTGGATTGTATCTGGCAATAAAGCCAGTGATAAAGTGCCTTTATTGTGTAACCCAAGATTGTGGCTAAAGAAGAAATATTGAGGGGTCAAATAAAATTAATTAAATATATTTACATGATTGCTAGAAGAGAATTTATGAAGACTGACTTTTCTCTTGTACAAGGTGTAGGAATTGGTCTGAGTATGAGGCTTGTGTAAAATGGAGTTGAATACCCATAAGGCATAAAGTATAACTTCTAGGAGAGTCAGCTTAGTGTAGTGCATATAGAACTAGCCTTTAAGTTATAAAGCCCTGGTGCAAGTCCATTCCTGCTTTTGAAATAATAGCTGTGTGACCCTGAGCAGGCTAATTAACTTGTTGGTTCTCCATTAAACTCTTTAACATGATAATGTATTTGTAACAATGATGGAAGAAGACAATAGATGGGGTGAATAGGAAGAGATTGGAGATGAAGGAGAGTAAATGCTGGATGGAGAAAAGCTCATGGAAGGGACAAGTGGGTATGTGATCAAGAGCAAAAGTGAAAGAGAGGGGGAAAGGCCACATCTTTATCAGAGACTGATAGTTTACTGAAGTAAAGAGATAGGAGGATTTTGTTGAGTTTTTTGTTTTGTTTTGTGGGAGGGGTTGTTTTGTTTCATTTTGTTGTTGTTTGGTAGAGAGAAGGTGACATATAGAAGTTCAGAGAGATGGTCTCTATTTTCTCAGTAAAATTGGGAGCAAGATATACTAACAGGAGAAACCCTACCAAGGTTTCACATTGGGTTTTTCAGGGGAGAGAAAAAGGTTTTAAACAGTAACTAGGAAGAGCATGTTTTTGTTTTTGTTTTTTTTATCAATGAAGAACAAAAATGATGTTATACATCAGTGAAGGATCAGTCAGATTAGATAACATTAATTTTTAGTGGTAATAGTTGGCACTGTTTCTTTCTCACTAGTCTGTAATATCTTAGAGTTCAAAAACTGAGAAATAGGAAACCCCAGAATTGCTTGGTTATTGTGTTTTATTTTTTTTTTTTTTTGCTTTTTTTTTTTTTAAAACAATTGGGGTTAAGTAACTTGCTCAAGGTTACACGGCTAGTCCTTTTTTTGTGTGTGGGTGCTCATTTTCCGAGGCCGGTTTCAATCCCGGATCATCCCAACTCTGAGGCCGGCACTCTTACTCACTGCGCCACCTAGCCGCCCCGCTTGGTTATTGTTGAGCAAATCACCATTACCTCACTAATCAGAGATGAAAAACTAAGAAATAATGAAAGAGATCTTGCAAGCTACAGTGAAGTTCCTTACTGAAGCCACTGAAAAAGGTGGAAAAAAGTGCAAAGAAAAATTAAGGCTAAGGATTGTGGCTAAATAAGATGACTATGTTCCTTGTCTCCAGAACTCAATACCTGAGGACAAACATACCTTGCAAGGATGATGAGAGATCTCTCCATTAAACACTTGGGAAATAAAAGAAAGACTTTTTTGCTGGTCTTTAAACAAGAGCTTTATGCCTTTTAGGTAGGAACTAGAAAATGTTTATAGTCCTTAAGTTGATATAGCATGGCAGTACCTGGTTTTAGATGATGAAATGCCAAAGAATTTCTGTTAAGGCAGAAGCTGAAGGAAGTAAAACATCTAGAAAGCAGGAAATGTGGAATACAGTGTAGTAGTGTCCAATGGATATTACAACTTCATCGAGTAGTATATAACAGAGCATGTTTAGTGGAACAAAAGGAAATCACAGAAGAATACAAGACAAGTTTTGCAAATAGTCTGGACTCTGACTCCAAATTTCACCGGACTTGGCAGGGGCAATGAGAAAGCAGAACTAGAAGATATTAGCAGCCCTGTAGTATCTTAGGCATGTGTTGGAGCATCAAACATAATAATAGTAGTTGCTGTTGTAGTAGTCAGCCCTGCCTCACTTAAATGGAATTCACTTGTAAGTCAAGACATACCTTCCTAATGTCATTGGTCCTCTTTGGGAAGGAAGGACCAAAAAAGCAAGTAGCAGTAGGAGGAGAAGGAGTAATAGAAAGTGGAGGAGGAAGAGAAAAAGGAGGAGAAGGAAGAGGAGTAATAAAAAGTCATTATTCCTATGCTTTACATATGTTATATTGTTTGATTCTCTCAAGCCTTTGAGGTAAATAGCATTATTGTCCTAAAATTACAAATCACAAAACTGAGGCTAAGATGGGCTAAGTGACTTGCTTAGGGTCACACAGATAGTAAATGTATTAAGCAGGATTTGAAATCTGTCTTCCTCATATCAAGTCCAGCATCCTGTCCATCAGGTGACCTACCAGCTTAGCTATATGTATTGCCTGAATGTGTCCCTCAGTATGTTTCCTGTATCTCTCTCTACTCTTTCTACTAGTGTAGTTTCTATTTGTGAGAGAAAGTACCCCTGATTTGTATGATAATATCTGTTGTTATGAAGTTTTGCTGCTGTTTTTCTTAGTAGGTGATTTCATTTAATGTCTATGCTTCTAACTAATTGTGCCCCTCTGGCACACATAGGTGAATATTTCAATGGGGATTCATTAGCTTTAACTTTAAAGCCTAATGACATACAAAGATCCTTGAACCTGGTAGCCATTCACTAGGGACCTGCCCAGCTACACTTTAAAATCATCTGATATCCCATCAACCCATAAGTCTTCTTCCTTTCACAGATAAATTCATAGGGAAGAAAAAAGTTATTTATGTTTACTATTTCCAGTTATTCTCTCCAACTCACTCTTCAACACCTAATAATGTGATTTTGGACTCATCACCCAAAAGAAATCGCTTTCTCCCGAGTTAACAGTGATATCTTAATTGCCACATCAAATGACATTTTCTCAGTCTTCATACTTCTTGAACTCTCTGCAGAATCTGACATAGTTGGTCAACCTCTAATCCTATATTTTCTTTTCTTTGGGTTTTTATGACATTTCTTTCTCTTTGTTCCCCTATTTCCTTAGTCATTCCTTCTCAAGCTCATTTGTTAGATTATCTATGTCCTGTCACCTACTTGTATGTCTGTCTGCCTATGCTCTCTATCAAACTCTCTTCTCCATTCTTGAGGATTTCATCAGTTCTTATAGTTTCAATTATCAATCACATATCTAAGGAGATAATTTCCTAATTCATATATCCAGCCTTAATCTCTGAGTTCCAATTTCCTATCATCAACTTCCCAGAGAATATTTTGATCTGGATGCCCTAAAATCATCTCAAACTTACAATATCTGAAAGAGAATTAATTATTTTTCCACCTTAACTCTTCCCCATCCCTCTTCCAAATTTCCCCATTTTTGTTAAGAACAACATCCATCCTTGCAGTCATCTAGTTTTTTACCCTTGGCATCTTACTTGTATCTTCATCCTCACTCCCCCATTTTACCAAATTTACCAAGTTTTATCACTTCTATTTCTATATCTATTGGATATGACCCCTCATCTCATCTCATGTGAGCATCACTCCAGTAAAGGATTTCATTGCCTCTCATCTGGAAAATTGCCATAGCCTCCTAAATGGTTCCTCTGACTCAAGTCTCTTTGTTCTCTAAACAATCCTCTACCCAGATGTGAAAGTGATATTCCTAGAGTATAGTTATAACCAGGTCATTCCTCCAGTCAAAAAACCTCAGTTGATTTCTATTATGTCTAGGATAAAATGTAAGCTTCTATTTTTAGCTTTCTATGCCCTTTCCAACCTAGACTCAATATACCTTTTAAATGTTATTCCCCTCCACATGCTCTATGTTGTACTCAAACAGCCTATATATTGTTCCTTGCACATAACATTCCATTTACTAAGTTTGCATTGGATAACTATAGTGTCAAGACTTCAAAGGGATGAAAGTGAGGTCAGAGGAAGAGGGATAAATTGAGAGAACAGAGAAGAACTAGAGGATGAAAGTATAGGAGACAGATTCAATAAATTGATCATTGATACTTAAAGCTAATAGGAAGAACTGAGATCATAATAGTGGAGTTCCAAAAAACAAAATATGAAAACAGTACCTCATAGTATGTCGTCTTTCAAATTTATTCCTTCTGACCTTCCATGTTCCTAAGCTACTTACATTCTTTTCTATTATGGAAGACACAAGGGGAACAGAAAACCTATGTATTGGGTGGGATATTGTAATGGAAATGCAAATTTAAAGATCTTCCCTGCCCCTAGCTTAAGTGCACCTGGAGCCTGTGGTGGGAGGCTTGTTTTTCAGGAAAGCCCCACACCTTGATACTTTGTGATTGGGCAGTGGGTCCAGAAGGTTGTTACATTCTCTGAGCCAGGAGAAGGCTATATAAACCCTTAGGAGAGGCTTTGCTTTGGGGCTCACTTTGAGAAGTGTTGTGTGATTTGACCAGATGAGACTCTGGGAAGCCATTGTTGAGAGCCCCTGGCTTTGAAAACCCAGATGTTGATGCTTCCCTCTCTGGTAACTGTGATTTGGTATTGATGCATGTAATGTTGGGACAGTTTGGAAGCCTGTCTGATCTGTAAGTTCTGTAACTCTGAAGTTCGGGGTGCCGTCCTTTTTTCCCCTGAACTAGGTAATGTGTGTTTGTTTGATTAAAGTAAGCTTGTTAACCCATTTTGAGTTGCTTTCCTTTTGAAAAGCAGATCTAGGAACCTGTGTTGGCAGTCACCCTGGGGATATTGGGGTGCTTGCCGCTACAGATATACAATGATACAGTAAGTTTTACAATCATACTCAGAGAAAAGTAGGCAATATATTCTTGGTATACCTTCCTCTAATCCATTTGCAAAACCTGTTTTTCCCTTTGAATCAAGAATCCTAAGAACTTCTCTCTTTCATTTATCCCTATCCCATAATAAGGTCTCAGATTAAACTTTAGGAAGCAAGGCAATTACCAAGAGATACTTCCTAGAGAAATCTTCTATAAAAACCAATATTTGTTACTTTTACTATTATTGTATATAAAAGGAAGGAAGGAGGGAAGAAGAAAATGGAAGAGGAGGAAAGGATGGAAGGAAGGCTGGGGAGAAAGGAAAGAAAGAAGGAAAAGAAAGAGGAAACCAAGGAAGAAAGCAAGCTAGGAAAGAAGGAAGGAGGAAGGGAAGGAGGGGAGAAGCAAAGTAAGGAAAGAATGGATAGAAGGAAAGAATGAAGGATGGAAGGAAGGAAGGAGACAGAAGAAAGGAAGCAGAGGGAGAAGGAAGAAGCAGTAACAGTGAGCACTTTATAATCAGAGAAATTCCCTATTGACAAGTAAATAGAGTTTAAGTCTGAGGTAATCTGGTAAAGTAATGACAGTACAGTAAAGACTTTGTGTGCAGTCTGATACTGATATAGAGAGGACAATCTCTCAAGAACACAAACACATCTTATGAGAGGTTTTATTCTAACCTTTTCTATCATGTATCTAATTCTTACTCAGGTGGCCAGTAAGAAAAAAGTACATTCTAATCTAAGACTTTGTCTTAGTGGAAAATGCTAGCTATAAGTCTTGGTTCTCCAATTGCTTATTGGTATGGGAAAATAGCCACATTATACACAGCAGCTCCCTGCTTCACTCACCTGGGGAAAATGGAGATTATTCTGCTTCATTCAATTCCACATTATGGGACTTTTAAACTTGGATGAAATATAAAGCTTAGATAGCATAAGCCTCTGCCTTCATGGCTCTTTTATAATCCTCTATATGATATAACAAATATACAACTACAATACAAATAAAAAATTACATTTCAATTAGTGGAGAATTAATCCTTCCCTGGCCTCTATAGCCACCCTGCAGGTACCTGTCCAATGAAACCTTGACAATCAACCCCCCCTCTTCTACTTTTCCTGTGATGACTGAAGCATGTAGAGAAACAAACAAGATGAATATGATTTTTTGGGTTCCCAGAATGAAAAAAAGTCTCATTGAGACAAGAAAATGGTGAATTTCTGGCTGTTATTTTCTGTCATTTTCCTCCTAACCCTATTTCTTTTAACACTGCAGAAGGTTTGTGTGACCCTCCTAATCCCACAGCCTCTCAGGCTTTTCTCTGATTCTTTGAATTTGTATGGAGAGCAAGACAGCATCTAAGCTATGCTGATTCCTACTCTACATGATTGACCCATTTACTTTTGTGGTCCTAGTCATGTGTATGCTTGGTGAGATACACATATATATGTCATGGCACATGCATCTGAATACATTTGAAGATATTGGTGTATATGCACTTTTGGGTACATATACATAAATGTTCGTACAAAATACATTTATGCACTCAAATTTCTGTATATGTGGACAGATAGATTTATGTATAGGTATTAACTAAAGAGGTTTCTAATCTGATGTGTTATAATCTGGATAATATACATTTTTCATCCATTTCATTTTTTAAGTGTGGATAAGTAGGCTTATTTTTTTAAGTTGTCATGAACAAATGCCACACCCAGGAATGAATATTACCTGGGCCAGAAAAGGAGTGGGTCCACCATGTACATAAAATTGGAATAAAAGTAACTCAAAATCTTCTCTCTCCTCAAACAATATTCAAAGAATCAAAGGAAAGCCTATATCACAGAAAGGTAGATCCTCTATAAAATATTTTTAGAAAACCCTAGGCAAAAATTGCATAATATTGCAATGTGTAGATGGAACTTGGATGACTATTAGGAAGTGGAGAACACTACAATGAAAATATTATAAGATCCACTGAAGTTTCTAAATAAGAGTATCTGTTCCCTTTAATTTCTCCCCACCCAAGATTTGCAAGGAGTTAAATATAGAGCAAAAAAGTTCTTTATTGCTGAGTTAACAATTGTTACAGGTAACAAACTATACAGGTCACATTCCTAGACAACAAGTCACAATCCCTTGGCAGCAGCCATTGGGTTAGACTGCAGGTAGTTTTTGGCACGAGCAGTACAGCAGGAGTAGGAAACATCCTGGGCAGCCTATTTCTGGTCCAGAACAAAAGAACTTCCATCTGTTGGGAAAACAAAATGCTAGACAAAGAGAATGTTGACTCTGCAGTAGAAGGCCCCAAGCTGCAAACTATTTATACAATAGAGACTCATTTAGAGCAGCAAGTCAGACATGTGATAGTTGTGGAAGAGAGGGGGATGGAAAAGGATAATCTCCCCAAACATCTGTCATGATTATACATAAAACCTTACTACTGAAGTCGGAAAGGATCTATTTGGTACTTCTGGTCTGTTAAAACTTACTTACGTGATTGAATCTTTGCAGTCACCGTTATAGCTTTCCATCAGTTTTTATGGTCCCTATCACCACTATATCCAAGCAATAAGGGAATACATAAGCAGTGAAATGAACAGGTCAATATAGAAGATGCATTTGACCATTTAAATCAGAGAACAAGAGCTAACATATGCTACTCTGTTTTCTTCCAGAAGAAATAATGTGAGGAAGTAAACATACTGGTTCTTGGGGGCCTTTGAGTCAGTCAGTTTCAGCTTCACAATTGTTCTTTTGCTCATGTAGCACTAGGTCCAGTTTCACCCAGAATCTCACCATTGCTAGGTATGGAGTAGGAGCTAAAATCAAAGAGAAATTATTGAAGACTGCTCTATCACAGGAGAGAAGAGAAAGTGGTCACCCCACAGCTTCAAGGTATTTGGTAATTATTCAAATCACAGCTTGTCTCCTGAAGGGCTAACTGACTAAAGCACAGTAAGGGCCCTTCCAGATTTACTAAGATGCAGACTGACCTTGTTTCCTTGACTTTGTTCTTGTGTTAGTGTGGATACTTAATTATTTGGTTGGGGTTGGGAAAGGAGGGTGTTATTCCTATCTTTTTGTATACATATATGTGTGTGTATTGTGTGTGCAACATATTTTCTAGCTTTATCCATTGCTGAATTTACTCTTGAAAAGGTAAATGAGGCCTATCTTTCTGCATATTTTCATCTCCACATATACAGAGATAGTTAAACATTCCATTTATATCATAATGTTAAAATATGAATGCTACCTAGCTTTGTGATTGCCTAGATGAATATTGAAGTAGGAGCTCAGAATTTAATGGAAGGGGAGCTGGGGGGTACCAAAGAGATCATCTAGCTCCATCTGTGCATATTCCCCCTACCAATGACTTCTCATACTATTCAACTTTTATCCACATGTTCCCATAAATCCTCCACAGAGTCCACTAAATATTCAGAGGGCCTGCTTTGAGATCTGCTGATATTGTGTGGATGCTAATGGAACACACATTAGCTCACAACCATTCTCTCACTGTTTCTGCATAATAGCAGTCCAATTGTCTTTTCCAGTCATATATCCAATCAAGGAAAAAAGCAAGCCACAGGCATTTATTAAGCACTGTGGTAAGTGTTGGAGGGCACAAGTAAAAATAATGAACAATCTACTGTGAGAGAATTAATCTAATAATCATTTATTGATTATCTATCGACAGAAGAACATTAATTTGGAAATATCCCTTTTTTCCCCAACACAAACCAGCTCAATTTTATCCTCCTGTTCAATTCTGGGCCAAGTTCACCAACCTTGTTGTGTATTGTCTATCAATATATGTGAACCAGGAGAAAAGTTTTTTAGCTTCTTGGTCTAACTATAGATTAATATCTGGATAGTATGTATCACCCAAATGGATTTTCTTGTGTGTATAATTAGGCCAAAATCTTTTGAGTGATTGACACATCTGGCACACATGCTCTATACCAGTCACTATGCTAAGCATTACAAAAAGAGCTAAAAGACAGTACCTATCTCAAGAAGCTGTTTTTCATAATGGTAGCAAAAACCTTTGGCAAACACATTTCTCTCTGTCATGTATCACATGTTTATGATCAAATAAGTAATGCATAAGCTTTTAAAATAATTTTTATTGATATTTTCTGCTTCTTAAATCACACATAGTATTTCATGTATTCCTCTTATAGAGGGGCATCCCATATGATAAACAGTAATTTTTAAAGGAAGAAAATCATCAAAATTGATAACATTGAAAAAAATTAGAAATGCACAATTGTGGACCTCTTACCTCCACAAAAGGGTAGACTGAAATATGTTCTCATGTCACTTCATATGAGTCCCACAAATTCTTTATATTTTTTTACATTTACTTTTGATTTTTTGGTATGTCTCTTTCTACTTCCATTGTTTTAATTATCAAGTATATTGTTTTCTTGGCTTTTCTTACTTCACTGTGCATTAGGACATACAAATCTTTCCATGCTTCTCTGCATCTATCACTCACATGATTTCTTATACAATCATAGTATTCTATTGTATTCATGTACCACAATTTGTCTAGCCATTCCCTAAATGATAGGCACTTACTTTGTTTCAAATCCTTGGTTATCCCCAAAATGGTCCTGCTATAAACAATTTGGAGCATATGGGGACTTCTTTTTTAAAATCAATGATTTCCTTGGTGTATAAGACCAATAATGGAGTCTCTGGTTTAAAGGGCATTTCCATTTTAGTCACTTTATTTGTTTTCTACAGTGATTTCCAAATTATTTTTCATAGTGATTGTACAATTTCATAGCTCCACCAACCATATATTAGTGTGCCTCTCCATGACCCCTCCAACATTGAGTGTTTTCTTTTTTTTTTTTACCTTTATTTATTTTTTTTTTTTGGAGGGCAATTGGGGTTAAGTAACTTGCCCAAGGTCACATGGCTAGGTTTTTGTTTGTGTGTGTTAAGTGTCTGAGGTCGGATCCGAACTCAAGTCCTTCTGACTCCAGGGCCAATGCTCTACTCACTGCACAACCTAGCCGCCCCAAGGGTTTTTTTTTTTTTATCATTTATGCTATGTGGAGGGTGTGAGGGTTATTTCACTCTTCAGGGTTATTTTGATTTGCATTTTTCTTATTAGTGATTTGGAGTATTTTTTTCATATGATTGTGAATACTTTGTACTTCTTCTAAGAATTGTTTGTTCAAATATTTTGACCATTTTCTATTGGGGAATGGCTATCAGCCATATGTCTATATATCTGTATGTGTATATATATATATATATATATATATAGAGAGAGAGAGAGAGAGAGAGAGAGAGAGAGAGAGAGAGAGAGAGAGAGAGAGAAAATGCTAATTTATCTTGGATTTTTTTTGTTGTTGTTGTGCAGTCATTCAATCATGTTTAAGTCTTCATCACTCCCAGGCCTTTATATCCTCCACTATATCTCGAAGTCAGTCTAAGTTAAGGCTCATTGTTTCTATGATGCTATCTATCCTTCTGCCTTCCCCTTTTCTTTTTGCCTTCAATCTTTCCCCAAATCACATACTTTTTTAGCTTTAGCTTCAGTATTTGACCTTCAAGTGAATATAATGAATTAATTTCTTTAAATATTGACTGATTAGAATTCCTTGATGTCCAAGGGACTCTCAAAACTCTTTTCCAGCACTGTAATTTGAAAGCATTGATTCTGCAGCACTCAGATTTTCTTGTAGTCCAACTTTCACAGTCATATATCGCTAATGTAGAAAACATAGTTTGACCATATAGACCTTTCTCAGCAAAGGGATGTCTCTGCTTTTTAGTATGCTGTCCAGATTTGCCATAGCTTTCCTTCCAAGGAGAAACCATTTTTAATTCCATGGCTGTAATTGCCATAGACAGTGATCTTTGAGCCCAGGAAAAGAAAATCTGACACTGATTCAATTTCTCCCTCTAATTGCCAGGAAGTGATGAGACCAGTTACCAAGATCTTAATTTTTTTGAGGTTAAGCTTCAAGCCAGCTTTTACACTCTTTTCTTTCACCCTCATCAAGAGGCTTCTTAATCCTTCACTGTCTGCCACCAGAGTGGTATCATCTGCATATCTGAGATTGTCGATATTTAGCTAGGCAACTTTAATTATAGCTTTTGATTCATCCAGTCTGGCATTTCACATGATGTACTTCTCATATAAGTTAAATTAATAAGGTGATAGTATGCAGCTTTATCATACTCCTTAAATCTTAAACCGATCAGTTGTTTCATGTTAAATTCTAACTGTTGGCTTCTTGATCCACATACAGTTTCCTCAGGAGACAATTAAGATGATTTGGTACTCTGATCACCTTGAGGACTTGCAGTATTTTGTTATGATCCACATAGTAAAAGACTTTAGTGTAGTCAATTAAACAGAAATAGACTTATTTTCTGGAACTCCCTTGGTTTCTCCATAATTCAGTGAATGTTGACAATTTGGTCTCTAATTTCTCTGCCTATTCAAATGCCAACGAGCTTTTCTTATAATTCTCAGTTCATATATTGCTGAAGTATAGATTGTAGAATCTCAACTAGAACTTTGCTGGCATGTAAAATGAGAGCAATTGTTCAGTGATTTGAACATTTCTTGGCGTTGCCTTTCTTTAAATTGAGAAATAAATTGATCTTTTCCAATCTAGTTGACATTGTTGAGTTTTCTAAATTTGCCAGTATGAGGAAAGCTTTGCCTCTTATTCTAATCATCTTTTAAATTCCTATGTTAGCATTCCAGTCCCCTATAATGAATATGATGACTTTTTGAGGATGTTATTTCTGGAAGATGTTGTAGGCATCTTCAGCACCAGTGGATGAAGTATAGAATTGTATTACTGTAATGTTGAATGGTTTGGCTTGGATTTGAACAGATAAGCATTCTGTCATTTTGACATGATACCCCAGTACTGTTTATGTTATTCTTTTATTGACTATGAGGACAATTCCATTTCTTCTAATACATTTGTGCCCACAGTAGAATATATGATTACCTGAACTAAATTCACCCATTTCTGTCCATTGAAGTTCACTGACACCCAAGATACTGATGTTTCATTTATCCATCTCTTGTCTGACCACACCCAGTTTACCTTGGTTCATAGTTCATGTTCATTTCATGTTAATTGAAATATTGATCTTTACAGTATCCGACTTGCCTTTCATCACCAGATGCATTTGCAGCTAAGCTTCCTTTTGGCTTTGGCCCAGCTACTACATCAATACTGGAGTACTTATAGTTGTCCTTCACTCTTCCCTAGAAGCATATCTGACACCTTTGTACCTAATGGACTCATCTTACAATGTCATCTCTTTTATCATTTTAATACCATCCATGATTTTTGTTTTTCTTTTTGGCAAAGATACTGGAGTGGTTTGCCTTTCCTTCACCTTTTGTCAGAACTTTTCACTATGATGTGTCCATCCTGGATAACCCTGAATGGCATAGCTCATATTTCATTGAGGTGCAAAAGCCCCTCAACCATGACAAGGCAGTGATCTAGGAGGGGTTTATCTTAGATGCCAAGCCTTTATCAGAGAAATTTTTATACAAAGATTTTTTTTTCCACATTTGATCACTTCCCTTCTTATCCTAGAACACATTAGTGCTGTCTGTGCAGAAGCTACTCAGCTTTAAGTAATCAAAGTTAACTATTTTATCTTTTATTATTATCTATCTTTTATTTGGTTAAGAATATGGTTCCTGAAGATGGTGGAGTAGAAACAGCACGTCCAAAGTGCTGTGCCCCACACAAATTTCAAACAATGTGAAAGGGGACTCCGAACAACTTCTGGAGCCACAGCACCCACAGAACTGCACAGAGAAGCTAACCTCCTGCTGAGGCAGCCCTGCAGGGAGCAGCCAGCACAGTGGTTTGAGAACAGGCAGCACAGCGCTCTGAGAGCAGGCAGCACAGCACACTGGGAACTGACAGCACAGCTTGCAGCCAAGCCCAGGTCCGAGGTTTTAGCCCCAGGGTGGCCGGGCCTTCAGCCGGCTGGAGGGACCCCAGAACACCAGCAATTGTGGCGATTCCAGAATTATCAGCACAGATATGTCTAGGACAAAGTGAGAGGTTAGTGCCCTATGGACTTTGGGACCAGTATTTGGGGAACTCGTGGCTTCCTCCCCTGGGGGCAAAAAGCTGCTGAAGCAACAGCTGCACAGGAGCCATTTTGCAGCCTCAGTAGTGGCTCTAGCTCCTGGTCTGCAAACTGTAGGGAGATCCAGCAATCAGCCTGGGGGTTATTCACTCTTGCTTTAAACTGCCTGGATCTGGATTGTGGTCTGGGGGGGAAGTTTGGGGTGGGTATCCAATTTGCCAGAGTGGGTGGAAGCTTTACAGAGGCCACCCAACTGGCAGAAGTTGTGAAGACCCCACATTTGGGTGGAAGCTCCCCTGTCTGGTGGCAGAGTCCTACTGTGGCAACAAGCCCCAAAATCAAGTAATTAAGTGGCAACATGACTAGGCAAATGAAACAAAATAAAAAGAAAAGTTCAACATTGGACTCCTGTTTTAGGGGCAAAGAAGATCAAAGCATGGAGGAGGACTGTGAGGTCAGAACTCCTGCACCAAAAGCCCCAAATGAAAATACAAGCTGGCTACAGGCCATAGAGGACCTTAAGAAGCAGATAAGAGAAGTGGGGGAAAATTTGGGAAGAGAAATGCGAAAGATGCAAGAAAAGTATGAAAGGACAGTCAACACCCTGACAGAGGAAAATAACACCTTAAAAAATAGACTAACTCAAATGGCAAAAGAGGCTCAGAAAGGCAATGAGGAGAAGAATGCCTTAAAAAGTCAAATTTTCCAGATGGAAAAAGAATCTCAAAAGCTCACTGAGGAGATTCATTCCTTCAGACTTAGACTGGAGCAAATGGAAGCCAATGACTTTATGAGAAATCAAGATACTATTAAACAGATCCAAACAAATGAAAGAATAGAAGGCAATGTGAAATATCTCATGGGAAAAACCATTGACCTGGAAAATAGATCCAGGAGAGATAATTTAAAAATTATTGGACTACCTGAAAGCCATGATCAAAGAAAGAACCTAGAAATCATCCTTAAAGAAATTCTCAAGGAAAATTGCCCTGATGTTTTAGACCCAGAGGGCAAAATAGAGGTTGAAAGAATCCACAGATCACCTCCTGAAAAAGATCCCAAAAGAAAACTCCCAGGAATATTATAGCCAGGTTCCAGAATCCCCAGATCAAGGAGAAAATACTACAAGCAGCCAGGAAGAAACAATTTCAATATTGTGGAAACACAATCAGAATAGCACAGGACCTGGCAGCTTCTACACTGAGGGATTGAAGGGCATGGGATATGATATTCCAGAGGGCAAAAGAGCTGGGATTGAAGCCAAGGGTCACCTACCCAGCAAAACTGAGTATGTTGTTTCAGGGGAAAATATGGTCATTCAGTGGAATAGAGGACTTTCAAGCATTCTTGAGGAAGAAACCAGAGTTGAATAGAAAATTTGACATTCACACACAAGAAGCAAGAGATGCTTGAGAAGGTAATCAAGGAAAAGAAATCAAAAGTAACTTATCAAAGTTGGACTATTTACATTCCTACATGGAAAAACAATAACTGTGTTTGATGAAACCTTTCTCATTAGGAAAATAATTGAAGAAGGGTACATGGCATATGTTCACAGGTATACATGGATAGAGGGCACAGGTTGAATTTGATGGGAAGGGATGATTTTTTTTTTTTTTTGGAGGGCAGTTGGGGTTGGGTGACTTGCCCGGAGTTGAGCGGCTGGGTTTTTGTTTGTGTGTTGGGTGTCTGGGGCAGGATCCGAACTCGGGTCCTTCTGGCTCCAGGGCCAGTGCTCTGCTCTCTGCGCCACCTAGCTGCCACAAGGAAGGGATGATTCTTAAGGGGTGAAGTCAAGAGGTGAGAGAGGAAAGTGGCAACAGGAGATGGAGAGAGACAGGGTAGGGTAAACTATCTCATGTAAAAGAGGCAAGGGGAAGTAGTTGCAGGGGAGGGGAAGAACAGGAAGGCAAAAAGGCAATAGCATATTCTCATTGAAGTTGGCTCAAGGAGAGAATCACATACATACTAAATGGAATATCTTACCCTCACTCACTCTCCTGAGTGGGGGAAAGGGGGATGAGAGGGGGGATGATGGAGGGGAGGGCATTCTGGGGGAGGGGAGATTGGAAGTACCCACTATCAAAGAGGGACAGGATCAAAGTAGGGAATGGACCAGGTGGGAGGTGAGACGGGTGGGAGGGAAATATGAGCAGTCTTTTACAATATATCTACTATGGTAATGTTTTGCATAGCTATCCATGTACAACACATACTGAATTGCTTATCTTCTCAGAGGGAGTGGGTGACAAGGGAGGAAGGGAATAGATCTGAAAATCAAAGTTTTAAAATGAAATGCTTCATAAGATGTCCAGGCATTGGGGTCAGAGATTCACCTTGCCCTAATGGTAAAGTGGAAGGGGATATGGGAGAAGATATGGGAGAGAGCAGATTGGATAAGGGGATATCTAGTGGGACTGGTATTCTGGGGTGATGGGTAGGGAAAAAATGGGGAGGAAATGTAACTCATAATCTGGTGGAAATGAATGATGTAAACCAGAAGTTAATAAAGCATTTGTTTAATTAAAAAAAAAAAGAATATGGTTCCTAACCATAGTTGTGAGAGATATAGGATCTGTTACTCTTTTTATATCTCATAGGATATTCTGTAAATTCTACAAAAATATCCTCTCGGTAATTTGATTGCATGGCACTAAAATATAAATTAATTATGGTAGTATTACAATTTTTGTTATATTGAGTTGGTTTAATAATGAGTACTGACTATTCCTCCAGCTATTTAAGTTTTTCTTTATTTCTTTAAGGAATTTGTAATTGAATCTATACAAGTCTTTAGTATGCTTTGGGAGGCTGATCCCCGGATATTTTGTACATTTTGTAGTAATTTGTAAAGGAATTTCTCATTCTATTATTGTTTCTTTTGTTTTGTTATGATATAGAAATTTTGTCAATTTTTGAGGATTTATATTGTAGCCTGAAATTTTGCTGAAACTATTAATTGTCTTATTGGAAGAGGTACCAATAAATCCCTGTTGCACAGTATGCTAGTCTTGGGTTTTAGATATATTCTTTTTATGTCATAAAAACATCCTCTGTGACTATACTTTTCAAGGTTTTTAGCATAAAGGAATGTTGTATTGTCAAAGCTTTTTCTTTATCTATTGAGATGGTCTTAGATATTTTGGATTTTAATATGATTATGTGATTATTTTTCCTAACACTAAGCCATCATTGTATCCTTGGCATAATTCCCAGTTGGTCATAATGAATATTTTCTTGCATAATTTGCTATAGACTGTTTGATAAGACTTCGTTTAAAATTTCCGAGTCAATGTTCATTAATGATAGTGGCTTATATTTCTCTTTCTATATTTTCTTTTCCCCCTCATTTAGGTATTGAGACTGACTCTGTCTCATAAAGGGATTCTTGTAGGGTGCTCACTTTCTCACTTTTTGAGAATAATTTGTAAAGTATGGGTCCTTTTAAAGTTTAATAGTCTTCTTCTGTGAATCCATCAGGGCCATAAGTTGTTGTTTTTTCTTTGTTTTTGAAGTTCTTTTACAACTGTACAGACCTACTTCTTTTTCTGGCATTGGGTTCTTATCTGGTCTTCTGATAATCTGAGTATTTTATATTTATCAGGATATTCTATATTTTAAGGGTATTCCCCTATGTCATTTGTGTTCTCAGTTTTCTTAGCATATAACAGTGCAGAAGATGTTTTGATTATTCTTTTTATTTGCTCTATTTTGCCAGAAGAAATATGGGAATTTTACCTTGATCAAATGCTATTTTATTGATTTGACTTTTCTGTTGTCTTCTTTTTAATATTATTTATGGGTTATCAATTTTATAAGTCTTTTCAAAGAACCAGCTTATATGATTTTTTGTTTCCAATTTATTTATTCCCACTCTAATTTTTTATCTGCGATTTTGTGCTTATGTTTATGTGTTGATTTTCTAATTTATAAATGCATATTCTGTTCATTAATCCTCTCTTTTTTTGTTCTGTTAATATATGATTGTAAGAATGTTATTTTTTTTCTCCCTGAGGATTGTTTTAGCTGCATCACAGAAATTTTGGTGCCTTTCTAGGTAGATGAAGCATTTCTTTACTGCATACTGTGTGCTGGACAATGTACTAATTTCTGTTAATACAATTATAAGGGAAAAGAAACATAGTCCCTGTCCTCAAGGAGCTTACATTCCAATGGGGGATGAGAGAACATAAAGTCAATTGAAAAGGGGTTGGGGAAGAAGGAGAAGTGAACTAGAGGTGAATGGACCTCTGAGGAAGAAACAGGGAAGTAGTGAAGAGAGTCATGTGCTGAGTCAAGTTTGAATTGAATTTTTGTTGTTACATCTTTCAAGGACTCTTGAATTATTTTTACATAAGTGGGAGATATATCATTCTGGAGGAGAATATACTTTAAAGTAGCATTTTCTTTATTGAGTGCATTTTTTTCCTAACAGACAATAACAAATAAGTACAAAATCAAATACTTCCAAGAGCTAAGATGGCAGAGAAAGCAAGAAATCACCTGAACTCTCCCATGTTAACGTCCAAATAACTAAAAGATAGTTCCCCCAAATGAATCCTGGAATGGCAGAACCAGCAAACATATAGGATGAAACTGTCCTCTAGCCCAAGAAACTTGGAAGGTTAACAGGAAAGGTCTGTCTCACTTGGGAAAAAGAGGCACACAGTCTAGGACAGCATGTGTCTTGGCAATCCAGCAGCAGACCTGAATCAGCAATTCAGTAAGATGCCCTGAACCCCAGTGTGGCACCAGGATAAAAGTCTAATTTCAACACTAGGACCTCATCACTTGCCTCAGCATAGCACCAATGCCTAGGACCTGCCATATACCTCAATGTAGCCATAGGCAAATAGGGAGATGCCAAAACCCAGGCTTCCCATCTGCCTCACTGCAGTCCCAGGTTAACAAGCAGGCACCAGTGCTGGGACTAACCCCTCACTCGCTTCCCCACAACATGCCTCAGAGCAGAAACAGGTAAGTTGCTAGACCACTGTAGACTACAAACATGTTAGCCATCCCAGGCGCCACCCCACTTTCTCAGTATAGCACCAGCCATAAGGGTCCTTTACAGAGCTCAGGGAAGCACCTGGGCAGCAGCAGGCAAACAGACATGACCTACAGCCCCAAGGAAAAAAAAAAGGTTTGGGACAGTACCCCATCTGCCCCAGGAGCAAAGCTAAAATTTAAAAGTAAGGAAAAAGAAGGCACAGAGCCAAGACAGCAGAGTAAAATGAGAGACTTGTCTGAGCTCTCCCCCAAACCCCTCCAAATACCAGTAAAAAAATTTGTTTTTTGTCTTAACAAACACTAGAGCAGCAGAATCCACAATCTGACAGAGTGAAACAAATTTCTAGCCCAATACAACCTGGAAGGTCAACAGAAAAGGAATGTTGCACCAGGCTGAGAGAGGAACACAATCCAGTGCAAATTACATCAGTATAGAAAGGGCACCAGAGAACCCAGAGAAGGCCTCAGAGGACTGAATTACTGGCAGGTGTGGCAGTTTTCAGACTTCTCAACCCACAAACACCGCCAACAACTTAAATAGTTAGAAGGAAAGGGCCATTGGACCAGGGTGAAAAAAAAGGATGGTCCAACTTCAGCCCTGGGGGTATGGCAGCTGATAAGATGATCATAGTGGGATTATAGGGATCTCTTTGTTGGAACTGAGGCAGGGCTATCTTGCTTTCCCATATTTGGATTTGGGTTGTAGACCTGGGTGGCAGTCCTGAGGCAAGAAGGAGTGCTGGCATGGTAGGAGCTTGTGGAGGCAGTTGAGAGGCAATCCTGCTCACAGTTCCAAGACAGAAAAGAGTGCTTGTGGTCACTCACAGATCAGAACACAGATCAGGAGAGGAGTAAACACGTCTCTTTTGATCATACCACCTTGAAAGAACTGAAATTTTACAGATCTCTAGAAGTATCTATGAAAACAGCTACTACAAAATCCTGGAAGTTTGGGACAGTGCACCCTCCATACTGGAAGGAGAATCCTAGCTTAACAGAGAATTAAAAATTCAAGTAATTGACTGGGAAAATAAGCAAACAGTGGGAAAAACTCAGACTATAGAATCTTAATTTGGTGACAAAGAACATTAAAACATAAAACCAGGAGAAGACAACAAAGTCAAACTACATCAAAAGCCTCTAAGAAAAGTATGAGTTCGTCTCAGGTCAAGGAGAAAGACAAAAAAAATTTCAAAAATCAAGTAAGAGAAGTAGAAGAAAAAAATTCAGAAAAGAAAATTCAAAAAAGAATTCAGAAATGAGAGTGATGCAAGAAAATCATGAAAAATGAGTCAACAGATTGTTAAAGGAGAAGCAAAAAAAAAAAATTCTGAAGAAAATCACAACTAAAAAAATAGAATAACCTAAATAACAAAAGGGGTCCAAAAAGTCAAAGAGAAGAAGAATGCCTTAAAAAGCCACAGTGGTCAAATGGAAAAGGAGGTCCAAAATTTCACTGAAGAAAATAATTCCTTAAAATTTAGAATGTAGCCAAAGGAAGCTAACAGCTTTATGAGAAAAAAAGAAATTATAAAACAAAAACAAAAGAAGTTTTAAAATGGAAGACAATGTGAAATACCTCATTGGAAAACAACTGACATGAAAAATAGATCCAGGAGAGATAATTTTTAAAATTATTGGACAACCTGGAATCCCATGATCAGAAAAGGAGCTTCGACATCATCTTTCAAGAAATTATCAAGGAAAATTGCCGTGATGTTCTGGAACCAGAGGGTAAAATAGAAATTTACAGAATCCACCAATCACCTCATGAGAGAGATTCCAAAAGGAAAAATCCCAGGAAAATTGTAGCCAAATTCCAGAGTTCGCAAGTTAAAGACAAAATACTGTAAGCAACCAAAAAGAAACAATTCAAATATTGTGGAAACACAATCAGGATAATATAAAATTTAGTTAAGGAATTGGAGAGCTTAGAATATGATATTCCAGAGGTCAAAGGAGCTAGGATTAAAAGCAAGAATCACCTACCCAGCAAAAATGAATACAATCCTTCAGAAGAAAAAAGAATGAATATTAAATGAAATAGGGGACTTTCAAACATTCTTGATGAAAAGACCAGAGCTGAATAGAAAATGTGACTTTCACATATAAGACTCAAGGAGGCATGAAAAAGGTAAATAGGAAGGAGAAATCATAAAGGACCTTTTGAAGTTGAACTGTTATCATTCCTACATGGAAAGATAATATTTGTATTATTGTAATGTAATATTATATATAATATAATATTGTAATATAATAATGTAATATTGTAATATGTAATATACATGAGACCTTTCCCAGTGTTAGGGCAGTTGGAGGAAAATATATATATATATATATATATATATGTGTGTGTGTGTGTGTGTGTGTGTGTGTGTGTAATGAAAGAGAGTGGGCACAGGGCAAGTTAAATATAAAGGGATGATATCAAAAAAATAATATTAAGGAGTAAGAAAGGAATGTACTGGGAGAGGGAGAAAGGAAGAGGTCAAATGGGGTAAATTATATCACATAAAAGAGCCCAGAAAAAGCTTTTTCTGGAGAAGAGGGGAAAGGTTAGAGGGAATGAGTGAACCATATTCTCCTTGGATTTTATTTAAAGAGGAAATGTCATAAACACCCAATTGGTTATGGAAATATTTCTTACCCCCCAGGAAAGTAGAGAGGGAGGGAATAGGAGGGGGATGACATAAGGGAGGGCAGATTAGGGGAGGAGTAATCATAAGCAAACAGTTTTGAGAAGGGACAGGGTCAAAAGAGAGAAGAGAATGGACAGAGAGTGGGACAGTATGGAGGGAAATATATTTAGTCTTTCACAACATGAATATTATGGAAACGTTTTGCATGAGTACACATGTATAACTTATATGGAATTCCTTGCTTTCTCAGTGAGGTTGGGTAGGGAAGGAGGAAGGGAGAGAATTTGGAATTTAAAGGTTTTTTTTTTTTTTCCGATTAGACTTGCTTTTCAGATTGCTTTATTTAAGAGTTGGAAGATGAAAGAGATGTGGAACTAACAAACAGCAAACTTCCCAACTTCCCTCCACCCATTCCCCTCAAAAAAATCTGTTTATGAATCTCTGAAATATTGATCCCATCCTTCCCTGTTCCTAAATACCCCCAGGATACAGAGAGCTTAATCGTCCAACTCCCAGACCCTAAAAAAATTTGTTGGTTTCCTCATCTCTAGTCTCTCACCTCCTCTGCCCAAGGATGGGCTAAGCCCTTCAGTTTGAATGCATGGTAGAGCCCAGAGGGGTAACAGGGAGAGAGGAAAATGCATCCCCTCTGTGAAAGGAGGTGGGGAATAGAGAGTGGTGAAATGAGGGCCTCCATAACTGGGATGACTGAACGGAGGGCCTGGAGCTAGGGGAAAAGGCATAGGTCCACCAGGGAAGGAACCAGCTGCCTCAAAATCTTCTCGGGGTGAATTGCTATAGCTGCGTTTGCCCTTCTGACGCCGGTTACAGAACCAAACTCGGACAACATCTTTCTCAAGACCCAGCTCCTCAGCAATATTGCTGATCTGCTGAAGTGTGGGCTTGGGTCACCGGAGAAACATTGTTTCCAAGTTTCCCCGAATTCGATTCTCAATGCTTGTATGCTTCCTCTTTCTGGCTTGTTGGAGGACTGTCTCAGCCTTGCACAGCTCCTGAAGGTGGTCATTGTCATCCGCAGCTTCTAGCCACTTCTGTAGCAGAGGTCGGAGCTTACACATATTCTTGAAGCTGAGCTGTAGTGCCTCAAACCGACAGATGGTGGTCTGGCTAAAAACCTCGCCAAAGAGAGCCCCCAAGGTGATGCCCACATCAGCCTGGGTATAACCCAAAGTGATCCTCTTCCGCTTTAGCTCCTTGGCAAACTGCTCCAGTTCCTCTGGGGAAGGGGTCTCCTGTGGCTGCTCATCTCCACTCTCCACCAGCTCAATCCTGGTGACTCGAGCAGTGGCGCGGGGCTCTGGAGAGCTGCCCTCGTAAGGGCTCTCTACCCCGGGACCGGCATCGCCGTAGGGGACCGCGATCTCCTGAGCAGGCTGAGCCATCACTCCCACACTGGGCTGAGGTTCACAGTAGACACCCCCTCCCCCATATGTACAAGGGGTGGTATGGGGCCATTCCCCACCCGTCGGGTCCCGGTCCAGTTCCAGCCCCGCCGGATGGGCCTTGAAAGCCTGACCAATTCTACATAGGCTCAGAAACTCCGGCCCCGCCACCTCCCGGGGGTGGCGAGAAATATTCAGGAGCCAGATGTCCGGCCATGTGGAAATAGGTCACCCCGACCCAGGGGTTTTAAGGACTGGAATTTAAAGTTTTAAAAACAAATGTTAAAAATTGTTTTTACATGCAACTGGGAAATATGATATACAGGCAAAGAGATATAGAAATCTATCTTGCCCTACAGAAAAATAGAAGGGAAAGTGAATCAAAGAAGGGGAAGATGATAGAAAGGAGGGCATATTGGAAGAAGGAGTAATCAGAATGCACATCACCTTGGGGTGGGGGGAGGGAAGAAAAGGGGAGAAATATTTCAAACTTAAAATGTTCTAGAAGTGAATGTTGGAAACCAAAAATTAATAAATATACAAAAATAAGAAAAAGCATATGACCATAGAAAGTTATTACCATAACAGAAGATCAGGACACATTCAGAGGAGGACAACAATGTTAAAACAGCTATGGGCAAAGCCAAAAAAAAAAATGAATTTCACCCAAGCCCAAAAAGAACTCCTAGAAGGGGTCAAAATGGAGTTTAAAAATCAAATAATAGAGGTAGGAGAAAAATTGGGAAAAGAAGTGAGAGTGATTCAAGAAAATCATGAAAAAAGAGACAACAGTTTGGAAAAATAAAACAACTCCTTAAAATGTAGAATTAGCTGAATGTTAAAGGAGATACAAAAATCCACTGAAGAGAAGAACTCCTGAAAAAATAAATAGGCTAAATGGAAAAGGAGATACAAAAGCTAATGGTAGAAAATAATTCCTTAGAAATTTGAATCGAGGGGCGGCTAGGTGGCGCAGTGAATAGAGCGCCGGCCCTGGAATCAGAAGGACCTGAGCCGCCTCCGACACTTAATCCATACAAACAAAAAAAAAACCTAGCCGTGTAACCTTGGGCAAGTTACTTAACCCCAATTGCCCTAAAGAGGCGGATAGGTGGCGCAGTGAGTAAGAGCACCGGCCTCGGAGTTTAGATGACCCGAGATCAGATCCGTCCTCAGAAAATGAGCACCCACGCATAAATAATGACTAGCCGTGTAACCTTGAGCAAGTTACTTAACCCCAATTGCTTTTAAAAAAATAAAAAAAGAAAGAAATTTGAATCAAGGAAGTAGAATCTGTAGTTGTGATTTGTTCTTTATTCTCAAAGAGGACCATGACATCACGTATATGATGCCATGACTTGCAAGTGAATTGGATAATAGTGAGGGAGGACTATGCAATGTCACCAGCCTCACTTTCTCCTCCAGAGTCATTTGGAGCCAGTGGTCAGATATGGATCAGAACAACTGGAGATAGCCCAGGATGCAGTGGGAGACCTTGTTCTTTTTAAGCTATTTCCTAGTTCTCACTTTGCCTGAAGCAACACCCATTCAGTGATAAGGGCTCTTTAAGAAGTGAGCTAGGAGATTGCCCCTTTAATCTAAAAAAAAAAAAGGTAAAGAAAAAAATGAAATCAAACTCAAAGAGGGAGACTCTCAAGGCTATTTCTAGCAAAAAAAAAGGAAGGAAGGAAGGAAGAAAGGAAGGAAGGAAGGAAGGAAGGAAGGAAGGAAGGAAGGAAGGAAGGAAGGAAGGAACAATTACTATTTATATTCACTCTGAGCCATCAAGGCCCAAAAAATAATCATTAATAATGATTAAAATAGTCATCTGCTTTGGCAGAGACCTATTGTTGGCTAATCAATGAGAGCTAAAGTAAATTAGAAGTGGAAGTTAATGATTCTATGAGACATCAAGAATCATTCAGACAAAATTAAAAGCATGAGAAAAATCAGATGAAAATGTAAAATATCTCCTTGAAAACTGACCCAGGGGCAGCTAGGTGGCACAGTGAATAGAGCACCGACCCTAGAGTCAGGAGGATCTGAGTTCAAATCTGGCCTCAGACATTTAACACTTACTAGCCATGTGACCTTGGGCAAGTCACTTAACCCCAATTGCCTTGCCTTCCCCTCTCCAAAAAAAAAAAAAAATACCTGGAAAATAATGAAAGAGAGAGAATTTAAGGAAGACCTAGACATCATACTTCAAAAAATTATCAAAGAAAACTGCCATGATATCCTAGAACCAGAAGGCAAAATAGACATTGAATGAATCCACTGGTTAATACATTAAAAACAGGTGAGATTTATTCCAGTAATGCATCAATGGTTCAATATTTGCAAAACTATGAGCATAACTGACCATATCACAACAAAGCCAAAAGAAATTGTATAATTATCTCAATAGATGCTATAAAGACTTTTGATGAAACACAGCACCCATTCATATTAAAAACAATTAAAGAACATATGAATAAAGGAAACTTTCCTAAAAAATAATAAATAGTTTCTATCTGTAAGCATTATGTGTAATGGAGATAAGCTAGAAGTCTTCTCAATAAGAACAGGGTAAAACAAGGAGGTCCATTATCACTACTGTTATTTAATATTATACTAGAAATGTTAGCTATAGCAATAATAGAAGAAAAGCAAAGTCAAGGAATTATAATAGGAAATGGGGAAATAAGACTATCACTCTTTGCATGTGATATGATGGTATACTTAGAAAATCCTAGAGAAACAATTAAAAAACTACTTGAAGTAATTCACAACTTTAGCAAAGTTATAGGATATAAAATAAGCCCACATTAATTATTGGCATTTCTGTGTATTACCAACAAAGCCCAGCAGCAAGAGACAGAAAGAGAAATTACATTAAAAATAACTGTAGACAATATAAAATATTTGGGAGTCTACCTTCTAAGACAAACCCAGAAACTATATGTACACAATTAAAAAACACTTTCTACACAAATAAAGTAAGATCTAAACAACTGGACAAATATCAATTGCTCATGAGTTGGATTAGCGAATATAACAAAAATTACATCCTACCTAAACTAATTTGCTTATTCAGTGCCATATTAATCAAACTACCAAAAATTTATTTTATAGAGCTAGAAAAAATAACAAAATGCATCTGGAAAACAATAGGTCAAGAATATCAAGAGAATTAATGAAAAAATGCAAAATAAGGTGGCCTAGTCATACCAGATCTCAAACTATATTATAAAATCAGAATAATCTAAACTATCTAGTAATGGTCAAGAAACAGAGTGGAGGATTAGTGGAATTGATTAGGTACACAAGACACAATACTAAATGACCATAATAACCTAGCATTTGATAAACCCAAAGACCCCAGTCTCTGGAAAAAGAACACACTTTGACAAAACTACTGGGAAAACTGGAAAACGATATGGCAAAAACTAGGTATAGACCAACAGCTTACACTATATACCAAGATAAGATCAAAATAGATACATGATTTAGGTATGAAGAACGATACCATAAGCAAATTGGGAGAGAAAGGAATAGTTTATCTATCATATGTATGGAAAGAGGAATAAGTTATAAACAATCAAGAGACAGAGACCCTTATGAAATATAAAATAGATAACTTTGATTATATTAAATTAAGAGGCTTTTGTACCACAAAAGCAACACAGTCAAGATTTGAAAAGCAGAAAGCTGTGATACAATCTTTACAGCAAGTATCTTTGATAAAGACCTCATTTCTAAAAGATATAGGGAACTGAGTCAAATTTATAAGAATACAAATCATTTCCCAAATGATAAATGGTCAAAGACATGAATAGGCATTTTTTTCAGTTGAAGAAATAAAAGCTATGTATAGTCAGATGGAGAAATGCTCTAAATCATTTTCCTTTAGAGAAATGCAAGTTAAAAGAACTTTGAGGTACCACTTCACTCATAAAAAATTGGCAAATGTGTCAGATAGGAAAATTATAAATGTTGGAAAGGATGTGAGAAAATTAGGACACTAATGCACTGTTGGTGAAGTTGTGAATTGATCCAACCATTTTGCAGAACAATATGGAACTATGCCCAAAGGACAATCAAAGTGTGTATGTGCTTTCATGTAGCAATTCCATTACTGGGTCTGTATCCCAAGAAAACCATAAAAAAGGGAAAAGGACCTACATGTACAATAATATTTATAGCAGCTCTCTTTGTGGTGGTCAAGAACTGGAAATTGAGGGGATGCCCACCATTTGGGGAATGGCTAAAGAAAGCTGTGATATATGAATGTAATGGAATACTACTGTGCAATAAGAATGATGAGCAGGCAAATTTCAGAAAAACCTGGAAAGATTTACGTAAATTGATGCTGAGTGAAATGAGCAAAACCAGGAGAACATTGTACACAGTAACAGCAACATTATGTGACGATCAACTATGAATGACTTAGTTCTTCTCAAAAATACAATAATCCAAGACAATTACAAAGGATTTAAAATGCAAAATATCCACAACCAGAGAAAAAGTTGATGGACTCTGGATTCAATTGAAGCATGATATTTTAACTTTTTAAAAATATTTTTTCATACTTTTTCTTTTCCTTTTGGTCTGTTTCTTCTTTTATAACATGACTAATACAGAAATATGTTTTATATGATTGCACATATATAAGCTATATCAAATTGCTTATCATTTTAGGAAAAGGGGAAGGGAGGGAGGAAAATCTGGGACTCAAAATTTCATAAAAATGAATGTGGAAAATTGTCTTTATGTATAATTGGAAAAATAAAATACTATTTAAAAAGTACAGATGAATCTTGTATAATTTTACTCTGCCTTACCTTTATATCATTACTACAACATTGGAAAGGTACTGGACTGGGGTGAGAGCTATTTTTCAGTTTTTTCCTTGTTTCTTGGATTGTCGTGGCCAATGAATTTCTATGTTTAAACTCTTGGACTATCACTCCCCACCAAACATATGTAAGAAGTTAAATATTTAGCACAACGCTCTTTACTACTAAATAAATAATTGTTATAGGTAACAAGCTACATAGGTCACATTCATAGAAAACAAAGTCATAGAAACCATACTATTAGTGTTGTCTCTCCATATGTGACTAGGTTGGTCCTTGGAAAGCAGAAATAGTTTAAACTCTTACAGTTATTAATTCTATATCTTATAGGAAAAAAATGAGGAGGTACAAGAAGGCTGATCAACCTGGCCTAGGTTATATGACTAGATAGAGTAATATGCAGGGAGCCCAGGTTTCCTGACTTATAGCCCAGTTTTCTTTCCCTTATACTATACCCCATCTGGGTGGTGGTTGAGTGGGGAAGTAGTCTCTTTTTTATAGGTTTACTGAATAATCCTCTGTGACATCAATTCTGCAGAAGTAACAATTGGTATGTGTTTAAGCTATTAACAGCATTGCAATTCTCCTCAACAAAAACATTAGTGAAAAGAAACATAAAATGTTCCTCTTTTTCACATTTTAAAACATATTTGCTTTATTCCATGATTACCAAAGTCACAGTCACATGCTGTGTTTTGAAGAGCTTCTGTTGTAATATATATATATATATATATACACACACACTGGGAAATGTCATGGTGTCATTCTTTACCTAATATACTGAAAAACAACAATGAGGGTATTCACTGGTATCATCAGTAACATAGATCTCCTTTGTGATTTCCCAGTTTGCTACTAAATCAGGAGTCACATTTTATAAGCTTGATTTGGATATAAATTTTAAAGCAACATACCCCCCTCCACAGCCAATTAATTATTACAAATGCAAAATGTTATTGCTTTATACTTAAGTCATGTCAATAAGTTCAATAATTCAGCATGCTGTCTGGATACTTCAGCATCTTTACAGTGACCTGGATGGAGGTAAAGAAGTTTGTTTGCAAAATTTGCAGATGAGAGACAACAACTGAGGTAGATACAGAACCACATAACTGCAGAGCTATAAGGAGACTAGATAACATTTTCTAGACAGGCCTCTCATTTTGCAGATAAGGAAAAAGATCTGTGAACAACAAGAGATATCTTTTGTCTTTAACGTAAACTAATGAAGTCATCAGTCTCACTCTCTTTCAGAATCATTGTAGTTCAGTGGCAAGACAGAAGTCGGGACAATGGATGCTAGCCTTGAATGCAATGGATGACCTCAGGGTCTTTGGTCTCCTCTGTCTTTTTCAATTTTAGTTTCAGAGATGGGAGTCCCAACCCACAATGCCTATTTCCACCATCTTCATGGCCAATTGAAACAAAATATTCACATCTGCCCACCTCCGGGGAAGTCTTCACATGCTTTTTCTTCACAAATGATTGTGCCCTCAATGCAGCTTCTGCAGCTGAGATGGAACAAAATACCGATCAGTTCTGTGCCAGTTGTACTAATTCTGGCTTAACAATTAACACCAAGAGAACAGAAGTTCACCAGCCAGCACCATATCATCTATACATAGAATCAGTGGTTATTGCAAATGGAGAAATTTTAAATGCTATAAATAAATTCACTTACCTTGGCAGTATGCTTTCCAGGGATGTACACACAGATGGTGAGGTTTATTCATCCTTTGTCAGAGCTAGCATAGTATTTGGAAAGCTAAAAAAAATGTGTGGTAGAGAAGAGGTCTTAGGCTACCTACCAAACTGAAGATCTACAGGGCCATTGTGCTGTTATGGTTATGGGATTTAAAGATCTTCCATGTCCCTTGAATTTACTGACATAGCAGGAAGAGGTGGGGCAAGAGGAAGCAGAAGCCAAGCTGGAGTGTCTGCAGTGACTGGCAGCCAAGGTGTGAAGGGGAAGGCACAAACTTCTTTTTTGAGCCAGCCAGAAATTTTGCTAAGGACTCCTGCTGAGGACTGCCAGGGACAGGAATTTCAGGGGGCCAGAGCTACCGGGAGCATGCTTCCTGGATGCTGATCAGTTGCTGTGAGTGGGGAGAGGAGGACTTTTGCCTGAGTCAGCCTGTTCTGTTTTGAAGGCTTAAGAATGTGGGTGTTCCTTCAAGAAATTCTCAAGGAAAACTGCCCTGATGTTTTAGATCCAGAGGGCAAAATAGAGGTTGAAAGAATCCACCGATCACCTCCTGAAAAAGACCCCAAAAAGAAAACTCCCAGGAATATTATAGCCAGGTACCAGAATCCCCAGATCAAGGAGAAAATACTTCAAGCAGCCAGGAAGAAACAATTTCAATATTGTGGAAACACAATCCAAATAGCCCAGGACCTGGCGGCTTCTACACTGAGGGATCGAAGGGCATGGAATATGATATTCCAGAGGGCAAAAGAACTGGGAATGAACCCAAGGGTCACCTACCCAGCAAAACTGAGTATTTTGTTTCAGGGGAAAATATGGTCATTCAGTGGAATAGAGGACTTTCAAGCATTCTTGAGGAAAAAACCAGAATTGAATAGAAAATTTGACATCCAGACACAAGAAGAAGAGATGCCTGAGAAGGTAATCAGGGAAAAGAAATCAAAAGGAACTTATCAAAGTTGAACTATTTACATTCCTATATGGAAAAGCAATATCTGTGACTGATGATATCTTTCTCACTATGAAAATAATGGAAGAAGGGGGGTGGTCATATGAATACATATGTGAATGTGTGTGTATATGGTTACAGTTATATATGGATAGAGGGCATAGGTTGAATTTGTTGGGAAGGGAGAATACTCAAGGGATGAAATTATGAGGTGAGAGAGGAAAGTGGCAAGAGGAGATGGGGAGAGACAGGGTAGTGTAAACTATGCCATGCAGAAGAAGCAAGGGGAAGTGGTTGCAAAAGAGGGGGAGAATAAGGAAGGCTAAAAAGGCAAAACCACATTCAAATTGAATTTGGTTCAGGGAGAAAATGACATACATACTAAATGGGATATCTCAACCTGCAGCAGGATAGGGGGAAGGGGGATGAGAGGAGGGATGATGGATGGGAGGGCATCCTTGGGGTGAGGGGAGGTTGGAAGTACCCACTATAGAAGAGGGACAGGATCATGTAGGGAATGGACCAGGTGGGGGTGGGATGAGTGGGAGGGAATTATAAGCAGCCTTCTACAATATATCTACTATGATAATGTTTTGCATAGCTAGACATGTACAACATATACTGAATTACTTATCTCCCCAGAGGGAATGGGTGACAAGGGAGGAGGGAAATGGATCTGAAATTCGAGGTCGTAACATTAAATGTTTCAAATATATATAAATACTATTATTAATACTCTTTTGCTTGTAATAGGAGATAAGATGTGCAGGCATTGGGATGCAAAGACTCACCTTCCTCTAATGGAAAAGTCGATGGGGGTATGGGAGAAGGTATGGGAGAGAGCAGATTGGAGGAAGCGATATCTTGTGGGATTACTGTTCTGGGAGGTTGGGTAGGGGAATAATGGGGGGGAAATGATTGTAACTCAAAATCTGGTGGAAATGAATGATGTAAAACAGAAGTTAATAAAGCATTTGTTTAAAAAAAAAAGAATGTGGGTGTTTACTACATTAACTACATGTTCCAACTTCATAACTACTATGATGGCTTTGACTTTCTGGTTTTGGGACTGAGTTTTCTGGTATATGAATAAATGTTATAACTTTATTCCCCATGTGGAGAGCCTGGTATATTTTGTGATTAATAACCATATTAGCATATTTATAGTTACCATAGGCACTGTGAATGCCGCATTGTTGATACATGTGCTGATCTTATTGTTGTATGCCTGTGAAACCTGGAGAGTATAGCAATGCCATGCCAGAAAATTGAATCACTTCCATTTGAATTGTCTTATTCTGAAGATTCTGAAGATCACATGGCAAGATAAGGTACCAGACACTAAGGTTCTTTCTCTATTTGAATTATCAAATATTCAAACTCTACTACCAAGAACACAATTTCAAAGGGCTGACCACATTGTTCAAATGCCAAATGTATGTTTGCCTTGAATACTATTTTACAGAAAACACATAAGGCAGGTACTCACTTGGTGGTCAGAAGTAGTAATACAAGACTCTGGTATTGATCATGAGACATAAGGGGCACTGCCACAGGATTATCCAGCATAGCATGCCCACATCAAAGATGGCACTATGCTCTATGAGCAAAGCAAAATTACAGTAGCTCAAAAGAGAAATGAGATGCTCAAATCTAGATGTATCACTCTCTCAAATGGTCATACAAACTATTTGTAGCTGATCTGTGGTAGAGGCTTCCAAGTTCATATTGGTAAGATCAGTCACAGCCAGACACTGTACATTAACCCCAACACTGTGATATCATTTTGGTCCTCTTCAAGTACAAAGGACAAATAACAAGGAAACAGATGTCTAATAACATATTCCATTCAAGGCCACCCTATAGGACTTAAGACTAGATTCTGGAGCTTTAACTTCTTGTTTTTCACTACATGAGTGACAATTTGATATAATTAAGGTCCAAAAGAAATTCAGGCACTCAAATGGCCAGGTCAAAACAAATGATGAAATTTAGCAAAGATAAATATAAATACCTGAATTTAGTTTTTAAAATTAAATCACTTTAAATGTAAGTTGTAGGAAATAGAGCTTGGTAGCATCATATGAATTATTTTCTCAACAAAATTATAAATTCCTAGAAAACAGAATCATCTTTTTTAATGTTTTTACCCTCATCTCCTCCACTTACCACAATCCTAAAGCCTCACACAGTGCTATCTAGGTATTCAACAAATATTTTTAAATGAATAAGTGGATGAACAGGGAAAATGAAAGATATTAACTACATTAGGTTTTCTACTATAATTAAAATTATGTTGGGCATATTCTTCTAATTTTGTATCCAGTTTCAGTACAAATTCCTGAAATATAGAGCACAAGCAAAAATTACAACCAATTTTTATAGTCTTTATTACTAGACATGCTATTTCTAATCTTTAGCTTCCTTCATTCATCTCATCCCATCTTCCTTCATTCATCCAGTGATCAGGGTTGGAAAATCTAGGTTAATGCTCTTTAGGAAATCTGGTTTCTCTACCTGACTCCCTGACGTGTCCATATTATCTCAAAATCTGGAGAGACATAGATGATTAGCCTCCCAGCTTAATTCAGATACTGTATAGCATTTGTCTAGCTACATTCAAACCTAAAGGTATCCTGGGATCCTAGTTTCTTAGGGTTTCCCTGCTGTGCTGGTTATAACATTTGGCTCAGAATTCTCTACTTCATCACCATCATTGCTTGAGTTCCTGGGTTGGGGACTTCACTCTTTGAACCTAGAATTGAAAAGGACAAAAGAAACATACCAAAAACCATTTCACATGGCCTAAGAGAAGTGAAAGGTTACTCTCGAGCCCTTCCCTGCTTATTGTGTGTTAACTGCTGTGATTGAATGAGTCCTTCACAATTAAATGCCACGAAAAAGAGAGAGACTGTCTCAGTTATAGTTTTAAAACACAACCAATTCTGGTCTATGTAGTCAATAGCCATGTTCTTAGCCATGGAGTAAGTCAATGCAGAATGTCAAGGCCTGTAGTGGTCTTCCTGTCTCCCAGAAGCAGGTCTCTGGCTTCTCCTACTTACATACCTCCATTTTAGGTAGTCTTAACATGCACCAAACAGAAATATGAATTAGAATTATAAAAAAGAAAACAGATATCATTCCTTCTGTATTGAAACTATGTTTCTAATTTAGACCACAATCTTCCACTTTTGAGAGGGACCTGAATGAGGAAGAATTAAAATTAGTCCATATTCAAAACAAGATATATCAACAGATTGAATTCACATTTCAATCATTTCCTTTTTTACAATATCATTCAAATGAATCTTTGACTTTTGATAAGATAAGTAAGTTTAATTGATAGGATAAAGAAGCTTAATCTCATGTCTACATGTTTATCATTCAATCTGACCTCCTTTAATGTAGATATGGTTTCATTTTTCCCATTTTATAAAATCATTTCAATGACATTAGAGTAATAGAAAAAAAGTTAATTATTCTGTTACAAATGTAATGGAAAAATAAGTAGGTAATAAAAGTAACCCCCCCAAAAAATACCTCCCAGAAAACATTTAAGATCTAGATTAAATATCTTACACCCCAGCACAAGTCACATGAGGCCTGCATAAAATTCCACAAAATACATCATTCTGTCCTTTGTCACTTTGTTCAAATGAATATATGAACAAATTATCATGCCTTTGTGGTAAGAAACAAAGAAATACAAACAGATGAGTGCTAAAATATTAAAACAAGCATGCTGTTTGAGGTAACTGATGTAGACTAGTCAAAAGAAATGAAAAACAATATTAACACTTTTTTACATTTCAAAGACAAAATTCATTTCACAGACATTTCACATTTATTTATTTATTCCCAAAAATGGTTCCAGTATGGTGAACCTGAGAAGCCAGAGAATTTAAATGTCTACTCAGCTTGAGCTCCCTCACCAATTTCATTGTATTTGAATATTTTTGATGTTCCTGAATTAACCATGTAGTAGACAAGGTTGCTTGTTTTCCTTTCTTGTTTTTATTTGTTCTTTTAGGCTGGGAATGGAAGGAAATAAGCTGTTGTAAAAATCAGTAGCCAAGTAATTGAGCTCTAAGAAGTAAAAGAGAGAGAGAGAGAGAGAGAGAGAGAGAGAGAGAGAGAGAGAGAGAGAGAGAGAGATGATTTAATTAGATCAATGAAATGACTGAAAACTAGATTTCTAGTTATTCTGACTCTTAGTGGGAAGGGAAGGGGAAAAGAATAACCATTTATATAGCAACTACTATGAGGCAGGCTCTATGTTAAGAACTTTTACAAATACTATCTCCTTTGATCACCATAACAAAACTACAAAGTAGGTGTTGTTATTATCAACATTTTATACTTGAGGAAACTGAGGCAAACAGACAAGTAGATCACAGGATCACACAGTTAATAAGTATCTGGGGCCAGATTTTAATTTAAGTCTTCCTTACTTGCTTGCTTCTAACTCTATCCATTGCACCAACTATCTGGATGAATCTAATTGGTTCTCTGGAAGCTGATTTGTCTTTCCATGTTAGTCTATTACTATAACTGTGTGCAGGAGTGGGAGGAGGAGGAAGGGTGGAAAACTTTAATTCAAAGTATTCGATTCAGTGATCGCTTATAAACACAGGTCTTATTATTTCAATGCAAACTTTTTTTAGTCTATATTGTTTGATCCTTCATACACAATAGCTGCTTCCATAGCAATTCACAAACTCTGTCTCTCTACTTGTCCCTTGATTTGCCCAGAGTACTTTCAAACTAATGTTCTATAATATTTTTAATTTTTTCCTTTCCTTTTTTTTTTGGTTTCATTAATTTACATGTTGGGTTGTGGTGATATGACCCTTTCTAGATTATTTGGTGGAAGGAAACAGATTGGTGCATTTTTTTGTCTTTATTAATTTGTTTAATTTTAGTTTACAAAATTCAGTTCCACAATCCCTTGATTTTCAAATTTTCTCCCTCTCTCTTTCCTCCCCCTCCCCCACTGCCCATGGCAACATGCAATCAAGTATAGGATCTGCAAATGCTTTCACATTAGATATTAGTCAGGTTATGAAAAAGGATGGTAACTGATGGAATGAACAATGGGAAAGAGGAAACAAAACCAAAAAAGAAAAAGTAGTTTGCTTCAGTCTGCATTCAAACTCTGTTCTTTCTAGTACTTTCTCTGAATGTAGACATCTCTTTCCATCATGAGTCTTTTGGAGTTGTCTAATAACTATGCATTGCTGAGAAGAGTTCAGTCTATCAAAGTTGGTCATCACACATATGTTGTGTCTGTAATAGTGTACAAATTTCTCCTGGTTCTGCTCTTATCACTCACTATCAGTATATATAAGTCTCTCCAGGTATATATGAAGTCCATCTGCTCCTCATTTCTTATAGCACAATAGAATTTCATTACATTCATATACCACAACTTGTTCAGCCATTCCCCAATTGATGGGTATCCCCTTAATTTCCAATTCTTTGCCACCACAAAAAGAGCTACTATAAATATTTTTCTACATAGGGGTCTTCCTCCCACTTCTATGATCTCTTTGGGATACAACCCTAGAAGTTGTATTGCTGGGTCAAAGGGTATGGAAATATTTATAGCCTTTTGGGCATAGTTCTAGATTGCTCTCCAGAATGGTTGAATCAGTTCACAACTCTACCAACAATGCATTAGTTTTCCAATTTTTCCACATCCTCTCCAGCATTTGTCATTTCCTGTTTTGTCATCTTAGCCAATCTGAAAGGTGATATGTGGCACCTCAGAGTTGTTTTGATTTACATTTCTCTATTCAATAGTAATTTAAAGCATTTTTTCATATGCTTATAGATATCCTTAATTTCTTCCTCTGAAAATTGCTTGTTCACCTCCTTTGATCATTGATCAATTGGGGAATGACTTGTATTCTTATAGATTTGACTTAATTCTTTGTATATTTTAGAAATGAGACTTTTATAAGAGACACTGATTGTAAAAATTCTTTCCCAATTTCCCACTTTCCTCTTAATCTTGGTTACATTGGCTTTGTTTGTACAGAAGCTTTTCTTCTGTTTGTACAGAAGCTTTTCAATTTCATGTAATCAAAATTATCTAGTGCACATTTTATAATATTCTTTAATTCTTGTTTGGTCATAAACTCTTCCCTTCTCCATAAATCTGACAGGTAAACTATTCCTTGCTTTTACAGATTGCTTACAGTATCGGCCTTTATACCTAGATCATACACCCATTTAAATTTTATTTTGGTATACAGTGTTAGATAGTGATCTGTGTCCAGTTTCTGCCATACTATATTCCAGTTTTCCCAGCTGTTTTTGTCTGATAGTGAGTTCTCATCCCCAAAACTGGGATCTTTGAGTTTATCAAACAATAGATTACTATAGCCATTGACTGCTGAGTCTTGTGTACCCAATCTATTCCATTAATTGACTACTCTATTCCTCAGCCAGTACCAAGTAGTTTTGATTACTGCTGCTTTATTATACAGATTAAAATATGGTATGGCTAGGCGACCTTCCCTAACATTTGTTTTCATTAATTTCATTGACATTCTGGAACTTTTCTTCCAAATGAATTTTGTTACTATTTCTTCCAGCTCCATAAAGTAATTTTTTGGTAGACTGACTGGTATGGCATTAAATATGTAATTTAATTTAGGTAAAATTGTCATTTTTATTATATTAGCTCAACCCAGCCATGAGCAGTCAATTCTTTTCCAATTAGTTATATCTGACTTTATTTCTGTGAAATGTGTTTTGTCATGTTGGTGTTTTACTCTGTAAATCTTAAGTATTATAAAATTTTATTTATTGTGAAAACCAAATTTAAAAAATTCACTGGGCGAAGGATCTGAAATTTGTGTCAGTTCCCTAGGGCTGGGGGAAGGAGGTCCTAAGTTAGAATAATGACAACTCATTGGTAAAGGCTCATTCAACATATATGAACAATGAGTAAAGCAAGGTGAAGTCTGGGAAAGGAGACCCCAGTGATCCATTTCAAAGAAGAAGTTAAGGAAGCCTGAAAAGGAATGTCATGCTTGGAGCAACATAGTGGGTTCCCTGGCAGGAAAGATGATAGGTATACTAAATGGGACTCCAAGGCTTCATGAGGGGGATTTCATAATATCAACCTTGGGTAATAGCGTAATAAGCCATACAACTTTGATGTCAGGGAGCATCATCCATGAACTTAGCTAAAGAGTTTCCTTCAAAACAACTTGGACAAAGAAGAAAGGTCATGGAGAGGAAGGAAAATATTTTAAAGAAGCATGGAGCCTCTAAATAACAAAGAAAATAGGTAAAATGAGTATTCCACATCCGGATGGGTAGCCTGAAAGGGAAGAATCCTTGGGAAGACCAGAGGAGGAAGGATTGTGGGGAAAATGATTTATTTTATTGTTCAGGAAAAAAAATATCATGTTGTTTAAATCTAACCTTATATAATTAAAGGTTTTCCATATCCAAAATGTCCCTGACCCAAGTAACTTTCTAGCCATTCTGGTGGTGATGGCTACATGGTATTTTGGGTTCCACCAAGTCCTGTATCCACCCAAAGCATTCTTGTTTTGAATTACCATACCCAAAACTTGTGATAGGTGCACTCAAGCTTTTATTTTGAGTCTGCTTGTGTTTTCGCCTCACCTAAATTTTATTGAACAGTTTACAGTTATTTATCTCTATCGCAATTCACCTTGCTTTCAAGTTGCCCTCTAAGCAACTTTGATTAATTGTGTATATGTGGTTCCTGTAAAAGCACCCTTGTTTGAATTCTACATAATGTAAATCTTCCTGAATCTGGATAGGAGAGGAAGGTATATCAATTTCTGACTTCCTCTTTTCTATCAAATTACATAATAAATTTCTTTCCAAAACCATTTCAGATTTTGGGGTTTGTTCTCATGAACAACAAAATGGTGTCAGAATTGGGATTCCCTGGTGGTCACACAGATAAAGCTGAAGGCTCTCTAAAACCATGGAAAATGACTACATCTCTGTGATTCTAGGATTGAGCATGAAAGGAACTGACCAATATGGGATCATATCAAACACAGCCAGAACCTAGTGAGTCCCTTCAGGTTCAGGTCAGATACAGTCCAGGCTTTCACTATATGTGTCCATTAGATTAAGTAAGGGGTTTGTACTTGGTCTTAGTCCAGGGAAAGACTCAGGTAGGGTAAAAATTCATCCAAGACATTCAAATCCCTTTCTTTTTCTTTCTCGCCCTGTCTTTCCTGAAATTTCCCAGGATATCTAGTCTGTGACTGGCCAGTAGAACCCTGTATGTCCCAGTAAACATGGGCTTGAGCTCTGGACACATTCACTTAAGATGACTCTATGTTAGTAAGGGAAACTTGTATTTGGCAGACAGTGAAGTGGATTTGATGGGGACTTCTACTTTTGAAGTTCTCTAGCACCCACAAGTTCTTGTTTATCTTGGAAAAAAGAATCACCTTATCATACACACACACACACACACACACACACACACACACACATACACATACACAAACACACAAACTGCTTTGAGACATCACAGAAAAGGCACTTAGAAGGGTGTCGAAGAGACTAATGAAGTTTCAAAATAGCTCTTCCACTTATATATAATATTACGCAAGGACTTACTGTCACTGACTTTTTGTTTAGACTTTCAGTGGGATAAAAAAAGGGAAAACTAAGATTTTTCTTTTTTTCTACCTTCACAACCCTGCTTAGGTTGAATGTTACAGAGATAAAGCCAGACAAATTAAGGGAAGAAACCTTTTCCTGGTTTGTAGAAATTTAGGGCATTATAAACTAATTAAAGACTAAAAATCATAACTGATATATAATATCTTTACTGTAAATTTCTAAATTATTGTTTAAAGATTTTTGCTAACTGCTAAAATATCTTTGTGGATTTTCTTTGGAGGTTTACAGCTAGGATCAAGATTAAGTGCAAACAGAAAATCCCTCTCTTCCTCCCTGGAAGGCTATAGATATATTGTTCTGTTAGAATGTGATTTTACCTACTAGAGAATAAGCAGAACTGAAACCAGTTTGAAATGATTCAATGGAACTTAATTGTTTAGGCAAACTATGAGCTAAGTCACGTAAGATGAAAGAGACTGTGCAACTTAAGAAATAGAGTTTGGAAGTTAATGAGTATTACATAAGGAAATGTGAATGGGAGAGATTCAATGGAATGTTAGACTAGAATATGACTGGGGAATAAGATGAGATGGACTTAAGAAAGAACCAGAGGTAAAGAGAACTGAGGAATCAGAGTATAAAATGGAAGGTTAGTTTTGATGTTGGTAGGCTTTAATCAATCCATTAGGAGAAAAAAAATGCAAGAGAGATTTAAATAAGTAAAGATAGAAAGAAAATAGGAGGAAAGTTAAAGAAAGTCTTATTGTGTTTTTGCTGACAGTGTAAATAGAGGATTTGAAAGTTAAGGGTTTGGAATTGTGGAAAGAGTTTTGAGAGGGTTTTGTATTCTACTGAGATAAGAAGGATTTGAGAAACTTTTTGGATAAATTTCTATTAGAAATTTCAGGAAAAAAGCATTATTTTGTCAAGTTATAACATTTACCAAATAGAAACCATAGAAATAAATATGCAGCATGGAATTATTTCAAAACAGCATACTAAAATTCTGTCCTTGAAGGGCCATTAGAATGGCATGTCCAGAACCTTATGACATTCAAAATGAGGGAGATAGAAATGTGAGACTGCAACTATGTATCTTTGAAAGTAAGCTAACTGAAAGCAGTGGGATCTAAAATTTAAGGTGCTGAAAAGTGAATAGTTTTTAGGAAAATTGATATTTTAAATGCTATCATCCTGATTGTAAATAGATATTTAATTTGGTTTAGATAATAATTGCAGCTAGCACAGTGCCTGACACATGGTAAATGCTATATAAATGTTAGCTGTTATTATTTTTATTAAATGTAATTACTCTACACTTTTTAAAATGAGATTAGTATAGAATGCCAAACTGATAACATTATAAGATTTAGAGATGGATTTTAATGCATTAATATTATTTTATTAAGAAAAACTGTTTTGTGTTATGTTTTTAAATTATATAATATTGTCTTTGTTATTTTTAGGCTTCTAATTTTTCTTATGTCATGAATTTTGTGTAATAAATGCTGTTAATTTGAAAAAAATATATACTCAAAGGGGATGATACAGTTGTATCATTAGGAAAGCAACTTCTCTTTCTTTTTGTTTGTTTGTTTGTTTGTTTGTTTTTTATAAAGCAATTGGGGTTAAGTAACTTGCTCAAGGTTACACAGCCAGTCATTATTTTTGTGTGGCTGCTCATTTTCTGAGGCCAGATTCGATCCTGGGTCATCCCAATTCCAACACAGGTGCTCTTACTCACTGCACCACCTAGCCGCCCCAGCAACTTCTCTTTCAATCTAGATACTGTTAGTTTATGAATTGAGCTGTTAAAAATATCATCACAATATTTTGCTTTAAAATAGAAAAAGTTTGGGGGATTTTCTTTTGGGGCAGGAGTATAAGATCTCATCAGCCCTGCTGGCAGCATCCTGTAAAGTTCTAAAGCAATGAAATTTTAGAAACTGAGACCATTTTAAATCAAAGTGTGGGGACCTACAAGTTTGTTTATAATGAAGAGTGAGGAGTGAGTTTTAGCTGATATTGTTTGGCGAAAAATAACCTATGAAATAACAATTATGAAACTGTACATGTTATGGCAAAAAAAATGATAAATGTTGGAGAGGAGGTGGGAATGATGGAACACTAATGCATTGTTGGTGGAGCTGTGAGCTAATCTAACCATTCTGGAGGGTAATTTGCAACTATGCCCAAAGATGTGTATACCCTTTGACACAGCAATACCACTTCTAGGGCTGTATCCCAAAGAGATTATAAAAATGTGAAAAAGACCCACATGTATAAAAATATTTATAGCATCTCTTTTTGTGGTGGCCAAGAACTAGAAATTGAGTGAATGCCCACCAATTGGACAATGGTTAACTTGTGGCATATGAATGTAATAGAATATTATTGTGCCATAAGAAACGATGAACAGATAGACATCAGAGAACCCTGGAAAGACTTATATGAACTGATGCTAATTGAGGGGAGCAGAACCAGGAGAACATTATACACAGTACCAGCCACAGTGTGTGAGGACTGATTTTGATAGACAGCCCTTCTCAGCAATGCAAGAATTTAAAACAATTCCAAAGAACACATGATGAAAAATACCAGTCACATACAGAGAAAGAACTATAGAGTCAGAATGCAGAACAAAGCAAACTATTTTTATGTCTTTTTTTCTCTCTCATGATTTTTTCCCATTCATTATAGTTCTTCTTTGCAATATGACTAATGTAAAAATGTCTTTAATAGGAATTTATGTGTAGAGCCCATATCAGATTGCAAGTCATTTTAGGGAGGAAAGGGAGAAGGAGGGGGAGAACATTTAAAACTCATGGAAGTGATTGTTGACAACTAAAAATAAATACTTTAAATAAAAAAAATGAATTGCACATGTTAAATAATGTATTGAACTTACATGTTTGAATTAGCTTAGTAACAATAGACCTCATATTGAAAGATTTTATTTTTGCCTCAGGAGTTAAGAAATAATGTGCAAATCTGTTAGTCTGAGGGCTTAAAGTAGAAAGCATTTTTCTGGAGTTTTGAGTCAAATATCATGTATTCACTGTGTGTTCAGAATGTGGTTATTCTTAATTTATAAATGGTGGATAAATAAGATATCCTTATGCATGCTTATTGTTAACTGTTTTCCCCACATGAGAATAAATAACATAGCCCTAAGCTAAGGATAGTAAAATTTTGCTATTTGAGGTAAAACTTTCTGGAACTGTAATTTGATATTTTTCTGAATTTTTATTTTAGGTAAGATTGTGGGCATTGTCATTTAGCTATTATTATCCCCCATGTTGCACCATGTCCACCAGTCAAGTGAATGCTATGTGCTACCCAAAAGGAGTATGATCTGAGAAAAGCTGATACATGTTTTTTTTTTCCCCCCTTGGAAAGTTGAGGGGACTACCTTTCATAGGCAAAAGTAACCTTCTCTTTGTTCAATTTTCCAATTGTGCTGTTTCCTTTATGAATTGGAAATTTTCTAACCTGATTAATTCTGAACCTTTTTTACCTTATGAATAATGTGGAATATTGCTATATGGTTGGCTGGCAACTATGACTTTTGACTGGAATTAAACAGAGATAATGCTGTTTTGTTCCTTTTACAGCTTATGCCAGGTTATGTGCCCTTGAAGGGACACTCTTGCTATTGTCATAACCATGCCTCTCCTTTTTCCTTTCATAACAAATTTATATAATCAGAGTAGGTAAACTGTATTAGTTTTCATCACTGTAATAGCAATCCATTAATTAACAGATTAATACCAACACATGTCTAAATTACTATAACAGTATGCAAATATTAAATAGCTTAATTATTTTCAAACTGAATTTGGGGTCAACTCAATATCCTAAGCAATTAGGTTAATAAGTTCTTAGGCTTGCCATCCCCTTGCTAATAGTTATATATCCATGTAAGAATAGGTCCTTAAAATATCTCATTCTTTCAGGATGATATGAGCATAGTGTGTATCCTCAAAAGAAAAAAATGTGGGCAGAGTCAAGATGGCAGAGTAAAAGCAGGAACTCATCTAAACCCACCCATAAATTTCATCAGTAAACTCTAAAAAGTTAATCTGGATATATTTTAGAGTAGCAAAATCCATTTTGAGACAGAGTTCAGCAGATTTCCAGGCCAGGAAAGTATGGAAAATCAACTTGTAGTATTGGGGCAGGGGAGCAAAGAGAGCTCTGTGCCGATCACGGAGGCTGCACCAGCACAGACCCAACCATAGTGGAGCCCAGGTGAAGTGACTCACCCACCATAGGCATGATTCCTAGGACCTCTCACAACAGGACTGGTGTCTGTCAGAGCTAAATAAGAGACAAGAGCAGGGCCTGTGGTGGTGGCAACAGCTACTCCTGGGGTTATCAGCCCACAGTTTGGATGTTTAAAAATCACCTTTCTAAACTTCCAGGGGCCAAAATGGCAGAGTAAAACCTAGGTGCTCACATTCCCAACCTTCTTTTTTTACCTTGAAAAACCCAGAGAATATTGCCCTAGGATAAAATCCTGAAATAGTGGAACCAGCTAGAGACTTGGGAGACCTGGAGGAAAGGTGTGACTGTGGCTGTGCTGAGGCTAAAATGCAGGATGGTAGGCATCTCAAAAAGCCCCATCTTAGCCAACCAGTGGGAGATCCTGATCTCTAGGTTGGTGGAGCCAGCAAGCACTATACCAGAACCTCAGGGAAACAAACAAAGCCCTGGCTTTGGCCTCAGTAGGCACTCAGAGGCCACAGCACACAAAGCCAATAACCAGGGCCTTAACTCCCAGCATAAGAAGCATAAGAGTCCTCTCTACCCCAGAAGTAGAGATCCACTTTAAAAGTCAGGAAATAGGTAATCACAGTAAGAAAAAGCTAATTTGAAAAACAAAGACTATAGAATCCTATTACAGTGAGTGAGAAGAATCAAATTTACAAGAGGGATAGCATTGACCCTATACCCACATCTAAAACATCAAAAGGGAATATGAACTGTTCTCAAGCCCAAAAAACATTCTTGAAATGGCTCAAGAAGGATTTTAAAAGTCAAATTAGAGAGGCAGAAGATAAACTGACTAATTATTTTTAAAATGCAATTGGCAAAATGGAAAAAAAAACAACTCCTTAAAAATAAAATTTGTCAAATGGGAAAGGAGGTACAAACTTGAGGAGAAAATGACTCCTTAAAAGTAAAAAACTGAACAAATGGAGATTCGAAAACTGAGGAAAACAATTTGTTAAAAAAAATAGAATTAGGCAAATTGAAGCTAATGACTCTATGAGGCATCAAGAATCAGTCAAAGTCTAAAGAATGAAAAAATAGAAGAAAATGTAAAATATCTCATTGGAAAACTAACTGACCTCAAAAACAGATCCAGGAAAGATAATCTAAGAATTACTGGTCTACCAGAGAGCCATGAGGAAAAAAAAGAGCCTGGACAACATCTTCCAAGAAATCATCAAGGAAAACTGCCTGTCCTAGAACCAGATGGTAAAATGATCATCGAAAGAATCCACTGATCACCTCCTGAAAGAAATCCCATATTGAAAACTCCAAGGAATTCTGTAGCCAATTTCCAGAATTATCAGGTCAAGGAGAAAATATTGCAAGCAACCAGAAAGAAACAATTCAAATATCACAGAACTATAGTCAGGATCACACAAGACCTAGCAGCTTCTACATTAAAAGATCTGAGGGATTGGAATATAATATATTTTAAGGCAAAGGTGTCTATAACCAAGGATTAACTACCCAGCAAAAGTCAGCATAATCTTTCAGGGGGAGAAAGAGAGAGAGAGAGAACAGAAGGGATGGAAGAACCCAAAGAAAGACATGAAGGAAGAAATCTAGCCAGTAAACCCCGAGTAAAATGGGCAGCTTCCAGTCATCAAAATTTACCTTTCTTTGGAGAGGAGAAGATTAAGAGGGAGATAGAGAAGACAAGCTGAGTTATCAAAATGGCTGGGTCCCCATTCAGGCAGCTTGGACTACTTACAAGTTGTGTTTGTCCTTTTTTTCAAAGCAGACCATAACATCAGTGAAATGATGACATGACTTGCAGTTGACTTTGATTTGTGTGAGGGAGGACTGTGCAAGGTCATCAGCATTACTCTCTCCTCCAGAGCCATCTGGGTCCAGTGGCTTTCCAGGGATCTAAACATAGATGATGAGATTGATGCATGCATTCCCAGAGCTAACTCAACATTTGGGAGGTTCTGAAAGAATGTGTGGGAAAGAAAAGGAACTAGGCTGCCTACAAAACTGAAGGTGCATGAAGCCATTATTCTGACCTCATTGTTATATGCCTGTAAAACCCAGACAGTCTGCCAGTGCCATGCAAGAAAAATGAACGACTTCCATTTGAATTGTCTTAAGAACATTCTGAAGATCATCTGTCATGAAAAGGTACCAAATGTTGAAGTCCTTTCTCGATTTGAACTGCTAAGCATTCGAACTCTACTGCAAAAAGTGCAACTCCAAAAGTCTGACCACATCATTTGAATGCCAAATGTAAATTTGCCTAGGAGACTATTTTATTGACAGTTCACACAAGGTACCCATATGGTGGTCAGAAGGAGACTTTCAAGGTCTCTATGAAGAACTTTGGTATTGATTTTGGAGACACGGGAGATAATGGCATAGGACTACCCAACCTGGCATGCTCACATCAAAGATGGTGCTGTACTCTATGAGCTCAAAAGAAATATGAAATGTGCAAATTTAGAGACATCTCCCCCCCCCAAAATGTTTATATGGCCTATTTATGTCTAATTTCTAATAGAACCTTCTGAGCTCTCATTGGTCTGATCAGCCCCAGTCAGACACATTCTACATTTACCCAAACATCATGATGTGATTTTGGTCCTCTTCAGGTAATAAAGACAAATAAAAATAACAAGAAGAGGCAAATTTTTAAAGCAACTGATTTGGGGCTCAATATAAGAAAACATTTCCTAACAATTAAAGCTGACAACAAGTGGATGGGTTCCCTCATAGGACAATGAATTCCCTAACCCTAAAGTTCACCAAGTCAAAGCTACATGACCATTTGGTGATAATGATGTACAGCGTATTCTGCTTCAGGCTGAGGCTGGACAAGATAATGAGTGACAGCTTGGAAGGCCCTTGGAATAAGTTAGATGTCTTCAATACCTCTGAAAATAGTAAAATCCACAAATATACTATTGGCTCTGGTAAGTGGACAAAATCCTTTCATTGGGACTATGTTCATTAATTCATTAATCTGTACTTAACAGTTTTAAAAAGAGAAATAAGGGGGCGGCTAGGTGGCACAGTGAATAGAGCGCTAGCCCTGGAAACAGAAGGACCTCAGTTCAGATCTGGCCTCAGACACTTATCACACACAAACAAAAACCTAGCCGTGTGACCTTGGGCAAGTTACTTAACCCCAAATGCCCTCAAAAAAAAAGAGAGAAATAAGTGTGTTGGGTTAGGTATCTGAATAATATTCATCTTGAATACGTATATTCTAATCTAGGTTCAGTCACATTCTAGTCATGTGGCTTTGGAAAAATCACTTGACCATTTTGTAAGCCTCGGTTTCATCATCTGTAAAATGCTTAGTTCAAAGAAAGACTGCAGCATATAATCAGAGCCCTGAACTAGGAGTCAGGAAGATGTGGACTTAAATATTGCCTCTGATATTTGCTGGCTGTTTTGACCTTGGACATCATTTAACCTCTAAGTCACAGCTAATTTCCTAAGATTTATTTACTAACGTATCAATCAATCAATAAACATTTATTAAGTTCCTACCATGTGCCAGGAACTATGCTAAATGCTGGCACTGCAAAAAGAGACAAAGGACAACTCTTGCCCCCAAGGAGTTTACAATCTAATGGGAAAGTTAAATATAAAGTTAGCAAATATATACACAAAGCAAGCTATAGACAGGATAAATAGGAAATAATTCAGGCAAGACACTGGAATTAAGAGGGGTTAGGGAAGGCTTCCTGTAGAAGATGGGATTTTAATGGAGATGTAAAGGAAGGCAGGGAGTTAGGGAGAGCATTCCAGGCATGGAGGACAGCCAGAGAAATGCCCAGAGCAGAAAGATGAACTGTCTTGTTTGTGGAACATCAAGCAGGCCATTTTCACTAGATCAAAGTACGTGTTAGGGGTAAGGTATAAGAAGACTGGAAAGGTAAGAAAGAACTAGCTTATAGGGAATGTTCCCACATGAACAAAATCAAAGATCTCTGATAAAATTATGTAATGTTTTCTCCAAAGGACTTCTGTAAGAATCAAGGTACATAATGCATAAAAACTTAAATTAGAAAAACTCCAAAGTACTATACAAATTTAAGGGACTATTAGTAAAGTCATGATGATGAATAATATACAGAACTTCAATTCATCCACTTATGAAGTAGATTTTACTGTACAAATAACACATTAAGGTAAGAATTATCATTTTGCTTGCTAAGGGTCAGTTTTCCTAATAAATCTCTAGGCTAAGAGAGGGTAAAATCCAGGAAAGCCCCCACAACTGAATCCACACCACCACCAGTGCTAACCTCCATTGAACAATCCATGGCTCCTAATTGAACCAATCATTTTGGCTTTCTACATATATGATTCACTTGAGAGTTCCATGGCTCCTCTTAGGAACTGAGGCAAGAGAAAGAGCTTATCTGGGTTTATATCACCCCTGACTGTAGGTTAAACCAAAGAATCAGCTCATACCAACTCATGAGAGCAAATAATTTAATTTTCAATATGATTACTTTCCACTTCAGGAACTAGAAAATGCAAAAAGTAAGATCCTGATTTATTGTTTTGTTAATTTTTCTAGATTTAAGAAAAGAATGAAGAAAATATTAATAATATAGATTAAACTTGTAATGCTCATACTTAAACTTTTTTTATCCCAGAGATCCAGTTGCTAAACATTTATCAGTGCATCACTAGGCTATTCTCATAATTCTTGTCAAGCCAGACTAAAAATTCATTTAATTGCTACGAAGGACCTATTGAGGTGTAACAGGGAGAAAGATGTATTCAAAGTTAGATGATATGCATTCAAGTTTTGGTTCTGATGCAAACTACCTATAAGATCCTTGGCAAGTGATTTAATCTTTTTAATTCTGTTCTTATATCTGTAAAATAAGGAGTTTATATTCATTCATCTAAAATGCCTTTTCTAAGGACATAGGTTAAAAAAACAAAGTTTTATGTGCCTATATAAACAACTTCATATCACCTGCTTTTAACAGGTGAATAATCAATGTCCACTGAATTAGGGTAAGTTTGTTTTTTCCTTGGCATATTTAATTTTTAATGGTATAGTTTCTCATAAATATGGATTTTGTAACCCTAAATCCAATAATAGAAGACTGTAGTATAAACAGATACTATTTGAGAAGGCTGCTGAGGCATCATTAAATTCCATGTAGATTAAGGGGAAAAAATTGTAACTCCAAAGGGAAAAGTATAAAGACAGAATAGCCAGATGGAGGGAAAATGTTTGTGGGGGAAAGACAGCTTTTATTAACAATGGTCTTTCTTTTTTTGTATCCATGGGGATCAGGAAGACAATTTTCTTCTTTGTTCTAGAAAACAAGAAACTTCTTAGGTAGTACAAGTGCTGGACAATGCTGGCTGACTAAGAAATCCCATCAGAAACAAAGGATTCTTTCACTTTGGGATTGAAAGCACAGTGTACAAATGGGGGACAGCCAAAACACCAGAAGATACTACATACTAATTTCATAAAAAGTAATTAGAGGGAAATAAATGTCTAAAAATTTTGATGTTACTGCAAAAATCACAATCTATACAAATGGTTGGATCATTTTGATTGAATTTTACACTTGGCTAAGGGGGTATCCATGGGAACATGAATGTCCCACTCTTAGAGATTCTTTCTGTCAGAAACATTTTCAACTAATTATCTACTCACCTTCATTCAGTAATTTTAAATGAAATTTTTAGTGTAGGCAAAAGCTGAGAAAACTGAGGTAAACATTAATTTAATTAGGAAAAGTTACATAATAGAATTTTGGAGCTAGAAGGGTCCTCAGAGTGCATCTGGTACCATGCAATCATAAGGAAACTGAATCCTATAGAGGTTAATAGATTTGTGCAAGAACATACTGCTGGTTGCAACACAGACCTCCTGACTCTCAGCCCACTGCTATTTCCACTACTTCATGCTGCTTTATATTAATTTGGAATTTCAAAAAATCAAAATTTTTAACTTTGTCTTGAACCACAACAAGCTGAAACAAAATGGCACTATGAGGTAATGCACAAAAGATTTACAAGTACAACTGGATACAAAATTCTGCCCACTCTAAATTAGAAGTCATAAAACAGAAATAATTCTCTTTTGTTTAGCTTTTCAGAATCAAAAATGCTACATTTTTGGCATTGGAAACTGATCAATCAAAAATGTTTATGAGTGGCAGCTGTGTGCAAAGCATTGTGCTGGGAACTGTAGGGAATACAAATATTTATTCCACATAATCTTCACCTTAAGCCTTGGACCATTGCACCGGTAACTAATAACAATTGGGTCACCCCTCTATTCACCATATAAAGAAGTCAAACTGTTAGTACATATATTTTCTGATGGAAAAAATATTCATAGCATGTTGCCTTTTCCAGATGCTTTTGCTACTTATGACCAGATGTAATCACTACCATGATACTAGGAAACATAGAAGTTAAAGACCATTTTTGTTTCCAAATCCCAGCAAGGTTGTTGAGCAGCAGAAAATGTATACCTTGTACAAAATAAATTTATGCAACCAACTGAGGCAATAAATCATTTGTGGCTTCATTATTGCCAGTCATCAGTTCCTGAAGGGCAAAACTCACTTAATTTTTATGCATACTTTGCTTCAATGGACAGCAACTTTCTTTTCAAATTTTCAAATTTGTGAGAGTTGGTACCTGTATGATTTCTGAGGACATATGCTAAAAAATTAATAAAATACCCTTCCATTATTACATTAAAGTTCAGTAGAAATGGAATTAATAATATTTAATGCCTCTCATTAATATCTTCATGCCACTGCTGAGCCATTTCCAAATCATGCCACATTTATTCACCATCAATTACATGCTCCTTATCCACCTCCTATGGGAACTTTGAACTCTGACCCCAGTACTACTCTGAGCTCTAATATATGAGCTGTGACCTGATCTTGCACAGACACCTCCACATCATTACACAACCACTTCCAAACCATGCCATCAGTGAGAGTGCCTACTCCCTACCCTTCCCAGCATCCCTTTTATGGACTGTCTTCCCCCATTAGAATGTAAGCTCCTTGAGGACAAAAACTGTCTTGTTTTCTTGTATTGTATCCCCAACACATAGCAAAGTGCCTTATACATAGTAATTATGTAATAAATGCTTTCTCATTTATCATTCATTCATATGAAAATCAACAAATTCCATTTTAGTGCCTCTTTTCTTTGTAGAGCATATAGGTCATTACATAACCTTATACATTGAAAATAAATACCAATTTGCAGTATTCTTAATCTCTCACAGAAATTTTCATGAAAATCAGTTCTTTTGACATGCAAGTAAAAGTCATCTGTAAGATTCTCCTTGTACATCTCTCCATTCAGATATTAACAAATATAAAAGATAAATTTCCTTTTTGTTGGATTCATTCTTCTATTCTAATTTCAATCAATATATCTGATCTTTTCAAACTAAGCTGTTTTCTTTTAAAGACCCAGGAAAAACATGTGATTTGAAAAGATGAAGTCATTTGGTTTATTTTGATGCTTAGTGATGGACACTATTAAAATGGCTGTCCCTCCTCATTGACGTGGTACCAGAGCTTCTAACTGGTAAAAATCAAATGTATAACTAAACCCCACTGGGATGATAGAAAATACTGTGCAGTTTTAGAAATAGTAATTTCATCAAAAGGCAACTGATGTGTGAGATGATGGTAACATTATACACAAATGCTCACAACATCTCACACTTTTAATTAGTGTTTTCTTTTATATCAATAGGAATTCACACAAAGAAATGATGCATAATTGAATTCAAGAAATCATTGAAACATAAAATCACATAATACTGAAGCTAGAAAAGACCTTAAAGACTAGCTATTCAAATCCCTGGTTTTCTGAATGAAGGCTGAGCTATAGAATAATTAAGGATCTTCCTGTCTAATTGTAGAAATGGTACAAGAAGCCATCTTCCCTCACTATAATCTAGTTGGAAGCTTCTAAAAACGTCCTGTTATATAGGATTTTTTTAAAGAAAAAGATAAAAAAAAACCAATTCTCCTGAGGAAGCTACAACTTGGTAGATAAAATTACATGAGATAATACAGGTGAAATCACTTTGCAACCATAAAGTTCTCTATAGATATGTTACTATTATCATCATCATTATTATTATTTTACTACTGCCAATCATGTTGTATTCAATTACTGTATGCAACCAATCTTAATGGCAGTTTTTCCCCCTCCATGGGAAATGAAAAGTTTGGTCTGTCATCCAGGACTTACATTGTCACAGTGCCAAACATTCAAATAGTTGGATACATCTGGAAACATTGTGGATAGAGTCAATTTGGTAATTGAAAGGCATTTTTATTTTTCAGTAGAACATTTTTACATCACCTAGACAGAATTATGTGAAAATGTGAAAAAAAAATGTGAAAATCAGACGCTACTTTTAACCCACTGGTAAGACCATCTATTTATTGACCAAAGAAGCAAAAGGTTAAAAACCCATTCTCTTCCTTTACCAAAGTAGAAACAAACTTTTGAAACTCTATATAACTATAACAACATCTGAACCTGGAAAGTGTGGTCCTCTGGAAATAGTACCGGTTCTGGAATGAGTGGAGTCAAATTCCACCTGTGATACTATACATGTCACCTTGAAAAATCACTCAATCTCCCTATGCCTCCATTTTCTCAACTATAAAATGGGATGATTGGATTTGATGGCCACTAAAATTCCTTCCAGATCTAGACTGTTGAAACTATTTAAGAAATCATTTACTTAACATTATATAACATATTATTTGCCTTTTAAGTAAATCCTCCCTAAATAAAAGGTGGTATGGTTGTAATCATTTATGTTGTGATGAAGTTATTACCATCTACAAATTTCAGTTTTCTTTTTTTTTAATATCCTTAACTAGCCACTGATCCCCTACATTTGCCAAAATGGGACTGACCCTAAGGGACTCTAGTGTTTGATGTACTCCCTAAATCCCCCTCCAAACCTGATAGCACAAAAACAGACTCCAGATTTTTTTTTTCAAACTGCTGAATCAAAATGCCATTCACCTGACTAATCCCAAGAAATTAAAGCCTCAGAAATTGTAAGAAGCATAATGGCCTTCTTGCACCACTCAATTGCCCTAAGGTGAACACTGTTTAATTAACTTTGGGTGGGAATATTAGTATCCATAGATATAAGGAATGACATTTTCTTAATTCTTGGCTAACATACTTTTATGTTTTTTTTTCCCCTGAACTGTACTACAAAAGCAGAAAGGTTCTCCTGAGATGAATAGCAAAAGACAGTGCAACAAATTAATACAAATGAAGTCATTCCTGAGTGACTCCATCTGCTTTAGAAACTAAGCTCGGACACTCCAGAATGTGGCCAAGATCCAGATAATTAGGCCTGACTCCAAATGAAGCCGCACAGGTAACTTATAGCTTCATTAACTCTCTTCAGGAAGGCAGGCATCCAAAAACTAACCTTAATAGAGGCAGCATATGATCCATTGACAATCTGTTTGATATTAAAAAATGAACTTTGTTTTTGCAACGTTGCATGAGCAGCCGGCAAATAACATATGCAACTGAAAAGACTATGGACCAAGGAGTAGCTAAAGCATGCTGCATACTAGTCACTAAATTTGGAGAACAAGCCTCTTAATTTTTGTTTACAGAGTTTAATCAAAATGAATTAATAATCTAGAAACTAAGAAAGGCACATAAGGTGTCTGCAAGTGTCTTTTCTTCATAATCAATGGGAGGATTATTAGGTAATAACAAATGTTATTCATCTTCATAATGCCTAAATGACAACCTGCTTAAAAATAACAAATGACTGCTCTTCATTGACTATTACAGGGTGACTATGACCTTCACGTATTTTAAGCAAATAAGTCCTCTTTTCAAAGACTTCAGGAGTTCTTTAATTGATAATGATGAGGTAGTTCATCTTAACAGAGAGAAAAGAATCCTTTTTTTTTAAGATGCCCTGATAATTGAAGCAATTTTATGCAGCCCCCTCAGTTAGAAGAGAGCCAGAAGGTCCCAGAGTGATTTTTCATCAACAAGAAATTAGTATACGGAGATTAGTTGGCTACATATGAGCCCCTCATTAATGATTTTTCTTATTTGTCAATCCTTATTTGGTGGAATTTTTCTATCTAGGTTGTCTCCCACTCTGTGCTAAAAAGCCTCCTTTCTAAATGGATCATCTTTTTGTTTTCCTTTCAAACATGGTCTATGTCTCAAGTTACTACTATCATCAGTGTTTGCAAGGAAGGTTCTTGGGACTCCAATTTTTTTTTATCTTCATAGCAGAGCTAAACTGGTAAAATGCCTCTTGTAGGACATCTCGTCTCAGTGTTGCACTTCACTGATCCTCCATTACACGTGCATAGCCAAACCTACCGTTATAATAAAATGCAATGGAAGTTAGATGCAGAGACTGGGGAGGAGAACTTAACAGATAAACCTGCTAGTAATCCTGATCTGAAACTGTCTGAACAGAGTAATGGCTATAACTATTTCTCTTTTTATTTGTTTGTCATACAATAAAGCAAACCAAAATGTGACTCTACCATTTGATACCCTCTTTGTCATTCACAGCACACATCTCTAGGGTCTCAAGAAGCCTTTCGATTCAGGATCTAACACCAGTCACTGTATGGTGAAGCTGATCCCGCATCCCTACTGGGCAACACACACACAAAAATCTGATTTTGACAGAATTTTGTGGAGACATTTTTTCTAAAGAGAGATACCAGTATTTCCCACTTTATCATATTAGATTCCATATTTAGAAGAGTTAAATATTAAATTCAGATGAAGGAATCTTTTAAACATGAACTCTGCTTTCGAGGAGAATATTTGCTTGAGTAACCCTGGGCAAGTCACTTCCTCTCTGAGCCTTAGTTTCTTCATCTGTGAAATGAGAGAACTGGGATAGATAATCCTGAAGGTCCTTTTGAGCTCTAAAATTCTTATTCTGTGACTGTTACTCTACCACAGTCCCACACTAACTAACTACAAGTCAAAAATTTCATTTTGCACTGTTGTTGTGTGGTAGGGGGATGGGGAGAGGGAATGAAGGGAGGTAATGACTTTGAAGTTCTGTTTTTGATTACACATGCCAGTATTAATCATCAATTAGGTGAAAAAGATGAACCCAATGATTCTCCCTTAGATCCATTTTCTTCTGAAGGAAATTTTAGGAGCTTTTATTACTTGACAAATCAGGAAAAGGCTGATTTAGGGACCTGTTGTTTTTGTTCCTTCCCCACCCCACTTCAAGCATTGAATGAATAGATCTACTGATCTTGTAACATGGTTATCAAATTATGCTCATGAATCAGCTAATAAGCAAATGATGTCACAAGAAAATGGAAATAACATCTCAGTCATCTTTAGAAATAGGAGTGTGCCTTTGTTTCATGCAAACTGAGTGGTGCACAGACCTTATTGGTAACTAATCACTACTTTATATAGAACTTATCCTTAACACAGGGACAAATCAAGAGGTTACCACGCCTCTGGTTCAAAACTTTTCTAAATAAATTAACCCAAGGCAGTATGCCGATGGTGGGGGGGTGGGGGGGCAGGGAGGAGTTGTTTTTTATAACATTTTAAGCACATAGTTTAAGTTAACGAGACATGGTAAAAAGCAGGTGGGTAATTTGATGTTCACACACTGTAATGGGCCAAAGGCTAATTACTATTCACTGTAAAATGAACATAAAAGTAGCAATTATGCCTTCATCCTAGTGGATGTGATGTATTAAAAGCTATCAGATTCACCTTCTGTAATAGCAGCTTTTGTCTATTTGCACCAGGAATGTGAGAAAGTAAGATAGATATGGAGAAGGGGAGTTCTGTGGCTCTCCAGGAGGAAGGATTGGGTTCCCGGCCAATTGCCCCTCCTCCTGTGTTCAAAACAGCAAGGGACTTATGAGACCCAGCAGCTAACAAACACTATTTGAAGTTGTGCTGCTTTTAATTCCACTTCCTGTGAAATGATGCCAAACGAACTGTTCACAGGATTTTTCCTTGCTAGGCTTCCAAGCCACTTGTGAACCCTGGATGAAGGCTGAGTCCAGGAGAGGACAGTCACACCCACAGAGAACAGCTATCAGGGCGATATATGAAAAAGTAACAGAAGCATGACCAGGGAACAAAGATACTTTGGACATCACAAATTTCTGGTGGGGGGGAAAATCCATTTCCACATTTTTTGCTAAAGGTTACCACAAACTGAGCAGATCAACTTCTTAAAATAAAGTTCAGATAAAAGCCTGGTTAAAGGTATAGCAGAACGTAGAAGTTAAGGAAGAGGATTCAGAATAGGTAGAAGGAAATAAAGATGTCAAATATGTAGAACTGGTAACTTGTGGTATTTATTTTGAATACCCTTCTCTGTGTATATTGTTTGTCTCCCCTAATATAATGTAAGCTTCCTGACAGTATCTTTGGAAACCTAGAACCTATAACAGCATACTTCCTCATACATATTAAGTCCTTAATAAGAAATTTTTTATTGGTTGATAGAAAAAGAAAACAGAATTGTGAATCCGCAAGCAGGCTAAAAGAGATGCTGAAGAGGATGAGAAAATTTTGAATTTCTAATTTCAGGAAAATGGAAGGCTTCTTTGGTATTAAGTAACTACACATTGAGTAACTACTATGAACACAGAGTTGGACCCTATCTGCAGAGAGCTGAACTGGAAGAGGTTCATGGGATCACAGATTCAGAGATAGAAAGGAACTCAGAGCTCATCTAGTCCAACTCCTTCATTTGACAAATGAAGAAACTGAGGCCTACACAGGTCAAGTGATTTGAACAGTGTCACCCCTATAAAAATGATGGAAGCAAAATCCAAACCCAGGTCCTCTGACTCTGAACCCACTAGGTTTTCTGCCATATCGCAGTGACCCTTACCCAGTTTGGCTCTCTCCATAACCAATTTAACCCTGAGGATAAGACAGCAAAAATATTAACTGTAAGGCACATAGAGTTTTAAAGGTTGCAAAGTACTTAACATGTATTATTTGAGTCTCCTAACAACCTTGTGACATGAGTCTACACGTATTATCTAGATTCTATACCTAAGGAAACTGAAGCTCAGACAGTTGAAGTAGTTTGTCATGTGAATGTGAAATATCAGAGCTGACATTTTAAATTTGACCTTCCTGACTCAAAATCCCACCATCCACTGTGCTTTAGTAACAATACATCCACTTATTATGGCCAATCCCATTATCAAAGTGTCCTCTTTCCCTTCTGTATACATATAGAATACAAAATAATAATAGCTCGCATTTATGTAGTGATTTGAGGTTACATTTCAAGTGCAGCAAAAAGGATATGGGGATAATGCAACTAAATCCTATTGCTTTTATCCCAAATATTTTGATTGAAAGAGCTTTTATCCAAAGCATGCAGATATTAACCTTTCTTCAGTTCCCCTAAATGTGAGGATGCCAATTATTATTAGAAGAATCATATATTTAGGGATCTGTAATCTAACAGGTTTTACTGTGACTTGTGGATCTCAAAAACCGTGTACTATGTATAGCTTCTCAGTGTCTCAGGTCTGGAATCTGGGCAGTAGTTTGCAGGGGGCCATAAAGACTCATCTCAGAGTGAGTGAGTCATTTCTTTGTTCCAGGAAAGCATCTATGCCAGTGATCTCTGACCCATGACAGATTTGTTGTTTTGAGTGCTGCTCAGAGGGCTTTCTCAGTGAATACCATCCCAAATCATTAAGTTGCTGCCAATGTGTACTAGCCCCCAGTCTTTCATCTGGTCAGCTACAGTTAGTGGGATGGAACTGCTATGGTAACTTCTCAGAGGGGCAGTTAGATCCCATGACTTCAGCTGATCCTGTCCATGACAAAAAGGCAGGGCAATACAAATATTTCACAAAGAACAAATTATATCCCAGGATTTCAGTTACTTCGACTTGGTGGAAATTCAATATAGGTTTACATTTATACCAGATGGAGAAGCAGCATGATATAATGTATAGCAAGTTGGCCCTAGGGCTAGAAAAAACAGGTTTCAAGTCCCACCTTTGACAAGTAGTGACTTCATAATCCTAGGGAAGTCACTTAACCTTTTTTCAATTTTCTAGGGCACTTTCTAAGACTATATATTGTATAAAACTGGTAACATGGCATCCTGCATTGGTAGAGGGTGTTTACTCAACCAGGAGATCCCTTTAATCAATGAAATGGTGAGTGTAGTCCCTATCTTATTGAATGAAACAAAGCTTTTTAACACTAGACTGAGATTTATTTCTTTAGTGTTAAGGAACTCCCAGTAAGGAAATCCTGCCTTTGCAAATTTGCAATTGTTCTGAAATTTAAAAGTTGGAAGAATTTCCTGAAATGTCAAAAGGTTAAATAAATGTCTTGCCCAAGATCACATGTCCAGAATGGGTCAGGGGCAGGACTTGTGAACCCAAGTCTTCCTAAGTCTTGGGCAAGATCTCTATTCACTTTGCCACTCTTACTCTCCTTGTAACACAATTCCCAATGTACAACACCAAAGCATAATTAAAAACAACCCTATCAAGTCTGTCACAAACAACTCCTCCCCCACAGCTGACAATGCCCTCAACTCATTCATTGCACTAACTGCTCTAAATCCCTAAGTGGACTGTGATTTTTTTCATTTCTTAAACAGTGACTTTGCCCAAAGAGACAGAGCTAGAGACCACCCAAGATCTACTGGCATCTCAGATCTATTCATTTCTTTCCTTACTACATAAAATAAGCTCCATAATATTTGCATCTCAATCATTCTTAGCTTGTGTCCTGGTTTTATGTACATCTGTTTGCTTTGGGAGATCACTGAGGTTACTGATGCATTTTTAATGTAAATCTTCTGCCTTGCTCATGAAAAAGGAAAATTGCAAAGGTGTCAAAGTGACATTAATCCTCACTATTCTAATATTACCTAATGTTGAATTTTAGTCATTTTATAAATAAACTGGTATCAGAAATGGCTATATATTACTTATTTAAGTGTGAGACAATAAGTCAAAAAGTCCAAGTTTATAACAAAATCAGCTTGGTCTTTTAATTGCTTGCTCTTCTCCAAAGACTTTTAGCCCCAAATTCTGCCATTCGGTTATAGATATGACTTTTGTTGTGTAAATGGTTATGCTTGATGTCCTAGTTTTGAAAGTGTGCTATGGAGGAAGCATCATCCAGCACTCTGAATTTATAGCCCCTTCCCCTAAAAGCAAAAGAGGATGTAATATCCCCTCTGCATTGGTCTATAAGCTGGTGAAGCATTAGAAAAATCAGGAAGGAAAGATTCTCCATAGACTAAAGACATACATACAAATGGTTATTATGTTGGGTGGACATATTTCTCTAAATATTCACATTGAGAAATATAAACTAGAAATAGCTGACATGTGTCACAATGATTCCTAGTGGACTGAAGCAGAGGAGATTGGATGCTGAGCTAGATGACTTCTTTGGAGGTACTTCCCATGCAGTAAAGAGAGGGACTGGCTGACAAGCTCCTTCCTACTCCCTGCTTCCCTGGAAGACATAGATGCATAACTAGGTTCTAGTAGCTTCTATGTGTGTCACCAGGAGGTCAGTAGAGATTCATGAGAAGGGATTAGTCTTCTCTTCTGCTTCTTACCTCCACACACTTCCCTGCAGTGAACTATAACCCAGAACATTTTCAGGGTTGTCAAATAGTTGTAAATGGTAGATAAACTAAGGATCTACTAGTAGCAATCCCTATGACCTTGAGCCAGTCACTTTCTAATCTGAAAAATGGGAAGTCTGGATGACTTCCAGTTTCCATTCCAGGTCTAAATCCTATATATAGTAGAGTAGAAAGTATGCTGGATTTGGAGTCAGAGGACCTGAGTTCAAATCCTTTCTTTGATACTTACTAAGTGAAATCAAGCAATTACCTTAATATCTCTGAGTCTTAGTTTCCTGATATATAAAATGAGGGTATTGAACTAAAAGACCTATCAGGTCCCTTTCAGCTCTAAGTCTTTGATCTTCTGACTCAGTATACATAGTTATGCTCTAAAAGTAATACTCAGTGTGGCTCCAGTTAGATCAGAAAGAAGATTCTATTTTAGCTTTCTTACCTAGACAGGTATATTCTCCAACATGAAAGGAAAAGAGATTGCATAGCCATAACTAGCATGCGGAGAAGGGAATGTCTTTGTGAGTATACTTTACCTCCTCAGAGGTCTGAATCCCCCATATTTGCCTTATGATGTTCTTCCAGATCATATGAACACATGGTATTTATTCAGTCTTTCAGTTGTATCTGACTCTTCAGAGCCCATTTAGAGTTGGTTTTTTTGTTTTCTTTTGTGTGTGGGTTTTTTTTTTTTTTTTTGCCAAAGACATTGGAGAGGTTTGCTATTTCTTTCTCCAACTCATTTTACAGATAAAGAACTGAGGTAAACAGGGTTAAGTGACTTGACCAGGGTCACACAACTAGTAACTGTATGAGGCCAGATTTGTACTGAAGAAAGTGTCTTTCTGACTCCAGGCCTGGCTCTCTATCCGCTTCACCATTTAGCTGCCCACCAAGTGGTTTAGTCACCCTAAATACTCCATTACAAGAGTTCTGTTGCCAGGAGACCCCTAAAGGAATGAGAGACAAATTCTATAAGGGCTGCCCCTTCTCCCAAAGCACATAGCATCCATAATTAGCCACCACTCACAGGTTTATAGAATAATAAGATTAGAGTTGGAAACACTCAGAGACCATCTATACTATATCTTTCAGTTTATAGATGAGGAAACAGAGTCACAGAGGTTAAGAAATTTTCACATGGTCACAAAGTGATGGTCAATAATGACATTAGAACCCAAGTTATCCTCACTCTAATTCTAACACCACACAATATTGTATTCCTGCTTCTCTGCCCATTTTATCATCCAAGAGCAACCATATTCTGTGCCACTGCTTCTCCCCAGTCATTTCTGATTCAAGTGAAAGAATTAATCATTTTTGTTCTAGTAGAAGTGATGTTTCTCTACAATACTTAATGTTTTGCCAACTATTTTCAATGGGATTACCTCCTGTGTTATGCCACACTCATGGAGGTAATTTGACATTCTTTCCTGGGCAATGCAATCATTTGCATCTTTTGAATTTTAGAGTAATGGAGAAGCAAAATAAGCCTGACCACTCCTACCTAAGACTCTTTTCCTAGTGGGTATACAGCCATCCTTGTGTATCTATTCTAAGCCAAGCACACAGATAGATAGCTGCTAGGGATCTCAAACACCATTGAGTCCAACTCCCTCATTTTACAGAAAAGTAAACTGAGCTAGAGAGATATCACATGACTTGCCTATAATCACATAGCTAATAAGTGTCTAAGGCATATTATTAATCCAGGTCTTCTTGACTCACAGTTCACTATTACACAACGTTTTACTCTTTTCATTTAGAGAAATGTAAACAGAAAGAATCAGATGTCTATATCTTAGTTGAACTCAATTTAATTGATGATCTGAAAGTAAAACTTAATGTGGTCGACTCCTGGTAAATATTCAATCCATAATGATTCAGATCTGCTTTTTAGTAGAAGTATGTGCACAAATGAAGTGTGATTTTTTTCTCTCTCTCAGAAATATACTAAATGAGTAGGAGGAACATCAATTTGGTGTCCTGGCCAAATTCTATTCTTGGGTAATTACAATCTGCCTACTGAAAATTATTTTTTATGAATTCCAGTAGATAAAAAATACTTCTTCACTTGTTCTTAACTATTAGATAGTGGTGCTGTTAACTAGCTGTCTTGAAACTTCCCAGAGTTAATACTGCTTCTGGAGTCAATGAAAGGTGGCAGAGTGTAAATCAGTGTGTAAAATGTGTTAAATTGATTTACTATTGCTACAAATAACATTAACAAGATATATGACACTTTTGTACAACATTAATATCTAATGACTTGCCCCAGAACATTGATTAATGTATTCATATCAGCCTCAAAGAAGGTCTCTAGTGGAATGCCCCAGGGGTCTGTTCCTGATTCAGCATTTTCATCAATGATAACAGTGAAATCATGATAACATACTTATCTAATTTGTACATGACATGGATCTAGAAAGTATAGTTAATAGCTTTAGATTGTGATTTAAAATAATTATTGAGTAGAATGATGGGTCAAATTAAATAAGATGAGCCTAACAAATAAATGCCATTATCCTACAAAAAGCTATTCTAATGTTTCATTGTGGAGTAGAGGAGACCTTGGTTTCCTGAAGGTTATTCCAGAGAAGTGCAGTTTTTGGAAGAATTCTATCAAATGGGAAAGGCTCTGACACAGACCTCACAACAAATTATATATTCTGTGTGAAGCTTAGTCTAGCTAACTAGGGAGAGGCTTATAACCAGAGGGCTGACCAACAGCTATCAATTCTTTGGCCATATCTAACCATGAAATTGGTTTAAAATACCAAAAAATGATTTAATCAATACAAATTCCTCTATGTTCATAAGTGATGCATTCTATCTTAGCTTCTCCAGCACATAGCCCCCTCCATCAACTTTTACTATATCATTAATCTTAAATCTCTCCTGTTTTCCTGGCTGCTTCAATACTGCCATAAAAACCCAAACAAACCTCACGTCTCCCACATCTTCAAAAAAACCCTCACTTGATCCATCCAATCTTGCTAGCTATTGTCTTCTATTGCCCTTCCCTTTCATAGCTAAGTATCTTAAGAAGATCTTCTATAATTTCAGTGTTTGTACTTTTTCTTACTCTCTTCTTGATTCTCTGGAGTCTCACTTCTGATCTTATCACTCACTCAACTGAAATACTGCTCTCTCCAAAGTTACCAATGATTTCTTATTTGCCAAATTGAATGTTCTTTCCTCAATCCTCATCGTTCTAGACCCCTCTGCAGTCTTGGATCCAATTGATGACTCTCTTCTCCTTGATCCTCTCTTCTCTCTAGGTTTTCATGAAGCTTCTATCTTGGTTTTTCTTTCTACAAGTCTAACTACTCTTTTTCACTCTCCTTTGCTGAATCTTCATCTAGACTGCACTTAGTAATCATGGGTATCCCCCCAGTGCTCAATCCTGGGACCTTTCTATTCCCCTTCTATGCTGTTTTGCTTGGTGATCTCATCAGCTCTCATATATTCAATAGACTCTCTATGTCTCTGTTTATCTAGCCCTAACATCTCTCCTAGCCTCCAGTCATATATTTCTAACTGCCTCTTCAATACTTTGAACTGCATGTCCTATAGATATCTTAAATTTAACATATATAAAACTTAGCTTGTCTTCTCCCACCTTCTTCTTCCCCTCCATAAAACAAAACAAAACAAAAAATTTCCACTCTCCCTAATTTTATTATTACCATCAAATGCACCACCATCTCCCAGTCACACAGTCTCACAACCAAGGTTCCATCCTTAACTCCTCAGTCTTCTTTCTGAGTATCTTAGGCAACATACAGTAGATATGGAGAGAGCCTAGGAGTCAGAAAAACATGAAATTAGGTCCTGACACTGATAGACACTGACTATATTACCCTGGACAAGTCACTAAAGGTTCCAATGACCCAGGCAACTCTTTAAAACTATATGTTGCAAAGCAGGTACCAATATGCATTAACGGAGTGCATTTTCTCACCAGGAATTCCATACACCAATGAAATCATAATTTGGTTCCATCTTCACTTAACAAACCAAAACAAGAATTTATTAAGCTTTTTATATATGTCAGGCTTCATGCTAAGTGTTCAGAATGCAAAGAAAAAGCAAACACTGTTCCAGCCATCAAGGACCTTACATTTTATTGAGAGAAATAATAGATAGATAGATTTGTTAGGGCTCTACAACATATATATGTGTATGTATGTATATACATATATTTCAGTATAAAACACGTATACGGGTTTTTATATATTTATGTATATGAATATATGTATGTGAATATGTGTATATATCCACACTCACAGTTCTTGCTTTACATAAGTAGACCATATACCTCTATCTAAAGGATTTTTACATAATATGAATGCTTAGAACATGAGAGAGGACCATGCACATGGGTGGAAAGGTCCTTTACATGATTCAAGGATACATGGGGACTGTAGAACAGCTAATTGACAGTAGGAGGAAGAAAAGCCAGGGTGGAGCTAGCTAAATGGGGATCTGGAGGGAACTAAGAGGAAGAACACCCGGGGGCTGGACAAGGCCACAGACAGGAGAGGCTGGGGGATAGACACACAGTACCTGAACTAGACATGGGTGACAGATACGCCCTGGACATTCAGGCTAATTAGAAAAAGGTCTCCTTCCTCCCTTGGCTCCTATGATCTTAAGCTAAACCCCAACAGGGGCAGCTGTGGAGGGTCAGGCCAGCTTTGCTTTAGCATTGAGAGTTGATTGTAAGGATTTTGTTTTTGTTTTTGGTGGGGGAGGGGGAGGCTGCAGAGTGGGAACTGAGGGGCAGGAGGAGAGAGTGAAAACACAGTACCATACAGTAAAGTTAACATAACATAAGGGTTTTTAGAATACAGATTTCTTTCAGAATTCTTTATGTAAAGTCAAATGTGTGTATTTACAAAAGTTATAGTGTGTGTGTGTGTGTGTGTGTGTGTGTGTTACGTGGAATACATGAAAAGTAAGCATATCGAGAATCTGGGTAGCCTGAGAATAGTTTACTAGAGAAGATGATGTTTGATGCTGAATCTGGAAGGAATCCATGGGTCCTAAGGACTGAAAGTTGGGAGAAAAGCTTCCCAAGAATGAGGCCCAGACAGTGCAGAGACAGAAAATGGAATGATATGAATGAGGAACAGTAGGAAGGATAATTTGACTGTGGAAATTTTGAAGGGAGTAAAAGTTTGCAAAAGGCTTTAAGTGCCCAAAGAAAGGAGTCTCTATTTGATTCTAAATGTAATAGTTAGCCACTGCAATTTGTTGAGTAAGGGAGTGACACGATAAGATTCACATTTTAGGAAGAACATCTAAAATATGATTTTTGTGTTGTATGGTGTTATGTGATTGTGTGGAGTAAAGAACAGAAGGGGACAAGACATGAGGCGGGTAATTAGAAGGATATTATAATAGCCCAAGCAAAAAAAATGGTGAGTTTTTAAATTAGTGTGGTGGTTGTGTGTATGGAGAGCACATACTGTGGAGAAAGAGACAACAGAATTTGGTGGCTGACTGGATATATGGATGAATGAAAGTTAGGAGCTGAATTTGACACCAATGCTGTAAGCTTGGGTAAATGAAAAGATGGTGATGTCTTTGACAGTAATAAGAGAGTTAGAACCAGGGTGAGTTTTGGGGGAAAGGATAGAGTTCTGTTTTGGACATGTTGAGTAGGAGAAGCTGGTGGGACATTCAATTTAGAATAACCAATAAGAATTTAGTGACATAAGACAAATTTAGAAGAAAGGCAAGGATTGAAATTAGAGATCTGGTAACCATCTGCTCAGACATGATTATTCCATCCCTGGGAATTGATAAGACTGCCAAATGAGGAAACAAAGAGAAAAGAAAAGAGGACCAAGAGCAGATCACTGAGGGATTCCCATCACGGGTGTAACATGTATGAAGATCCAGCAAAGGAGACTGACAAGTAGCAGTAAGAGAGATAAGAGGAGAACCAAGAGAAAACACTGTCATGACAACCTAGAAAGGAAGGTCGGGAAGAGGGAGAGGGACAGGGAACATCTAGGAAAAGAGAAAGTGGTCAGAAGTATCAAATGCTGCAAGAAAGTAGAGAAGGATGAGGATTTAGAAAATGTCATTAGATTTAGCAATTAATTGGTAACTTTGCAATTAGGAGTTTCAATTAAATGATGAGATCAGAAATCAGATTGCAGAGGGTTTAGAATACAGTTTGGAGAGGAAGTAGATTCAAGTGTGAGCAGCATTTTTCAAGGAGTTTAGCTCAGAAGGAAAGGATAGTAAATAGCTAAGTAGATAGTAGGATCTAGGTGTTTGTTTTCATTTTTGTTTTAAGATTTGTGGTACTGAACTTGGCTGTGTTTATTGCCAGCAGAGAATGAACAGTAACAGTGGGGGATAAAGGGGAATCTGCTGGAGAAGGTGGGAAGGAATAGGATCAAGGGGTAGTAAAGGGGTTGCCCTTGGCAAGAAGAAGGGCCACCTACCCAAATGCAGAAACATAGCAAGTTGCAATTTAAAGAGAAATTCTACATGCTAATTTAGTCTTCTCATTTTATTGTGCACAACCTTAGGATTCTGATTAATAAAATCATACAAACATAGAATTTCAAGAATGGAAGGAATCATAGAAACTCAGCTACAGATAAATAAGGTGATTTGGCCACATGTGAGTTAAAAAAGATCATCACGACCACAAGCCAGTACTCCCATGTTTCAGACCAGTGCTCTTTAATTTACTATAGTATCATTCAGCTGTGCTTTGTTTAAATCTCTCTCTCTCTCTCTCCCTCTCTCCTTTTCATAAATATTTCAAAGTACACGTAATAATTAAAGTTACCTTAACTAGAAAGAAAATAGTTACTGAGGAAATAAGAAAGGAATAGAACAAAGAAGTGGGAGAAAAGAGGAAAGGAGGAGAGTAGATAGAAACAGAAATAGAGAAGAAAAGGAAAGAAGGGAGGGATGAAAGGAGAGGAGAGGAGAGGAGAGGAGAGAGAGAGAGAGAGAGAGAGAGAGAGAGAGAGAGAGAGAGAGAGAGAGAGAGAGAGAGAGACTACATGTTTCATAAATGAGAGGACAATAAAAGGCGAAACCCATCTGCAGATGGCAAGTGGGACAGCAGCAGTTTGCTGCCGTTAAAAGAAAAACAATTAACTAAGTAATTTCTGACATTGTAACTCTGCCTAAATATAGTGATATAATCTCTTTTCACTTGTAGCTTTTGTGATGCAACAAGGAAACTGGTTTAGCAAAAGGAAAATCTGTAGAAGAAACAGAAGGCAGTATCCCATAGGGACTAAAGTGACATGTAGACATATTGGAATCGAATAGTTTTATATCACATGGAGAAAATAGATTTCTATTACTTTTTTAAAGTGTAACCAAAAAAAGACCATCTTCAGTTCCAGAGAGGAAATTTGCAAAATCTCAAAGATGTCAGCCAGGTTTTGCCTCCAATAGTGCAAGTTTACTTTTACTACATCTTTTAGCAACAGGTTTATTTCAAGCAACAGTAACTTTCAGATGTGTCTCCCAAGAGAACAACATGCCTTTTGCTATTCTGAGCTCTTGTAAAAAAAAAAATTAAGAAATACAGACATCTGGCACAATTGAAAATAAATAAATAAAGGTAACTAGAGTGATTTTTAATGCTTAAAAATCCAAGCATGTGTGATGTTTTTAAAAATCATAATCTGGATGCCTAGGTTTAAGACAACAAAAGAAAACTAGGTTCCAAAGTCATTAGGGAGCTAAATAAAATATAATCCTATAAGCAAATTAATAGAAAGGTATTTGGTGATACATCACAATTCAATCTTTTATTATTTGTTGATAATATTGCTACTACTAATTTGGAAAGAATTCCATATAATTCAAACAAATCACAGACTGCTAAAAATTAAAAAAAAAGAAAGGTTAAATAAATGTCTGCTTTTTTTAAAGTGCAGGTTTTCATTTGAAAATGTTTAGTAATAACTTGATTGACTAAAAATGCTAAACAGAATAAAAGATGTATGGTGTAAGTAATTGCAGACCAAATGCAATTTCTAGCTCCCAAGACAAATAGGGAAGAGCTCAGCAGTTAAGAATGTAAAATATATTGGTGAATACTTCAAGTTAAATATGTTTGTTCACTTAGCATTTTTTTATCCTTCTTTCTTATTTACAACTCTTTTCTCTCTTTATGTTTACAGGATTCCTCTTTCATATAATCTGTTTCTAGGGACACATGCCAGGAGAGCTTAGTGGTCAATCAGTGCACATGAGACCTTCTTAGGATTACCCCCCCCCCTTTTTGACTCTCAGGAACTGGGTTTACTGTGGATAGCAAGCACATCCTGTAATGAGAAAGATCTGGGTTCAAGTTGGACCTCTGATGCACAATGGCCCTGGGCAGGCTGCTTATCTCTCAATGAGTCGAAACTATTTTCTAATACTATATGTTGCAAAAAATGTTTCCAGTCTACGTTGGCAGTAGCATTTCCTTACTATGAGTGCTTCATATCATTGATATCACAGATTTAGACTGACTGTACTTATATAGCCATAAGCATTTCATGTGCCTAGCTCTGCAACAGTTTCCAGGACCCTGAGGTTTGCCCCAGGAATATTTTCTCATTTTGTACTCACAACAATCGATGGGTAACAGGGTAGAGGCTATTTACTGTCCCAATTTTGCTGATAAAGAAATTGAGAGAACACATGATTTTTCCAAAGTCATACAACTAGAAAATGTCTGAAACAAGATTTTAACCCAGTTCTTCCTCATTCTAGGTTCATCCACTTCTCTATCTCTTGTGCCACCATGTAGTAGGGCACAGGACTGGAGAAATGGGGGAAGATACACTGCAACCTGTAACCACCTGTAGCAGCAAGCACCCTAACATCCCCAGGATGGCTGCCAACACAAGTTCTTAGATCTAATTTTCTAAAGGAAAGCAACTCAAAATGGATTAATAATCTTGCTTTAATCAAATATATGTCATTTACCTAGTTCAAGGAAAAAAGGTCAGCACCCTGAACTTCAGAAAATACAAACAAGTTACAAGCAGAAGTTACAAGCAGACAAAGAAAAAGATCAGCTGACAGGCTTCCAGCTGTCTTGACCATTAGATCCATACCTAGTCAGTTACCAGAGAGGGAAGCATCAACATCTGGGTTTTCAAAGCTAGGGGACTCAACAGCTGCCCAGAATCTGCCCAGAGTCTCGTCTAGTCAAATCACACAACTCTTCTCAAAGTGAGCCCCAAAACAAAACCTCACATCAGGGTATATATGGCCTTCTCCTGGCTCAGAGAACATCACAATCCTATTGACCCACTGCCCAATCAAAAAGTAAAACAAGCCTCTAGCCACAGGCTCCAGGTGACTACATTCAGCCTATTTAGGGGGCACAGTATATTTTCAAATCAAGGAAGGTTCTCAGTCACTTAAGCCTATCAAAGGGCCTAGGGGCAGATCTTAAATTCCCATTCCCATAACACCACCTTCATGGATACACTCCAGAGTTGAATTTGCCAAAATAACAAGAAGCTCTCAGTCAAGTGGATGCTTTCCAAAGGCCTTCTGAAGGACTATACAATGCTATGAGAGGGTATGGGTGGGGGATCTATGCTTAAAGCAAGGGCCTTTCCTATAATGTCTCAGACATTACAGAGTCCTAGAACCTCATAGTATGGCACTTCTAAGCTAGAAGAAGTTAAGAATCTGAAAACCTTGTATCATCTTGAGTGTGAGCTTGCAAAATTTTCCCTAATTTGGTCCCACACCCAACATTTGAACTCAAGGTCCTGAGAGACCAAGAATCTAAGTCCACATCTAAGGTGTATGATAAAGAAAAGGAGTGGAACTGGTGGTTCCATAGGTTGGGGAGTGAATAGGCAATATATCCATCCACTCAATCTTCCCCTGAATTACAGCAACTCAAACAATATAACTTTAAATTTATGGAACTAACAAATGTAGCAACAAACTCTAGCTTGTTACCTGAAAATTCAGATTTGGAGAACTTTTCAAATAATACAAACTGCCTTCTTTTTGTTATAACTTCATACAGAGAAACCAGTGAAGTTTTGTGTAAACCAGAATATTGAGTGTAAGTTAGAGCTTTGGTAGCTAGCAGAAATGCATAATAAAAGCATGTGAAACTGAGGGGTAAAGGGTAATAAACTTATATAAACTTTATATAAACTATAAACTTCATCTAGCTTTTGTTCTGCCCCTCAGTTTCATTTGCATGTCAATCAAACAACATCTTGGGAGCAAGGTTAATCCTAGCACTTCAGCCCACACACAGCTCCTGTAGCACTGGAGGGGCAAAGTTCCCCAAGAAGATCTTTTTTTAGAATGCAGGCTCACAGTCAGTGATTTCCCCGGAGGTAAAAGAAATTATCTAACCACAAATTAGATTGATATCTAAAACCGAGGACTATGAGTTTTCACCAAAAGAACAGAAGTCAAAAGCAAAGACAATCTTATCCTGGGCCATTCTGCTGCCTTTTATTGGCTTCTTCAAGGCCAGGAAGACTCTTGCCTCTTGCCTCAGCTATTCATTGAGTTTCAACAATATATGGTCAAAGAGGCCTAGCCTCCATGCACTCAAAGGCCAGGAGAGTTCTCTGATCCATTATACCCTAGTAGTAAGGAGCAGCAGGTGAATCTGAAGAGTTGTCTTAGCAGAGAGCAGCCCAGTAACAAGAGACCAATGTGTAAACACCTGGTCAATATAATTCAAAGAAGATCAAGTGTCCTGCAGAGAGCAGCAGAGAGCAAGGCAATATCACAAGCAGAGGGCATTGACATCTTTGAAGCTCTATATGAAGCTTTGAATGTTTCCCTACATGTGTGCCCTCTATTCATGTTCTTCTCTCTGGTGAGTTTTGTTCCTTACTGGTGGTATGATGAAAGACAGAGAGAGAGAGGGAGAGAGAGAGAGAGAGAGAGAGAGAGAGAGAGAGAGAGAGAGAGAAAGAGGGAGAGGGAGAGAGAGAGAGAGAGAGAGAGAGAGAGAGAGAGAGAGAGAGAGAGAGAGGAGGAGTGAGTTTAGGGGTGGAGGAGCACAGAGGAATTTTTTTTTCTGTCATTTTATTTGTTGTGCTGTTTTATTAAATTTTTGTTTGTTTTGAACTAATGTATCCTCTGGCTGGCTGGTAAAAGTAAATACTATCACTGGACTCTTGTGTTCTGTGGCTTTGTGTGGGAATCCTGCAGACATAGGGTGGTTTTCTGAGGAACCCACAGGTAATGGGGAAACATTATTTAGTCTTTCTGGAAGAAATAGCTTCTCAATACCATGACTTCGCCTTTAGGAAATTGATCACTGATTCTCTATTGAGGTTTACACGGCTGCTGTTATAGTACAACAGTCCTTGAATATATTAAAACCAGGAAAAGCAGAGCCCAAATTGTCTTTTGCCTTTAGCCACAGTTAGAGAGTGAACACTAGTTCAAGTCCTCCTGTGCTCTTCTCTGGTGCTTCTTTGAGTTCACTCATTTTGTTCACTCCCTTTAGGAAACAGAAACAAGGCAGAAATGGACAAGACTCATCCCTATTGGGGGCGGAGCCAAGATGGCGGAGTAGAAACAGCTCATCCAAGCCACTCTGCCCCCACATTCCCCCCAAACGATGTAAAAGGGGACTCTGAACAATTTCTGGAGCCACAGCACCCACAGAACGACACAGAGAAGCTAAACTCCTGCTGAGGACAGCCTAGCAGCCCTGCAGGAAGGACCAGCGCAGTGGTCTGGGACCTGGCAGTGTGCAGCGCACAGAGTGCAGGAGCCGAGCTGAGCCCAGGTCCCCATGAGTCGAGGTTTTAGCCCCAGGGCGGCAGGGCCAGCAGCCAGCTGGAGGAACCCCAGAACACCAGGAGCTGTGGCGACTCCAGAATTATCAACATAGACATGCCTAGGACAAAGTAAGAGGTTAGTGTCCTATGGACTTTGGGACCTGTATTTGGGGAATGCGTCAGCTCCCTCCCTGGGGGCTAGAAGCCACTGAGGAGACACGCCATTTTGTAGTTTTCAGAGGCATTTCCGGCTCCCAGCCTACAAATCGTGGGGAGATCCAGCGATCAGTCTTGGGGGGTAATCGCTCTTGCTTTAACCTCCCTGGATCTGGATCGTGATCTAGGGTGGAAGTCGTGGGTGGGTTTACAGCTTGCCAGAAACGGAAGTTGCCCCCCACACGTTCGGGACGAAAATTCCTCTATCTGGCCTTAAAGCCATAGTGTGGCAACAAGCCCAAAAGTCAAGTAATTAAGTGGCAACATGCCAAGGCAAAGGCAACAGAAAAATGCAACCCTAGACTCCTAATTTTGGGGGCATAGAGCAGGAAAAGGATTGTGAGGTCAGAAGTCTTGCTCCAAAAGCCCCAGGGGAAAACATGAGCAGGTTGCAGGCCATAGAGGACCTTAAGAAGGACATTAAAAATCAAATAAGAGAAGTGGAGGAAAAATTGGAAAGAGAAATGAGAAGGATGCAGGAAAAGTATGAAATGAGGGTCAATAGCCTGACTGAGGAAAACAACACCTTAAAAAATAGACTAACTCAAATGGCAAAGGAGGCCCAAAAGGGCAATGAGGAGAAGAATGCCTTAAAAGTCGAATTTGCCAGATGGAAAAAGAATCTCAAAAGTTCACTGAGGAGATTCATTCCTTCAGAGTTAGACTGGAGCAATGGAAGCTAGTGACTTTATGAGAAATCAAGATGCTGTTAAGCAGATCCAAACAAATGAAAGATTAGAAGGCAATGTGAAATATCTCATGGGAAAACCCACTGACCTGGAAAATAGATCCAGGAGAGACAATTTAAAAATTATTGGACTACCTGAAAGCCATGATCAAAGAAAGAACCTAGAAATCACCCTTCAAGAAATTCTCAAGGAAAACTGCCCTGATGTTTTAGATCCAGAGGGCAAAATAGAGGTTGAAAGAATCTACCGATCACCTCCTGAAAAAGATCCCAAAAAGAAAACTCCCAGGAACATTATAGCCAGGTTCCAGAATCCCCAGATCAAGGAGAAAATACTACAAGCAGCCAGGAAGAAACAATTTCAATATTGTGGAAACACAATCCGAATAGCCCAGGACCTGGCAGCTTCTACACTGAGGGATCAAAGGGCATGGAATATGACATTCCAGAGGGCAAAAGAACTGAAAATGAACCTAAGGGTCACCTACCCAGCAAAACTGAGTATTTTGTTTCAGGGAAAATATGGTCATTCAGTGGAATAGAGGACTTTCAAGCATTCTTGAGGAAAAAACCAGAATTGAATAGAAAATTTGACATCCAGACACAAGAAGGAAGAGATACCTGAGAAGGTAATCAGTGAAAAGAAATCAAAAGGAACTTATCAAAGTTGAACTATTTACATTCCTATATGGAAAAGCAATAACTGAGACTGATGATATCTTTCTCACTATGAAAATAATGGAAGAAGGGGGTGTGGTCATATGAATACATATGTGAATGTGTGTGTATATGGTTACAATTATATATGGATAGAGGGCATAAGTTGAATTTGTTTGGAAGGGAGAATACTCAAGGGATGTAATTATGAGGTGAGAGAGGAAAGTGGCAAGAGGAGATGGGGAGAGACAGGGTAGTGTAAACTACCCCATGCAGAAGAAGCAAGGGGAAGTGGTTGCAAAAGAGGGGGAGAATAAGGAAGGCTAAAAAGGCAAAACCACATTCAAACTGAATTTGGTTCAGGGAGAAAATGACATACATAGCAAAGGGGATATCTCAACCTGCAGCAGGATAGGGGGAAGGGAGATGGGAGGAGGGATGATGGATAGGAGGGCATCCTTGGGGTGAGGGGAGGTTGGAAGTACCCACTATAAAAGAGGGACAGGATCATGTGGGGAATGGACCAGGTGGGGGATGGGATGAGTGGGAGGAAATTATAGGCAGCCTTGTGCAATATATCTACTGTGATGATGTTTTGCATAGCTAGACATGTGCAACATATACTGAATTGCTTATCTCCCCAGAGGGAATGGGTGACAAGGGAGGAAGGAAATGGATCTGAAATTTGAGGTCGTAACATTAAATGTTTCAAATATATATAAATACTATTATTAACACTCTTTTGCTTGTAATAGGGAGATAAGATGTGCAGGCATTGGGATGCAAAGACTCACCTTCCTCTAATGGAAAAGTCGATGGGGGTATGGGAGAAGGTATGGGAGAGAGCAGATTGGAGGAAGCGATATCTTGTGGGATTACTGTTCTGGGAGGTTGGGTAGGGGAATAATGGGGGGAAAATGATTGTAACTCAAAATCTGGTGGAAATGAATGAAGTAAAACAGAAAATAAAGCATTTGTTTAAAATAAAAAAAAAATAAAAATAAAAATAAAAAAACAAACAAACAAACAAAAAAAGACTCATCCCTATTGCCCCAATATTCAAGTGGCAAAAAGGAGGCAAGGTGAGGAGTCACAAGGTGAAGCAGAAATGGTGTAGGACAAGGAATAACGAGATGTGAATATGATTCCAGTACTTCTTCTAGCTATCAAAGTGGGCAAGTCATTTTACTTCAATGTCTACATTTAAAAAATGGGAAGAACAGTATTTGCATTTCCTTATTGCACAAAGTTGTTATGAAGAAAATGCTATATAATATATGAACTATGATTATTCAACAATCAAGAATGAGAATCTGGGCAAATGTAAGGATGACAGTGCCAAGAGATACTGGGATGTTTAGAAGAGGGGTGGATTTGGGAAGAAAAGATAATTCATATGTTACTGTACAGGGTTCCACAGAAGCTTATCCTAGAAACATGCCATACTTCGTTAATCACCACTACTTACAAGTCAGTTTTAAAGGAAATCCTTTAGCTCCTTTCTCTTCTCTCTTAATTTTATCCCTAATACTCTTTCCAGTGTTGCCTTCTAACTCCAATACCTCCGGAAATCTATAATCTCTGTTTTCCTGACCCTGTTCTCCCAATCCTGTCCTATTTTTATCTTGATATCTCCAAGAACCCATGAGAATGAAGTTCAATGAGAATATGGAGTTCTATAAATGGGGTTTTACTTTACAATAAAGATAACAATGTCATATGCCTGGTTTCCTTTTGTTCATTTCTGATTGGGATCAGAGCAGGAGTTATATGCATTTTTAATTCTGTGATCTAAATTTCTAGGTACTATCTCTAACTGGACAGATCACAATTCATTCATGCCTTCTCATTCTATGTGACATTTTTCTGTGTCCACATATAAGTTCTCCCTAGGGAATCTACCTAATGTGCCATCTGTGTGTTCTCTCATTGGCTTAATTGGTTGGGGTAGAAAGACCCTTGTTTCAAGCTTACCCCACAACACTTCTGGAGGGAAAGTTACCAGGTCTCAGATTCCTATCATATCTATTTTCCCTAATATCTCAAGCTCAATGAATGTAGAAACGGGGTCATGGGTCTTTGAAAATAAAAAAGCTGGGGGAGACTAGGGGGCACAGTGAATAGAGCACCAGCCCTGGAGTCAGGAAGACCTGAGTTCAAATCTGACCTCAGACACGTAACACAAACCCAAAACTAGCTCTGTGACCTTGGGCAAGTCATTTTTTCAAATATCAAACTCCTTTGTCTAAGTTAACAACTACAGTAAAACTTTGATTAACTGGAGCCCTCAAATCAATAAATGGAAAGGGTTTTTTGTTTGTTTGCTTGTTATTTAGACTTTTCTTTGTTTTCCTTTTGTTCTGTCAATCTGACAAAACTGCTGAGGTTGCCATTGCTGGCTCACTTACCTGCATGTCTTTCTGAAGAACTTTCAAGTTGACTGTATGACATGGGAGACACTGTCACAGGACTGCCCAGTATAGCATGCCCTCATCAAAGAAGGTGCTATATTCTATGAGTGAAATATAATTACAATAGCTCAAAAGAAATGCTAGATGAGCAAATTTAGAGAATCCACCCCAATGTTCACATGGACCATTTGTGTGGTAGAGCATTCCAAGCTTATGTTGATCTGATCAGCCATAGTCAGACACACTGTAACTTAACTCTAACATAGCGGTGTCATTTTGGTCCTCTTTGAGAATGAAGGACAACAACCAACTAACCAATCCACTTGTGAGCGAAGTGTAGCCATGGAGACACAGCTGCAGGCTCCATGGGAAGTGATCACAAGACATAAGTGTCCTACTACTGACCTCCATCTGTGTTCCCTTGTCATCCCCCAGAAATGTGAATCTGAATCCAGGTGGTGAACTCTTCATCTGTACCCAACCCAGTATGCTAAGCACTGCTACAGAGAGATGGAGCAATGCCACCCTCACCAGATGCATCTGCTTGGGATTCAAAGCCTCCTTCACCATCAGTTCTCCTAGACTCCATCACCATCAGCTTTAATTCATACCCTGGCTAGAATTTACCTTCCTTCTGTTCCCTCTTCAATCAAATTAGTATTTCTCTAGTTTATTTCTCTAGCTCGTTCATGATGAGCAAATTTTTATCTCCTAATCCCCTTTCTGTGTTGCAGAGTCAGAGCCTACTGAAGATAAAATACCTTTCTTTTCCCCTAGTACCTCTTCCTAAACTTTAATTCTTTTCAATTCAGTCTTTGCCCTCACTTTCCACTGTGCCCTCTTAAACCACCTCCTCTTTCTTCATAATTAAGGATTCTTCATAATTAAGGATTCTTCATTGCCCAATATCTCCTCCTCTCTAATTTTTCTTTCCTTTTCCCATGCTCATCAAAACCTGGCTTTCTCAGAACATCTCATCTCTTTCCATCATCTGAAATGTTAGTTGCTTTTTCACTGATAACCCTGCTATACTGGGCTAGGAGGAATAAACATATTATTTATACCCTAGTAACAAATTCAAATGTTCCTGCTGCTGTTTTCATTCAAGCTCTCTTCCTCTGAATTTCATTCCACATGTCTATAACATATTCTTGAGATCCTTCTTGTCTTCTACCAAACTTATCATTTCTCAAAGAGTTTAATTTTTAAACTTGAACCACTCAAGGAATTGTATTTTTTTTAAGTGGCAATAGCATAACAGCTATTTCATTTTCTTTTTTTTAAACAAATGCTTTATTAACTTCTGTTTTACATCATTCATTTCCGCTAGATTTTGAGTTACAATCATTTTCCCCCGTTATTCCCCTACGCAACCTCCCAGAATAGCAGTCCCACAAGATATTGCTTCCTCCAATCTGTTCTCTAGCATATCTTCTCCCATACCCCCTTCGACTTTTCCATTAGAGGGAGGTGAATCTTTGTGTCCCAATGCCTTCACATCTTATCTCCCAATTACAAGCAAAAGGGTATTAATAATAGTATTTATATATATTTGAAACATTTAATGTTAAGACCTCGAATTTCAGGTCCATTTCCTTCCTCCCTTGTCACCCATTCCCTCTGGGGAGATAAGCAATTCAGTATATGTTGTACATGTCAAGCTATGCAAAACATTATCATAGTAGATATATTTTACAAGGCTGCTTATAATTCCCTCCCACTCATCCCACCCCCCACCTGGTCCATTCCCTACATGATCCTGTCCCTCTTCTATAGTGGGTACTTCCAACCTCCCCTCCCCCCAAGGATGCCCTCCCATCAATCATCCCTCCTCTCATCCCCCTTCCCCCTATTCTGCTGCAGGTTGAGATATCCCATTTAGTATGTATGTCATTCTCTCCCTGAACCAAATTCAATGAGAATGTGGTTTTGCCTTTTTTGCCTACCTATTCTCCCCCTCCCTTGCAACCACTTCCCCTTGCTTCTTCTACATGAGATAGTTTACCCTACCCTGTCTCTCCCCATCTCCTCTTGCCACTTTCCTCTCTCACCTCATAATTTCATCCTTTGAGTATTCTCCCTTCCCAACAAATTCAACCTATGCCCTCTATCCATATATAACTGTAACCATATACACACACATTCACATATGTATTCATATGACCACACACCCTTCTTCCATTATTTTCATAGTGAGAAAGATATCATCAGTCACAGTTATTGCTTTTCCATATAGGAATGTAAATAGTTCAACTTTGATAAGTTCCTTTTGATTTCTTTTCCCTGATTACCTTCTCAGGCATCTCTTACTACTTGTGTCTGGATGTCAAATTTTCTATTCAATTCTGGTTTTTTCCTCAAGAATGCTTGAAAGCCCTCTATTCCACTGAATGACCATATATTCCCCTGAAACAAAATACTCAGTTTTGCTGGGTAGGTGACCCTTGAGTTCATTCCCAGTTCTTTTGCCCTCTGGAATATCATATTCCATGCCCTTTAATCCCTCAGTGTACAAGCTGCCAGGTCCTGGGCTATTCTGATTGTGTTTCCACAATATTGAAATTTTTTCTTCCTGGCTACTTGTAGTATTTTCTCCTTGATCTGGGGATTCTGGAACCTGGCTACAATATTCCTGGGAGTTTTCATTTGGGGATCTTTATCAGGAGGTGATCAGTGGATTCTTTCAACCTCTATTTTGCCCTCTGGATCTAAAACATCAGGGTAGTTTTCCTTGAGAATTTCTTGAAGGGTGATTTCTAGGTTCTTTCCTTGATCATGGGTTTCAGGTAGTCCAATAATTTTTAAATTGTCTCTCCTGGATCTATTTTCCAGGTCAGTGGGTTTTCCCATGAGATATTTCACATTGCCTTCTAATCTTTCATTTGTTTGGATCTGCTTAACAGCATCTTGATTTCTCATAAAGTCATTAGCTTCCATTTGCTCCAGTCTAACTCTGAAGGAATGAATCTGCTCAGTGAACTTTTGAGATTCTTTTTCCATCTGGCAAATTTGACTTTTTAAGGCATTCTTCTCCTCATTGCCCTTTTGGGCCTCCTTTGCCATTTGAGTTAGTCTAATTTTTTAAGGTGTTGTTTTCCTCAGTCAGGCTGTTGACCCTCATTTCATACTTTTCCTGCATCCTTCTCATTTCTCTTTCCAATTTTTCCTCCACTTCTCTTATTTGATTTTTAAAGTCCTTCTTAAGGTCCTCTATGGCCTGCAACCTGCTCATGTTTTCCCCTGGGCCTTTTGGAGCAGGACTTCTGACCTCACAGTCCTTTCCCCACTCTATGCCCCCAAAATAGGAGTCTAGAGTTGCATTTTTCTTTTTCCTTTTCCTTTGCATGTTGCCACTTAATTACTTGACTTTGGGGCTTGTTTCCACACTATGGCTTTAAGGCCAGATAGAGGAATTTTCTTCCCAAATATGTGGGGCGCAACTTCCGTTTCTGGCAAGCTGTAAACCTACCCACAACTTCCGCCCCAGATCACAATCCAGATCCAGGGAGGTTAAAGCAAGAGCGATTACCCCCCAAGACTCATCGCTGGATCTCCCTACAGTTCACAGGCCAGGAGCTGGAGCTGCCTCTGAAAACTACAAAATGGCGTGTCTCCTCAGAGGCTTCTAGCCCTCAGGGGAGGAAGCTGATGCATTCCCCAAATACTGGTCCCAAAGTCCATAGGACACTAACCTCTTACTTTGTCCTAGGCATGTCTATGTTGATAATTCTGGAGTCGCCACAGCTGCTGGTGTTCTGGGGTCTCTCCAGCCAGCTGCTGGCCCTGCCGCCCTGGGGCTAAAACCTCGGCTCACGGGAACCTGGGCTCCACTTGGCTCAACTCCTCTGTGTGCTGCCAGCTCCCAGACCGCTGCACTGGTCCTTCCTGCAGGGCTGCTGGGCTGTCCTCAGGGGGAGGTTAGCTTCTCTGTGTCATTTTGTGGGTGCTGGGGCTCCAGAAGTTGTTCAGAGTCCCCTTTTACATAGTTTAGGGGGGCATCTGGGGTAGAGTCGCTTGGATGAGCTGTTTCTACTCCGCCATCTTGGCTCCGCCCCAAGCTATTTCATTTTCAATAAAATTATTATGCTAAACAGAAAATAAAATGACATATAGAAGTTTTTGCTTGTGACCAGACTGTGCATTTGTCCTGTCCTGCATCAACAAATTACACCAGCTTTTCCCTGTTGTTGCTGAATCTTGCTTTTCATATTCTTGCTTGTTTTCCTGGTATAGCTGAGCAGCCTGGCTGTTTGTTGGATTGTTGAGGTTAGACTGATCCAATAAAGACTATATAGAAGTCAAAATGGAGGCACGATCATAGTTTGGACTCCAGTAATTTTGAAGTATATCCACACATTCTACCATCTGCATAGGCATTTGGATGAAACATTTTGGAGACAAATTTCCACCTGACCAAACCTCTATGCTTGGTTTCTTCATTATACATACTGATTCACATCTTTTGCATCATAACAAACCCTTCAAACACCTTAGTCATCTATTTTCTCTATTTCATCAGTTTCTATTCTCTATTTTTCTATTAAGTCTTCTATTTTGGGATTAGTAGCTAGGTGGCACAATGGATAGAGAACTGAGTTTGCAGTCAAGAAGATCTATGTTCAAATTTGGTATCTGATATTTATTAGCTATATGACCTTAGGCAAGTGACTTAACCTCTATTTACCTCAGTTTCCTCAGCTATAAAATGATGATGATTATAACAGCATTTTCCTCTGAAGGTTTTTGTGAGGATCAAATGAGTTGCTATTTATAAAGTGCTTAAGATAATGCCTCACATTTAGCAGGTGCTCTTTAACGATAGCCACTATCATTACTGTAACTCAGTCAATCACCTAAAATTGCAGTTTCACCTGTACCTGTGCCAGCTCTAAGAGCTGAGCACCTGAATTTTTTCTAATTACAATCTCTTATTCTTCCATCTTTGTTTCTGTATCACTCTTACTAAACCTTCTTGCTCCTACTCCTATATGCTTATTATCCTTCTTGCTCATCAAAACCTCTATTCCCTCCCTTCACACTTTCCCATTCTCTCAGTCCATGACCATGCTCTGATCACTCTTTCTTAGTTGTTCTGAAGTTCAAATGAGATCTTTGTGAAGTGCTTAGCAAAGTGGCACCTAGAAAGCACTAAATAAATGTTTATCCCCTTCCCTCATCACAGTCTTTCTGGGCATTATAGTTGAGCAGTAAAATAAGGCACTGTCCCTGACCCTTGAATCCTTAGTTTGCTTGTCTTTCATGCCCTGATAATCCTCAGTTTTTGCATCCTGCCTGCCATCCATCTTCTCTGCTCATCCTCTCAAGGTACAGAACACTTCCAGAGGAAGTCACAAAAATATTCCAAGTGACTTCATGCTAAATAATATCCACAGGACCTCACAACTGTATTTCTTTTTTTCTTGGATTGCTTTTTGGATTACACTGTGCAATACAGACTTCCAAACTTTCCTCCTCTCCCCTCAAGCATCCTAATGACTTGATTTCTCCTCTCTCCAATTGTCAGACTCCTGGAAAGATTCAACTACAGAGGATGCATATTCTCACTTCTCAATCCTTGGCAATATTCTGATCCCACAACTCTGCTGAACCTCATATCTCAAGTTGCCTTTTACAGGCAGCTCCTGTTACCACAAATAATGAATCCACTGAAGTGGACCCAATTTTTTCTTTAAGTATTCAAATTGACACTAAATTTTCCATTCAACTTGGACCAGTTACTATATTTTACATAATTATAACTTTGGATAATACAAACTGGAATACATGTGACCACATTAGGAGATTCCTTATTGGCACTAATATGGACCTAGTGATAATTGCTAATTCTCATGAGCTTTACTCAATCCTTATTCTCCTTAACCTAACTTATCTTTTAATACCATTAAGTCACTCATTGTCTTGGATAGCCCTTATTCTGTAACATGTCCCTCTTCTTTGTTCTCCTCTTATCTACCTGCTCCTTCTCAATATCTTCAAATGAATCATGATCTATCTCCTATCCCCTGAGCCTGTGTCCCACAAGACTTGATCTTCTATCTTTTCTCTATATACTTTCTCTTCTGGTGAGTTTATTAGATCTCATGAGTGCAATTTTCCTTTTCAGTTCTAGACAAATTGTCAATCTCTCTCTCTTTATACACACACACACACACACACACACACACACACACACACACACACACACACACACATATATGTAAAATATCTAACATACAAGCTCAGTCCCATATATCCACAGTTTTTTTTTTTAAGCAATTGGGGTTAAGTAACTTGCTCAAGGTTACAGGGCTAGTCATTATTTATGTATGGGTGCTCATTTTCTGAGGCCGGATTCAATCCCGGGTCATCCCAACTCCGAGGCTGGCGCTCTTACTCAATGTGCCACCTAGCCGCCCCTATATCCATAGTTCTAACATCTAGACCTGATGTCTTGTTGTCACCTCTAATCAATGTGCCCACAATGTTCCTGTCTTTCTGGACTTCAGAATCATGCCCATTTAATTGCTGGCTCATCCTGGAACTTTCTTCAGTGTCTAGGGCCTCCTCCACCTAGAACAGCCTACTCCTACTTCCTGCTTCTTCTGGAATATCTTTCTGCAAGACCTGTCCTACTTCTCCCATTAGTGAGTTCCTCCTGCAGCCACCATTTTGTGAAAGGGCTCAAGCAGACCTGTCTTCCTTCTCTGTCCACCTGTGTGGTGCTAACTTTTTTATATTTCAGACCCCTGTCTCTACAAGGAATACATTCATCAGCTCCAGGCAGCACCACCATCCCAGTCACTATTCTGCTCCCTTTTGTGTTTTGTCCTTTCACATTCTAATGGAAGTTCCTTGAAGGTAGGGGTTGTCTTTACTTTTGCTTTTCTTTGTATCCCAAGTGCTTAGCACAATAAACACTTAATAAATTCTTGTTTCCACCCTTATTCCTTTCTTCCTTCCTTCTCTAAATCTGCTTTGCCTCCAACCTTTCCCATTTTTTTTGTTAAGAGAACTGCCATCTTTTCAATCCATCAGGATTGTAAATATTGTTTCATCTTGTATGTTTCCCTCTTCTTTACCCATTACACTCAATCAGCTGCTGTGTCTTATGGATTCCATCTACACAACACCTCACACATCAAACTATTTCTCTACACTGACATGACTACTACCTTAATTCTGATCATCATCACTTAAATAACTAATAGTCTTCTAGTTGGTTTCCCTTCTTCCTGTTCCTCTCCTTTAATCCATAATCTTCACAGCTGCCTCAAAAAGAGAAGTGACTTGCTCAAAGTCACACAGGTAATGAGACTTGCTCTGACTCATACTAGTTGTGTGACCCTGGGAAAAACACTTAATCTCTGTCTGCCTCAGTTTCCTCATATGTAAATTGAACATGATAATAGTATCAGAGTTGCTGTGAGAATAAAATGAGACAGTATTTATAAAACATTTTGCAAACTTTAAAGCACTAAATAAATGCTAGCTACTACTATTATTATTATTATTATATTAAAAATGGTATTTTCATCTTTGGCCCTTATGGTATTAGTTACTATTTACACGTATGTAATACTTTGTTGATCTTTGTTCCCAGAATATGAAAAGTCTTCTCAACAACATAACAAATGTATAGCACAAGTCATTTCTAATGATAAACAATATAAATAAGTTTATACTAATCGATTAACAAAAAGAAATTGCAGCAATTTTGGGAAAATGCTTGATAAATGACTGCAGTTTTAACTATCAACAAAATCATAAAATCTATCAAAGGTCCTTTGTCCTGTTAAGATTCTCTTTCTATGACCTTAGACAGTCACTTAAAGGGCAAAACACCATAAAGGATGATGATTTTGTATTTCCAAAAGCCTTTGCTAACCCCAAGATGTAGAACTAGCTCTCCTCTTCTTCAAGGCACAAACTAGGAAGAAATTTTCCACCTTGGTTTACAATGAGGGAGGTTAAACTCACCTACACACTCCCAGGGGACAAACTAGCCAAGAAGAATTTGAGAACAGAATGTTATCCATTATCTTCTTGCAGATTGGATCCTGTATTGATAATTATATGTTGTCCCCAGGACAGACTCCCCCTGATAGGAGTTTGACCTGATGCTACATCTTTTCCAGTACTTGCATGAAATCTGTCATATGATATCTGTGTGCGGCACAATTCAACCTTCATTAGAGTCTGCCTGAATTATAGATACCCTGAACTTCTCATTATGGATCTTTTCACAGGAGACCAACTTTTAAACTTACAGATCTTTCCCCCAAGAAAATAGAACTACATAGAGGCATTTGATATGCAAAGCTACTTCTACCCCAGTCCCTCTTCATTGTCATGGAGGTGACACCACTTCCCTTTCCTGAAATCCAAATTTCCTAATTGTGATGAATTCTGTGGGAACATAAAATTTCTTTGGTCTAGATTTTCTATACAAAGTTATCACAATTTTAGAAGCCTGGGGCAACTCCTCAAAACTCACAGGGTAGGGTCCCATCCTTACCCTAGGTCCAAAGTACTCTGTGGGAATACATACCCTTAAAACTGCAGGCCATGAGTCCCAATTGAGTTTACCTATAATGGTAAGCCAAAAGATGCAAAGAAAATTTATTTAATGAAATGACATAGTGAGAAAATAACAACAAAATATTTCTGATTTCTTCTGATGATGTCTTTGAACTTTTCCTTTCTTTAACTGGGCTCTTGGATACGCCTGAGCACATAGTGTCCAATAGATGCTACTTTCCTGAACTCACTATATTTGTTGCTAGACATCACTCTGATGAATCTATAGTCTCCATACTAGACTCATAACTACAAGGGACTTCTCCCAGGTTGTTCAGGAAAAAACAAAAAAAAATCTTATCTGAATACCAGCAGAAAATTTCAGAAGTATGTTGCCTCAGAATCTTGGCTACTGAGGACTTTCCTCTCCCCCAGCAGTAGAATTTTTATCCACAAGTTCTTTTTAGGAAAAAAAGCATAGAATAATAACTCCAACTAGCCAATGACCCTAAATTTATTATTTTCTTTGGACTCTCCTTCATGATATAGGTCTTGGGTCCCTCAGAGGCCTCACTATAGTTTATGGTGAGTTCTCCATATCTATCTATACACATACTTCCCAACTTTATATTCTCAGAATGCTAATCTATAAGCCAAATAATGGTTATTTTCCCAATAATTATTAAAAAGTTCTTAGGTTGTAGACCTCTAATTTTCTCATTTTTAATTCTCTTTTGTTCTCCCATGTAAATTAGTGGGTAGAAAAAAATGCAGAGAGATATCAAGTCCTATTCTGTCCTTCCCCTCAAAAATTGAAGTATCTGATGCATAGCTCTCCCATAAAATGTAAGCTTCTTCAGTTTCAAAACCTTCACTTTTTTTCTTGTATCCCCATCTCCTAGCATAGTATCCAGCATATAGTACATTTTAATAAAGACTTGTTTATGCAAGTGATAGATTTAGAGTCAGAGAACATAGCTTCAGATCCTGGCTTTGCTCCTTACTACCTGTAGGAGAAATCATTTAAAGCCTCTGGAACTTAAGCTTTCTCATCTATAAAATGAAAGGATTGGACTACATGGCTTCTCATTTCCTTTCTAGTTCAGTGATCTTACATGAGTGATTTAATATCAGTGAACTATGTCCATGTGGTTCTATGATATTCTGATCACCAAACCAATTTCTAGTCTTTTGTTATATAGCTAAAGTCAGCCAAAAGCTCAGGAGATCTTTGGGGCACTCTTTCCATAATTTATTCACCAGTCTGCTTCCTAAGTTATTATATTCAAGTGCAGGTTTTCTCTTAAAAGGGCCTCTCATGCTAATTTGTTAGTTGACAAATCCAATGTCAGCTTATTCCAATTTCTGTGTGTATTTAATCACCATATTTAAAGTTTCCTAACAACGCCTCTTTGTGATTGAGGCTTAGTTCTAAAACAGAGTGAGTTCTGGTAGACCCTACCAGCTAGAAATTTCCAGTGTGAGCTCTGAAACTGACTGTGAATTATGTTCAAGACTCATCCTAGCTAAATTAGGATAAGGGCAAGTAGATGGCACAGTGAATATAGAGTGCTAGGCCTGAAGTCAGGAAGATTCATCTTCTGGAGTTCAAATCTGGTCTCAGATCTTTACTAGGTGTGTAACCCTGGGTAAGTCACTTAACCCTATTTACTTCAATTCCTCATTTGTAAGATGAACTGAAAAGGAAATGGCAAACCACCCCAGCATCTTTGCCAAGAAAATCCTAAACAGGGTGATGAAGAGTTAGACATAAGCAAAACAAATGAATAAGAATGAATTAGGACAGGTTCATCACCAGACTAGCCACAAGGTGATGAAGTTCCTGGCCATAGCAAACCACCAGCAGATAGCCTATTAAGATATCAAAGGTTGTGTTATATATCAGGGGAGGAAGAACTCACATTGACAACACTGTAGCTACTGAAAATACTGAAATAAGAAATATTTAAGCACTTTCAAGAAACTGATGTCATAGAAATCAACAAGCTCATTGAGTCACATTTTCACATAAATATATTCAATCCTAGAATTTTACATGAAAATCTGAAACTCAGTCACTGAAATAATAGGATCTGGTTTTAAGATGAATAAAAAGAACCAAAATTAATAAAATAAACTCAATGTATGCCAATCTTTTCATATAAAGATTTAGGGTTTCAGCTAATAAAAAGGTAGAAATAGTCTTTAGATCCCAAAATTAACTTTAAAAAAAAAGAAAATATATCATCTAAGTAAAAAAAAAAAAACAGGCAATTCATATTGGTCTACTGAGGAGCTCTTTGGGAAATTATATATATATATATATATATATATATATATATATATATATATATATATATATATATTTATATGGAGCTAGAATTTCAAAAGACTGAAAGTCATTCAAAATTAATCTTGTATTTTGGATAATTCTATGCTATAGCATTTATTCAAGAATATATTGATTGTAATATTGGACTCCAAAATTATTTGTCAGCTTCTCATGCTGATTCAGCATGGTTGTTTATGGTAGATGGTGGATCTAGCCCACAGGTGTAATGAGAAAAGCTTCAGGTGTTTATTCTTTGGGTTCTGTCAGTTGAACATGAGCTATAGCTCCTTGACTCCCTGCTACTCCCAGTGGAATGGTCTGGTAGACTGTGACATCTTTCCTCAAACTTCCTATAAGTTTCTATCCTTGAACATGAGTGAACAGAAGTAGTGTCTCACTTGGTTTTGTGGTCTACACAAGAGAAGATAGTCCTATAACTAGAATGAAATGTATTGTCACAAGTTAAATCATATTATGCTATTTAAACATTATATTCAAATATTGTGCTATTTGTAAATTTGAACATTTTTGCCTGATAATCAACATCCAACTACTTTCCCAAGCCCCTATTTTACTAGGAATGTTAGAAGAGTTTATATTCTCTCTTTTTTTTCCTTCTCCTTTTTGGAGGGCAATTGGGGTTAAGTGACTTGCCCAAGGTCACATGGCTAGTTTTTGTGTTAAGTGTCTGAGGACGGATTTGAACTCAGGTCCTCCTGACTCCAGGGCCAGTGTTCTATTCACTGCACCACCACCTAGCCGCCCCTAAGAGTTTGTATTCTCAATCAGGAAAGAAGCGATGGAGGAAGGAAGGAAATCACAAAAGTTTTGTTTTTTTTAAATATCACTTACTGCTTTCTTCATATCTATGCAAATTGTCAAAATATCTTGCAAAAGGTTTTCGATATCTTTATCCCTTGGGTCAAGTGGCATTCTCTTAGCTAGCAGCTCTGTGTGTCTGTCTCTATGTGTATTACAAAGCACTAGGGCTCTCAGGCAGCAATATCCATTGTTCATATATGTGATGGATGTAGTAAAGCAATAGTTACTAATATTTAAGTATTCAAAACAACAAAAGTTACTGTGCAGTAATTTCTGTAACTTGCAATGGAAACTTACCAGAAAATTCACACTTCAAATGACAAAAAACAAAAAAAAACCCACCTTTTTTCCCCTTCCCCTAGCAGACTCCTACACAACTAGGGAATCCAAGAAAAAATACCAAATAGAGACTCTCTTCAGTGGCCCTAGATCAATGCAAAGAGGTACCACAGAGTAGTAGGGATATGAAACTGATCTTCCTCTTCCCCTACCTCTGCTGCATTTCCATCCAAAATTAGCACAAATTGTACCCACACTAATAAGTTGGGGATTTGCAAGACAAGGTTTGCAACTGCTATTTTTGTTCTCTCATGGTTCTGGAAATAACACTAGTTTGAGTGACTATTGTCCTCCCATTATTTTGGATACTGAAGCCCCACTGAAATGCTCCCTAGTAAAATTTTCCTACTTATTCTATTAATGCTTAATCAAAATGTTTTCTAAATAGAAGACAAAGGAATAATAAATATAACAAAATATTCTACTCATAAACTTGGGGTGCACTCTCATACCATGTCTGTGGGAGAGAGTAAACACAGATTTTAAATACTACTTTAATGATACACACGTGTAGAGAGACCATGTGCCCAAAGTGGTTCACAACTTTCTAACTGCAGGTCATAATATCCTTTCTTTTTCTCAGAAACAGTCCACATAAAGTTCATTGGATAGAATGTTTGTGTTGGTCTAACAACTCTGCTACCGTGTTGGGACCTTCCTCTCCTAAGGGGAGCTGCTTCTCTACTGGCTGCTCTGCTCTTCCCTTGGGTTGGGCAAAAGTGATCTTTAGCTTTTGATTTCTTGAGTTTTCCATTTCTGCCCCCTAATTAGGAAGTGAGGAGATTCTTCTTCCCAAGCATCAGCAAGCAGTGAAGAAATGATAATAAGTCTTCTTTTCTCATTGGTCAAATCTTTCAGACAATGGTAGCACACAAAGGGAGGTTATAAATCCTCTCTATTGCTAGTCAGCAATTACAGGTATCAAATGGCAGTGCAGGGAATTTTTCCTTCCACAATCAACTCTAAAAGACTTTTCAATGACTGGGTCAATGCGGGTTCTCTATAATAAAAATACCATTTTATGGTAACAAAATCATCTCTCCTAGTAAGACAGGTTATACTAGTACACAGGAGGGCTGCTAGCAGTTTCATTCCTGATATGGTCAGGTAGGAAGACAGTTTCAGAGGAGATGACAATCTTACTTTATTCTAGCCCAGTCTTCTCAAGAGGGTTGCTAATGATGGAAGCACCAACTCCTACAGAATTCCCTAATCACCCTTTTCACAGGTGACAGCAAAAAGGGGAGACAACTACCCCTATGTCTCATTGGGGTCAATTGAGACAGACACAGCTTGTGCCCTCCCCTAAATCCCCTCAAGCCTCAATAGGGGCCAATTGAGGCAAACGCAGATTCCCCCCAAACCTTGATTGGGGCCTACATGTGGCACACACAGCATTCCAATTTGTACATTCAACCCTAAGGATTCTCCACTCACTAACTAGTGTCCACCTGGTTAATAGGGCAACAGATAATAGGCATATTGGCAGCAACAGCCTCACAAGTTTACATTATCTCGCCATTATATCTCACTGCACAGTCACAGTGGACAGTTACAATTTAAATACCAATGTTTATATTATTTATTATTATATAATGCTGTGCAAATATGGTGGAGATGTTTACAAGTCATGAGCCTGGGAAATAGAGATCATTATGGCCATGGATCCTGGGAAACTAAGCTCTAAGAAAGAATAGCAAAATCCACCCTACACATGCCAAAATCTACCTTACTTACACTCCAAAAAGACAATATACATGTGTCTAATAATCACAAAACAATTCCAGAGTCTTCCAGTTAGTGATATGCAAAGTAGATATTGGGAAATAAGACCTTGTAGCCATATTTACCCTAAATGCCTTATCTCTGCTAGGTGCTTTCTTTCTTTTTTTTTTCCAAATGCTTTATTAACATCTGGTTTACATCATTCAGTTCCATCAGATTTTGAATTACAATTTTTCCCCATTTTCCCCTACCCACCACCCCAGAATAACAGTCATACAGGATATACCCTCATCCAATCTGCTCTATCCCATCTCTTCTCCCATACCCCCTTCAAATTTTCCAGTAGGGCGAAGTGAATCCCCGAGCCCCATTGCCTGCATATCTTATCTCTCAATTATATACAAAATATTATAAGTCATAGTATTTATATATTTTTAAAATTTTGATTTTAAAAGAAAGATAAGCAACTCAGTATATGCTGTACAGATGTAGCTATGCAAAACATTACCATAGTAGATATATTGTAAAAGACGGATTTATTTCACTCCCTCCCATCACACCTTCCACCTGGTCCACTCCCCACCTTGATCCTGTCCCTTTTCAAAAGTGGGTGCTTCCAACTTCCCTCCCCCCAGCCTGCCCTTCCTTCCACCACTGTCCCCCATTCCACTCCCCCCAGACTCCTATAGTGTGGGACACCTTATTTAGTACTCATGTCATTCTCTCCCTGGTCCAAATTCAATGAAAATAAGGTATTGCCTTTTTGCCTTCCTGTTCCTGCCCTCTCCTGCAACCACCATCCCCTGCCTCCTCTAAACGAGAAAGTTCATCTCACTGTCTCTCCCCATTCCCCCTGACCAAATTACACTCTCACCTCTTAACCTCACCTTTTAAGTATCATCCCTTACTATAAATTCGACCTGTGCCCTCTATCTATGTATACCTGAAAACATATATACACACATTCACATATGTATTCACATGCCCATATACCCTTCTTCAACTATTTTCATACTGAGAAAAGTTTCATAAGTTACAGTCACTGTTTTTCCATGTAGGAATAGTTCAACTTCGATAAGTTAATAGTGATTTCTTTTCCCTGTTTACCTTCTCAAGTATCTCTTGCTTCTTATATCTGAATGTCAGATTTTCTATTCAACTCTGTTTTTTTTTTCCTCAAGAATGCTTGAAAGTCCTCTATTCCACTGAATGACCATATTTTCCCATGAAACATGATACTCAGTTTTGCTGGGTAGGTGATTCTTCATTTTAATCCCAGGTCCTTTGCCCTCTGGAATATCATATTCCATGCCCTTCAATCCCTCAGTGTAGAAGCTGCCAGGTCCTGTGTTATCCAGATTGTGTTTCCACAATATTGAAATTGTTTCTTCCTGGTTGCTTGTAATATTCTCTCCTTGATCTGGGAATTCTGGAACCTGGCTACAATATTCCTAGTTTTCTTTTTGGGATCTTTTTCAGGAGGTGATATGTGGATTCTTTCACGATCTATTTTGCCCTCTGGATCTAAAACATCAGGGCAATTTTCCTTGAGAATTTCTTGAAAGATGATTTCTAAATTCTTTCTTTGATCATGGCTTTCAGGTAGTCCAATAATTTTTAGATTGTTTCTCCTGGACCTATTTTCCAGGTCAGTGGTTTTTCCCATGAGATATTTCACATTGCCTTCTATTCTTTAATTTGTTTGGATCTGCTTAATAGCACCTTGATTTCTTATAAAGTCACTAGCTTCCATTTGTTCCAGTCTAATTCTATAGGAATGATTCTCCTCAGTGAGCTTTTGAGATTCTTTTTCCATCTGGCAAATTTGTTTTTTTAATGCATTCTTCTCCTCATTGCCTTTTTGAGCCTCTTTTACCATTTGAGTTAGTCTATTTTGAAGGTGTTGTTTTCCTCAATCAGGCTGTTAACTCTCATTTCATACTTTTCTTGTATCTTTCTCATTTCTCTTCCCAATTTTTCCCCCACTTTTCTTATCTGCTTCTTAAGGTCCTCTATGGCCTGTAACCAGCTCGTATTTTCATTTGGGGCTTTTGGTGCAGGATTCTGACCTCACAGTCCTCCTCCTGTTCCATGCTTCAATCCTCTTTGCCCCCAAAATAGGAGTCTAATGTTGCATTTTTCTGTTTATTTTGTTTCCTTTGCCTAGGCATGTTGCCACTCAATTACGTGACTTTTGGGCTTGTTTCCACAGTAGGACTTTGCCCCCAGCCAGAGGAACTTCTGTCGCAAACCGGGTTTTCTCAACTTACGGAGGTATTAGTTGGGTGCCCTCTCTGAAGCCTCCACACATTGGCAAGCTGGTCACACACCCCAAGACCTCTACCCCAAACTACAATCCAGATCCAAGAAGGGTAAAGCAAGAGTGATTACCCATGAGACTGATCACCAGATCTCCCTACAGTTCACAGGCCAGGAGCTGTAGCTGCAACAAAGGAAAGTGGTGCAAGCTGCGCAGTCTCTTCAGCGGCTTCTCACCCCCAGGGGAAGAAACTGATGCATTCTCCCAACCAGTCCCAAAGTTCATAGGGCACTGACCTATCACTTTCTCCTAGGCATCTATGTGTTGATAATTCTGGAAACGCCACAGCTGCTGGTGTCCTGGGGTCCCTCCAGCCAGCTGCTGGTCTGGCCACCCTTGGACAAAAACCAGGACTCACATGGGCCTGGACTCGGCTCCCAGAGCTCTGTACTGGCCACTCCCTGCTGGGCTGCAGAGCTGTCCCTAGGAGAAAGTTAGCTTCTCTGTGTTATTTTGTGGGTTCTGGAGCTCCAGAGATCATTCAGAGTCCCCGTTTTACATAATTTTGAAGTGGTGTGGGTTGCAGCTCTGGGGAAGTGCTGTTTCTACTCTGCTATCTTGACTCCACACCCCTAGGTGCTTTCTTAACACTTCTTAAATATATAATCCTCACATTTGTTTTTGTTTTTGCTTCTTTCAATTAGTCAAATTGTCAAAATCCAAAAGAAGGATCCTGTTACATTTATAGTAACCTCCCCCCAAAAGAATCCAAACTAAAATTATGTGTCCATTATCCATGGGATGACTGAACAAACTGTGCTATCGGAATGCAATGGAATAAAATAAGAAATGACAATCTGAAGAACATAAAAATAAATATAGAAAGCCATATGAAGATATGAGGAGTGAGGAAAGCAGAATTTCAAAAAGAATATATACATTCAGAGGCATAACTAACTAGAACTTTGCTTCTGGGAATTTGTGTTTGGGAAAAAAACACAGGGACCCAGACATTGGTCTATAGGAAAATACAGTTGACAAGAGTGAAGGGGGAAAAATACTTCAAAGGATTATCAGGATGGTGATGAAAGTTTGTGTTATCATGTAAGATCTGCTTTCCTTCATGTTTTAGATTTTAATGTTTTAAAGTTTACTATTCTTTTTTTTTACTTGTTTGTTTATGAATTCAGTGTTGCTGAAACGGGAAATATAGATAACTCAGGAAGAAGGAAAATAGTTTAACTAAATTATCAGCTTTAAGCTTCCCATTTTAAGAATGACAGAAAACTTATAGTGTACACATAAAATATAAAAATACTTATTTCCTTATTCAAACAGTCTGACATGGAAACTTTGAAAGGTACAACCACTTACACTTCTTGAATCATTTAACTCTCTTAAGGGGCATCATAGCATAGTAGAAAAATAGCTGGCTTCAGAGTCAGGAAGTTTAGGCTCTAGCCCCAGGTTATTACTACCTATGCAGACCTGACAAAGTTATATGGATTCTCACGGTACCAGATAATTCTTAAAAACTATAAATTACAGGGTTGGAGCCAAGATGGTGCAGTGAAAGCAGGAACTCACCAAAAACTCACCCATGAATCCCTTCAGTAACTTCTAGAAAGTGAATCTGAACAGATTTTAGAGTGGAAGAATCCATTGGGAGACATTGTGTGGCAGATTTCCAGGCCAGGGAAGTGTGAAAATCAACCAGTTGGATTTGTTGTGCCAGGCAGGGAGAGCACAGAGTGTGGAGTGTGTGGGCTACACCAGCACAGACCTAACCATAGCAAAACCAAAGTGAGCCTGGGTGAATTGAACCCACCACAGGAGTGATTTTAAAAAATTCTCATTGCAAAGCAGGGGTCTGTTGGAGCTGGGTAAGAGATAAGAACAGGGCCTGCAACAGTGGTAGCTGGTACTCCTGTTGCTAGCAGTCCACAGTCTAGATGCTTAAAAATCACCTACTTGAACTTGTGGGCACCAAGATGGCAGAGAATACCAAAGCTGTCCCCACTCCCTCTCTTACTCTGAAAAACCCAGAGAATATTGGCCCAATGTAAAATCCTGAAATAGTGGAAGCAGCTGGAGCCTTGGGAATCCTGTAGCTGTGCTGAGGCCAAAGTACAGGATGGGAGGCATCCTAACAAGCCCCATCTCACTTTACCAAATGGAGAAGCTGATCCCCAGGGGTGGTGCCAGCAAGTACTAACACCAGAACCCAAGGAGAGCTTTCACACAACCAGAGAATCAGCAGACACAAGCTCGCCCCTGGCCACCAGTGGCTGAGCCTACCTGAGCTCTAGCCCTGGGGCACGGAGGCAGAATCCTGAAGTGGCCATACCATCCCTCCCCCACACTACAGTGAACTTCAGTGTAACCCTGAGGAAATGCTGAATGTCCTGGCCTTGACCTCAATCTAGGCACTCAGAGACCACAGCACACAAAGCCAATGACCAGATCCCTAACTCCCACCATAAGAAGCCTTGGTCAGAGCCCTCTGTACACCAGAAGGAGAAATCCACTTTAAAAGCCAGTATATAGTCAATTACAACAGGAAAAAAAGCAAATTAAAAAACAAAGAATATAGAATCCTATTATAAGGAGCAAAAAGAACTAAATTCAGAAGAGGACAGCATTGACCCTATACTTACATCTGAAAATTCAAAAAGGAATATGAACTGGTCTCAAGTCCAAAAAACATTCTTGGAGGAGGTCAAGAACGATTATATTTTTTTCTTTTTTCTTTTTTGTTTACATCATCCAATTCCACGAGATTATAAGTTACAAAATTTCTCCACAATTTTTCACCTACCCACCACCCCAAAACAGCGATTCCACTAACTATCCCCTACCCCAATTGGCTCTCTCCCATATCTTCCCCCATCCCTCCTCCAAATTTCCAGAAGGGCACAGCAGGTCTCTATGCCCCAGTGCCTGAATATCTTACTTCCCAGTTTTATGTAAAATAATAATAATAACAAAAATAACAATAACAATAATAATCTATTCCAAAATATTTTATTTTAAAACTTTGAATTCCACATTCCTTCCCTTCCTCCCTCATCACCCAAAATTACTGGGGAGATAAGCAATTCAATATCGGTTGTAAATGTATAGCTATGCAAAACATTTCAATAGTGGATATATTGTAAAATACTGACTATATTTCCTTCCATCTTATCTCACCCCCCACTTATCCTATTTTATACTTTGACCTTGTCCCTTTTCAAAAGTGGTTGTTTACAACTTCCCTCCCCCCGGCCAACCTGCCCTACCCTACATTACCCCCCTCTCATCACCTTCCCCCCTACTATCCTGTAGGATGAGATACCCTATTTAGTGTGTGTGTCATTCCCACCCTAAGCCAAATTCAATGAGAATAAATTTGACTCATTCCCTTTTGTGTTCCTGTTCTTCCCCTGCATTGTAACAATTTTCCCTTGCCTCTTCTATATGAGATAATTTACCCCATTCTGTCTCGTCCCATGTCCTCTCATTATATTCCTCTCTCACCTCTTAATTTCACCTTTTAAGTATCATCCCTTCCTATTAAATTGATCCTGCACCCTCTATGTATACCTGTGCACATATATACACACACTTACATGTATATTCATATGCCCATATACCCTCCTATACAGAAATATATGTGTGTGTATATATATATATATGTGTGTGTGTGTGTGTGTGTGTGTGTGTGTGTGTATGTGTGTGTGTGTATACAAATATGTATGTATACCAAAATATATATATTTATACATATATACAAATATATATTTATACTTATATATGTATACATTTATATATACATATATGCATTTATATATGTTTTATATGTAATATACATGTATTTTTGTGTATATATATACACATACATACATATATATATACATACATATATATATACACATACATACACACATACATACAAGTATCTATTCCCTTCAACTATTCTCATACTGAGAAAATTTTCATAAGTTACAATTATCATTTTCCCATGTATGAATGTAAATAGTTCAACTTTGATAAGTTCTTTATGACTTCTTTTCCCTGTTTACCTTCTCAAGCTTCTCTTGCTTCTTTTATCTGAATGTCAAATTTTCTATTCAACTCTGGTGTTTTCATCAAGAATGCTTGAAAGTCTATATTTCACAGAATGACCATACATTCCCCTGGAACATGATACTCAGTTTTGCTGGGTAGATGATTCTTGGATTTAACCCAGCTCCTTTGACCTCCAAAATATCATATTCCAAGCCCTTCAATTCCTCAATGTAGAAACTGCCAGGTCCTGAGTTATCTTGATTGTGTTTCCACAATAGTCAAATTATTACTTCCTGGCTGCTTGTAATATTTCTCCTTGATCTGGGAACTCCAGAACCTGGCAATAATATTCCTAGGAGTTTTCTTTTTGGGGATCTTTTTCAGGAGGTGGTTGGTGGATTCTTTCAACATCTGTTTTGCCCTCTGGTTCTACAGCATCAGGGCAATTTTCCTTGAGAATTTACTGGAGGATGATTTCTAGGTTCTTTTTTTGATCATGGTTTTCGGGTAGTCCAATAATTGTTAAAATATCTTTCCTGGATCTATTTTCCAATCCAGTGGTTTTTCTAATGAGATATTTCACATTGCCTTCTCTTTATTCATTTGTTTAGATCTGTTTAGTAGTATCTTGATTTCTCATGAAGTCATTAGCTTCCATTTGCTCCAGTCCAATTCAGTAGGAATCTCTCTTCAGGGAGCTTTTGAGATTCTTTCTCCATATGGCAAATTTGGCTTTTTAAGACATTCTTCTCCTCATTGCTTTTTTGGGTCTCTTTTACCATTGGTGTTAGTATATTTTTTTTAAGTTTTTTACTTTCTTCAGTCAGGTTGTTGATTCACATTTCATCATTTTCTTGCATTGTTCTCATTTCTCTTCCCAATTTTTCCTCCATTTTTCTTATTTTGTTTTCAAAATCCTTCTTAAGCTCCTCTATGGCCTATAACAAGTACATATTTTTCTTGGAAGCTTTGGTTCAGGAGTTCTAACTTCACTGTTCCAATACTTTGATCCTTTTTGTCCCCAAAATAGGAGTCTTATGATGAATTGCTCTGCTTGCTTTGCCTGCTTTGCTTGCTCATGTTGCCACTCAATTACTTGACTTTTGAGCTTTCTGCCACAGTATAACTCTGCTACCAGAGAGGGGAGCTTTGTCCCAATCGCTGGGGTTTTCACAGCTACTGGAGCTATTAGTTGGATGCCTTCTCTCAAGCCTCCACATCCTCAGACAAGCTGGCACTCACCCCAGGACCTCCACCCTAGGCAGTGATCCAGATCCAAGCAGGATACAGCAAGAGGAATTACCCCTCAGACTGGTTGCTTGGTCCCCCTACAATCTGCAGGCCAGGAGCCCCAAAGCAGCCATGTGATGGTGGCTGCATGGCTGTGGCACCTCAGCCTCTTCTCCATCCAGGGAGTAAAGGTTGGAATGCACTCCTGTGCTCCCAGTTCACAAAGTCCATACTGCACTGAAATCTCACTTTGTCCTTAGCATCTCTGGATTGATAATTCAGGAAACCACCACAACTGCTGGTGATCTGAAGTCCCTCTAGCCAGCAGCTGGTTGTGGCTGACCTGAAGCTAAAAACTACAGATCAGGAGGGCTGGGCTCTACTCCAAGAGCACTGCGCTTGCCCCTTCCTACCAGCCTGCTGGGCTGTGTTCAAAGGGAAGTTAGCTTCTCTGTGTCATTTTGTTGGTTCTTTAGCTCCAAAGTTTGTTGAGAGTAATTTTTACATGAACTAGAGGAGGTGGAATCAGGAGCTGCAAAAAAGTCTTATTTCTACTCCACCATCTTGACTCAGCCCCAAGCTCTAGAAGGATTTTAATACCCAATTATAGAGGTAGAACATAAATTGGCCAATTATATTTTAAATATAATTGTCCAAATGGAAAAAAAATTTCACTGAAGTAAACAACTCCTTAAAAAGCAAAATTTGTCAAATGGGAAAACAGGTTCAAAATCTAACTGGAGAAAAGTCCTTTAAAAGTAAAAATTGATGGGGTGGAGCCAAGATGGCTGCTTGCAGAATTTTTTCCTTAATCTTGTAATTCTGGAATTTGGCTACTATATTTCTTGGTGTTTTCAATTTGGCATCTCTTTCAGGAGGAGTCTGGTGAATTCTTTTGATAACTATTTTATCTTCTGATTCCAGGACTTCAGGAGAGTTTTCTTTGACAATCCCTTGGAGGATGTTGTCTAGGCTGCTTTTTTCATCATGGTTTTCTGGTAGACCAATAATTCTTAAGTTATCTCTCCTGGATCTCTTCTCTAGGTCAGTTGTTTTTCCAGTGAGATATTTTACATTTTCTTCCAATTTTTCAATCGTCATGTTTTGTTTGATTGACTCTTGGTGCATCATAGAGTTCCGAGTTTCAATTTGATTGATTCTAATTTTTAGCAAATTATACTCTTCAGTTAGTTCTTGAAGGTCCTTTTTTAGGGAGGTATTTCTCCAATTACTTCATTAATTTTACATTTTAAGGATTTTGTTTTCTTCAGTGAAACTTTTTTCCAACTTGGTCAGTGCCTCCCTGATTTGGTCTTTAAAATCTTCCTTACGCTCCTCTAAGAATGCTATTTGGGCTTGAGACCAGTTCATATTTCCTTCTGTGGTCTCAGGTGTGGGTAAAGAGTCCAAGTTGTCCCATGTATTTGGTTGTTCTTGACCTACATAATAAGCTGGGATTGATTTTCTTGCCTTCCCCTTCTCCTTCTCAGCTTCCTTCCTTCCCATTGTGATTTCCTATTTCTTAATTTCTCAGGCTGTGAGCTAAGGGCCTGGTCTTTGACTTTGAATGCTGTAGCCTCTGGGTGTCTAGTCTGTGGAGGAGAGGTGGTCTGGCCACTTCAGATTTCTGCCTCTATAGCCTTGGGGTATAGCTCAGGCATGGTTTGGTTGGTCAGATGAGGTGGGGCTTGTTGGGACCCCTCCCTCTCTTCTCTTCAGACTCCTGGATGTCTCAGTTACACCCTTTCTTGAAGACTCCCAAGCCTGAGGCTATTTCCACCAACTTAGGATTTCAATCTGGGTTGGAGACTATCTTTGGGTTTTCTACTTCATGAAGGAGGGATGAGGGATCTGAGCAACTAGAATTTACTTTGCCATTCTAGCACCTGCATATACAGGCAGCCAATTTCTAAACTTCCAGGCTGGGGGCTGATAGTCCCAGGAGAAGCTGCTGTCTCTGCTGGGGGCCCCAAGCCCTCTCTTACCTGGCTCCAATGATTCCTCCTTTCCCCTTGTGAGATGTCCATGAGATGACTGGGATTCTTCCTTGGTAAGTCTGTAGGCTGGGGCTTCTTCTGTCTCTGGTGTAGTCTGCTTGTCTGCTATCAAGTCTGAGCTGTACAGACCCCACATGCTCTGCGCTCCCCCTGTCTGGACCCACTGGGCACTTTCCTGTGCTGGATTCTGCCACGCTCAGTCTCCAAGTGGATTCTGTCAGTCCAGAATCCATTCAGATTCGCTTTTTAAGGTTTAGTGATGGGATTCACAGAGGAGCTTAGAAAAGTTACTTCTTCCTTTCCGTCATCTTGGCTCCACCCCCTCTGGGTTAGTCTATTTTTTAAGGTATTATTTTCTTAAATATTTTGGAGGGTCTCCTTCAGCAAGCTGTTGACATTTTTTTATGATTTTCTCTCATCATTCTCATTTCTCTTCCTAATTTTTCCTCTTAACTGATTTTGGCCTGTGACCTATTCATGTTTTTCTTGGAGGCCTTGGATGCAGGAGCTTTGAATTTGTTGTCTTCTTCTGGTTGCATATTTTAATCTTCTTTGTCACCAAAGTAAGATTCTAGGGTCTGAGGTTTTTTGTTTGTTTGTTTTTCCTTGCTGTATGCTCATTTTCTCAGCCAAATACTTGACTTTCTAACTCTTTGTCAAGGTAGGACTCTGTTCCCCATGGGGATGGGGGTTTTGTGCAGTTTGGGGAGTTTTGTGCAGTTGATTTCAGAGATTCTTCTAGGGTCCTGTTAATTTTCAGCTCTTCCAAGGTTGTATGATCAAAGGAGAGGAGTTTACTCCTTTCCCGGCCTGGGCTCTTTTCTGTGAGTAACTACATGCACTCTTTTCTGCCTTGGAAATGTAAGAAGGATTCCCTCTCTACCACAGGCACAAGCTCTGGCACATAAGTGTTCCTGTTCACTCCAAGACTGCCACCCAGGACTGTGACCCAGATTGAAACAGGGCAAAGCAAGAGAATCCTGCCTCAGCTCCAGAAAAGAGATCCCTGTAGTCCCCCTCTGATCAGGTGCACAAAGCACATGTTATTTGTGGGCTGGGAGCTCAGGAAGCAGTGAGTGCTGCTGCCATCACTGCTGCTACCATTGATGCTGCCACCATTTCTGCTGTAGCTGCTGCCACTTCCACCATAGCTGCCATCTCCTCTGCCTCCCAGGGTCAGACCATGCTTCTCTCTCACCCAGGTGGAACAGAGTTCTCTCACTTACCTTCTATGCTGTCTTTGGCATTTGTAGGCCAAAAAGTCTAGGACCAGTCACAACTGCCAGTGATTCAATCCTGTAAATCCTATTCTGGCTCTGTCTACGATGATGTGGCCCACACAGTACTGTGCTCTACTACCATGCCAATGTGATAGATACTTCCTGGTGACCTTCCAGGCTATCTTAGGCTGGAGATTTGTTTCACTTCATCATTTTGTGGGTTTTGCAACTCTATAATTTGTTTAAGTCATTTTTACAGGTATTTGGAGGGGTTTGGGGGAGAATTCAAGCAAGTCCCTGCTTTTACTCAACCATCTTGGTTCCACCCAACACATTTCTAGATTTTCATAAAGATTTTAGATCCCAACATAATTAAAGATTATTGTTTAATAAACTTTGAAGTTCAATCTTTGGAAGCAGCTAGGTGGCACAGTGGATAGAATGCCAGATCTGAAGCCAGAAGACTCATCTTCCTGAGTTCAAATATGGTCTCAGACAATACTTACTAGCCATGTGACTTTGCAAGTCACTTAATCCTGTTTGTCTCAGTTCCTCATCTGTATAATGAGCTAGAGGAAGAAATGAAAAAATATTCTAGTGTCTTTGCCAAGAAAACCTAAAATGGGCTCACAAAGAATTAGACACAACTGGAACGACTGAACAACAACAACAAAAAGTTAAAGATTTACTCCTTCACACCCTTCTCTCAGCAAAATGAAAACTCTCACCTTGGATAGGTAAAGATGGGTTGAAGCAAAATTAGATTCCATCTGACTTGGGGAAATAAGGAAAAGCCTCCTGACATCCTACCACAATTTTCTTTATGGCTACTCTTATTGACCTGTATAATTGTGTGCTAGATATCCTCCATGGTTCACAATGATCACTATATGACAGACAGTCTAATAGGAATGAACATTCAGATGGAGTGTGATACTATCCACACAACAGGCACCCATCAATCTGCTTATTGTTGCACTATTACTTTGGGCAAAATTCCAACCTGGAATATAACTGCAGCATATGCCTCAACTTAATAGGGAAAGTAAAGAAAATTAAAATATTCAAACTCCACAAACATTTGTATTATTATTGAAAAACAATAACAGAGCACCACAACATCCCATACCATACCCAGGCTACTTATTAATATGATTGCTTAAATAGCAAATGAGCATGAAAAGGCATTAAAGGACAACAATAACTGATACTATAAAACTGATATTTGGGGGGGGGGGCAGAGCGAAGATGGCGGAATAGAAACAGTGCATCCAAGCCACTCTCCCCCCAGATCACCTCCAAACTATGGAAAAGGGGACTCTAAACAACTTCTGGAGACCCAGCACCAACAGAATGACACAGAGAGGCTAACCTCCCGCTAAGGACAGCTCAGCAGCCCTGCAGGAAGGACCAGTGCAGCGGTCTGGGAGCTGGCAGCACGCAGAGCGCAGGGAGCCGAGCCCAGGTCTGCTAGAGTCGTTGTTTTAGCCCCAGGGTGGCAGGGCCAGCAGCTGGTTGGAGGAACCCCAGAACACCAGCAGCTGTGGCGATTCCAGAATTATCAACATAGACATGCCTAGGACAAAGTGAGAGGTTAGTGCCCTATGGACTTCTGGACCAGTATTTGGGGAATGCGTCGGCTTCCTCCCCTGGGGGCTAGAAGCCACTGAGGAAACAGGCCATTTTGCAGTTTTCAGAGACAGCTCCAGCTCCTGGCCTGCGAACTGTAGGGAGATCCAGCGATCAGTCTTAGGGGGTAATCACTCTTGCTTTAATATCCCTGGATCTGGATTGTGGTCTGGGGTGGAGGTTCTGGGTGGGTTTCCAGCTTGCCAGAAACGGAAGTTGTCCCCCACACATTTGGGATGAAAGTTCTCCTGTCTGGCAACAGAGCCATAGTGTGGCAACAAGCCCAAAAGTCAAGCAATTAAGTGGCAACATGCCAAGGCAAAGGAAACAAATTAAACAGAAAAATGCAACCTTAGACTCCGACTTTGGGGGCAAAGAGGATCGAAGCATGGAATGTTCAGAGGACCGTGAGGTCAGAAATCCTGCTCCAAAAGCACCAAAGGAAAATATGAGCAGGTTACAGGCCACAAAGGACCTTAAGAAGGACTTGAAAAATCAAATAAGAGAAGTGGAGGAAAAATTGGGAAGAGAAATGAGAAGGATGCAGGAAAAGTATGAAATGAGGGTCAACAGCCTGACTGAGGAAAAGAACACCATAAAAAATTGCCTCAAATGGCAAAGGAGGCCCAAAAGGGCAATGAGAAGAAGAATGCCTTAAAAAGTCGAATTTCCCAGATGGAAAAAGAATCTCAAAAGTTCACTGAGAAGATTCATTCCCTCAGAGTTAGACTGGAGCAAATGGAAGCTAATGACTTTATGAGAAATCAAGATGCTGTTAAACAGAGCCAAACAAATGAAATATTAGAAGGCAATGTGAAATATCTCATGAGGATAACCACTGACCTGGAAAATAGATCCAGGAGAGACAATTTAAAAATTATTGGACTACCCAAAAGCCATGATCAAAGGAAGAACCTAGAAATCACACTTCAAGAAATTCTCAAGGAAAACTGCCCTGATGTTTTAGATCCAGAGGGCAAAATAGATGTTTAAAGAATCCACTGATCACCTCCTGAAAAAGATCCCAAAAAGAAAACTCCCAGGAATATTATAGCCAGGTTCCAGAATCCCCAGATCAAGGAGAAAATACTTCAAGCAGCCAGGAAGAAAAAATTTCAATATTGTGGAAACACAATCAGAATAGCCCAGGACCTGGCAGCTTCTACACTGAGGGACTGAAGGGCATGGAATATGATATTCCAGAGGTCAAAAGAGATGGAATTAAAAGCAAGAATCACCTAGCCAGCAAAACTGAGTGTCTTGTTTCATGGGAAAATATGGTCATTCAGTGGAATAGAAGACTTTCAAGCATTCTTGAGGAAAAAACCAGAGTTGAATAGATAATTTGACATCTAGACACAAGAAGCAAGAGATGCCTGAGAAGGTAATCAGGGAAAAGAAATTAAAAGGAACTTATCAAAGTTGAACTATTTACATTCCTATATGGAAAAACCATAACTGTGACTGATGAAATCTTTCTCACTATGAAAATAATGGAAGAAGGGTGTATGGTCATATGAATACATATGTGAATGTGTGTATATATGTTTACAGTTAATCACGGAGAGAGGGCATAGGTTGAATTTGTTGGGAAGGGAGGATACTCAAGGGGTGAAATTATGAGGTGAGAGAGGAAAGTGGCAAGAGGAGATGGGGAGAGACAGGGTAGGGTAAACTATCTCATGTGGAAGAAGCAAGGGGAAGTGGCTGCAGGAGAGGGGAAGAATAGGAAGGCAAAAAGGCAAAACTACATTTTCATTGAGGAGGGATGATGGATGGGAGGGCATCCTTGGGGGGAGGGGTGGTTGGAAGTACCCACTATCTAAGAGGGACAGGATCAAATAGGGAATGGACCAGGTTCGGGTGGGATGAGTGGGAGGGAATTATAAGCAGCCTTGTACAATATATCTACTATGGTAATGTTTTGCATAGCTAGACATGTACAACATATACTGAATTACTTATCTTCCCAGAGGGAATGGCTGACAAGGGAGGAAGGGAATGGATCTGAAATTTGAGGTCTTAAAATTAAATGTTTCAAATATATATAAATACTACTATTAATACTATTTTGCTTTTAATTGGGAGATAAGTTGTGCAGGCATTGGAACACAGAGATTCACCTTCCTCTAATGGAAAAGTCGAAGGGGGTATGGGAGAAGATATGGGAGAGAGCAGATTGGAGGAAGCGATATCTTGTGGGACTGCTATTCTGGGAGAGTGGATAGGGGAAAAACACAGGGGGGAAATAATTGTAACTCAAAATCTGGCAGAAATGAATGATGTAAAACAGAAGTTAATAAAGCATTTGTTTAAAAAAAATGATATTTAGGATGGCAGAGTCAAGATGGCAGAGTAGAAACAGGACTTCCTTGCAGCTCCAATTCCCACTTCACCCAATTCATATAAAAATTACTCTAGACAAACTTTGGAGCTACAGAACCCATAAAATGACACAGAGAAGCTAACCTCACACTGAGAATAGCCTGGCAGGCTGGCAGCAAGTGGCCAGTGAAAAGCTCTGTGAGCCGAGCCTAGCCCTACTTGAGCCAAAGGTCTTAGCCCCAGGGTGACCTGACCAACCAGCAGCTGGAAGGAGTTCAGATCACTAGCAGCTGTGGTGGTTTCCAAAATTATGAACCCATAGATGCCAAGGACAAAGTGTGAGATCAGTGCAGTGTGGACTTTGAGACCTGGAAATTTGGAATGTGATCCGGCCTTTGACCCTGAGGTGAATAGCTACCAATGCACTGCCGCCCTGCAGCCACCACCAGGTGGCAGCTTCAACTCCTGGTCTGTCGATTGTAGGGGGACCAAACAACCCGTCTGAGGGGTAATTTCTCTTGCTTTAACCTGCTTGGATCTGGATTGCTGTATAGGGTGGAGGTCCTGGGGTAATGTGACCAGCTTGCCAGAGCTTTTGGAGGCTTCAGAGAGGGTACCCAACTAATAACTTCAGCACCTGCAAAAACCCCAGCATTTTTGCTAAATAGAAGGCAATGTGAAATAGCTCATGGGAAAAACTAGATCCAGGAGAGACAATCTAAAAATTATTGGACTACCTGAAAACATGATCAAAGAAAGAATCTAGAAATCTTCCTTCAAGAAATTCTCGTGGAAATTGCCCCGATGTTTTAGAACCAGAGGGCAAAATAGAGGTTGAAAGAATCCACCAACCACCTCCTGAAAAAGATCCCAAAAAGAAAACTCCTAGGAATATTATAACCAAGTTCTGGTGTTCCCAGATCAAGGAGAAATATGATAAGCAGCCAGGGAGAAACAATTTGAATATTGTTGAAACACAATCAGGATAACTCAGGACCTGGCAGCTTCTACATTGAGGAATTGAAGGGCTTAGAATATGGTATTTTGGAGGTCAAAGGAGCTGGGATTAAAAGCAAGAATCACCTACCCAGTAAAACTGAGTATCATGTTCCAGGGGAAAATATGGTCATTCTGTGGAATAGAAGACTTTCAAGCATTCTTGATGAAAACACCAGAGTTGAATAGAAAATTTGAGAAGAATGAGAAGGTAAACAGGGAAAAGGAATTATAAGGAACTTATCAAAGTTGAACTACTTATATTCCTACATGAAAAAATAATAATTGTAACTTATGAAACTTTTCTCAGTATGAAAATAATTGAAGGGAATAGAAATGTATATATGTGTGTGTGTGTGTGTATTTGTATACATACATATATGTCTATATAGGAGCATATATGGGAGTATGAATACATATGTGAGTGTGTGTATATATGTCTACAGGTATACATAGACAGAGGGCACAGGACCAATTGAATAGGAAGGGATGATACTTTAAAGGTGATATTAAGAGATGAGAAAGTAATATAGGAGGAGATGAGGAGAGACAGAATGGGGGTAAATTACCTCATATTGAAGAGGCAAGGAAAAATGGTTACAATGGAACACAAAAGGGAATGAGTCAACCTTATTCTCATTGAATTTGGCTTAGGGAGGGAATAACATACACACTAAAAATGGTATCTCACCCTACAGGAGAGTAGAGGGGAAGGGGAAGAGACGGGGGAAAATGGAAGGGAATGCAAGCTGGAGGGGAGGGAAGTTGGAAGCACCCACTTTTTAAAAGGAAAAGATCAAAATAGAGAATTTAAAAAGTTGGGGGTAGGGTAGGATAGAGGGAAATATAGTCAGTCTTTCACAATACATTCACTATGGAAATGTTTTGTGTTGCTACTCAAATACAACCTATATTGAATTGCTTATCTTCCCAGTGAAGGTGGGTTACAAGGAGTTATAGGATTGTAAATTTTTAAGATCTTCCCTGCCCCTAGGTTAAGTGTACCTGGAGCCTTTGGTGGGAGACTTGTTTTTCAGGAATACCCACACCTTGGTGCTTTGTGATTGGGCAGTGGGTCAAGAGGGTTGTTACATCCTCTGACCCACGTGAAGGCTATATAACCTCTGATGTGAGACTTTGTTTTGGGTCTCATTTTGAGAAGTGTTGTATGCTTTGACCAGATGAGACTCTGGGTGGCCGTTGAGAGCCCCCTGGCTTTGAAAATCCAGATGTTGATGCTTCCCTATCTGGTAACTGACTAGGTATAGATATAATGGTCAAGACAGTTGGAGTCCTGTCTGCTTGATATGTTTTATCTGTTTTCTTGTAACTTCTGTCTGTATACTCTGATATGTCTGATTGATTAAAGGGAGATTGTTAACCCATTCTGAGTTGCTTTCCTTTAGAAAAGCAGATCTAAGAACCTGTTTTGGCAGCCACCCTAGGGATGCTGGGGTGCTTGCTGCAACACAAGGGAGGATGGGATAGAATCTGGACTCCAAAGTTTTAAAATCAAATGTTAAAAAAAAATATATATATATATATATACATATTATAATTAAGATTTTACATGTAACTGGGAAATGAAATATACACGCACTGGGGAATAAAGATCCACCATGCCCTACTGGAAAGTTGAAGGGGAATGGGGGAAGATATAGGAGAGAACAGATTGGGGGAGGGGATATTCAGTGGGAACACTGTTTTGGGGTGGTAGGTAGGGAAAATTGGGAAAAGAATTTGTAACTCAAAATCTTATGGAAATGAATGATGTAAACTAAAAAAAAATAAAAGAGTGAAAAAAGCATTTTAGATATATTTGATCCTCACAGCATACCTATGAGATAGATGTTATTATTATTTATAGTTTTCCAATGAAGGCATTAAGGGTTAGGGAACTTACCTGATTTGTCCAGGGACACACAGCTAATGTCAGAGGTCTCTATTGACTCCAAATCTAATGTTCTTTCCACTAAATCAGCAAGTGATTTTACTTTGAGTAGCAGTGGCCAGAGAAGAATGAGCACAGAATCACAGCCTCTGCCAGTAGTTGAAAGGGCCCTCAAAGTACACCTAGTCCAACCCCAACACAAACATTAGTAAATAATGTATTCCTTCCTTCACTTTATGTCTGATGAGGGCTCAAGAAAATAGAGCCAAAAGATCAATGCTATATGTTATAACAAGGAAAATTGTAATTATTGTGCTATTGTCAAATAATGCTCAGGGACACTTAAAATTCATAAAAAAAGAATTATTATCTCTGTCATCTGAAGCTTTATGACAGACTTGATTATAGGTCACAACCTTTCTCGATCTTAATTCTCTCAATAAAATGAAGGAATTGGATGGACTAACTAGCCTTTAAGGTCCCTTCTAACTCTATATCTGTGTATATCTATATCTTTCTAGTCCTTGATCTGTGTTTCTTTTTTTTTATTTTTTATTTTTTGAGGGCAATTGGGATTAAGTAACTTGCCCAAGGTCACATGGCTAGGTTTTTGTTTGTGTGTGCATTAAGTGTCTGAGGTTGGATCCGAACTCAGGTCCTTCTGACTCCAGGGCCAACGCTCTACTCACTGCACCACCTAGCCGCCCCCTTTTTTTTTTTTTCCAGTGTTGGATTTGAATTCCAAGGCCCTGGGTTCATACTCTTCTTTTCCCATAATTGCTGAGTGGTTGTTTGTTTGTTTCATTGCTCTGGGTTCTGGTTTAAAGTCTATTTATTTATTTATTTGCAATTTTTGGAGGGCAATTGGGGTTAAGTAACTTGCCCAAGGTCACACAGCTAGGTTTTTTCTTTTGGGTGTGCGTTAAGTGTCTGAGGCCAGATCCGAACTCAGGTCCTTCTGACTTCAGGGCCGACGCTCTACTCACTGCGCCACCTAGCCACCCCGTTTCTTTTTTTTTAATACTATATTTTCCCAATTACATGTCCAGACAATTGTTAGCATTCACTTTTACAAGATTTTTGGGTTCCAAATTTTTCTCCCCCCTCCTTTCCCTCCTTTCTTCCAAAAATAAAAGGTGATTGGATCATGTGCTTGTATATATATACATGCTATGACGTATAACATATCTCCACATTAGTCACAATTGTGAAAGAAGGAACAGATCAAAAGAAAAAAAAAACATGAAAAAGAATGAAGTACACGAAACAAACGTGCTTCAATCTATATTCAGACCATCAGTTCTTTATCTGGATAAGGATAACATTTTCCTTTGTGAGTCCTCTGCCTGTTTGGATCATCGAGCTGAGTCCTTCACAGGCGGTCCTCACAAAATGTTGCTGATATTGTCTACGACATTTTCCTGCTTCTGCTCATTTAATTTTGTATCAGTTTATACAAGTCTTTCCAGGTTTTTCTGAAATCTGTCTGTTCTTCATTTCCTATTGCATGATAGTATTCCATTACAGTTATATACATCAGCTTTTTCAGCCATTCCCCAACTGACAGGCAACTCCTCAATTTCCAATATTTTGCCACCATAAAAAGAGCTATTATAAATATTTTTACACATGTAGATACTTTTCCCCTTTTCCTGATCTCTTTAAGATACAAACCAGTAGTGGTATTATTAGATCAAAAGGTATGCACAATTTGGTTGCCTAAAGGGCAACCAAATTATACCTAAAGGGTATAATTCTAAATTGCTCTCCAGAGTGGTTGGATCAGTTCACAGCTTTACCAACAGTCCATCAGTGTCAAATTTTCCAACGTCCTCTCCAACATTTATCATTTTCCTTTTTGGTCACATTAGCCACTCTGAATGGTGTAAGGTGGCACCTCAGGGTTGTTTTAATTAAGATTTCTTTAATCAAATGTGATTTAGAGCACTTCTTCATATGCCTATAGATAGCTTTGATTTTATCATCTGAAAACTGTCTGTTCATGCCCTTTGACCATTTATCAATTAGAGAATGGTGTCTATTATTACAAATTTGACTCAGTTCTCTATATATTTGAGAAATTAAGTCTTTATCAGAGAAACTTGCTAAAAGATTGTTTCCTAGCTTCTTGTTTTCCTTCCAAACTTGTTTGCATTGGTTCTGTTTGTACAAAAGCTTATTTTGATAGAACCAAAATTATCCATTTTATGTCTTGTAATGCTCTCTATCTCTTGTTTGATCATGAATTCTTAGCAAGTTATAGTTTCCTTCCTTATCTCTTTTAATTAGACCTGGTTTTGCTTTTACTTTGTCTGAGACCACGATTGTTACCCCTGTTGTTTTTATTTTGTTTCACTTCAGCTGAAACATAATAGATTCTGGTTCAGCCCCTTATTCTGTGTGTGTCTCTCTGATTCAAGTGTGTTTCTTGTCAACAACATATTGCAGGATTCTGGCTTTTGATCCACTCTGCTATCCACTTCTGTTATATGAGAGAGTTCATCCCATTCACATTCACAGTTATACTCCCTGTGTATTTCCCTCCATCCTATTTTTATTTATATCTGTCCTCTCTCCTTTCCCCCTTTCTCACCTCACCAGTGTTTTGCTTCTGTCTACCACCGCCCCCAATCTGCCCTCACTTCTGTCAGCTCCCCCCACCAACCCTCTTCCTACTTCCTTATCAGGTAAGATAAATTTATATTTTCAACTGATTCTGTATATTATTCCCTCTTTGAGCCAATACTGATGAGGGTAAGGTTCAAGTGATGCCCTCTGCCCACCCTACCATTTTTTCCTCCACCATAATACCTCTTTTGCGCCCCTTCATGTAATAATTTACCCCATTCTACCTCTCCTTTCCTTCTACACCCAATGTATTCCTCTTCTCTCCCCTTATTTTTATGTCATTCCCCAAAATTCACCTTATACTTGTACCCTCTGTACTATTAGTGGTAAGTTGTTTTTTTTTTGTTTTGTTTTGTTTTGTTTTAAGAATAACAAGTATCATCTTCCCATGCAGGGACATAAACAGTTTAGCTCTATTAATCCCTCGTGTTTTGTTTGCCCTTTTTACCTGTTTGTGCTTTTTGGTTCTTAATATTAGAGATCAAATTGTTTTATTTAATTCTGGTCTTCCCCTATGAAAACTTGAAATCCTTCTATTTCATTGAATGATCATTTTTCCCTTGATGTATTAAGTTTAATTTAGCCAGAGAGGTGATTCTTGGTTGTAGTCTTAATCTGTTGCCTTCCAGAATACCATGTTCCCTGACCTCTAGTCTTTTGATGTTATAGCTACTAAGTACTGTGTAATTCTGATTGTGGCTCTCCAATATTTCAATTATTTCTTTCTGGAAACTTGCAATAGTTTGTTTGTTTGTTTTTCCTTGACTGGATAGCTACAAAATTTGACTATAATGTTCCTTGGAGGTTTTATTTTGGGATCTCTTTCTTGAGGTGATTTATAGATTCTTTCAATGTCTATTTTGCCCTCTATTTCCAGGACATCAAGGCAGTTTTCCTTGATAATTTCTCAAAAGATGCTAACCAGGTCCTGCTTTTGATTATGACTTTCAGGTAGTAAAGTTATTCTAACCTACCCTTAGCAGTACTATATCTTGTCCCTGTACCAGACATAAGATCTGTTTTCCAAACTCCTCTTCTATTTACTCTTCCTATGCAGGCAGCCTGTAGTATACTCTAATAATCTTCATTCAGTCCTCTCCAACATTTTCCTCCCCCTCTGGTTCCTTGATTTCCTCCTATGGGTATATCTCCTTAATAAACAATGCTATATCATTCCACTTTTTCATATCTGATTTCTTTTGAATAGGATATATTAATTCCAGAGCCATATTCATGAGTTTCATTCTAGCAGCATTCCATTGAGCATTACCTATAAGGTCAAATTTGTATCTTTTCATTAAAACCTCTGGTTTCTCTTCTTCTGGCCTCAACTAAGGACATCTTTATGCAATTATTTGAGAATACAGGTTTTGCTGCTTGCTCTTTTCTTGGACTTGTCTCCTTTGCAATTCTGATTATCTCCTAAGCTACTATTCTTCTTTCTTCATTATAGCTACACTCTGTGGTGTCAAGTGTGGATAGAGGAGAAAGCTAAAGCAACTCCATGCTGTCTGTAGCTTCTCTGTCTTGTCCCTGACCTTGTTTTATTACAACCCTCACTCTATCTCTCACCTTCCTCACCACTGAAATAGAAAGGACAGTTTTATATATTACAGCAGGGTTACAAAAGATAGCTAACCTGAAAAAAAGTCTTTCCTGTTACTAGTCCCCAACAATAAGTCTTGTTCAATCCAGAGGTACCCCATACTCAATTCAACCCCTGACTAAATTGAAACCTATATAAGCTATGTCCTTTTGTTTTTTGAAGAGTCTCCGCCTGTGGGAGTGGGGCTCCCTTGCTAATGAACCCAATAAATCCTAGTTTTATGGTATGGTATGATACCTAAATTTATGGTATTGGGTATGAGTTCTGGTTTGGTTTTGCTGTATTGGTTTGGGTTTTGGTTCTGGTTTGTAGCAGGGCCAACAATTTTACCCACACAAGTTGTTGGATATGCATGAGCAGTTTTTTTAAAGCTCTTTTGGTTAGACTTACAGTCTACAAGTCCATAAAAATACCTTAGTCTTAGGTGAGACAGAGATAGTTGGGAATCTTATTGTGAAATGTTTGGACACGAAAGAGTTTAAGAAACAAAATGTACTTCTGTTCAGAAGCTTCTTCAAGGCAGTGACTAAGCCTTAGTCACTTCTAACTTAGAGTACGTGACGTCCATTGCCAATGAATATGTAACTTTAAAGGGCACTAGAATTGGGGTCAGTGATATTGGGGGGTTCTTCCATTTACTCACTGCATGCATCACTTAACATTTCTGGGCCTCAGTTTCTTTATTTTTAAAATAAAGGTAGCAGGATATATGGCCTCTAAGGTCCCTTATTTCTAAACCTAGAATTTTATGATCCCAAGGACTTCAAAGGACCATCCATTCATTATCACATGAGTAATCTAGGCAAAGTTTCCTGCTAGAAAGTGTGTTACCATGGAACTCCAAAGGAACCAAGCAAAGAGCTTAGTAAAGATGCAAATATTCATGGTTCACCACAGTCCCTCCTTGGCATACAAAACCCCGGAGATAAAATAAGACATCATCACTGATGGAGTCAGTCCTGTTAGTAAAACAGTGTGTAGTCATTGTATAGCAATGTCAGAGCATGCATTATAAACTAGAGAATATATGATTTCTCTATTTCAGACTCTCTAGTCCTTCTGATTTTTCTCTTTCTATGTTTACCCAAGGGATATATAACAGGAGAGAAGGCCTTGAGGGTGCCAAAAGAAGAGTGAGTGGTAGATAGACTTGTAGGCAAGAAGACCTTATTTCAAATCTAACCACACTTATTAGTTCTGTGACTCTGAGTAAGTTAATTAACTTTTGTCTGTCTCAGTTTCCTCATTTTAAAATTAGGTATTATAGGGGCGGCTAGGTGGCGCAGTGAGTAGAGCATCAGCCCTGGAATCAGAAGGACTTGAGTTCGAATCCAGTCTCAGATACTTAACACACAGACAAAAACCTAGCCGTGTGACCTTGGGCATGTTACTTAACCCCAATTGCCCTCCAAAAAGCAAAAAAAAAAAAAATTAGGTATTATAATAGCATTTACCTTCCATAGTGGTTGATATCATCAAATAAGGTTATATTTATGAAGCTTCTAACACAGTGTACATACTAAATTCTTGTTTCCTTACTTGCACAAGCTAAAAAGGAGCACAAAGAAGTAGATCTTGATAGTGGCAATACATTTACATTTATAAGGGTCTTTTTATTCACAAAGCAGGTCACAGCCCTCATTTCATATGAGTCTCTCAACTCTAAGTGTGAAGTAGTATACATATATTAAACTAATTTCATAGATAAGAACATGTACGCTAAAAGAGGTTTACTTTCTTAATCTCACCAAAGGTCACAGGCTGCAAGTAGAACTGCTGGGGTTTGGACTCACCTCCTCTTCATGGCTCCTAGCACTAAAATAAAGGCTCGTATTTTACCCTTTTCCCCTCATTCTCTCTCTTCCACCCACCAAACCCACAGTATACCATCTCAGTGCTCTCATGGTATAGGCCCTCATTTAAAATGCCCAGGGTTTCTTCTCTGGCATTTTTCAGGAGCACTACATTCACTTCAATCCCATAACTACCCTGTATACCTACCCAAATACTGGTGTTGTATTCATTCCCATAACAAACAGTCCCTATAACAATTCCTTTTATTGTTTGTTCAGTCATTTTCAGTTGTGTCGAACTCTTCATGACCCCCATTTGGAGTTTTTGGCAACTATACTAAGTGGTTTGCCGTTTCCTTCTCCAGCTCATTTTATAGATGAAATGGATGCAAACAGGGTTAAATGACTTGCCCAGAGTCATACAGCTTGTAAGTGTTTGACGCCAGATTTGAACTTAGGAAGATGAGTCTTCCTGACTCTAGGCCTGGTACTCCCTCCACTGCACCAACTAGCTGGCCTGCCACAAGTCTGCATATTATCATATTCATTACCCCACTTTATGGGAGGGAAAACAAAGCTTAGATGAGTTTAAATAATTGACTAGCTAATGATCAAACAGCTAGGAAGTGGATGCACTGAGATTCCAACACAGGCCTCCTGACTTCAGAATTCAGCAGCACTTTATACTGACTATACAACCTTGACTCTCGATCCCACACTACCTCTCCAGCTTATCAGTCTAAACAAGCCTCATAGAATTATCCTGGGCTCAAGCCTGGTATTCAAGTTCTTAGCCCTAGAGCAGATTTCACTCCACATTTTCTCAAAATCTCAAAAACACTGAGTTAGAGCAATGTTAAGTATAATACTCAAGGCTAAATAAAAATAATAAAAACTGCCTTTCATCTTGGCTTGGAACCTAAGAAACAGACTGTCAAATATTCCCTGGCTAAAAAACATAAATATCCTAAGTGTCTGAACATCAAATGAGAAAGCTTTGACAGAAAACCATTCTGATGTATTCTAAGAGTGCTTAACAAGGCCTTGGTACAGCAGCTGGGAGAGTAGGGAGGGCTATCAACAGGTCCTGGGGGTAGCTAGAAGCCAGACCACAGAGAGCTTTAAAAAGCGAGTGATAACATTTTGAAATTACTATAGGGCTTTCCTGGGAGGCAATGTAAATTTTTCCATGAAGACAAAATATGCAGATTGAGCTCACTTCCAAACAGGAAGAAGAACTGCAGAGTTTCATATAGTTTGGAGGTTAAATTTGCCCACTGGGGAGAGCAGTTAAAGGGGAATTACAATAGTTTAGGTGTAGAAAAAAGAAGTACATAAATCAAAACAATCAGATTTAAAGCAGGTGCTACTAGGTGTAATGATACTGTATTTTCTGGTGGAATAAAAATTATTATTTTTAAATGTATTATATGTGATTCATATATAAAAATGCATGGCCCCCAGGTGTTTTAATCTGAACCTGATGTTACCAGAATTTACAGTTTCCCTATGCAGCAGAAAGGTGCTACCATACAAGGTAACAAAATGCAGGGGTAAATAATATCAACTTATTTGTGTTTTGATCATCTGAGCCAGGGGTAGGGAGCCTGTGGCATGTGGATTAGTTCTGTGAAGTTTGGATTCAGTCAAAGTGCCATACATAAGGACCTAGAGGGTCACATGTGCTCTGGACTCTTTTTCCCCCCATAGGACTTTCAAAAAAAGAAGAAATGAATCTAGTCAAAGTAGAGTTTCAATCCTCAATACTTCATTAAAAAAGCGAAATTAGGTAATTTTATTTTGTTTTTAAAAAGCATTTCTTGGTAGGTATTGAACAACTCAGGGGATTAGTGAATAAGCTATGGAATACCCTTATTATCAGATCAAGTACACCCTAGGATCAATATAGCCTTTTACTTGATGGCTTTTCAATGTAGGAAATGTATCAGTAGCTTCAATAGATATCACAGTAGTTGTTACATGAAAAATAACCCTGTCACAATTGGCACCTTTAGATTTATTTGATGTGGGCCAAGGGTGATAATTAGGCCTTGAATTTTGGGGTAGGGGGGTAGTCTAAATGTAGGTAAGGATTTCATAATTAAATCATATCTTTTTTTTCTTTTTATTCCTTTTGAATATGACTTCAGTCTGATATTGTGAAAAGAACAGTTCTGATTCTTAGAACCTGGGTTCAAATCCTGATTCTGCTATTTAACTATCTGCGTGAATTGAGTTCTCATTTAATTTCTCCCCCGAGGAAATGAATTTGAACCAAATAATCTCTAATACACCTTCCAGTTTTCAAGTCTATGATGTTATGAATGGTTTCTTCACAGTAAAATAAGGAAATTATCTCCAAAATCATATTAGGAAGCTATTTCTTTCATACTGAGGCCTTCTCAATATAAACCTGATATCCTATCTGCAAATATGTTTCTTCTAAAGAGAAAAGTCATGTGTCAAAATACTAAGCAGTACCATAATTAAAGGGATGGGGACCTTGCAAGATTTAAGGGTGCATAATTTTGAAGAATCTAACCAAATTCCATTCCTCTATAATCAGACAGGGGGATCAGTATAGAACCCATACAAGGGAGACTGCTGGCAACAGTAACCTTTCTTTCAATACTACTGGCAGCTTCACTAAATTCAATTCACCCAATAAACCAGGTAGCTCCTCTTCCCAATTGGCTGTCATGATGCTGCCAGAGCTAATGCTAAATCTCCATGTACCAGAGATTGGGAATCAGCCAAATGTAGCAGTCTGGCAAGTGGGCCATCAATCACACGTCACAAAGCCTGGTCTAGTCAGACACCTTCCCCATGGTAGAATGGAAACTTGGACCAAGGGAAGAGAATTTGAGGCAGTATCAAAGAATTTGTGGAGTAGCAGTGTCTCAGAAACAGATTAATGTAGAGTGACACTGGGAGCATCTGATCGATATTAAGGAATTTGGCACTAGAGACTTCCATCCCCTCTCAACTCCTCAGATCCCTATCCCCTTCACCTCCATGGGTTCTTTATGAAGAAAGGGAGTAGAGTGAAACAAGATGGTTTGGAAGAGGGAGGGTAAAAATCCATGTCCTCTGAGATCTAACAGATTGTTAATGAGCTGTTGCCTTCTGCCATCATGTAATAATTCATAAAATGTAAGGAAGACCAGATACACATTTTCTTGGCCTGAGCCAAGTAAATATTGTCCCCACCACAAGATCCCATTTCCATTGCTTCAGTGCCTTGGTGGAAGGCCCAACTTTCTGATACACAAACATTCATACTCTTACTCTAGGGATAGGTTCCAACCATCATCAGAATGAGAGATAGTTACTTGTAGGAAAGACTGCATCAGGATAGGCATAATGGTAGTGAAAGGGAGAGGAATGATTGAAGAAGGGTATCAGATCTCCTCCCACACCTACCATCTGGGGGCTCCTGAGCAATCATGTCTGGTTTGAGCAAAATTTAATTCACCAGAATAATGAGTTAAAAATAGGAACCTTCCATGTAGTTAGCAGGAGTGAGCTCTTCCTCTGTTCTCCCTCCATGGCTTTAACCCCAAAATGGGGGTGAAGGGGTGGAAAGGAAGAGATTCTTCTTGGATTCTTGTTCCAGGTACAAAATTTCACACTTACAACTCTGATTAGAGTATATGCTATAACTTACCTGTACAAAAATAGGGAATTTCAGCTTCCAGAATAGTGGATATGATCTCATCTCCATTTTCATCACTTCTCTTCAGACTAACACCCAAGATTCCACTCTCCAGGCAGTCAAAACAAGAATCCATCCAGGAAAGGGAGATTCCATCCAAATGCAAGTACATTCAATCAGAAGCATCACTTGTGTCCAAAGTCACCACATGTACCTTGAGGCCTTAGTCCACTAAGAAGAAACAAGTTCCTTCTAGTGACATATTAGCACATACTTAAGATGTCAGTGAGATTTATAGTGGCCCCCCTCCTCCTTTCTGAGAAACAACAGAAATAGGTCCATTCATTAGATACATTAAATGCCAGAAAACAGCTGCCCAGTTAGCCTTGAAACTAGTCCAGTAATAAAGATATTGAATTGCTTTATTTCTGGTTGTTTTTCCACAGGCCAACTAAAGTGACTAGCCTTGACTTTCCCAGGGCCCAAACCTGTTGGCCAAAATGTATTGAAAGAAAATGTATTAAAATAAATGAGAAAGAAAACAATTAGGTGTTAAGCATAAGTCAAATCGTAGTGTGGAAACCATGCATCCAGGATTGTGCTAGAGCCAATTCAAACTGGCTTTCAGCTTTTGAGAACTGATTATTAAATTTTCAATGGACATGAACAACTCAGAAAAAAAGCAAACTAAAACTGATGCTTGATTGATTGTTTCGTCGATTTCTAGACTCAGGGAGATGATGGAGAAAATGTTAATAATGTACATCAAACATTAAAGTATATTTTGAGCACGTGTTTTTTCAAAGAGCTGGTTGTCAAATGTTCACCAGCACACCTCTGCCCAAATCCCAAAATTACATAGAACCTTTAAGTCTACAAAGCTCTTTATTTTCTTTTTTTTTTATTAAATTACTTGAGCCTCAGAACAAATACATTAAGTAGGCACTACAAGGATTATTATCACTGTTTTAGAGATGTAGATACTGAGGTTTGGTGCTAAGTGACTTCTCTGTTCTCAGTTTGTAAGGGTCCAAAGTAGATTCAAACCTACGTTACCCAACTTTCCCACCCCAGCTACATGAATTCATTATGACCACGTGTTGAGTACCTTTCCCATATTCTCTCCCCTTTCAGCTTCTTTTTATGTGTTGTCCTCCTTCATTAGATTGTGAACTCCTAGAGGGCAAGAAGTATTTTACTGCCTTCCTTTGTATCCCCAGAACTTAGCACAGTACAAGGTACACAATAACTGCTTAAATAAATGTTTTATGACTCTGGTTCTGTTTCTACTTCTCAGTTCAAGACTATCAATTACAGCAAACTGCCTCTCACAGGGAATATCCCCCAGGAGGGAAAGGACTAAAAGATAAATTTATTGTAATGTTGCCTATTATCACAGAGGGTTTGGAGATATTCAGAGAGGTGCCATAAGACTATAGGTAAGGCAAACCATCTCCTGGTTTTCAGAAAGGGAAGGTAGAATTGTATCAACTAGAAACTGATGACCTTAAAGTCTTTTACAAGAAAAATTATGAAACATTGTGAAATAGATTGTTTTTGAGCCCTAGGAGTCCATGAGTAACTTTGAGTTCACTAAGAAGTCATATCATAATATCCTTGTTTCCTTTCCTCACTAGGTTACTAAACTTGTAGACCAAGGAAACAACGATGGCTGGCTGGGGAATAGGATTATTTTCTGAATTTATAAAGAAAAAAAAATAGGGCAAACATTTTAAAGTTACAAGCAGTCAGATTCTTCTCTATATAATGTAGAATTTTCTAACTCCAGTCCAAAATGGGGTACAATAATCCCATAGGGAAATGCAGGTCTCTTGCACTCCTAAATCATACTATTTTCTCTGTCTTTTTACATTGTTCTTTTTATGTTTTTTTTTTGTTTTCACATTTATTTATTTTATTTTTAATTTATGGAACAAAACAAACATTTCTGTAACATAGCAAATTAAAATGAAGATTGCATACAAAACTACAAATTTATTATGTACAACTTGCCATTCCTTTTAAATATATAAGAAAGTTATCATGTAAAAATTCTTTTTTTTTCCTCCACCATTATGCCCAGGTCTCACTGGTGCCTCCTAGAGGTTTCAAGTTGTCACCACCTCTTCCAAGTTTCTGAGTTTGATAAACATCAAACATTTTGCAAGGGGAGATGCTGGGGGTTTTCTTGCCCCCACTGTTCAATACAATTGAGGAAACAGAGTTAAAGTAAAAGATGAAAAGGTTAGCAACTTCCCAGGTCCTAAAGAATCCTATAAACTCAAAGATGGCAAGGAGCTTAGATGTCACCAAGCCTAGTACCTGAGTAGGAATTATCTTTACAACATCCAAGATAGGGCATTCATTTGAAGACCAACACCGATGGTCACTAATCCCCAAAGTATTCCTTTCTACTTCTGGATAGATTTGCTAGCAAGGCTTTCCCTATATTTAGTCTCTAAATCTGCCTCTGCAAATTCCAAACATTACTGCTAGTTTCATGTGGGGCCAAACAAGGAGTCTAATCCCTTTCCATATGACATTGATTTTCATTTAATCTAATCACCTTTTTTTTTTTTAACTTTTCTTAGTATTTTGGTTCAGGGACCTTTAACTGTATATCACAATGAAGTTGTGAAGGGACTGATTGAATGAATGATTTAACAAATCAATGAATGACTAAATGAATAATATTGTCAAAGGAATTTAAATTGAATTGAATGTAACTGCTAGAAAGATCCACTGAAATATCTCCTGTTAGTCTGATGCTATCTTCCCTATAGCATTGATGTATAGTCTAAATGTGATTCCTCTATATTTGACAAACTGTCCTCAGTTGGTAAATTTTCTTTCCTTTGGTCTTAGGTTCTTTCATTATGGTGGTTCAGACTTTTTTGTCATGTCTGACTCTTTGTGACCCAATTTAGTGGTTTCTTGTCAAAGATACTAAAATGGTTTGCTACTTCCTTCTCCAGATGATTTTACAGATGAGGAAACTGAGGGAAACAGGATTAAATGACTTGTCCAGGGTCACACAGCTAGTTAAGTTTTGGAGCCCAACTTTGAACTCAAAAAGATGAGCTTGGAGGCTCTGGAACTTCCAGGCCTGTTGTTGTTTTCACTCTAGTCACTGAAAACTATGTGTCCATCTCCTGGACCATAGTCATTTAAGCCTATTTCTGGTATCTCTATAGACACTACCAAATATTATACAAGAGGGGATGCTTTTCTGGATCATTTCAATGACGAGCTCTTTCAACATTATACTTCCAGCAAAATCACTTCTCTTCCATTCAGATGCCAAAATAGTGGTTGTCAGTTCATTACAGCTAGGCATACTCACCACTCTCAGGCAGACTCTAAGTCTTCTTAAAAATCTAATACACTTATTTTAGGTGGCAGTTGGTTGTGTTTTCCTACTTTTGACCCTACTAATGAACATACCTGCATTTTAATAAAGATAGGCCATATCTTAAGTAAAAAAAAGTGTAGGCAAAGCAGGCCCATGAGGAACATACTTCAAGGGAGATTCCAGTAGCCAGAGGCAAAAAGAAACAAGAAAGTGAGGAAAGGCTACTTGTTCTACAAAATGCTAATTAGGTATGTATAGCTTGCAAGGCACACCACAAGGCCCTGAGGGAATTACAAAGATAAGTAAGAAAAGCTGCTGCTCTCTTGGAGCTTATAGCCTTGTAGGGGAAGATGAACATGGGATACAGGTGCAATAATTGCAATACAAAATAAACATGATAAATGCATCAAGGAGATCCAAGTCATGCCATTTATGAAAGGTTCAAGAAAAGAAAGATAATTTCTAAACATGGGAATCACAGAGGTTACATATTTGACCTGTATCTGGCAAGATGGTTAGAATTTCAACAAGTAGAAATGAGTGGTGGGGAGTGGTTCTACGCTAGAAAGCAAAGGAAAATGGTGCAGCGATATTCTTTAAACATATGCCTTGTGATGAAAATTTATTTGAAATACTCATGAAATAAAGTGCTTATAAATTTAAAGCTAAAAGGACCTTAGAGGCCTTAAAGTTCAACACTACTGTCCCCATTTTTTTGCTGAAGAGGAAGCTGAGATCTAGAAAGGTTAAGTCACTTGCTCTGGGTCACACTGTGAATAAGCATTTCAAGAAGAATTCAAACTCAAATCTTCCAAGTCCAGCATTCTTTTTCCTATAGTACTCAACTAGAAAGTAGACAGCTAGTCAGATGTGTCTATGGTGAAAAATATGCTATTATAATGTACAGATTATTAAAATATATAATATGGTATATGATATAGTCTATATAAAGCAAAACAATGTTATGGGCAGAAATATTTCACAATTGAAACAAAAACAATACTGATGGTGATACAGATTTGAAAAAATGATACATTTTATACTGTTCTTACATATCTAAAAATAGTATTATTTCCCTCTGGGGTTTCTAGGACAATTTAATTTGACCTTTAGTTGAAAACCATCTTAGTTATATGATTGATTTTATCTGGTCCCACAGATGAATATGTACAACCACAGCTTTCTTTCTAACTTTCCTGTAAGCTAAGTGGAACATTCTTGGAAAAATTTGAAGTGACAGGAAACTGGGGGAAAAAATCACCAATAGCAATTAAGGCCTTAACTATTTTTACCATTTGGTGAATGGAACTTACATCCTACCATCACCTTCTAGGAAAATCAATCTTCCTCAGAATCTTATCTTTCTTCAAAGTTGACCTTTCTTTCATCCAGTGTGAAATTTGGTAGTCTATGTACATTGGCTTGCTTTGTGCCTGTGACAGGTTGTGCAAAGACCCTCCCCTACTCACCTCCGATTGTGTTCTATGGGAATGTAGGTAAACATGTCTGGACATAGAATTCACCCTGTGGCTAGGTTGTTTTTTTTTTCCCATTTAAAAATGAAAATGCCCCTTAATTCACCTAAACATTAGCTAATTAAAACATATATTTTTGAGTGAATTTGGAAAAAATAAGAACGTGGTAGTGTGTTATTAAATGGGCCTTAGCTCTTTATTACACTTTTTCAGAAACTGACAAGTAGCTACCTTTGTTAGGCAAGAGCACCTAACATGAAATAGAGGATGGGTTCTAAAGACTCATCTCATTACATATTAGTGAAAAAAGCAATGGACTTGGTGTCAGAAGAGCTGGGTTTAATTCTGATTTTGCCCAGACTCTGTGAGACCCTGATCAAATATAACTTACTTCTCTGAACTTCAATGTCTTTTTCTATAAAGATGAGATAATAACACTTCCTCATAAGGTTATTATTTAGACTAAATGAAAGAATTCATATAAAATGCTTTTTACCCTAAAGTTCTACATAGTTGTGATTGTTATTGTATTGGTCGAAAATATGTACTAACTCCTAACATAGGTCATATCTCTAAAATATTTTGAACAGAAAAAGCATGAGTTATACACTCTTCATCATATTATACTTACTTAACGTGCCACATTCCCCTTCCCCAGCAATACTGTCATTTACTTGAAAGTAGGAATTGTGTCCCTTATCCCTAACAACTAGCACAGTATCTTTACGCTATTATAACTGGTGTTTAATAACAGCTGAAATTAGTTTGTTGGATTTTCACCTTACAATGCAGGCTATCAGCTGTAGCTTCTGGCTTTAAAGGTATGCTTACATTTACACTGCCCCTTGACTGTAGTCTACTTGACATATTGACACTCTCTCTCTTTCATTTACATGTCCTTACAATATACTTTTTCATGCCCTAAGCAGAGAACACCTTTTTAATATCTGAGAAGTAAAAGTTCCAGCACAGTCCATATTACATAGTAGCTACTTTAACAAAAATAACATATAAAAGCATAAACTTATAAGAATGACCAATCATACATATTATGATTGGCCTTTTCCTAATAAACTGAATAGGGATCAAGACTCTCAGACACAGGTTTGAATGCTGCTTCTGATATAAATCCAAAAAGAAGGCAAGATAAAACAAATCTTCTCACTTCCTAATCATTATATGCATATCCATATCCATACACACAACTATATGAATTTTGATCCTTCTCTAGGCTGATGGTTTAAAAAGAGATATATGGATATAGATATAGATATATAAAACATGTGGTTGTCCTATAACTATCTAATCTATATTTCACTACTCTCTCTCCTGTCTTGCTAATAGCTAGTCAGTAGTACCCAATACTAACATAGGGTAACTGTAAATAAAGAGATGAGACCTTTACAGTTCCCAATCTAGAAAGGCAGGAAACAGGTACACCTACCCTAGAAGAAGAGGTATGAAGTATAAATACAAGTGGATATAAATTATGTCTCTTCTTGCTCCTCCCACATTTCGTCCCAGCATCTCCTTGGTAGGATAAGAAACAATTCAGACATCCAAATGAAGTTCCTTAAAGTATTCCATGTACTAATGGATCTGTGAGATCCCTCATCCTTATCCATATCTTCTAACCTGTTCCTCAAGAATGGCTAGAATTTATTTATTACTACTGCCTCAATAGGGATGGTCTGTTTACACCAGTAAAGGGACTTCTCCATTTTCTGTATTCTCTTGCTCGTTATGCTTTAGGCAGAAGGATAAAATTGATGATGTAGTTCTGTTCTGCTGAAACTTGACAAAACAATTAATTCATTTCATATCATTGGCTAACAAAACGTAGTTTCATTTCCATAGAACAAGAGTTGTTAATCCTTTTTTGTGTCATAGACCCAGTTGACATTCTGTTGAAGCCTATCGACCAATTTTATGGACCCATAAAATACATAAGATTATAAAGGAAACCAATTATATTGAAATACAGTTATGAAAATAATTTTTAAAAGGACATAGACCCCAGGATTAAGAATCTCCATAACAGAATGTAAGGATACAGGAATTGTTTCATTGTTTACCTTATGTCCCCGGTGACTACCTCATAGTATGCATTTGTTGATTGAAAGACTGATAGAAGAACATGCTTGCTAATATGGCACATATGTCTTGAATTTGTCCTTAATTATTCCCCTTTAAATTGAAACATTTTCCTAAAAGGCATATACTGGATTAAATATTTATTCTTATGTATTAATTTTAACTTTCTCATGTGTTATGAAGCAAAAGTTAATTGAAGAAAAATCTGATGGTTAATGACAAAGATTAAGACAAAAATCAGTGTTTGCTAACCACACTCTTACATTATTCCACAGAGAACTTCAGTTTGCACTTAGAATATGAGGAATAGAATTATCACCATATTAGATTTTGTCCTTATTTAAACAAGCCCCACAATGTCCATTGATCTGCATTTAGACAAGATCTGAATTTAGAAAAGGGCCAGCATCTGGGCGGAAATGAAAAATCATGAAACAGTAAATTATATTCCCAAATTGCATAACCTCTGTTCCTCTGGATGCTCAAAGAATACAATGAGCAATTACATGCCCATCAGATGTTCATGATAATGGTAGTTTACAAGAAATCAGAGAGATTGACTATTTTGTTGAGTAAGACTAGACACAGAAATTCATAAATGAGAAAGAATAAAGATCAAGTCCCCCAAAGAATAAAAAGGCATTTCAGAAAGTCCAAGCATTTAAAATATTTACCAGTTTTGATAAGGCCTACTAACATCTCAAGGTCATTTGTGACAAAAACTAAAATAACAAACCTAGATCGATTTAATGGCTCTGCAGGTTTTTTTTAATGGAATTTTTAAGCACTAACCACTAATACAGATATGGAGAGTATCACATCAAAGCCTCATTTTAAGCAAGAAAGTTATCAGTGAAGTTCTAAGTCTCTGAATTAAAGGTTTGATTTTCACACTATTCAGCAACTCTTGGGACACTAAGTTGAATTAATGAGAATAAGACTGTGACCCTATGGAAAAATATAAAAATCATCTCTTTGTGTAACACTAACAGAGAGGGAAGGGATTAAACTCTCCTGTAAGTCAGGATACACAATTATTACAAACTGAATTTCTCTGTCCTCATTGTGTCTCATTGTGATTACTTTCTAACCAGCATGGCACCTACTCATGCTTTGATTGCCTGATATATTATACTTTATTTCTTATGTTCCCTTTGGTTGATGAATGCTCTGTTCTCATACTCTGTCCTATTTCTATTCTCTGTAGGTTGTTTTAGCAGCCAGAGCCAATAGTGACTTCATGGTGACTGATGTGCAGAAGGCATAAATGCATGTTCAGGATTTCCAATGGAATATCTATGGTCCTTTGAGGTATTCCTGAAGAACTACCTACATATGGTCATCTCATAATTAAATGGGAGTATAATTGCCCACACTGCATGGAAACATATGAAAGATTTCAAGAGCAAAAACTAATCAAAGTATTCCCTATCCCAGGACCCTAGAGACCAACTAACTTGCTCCCTTAGCAGCTATTATCAATCAACTATGTTAACGTTTATTGGAAAAAAATGGATAATTCTGGAATGACCATTTCCCTGTCACTGCTGACAGATGAATGAATGATTCAAAAAAAGCTATCAGAGAGAAATTATCTGGCATATGAAAAAAAAATCAATTGAGCTATAAAATGCTAGGACCAAGAAGTGAAAACTGGGTATTGAAAAGAAGTAGGGAGGAGGAAAGAGGTTAAATCCCTTAAAGTGTAAACTAAATGCACAGTTGATGGACACAAGCATGTCTACCCAGCATGAATAAAATGGCTCATGGCAACACAAGAATGCCTTAAAACATTATTTTTAAATGACTTCTCTGACCATATCTAATCTCTGGAACACAGCAGAAACCATGTATTCTTTAATTATCCATGTAGGGTCAAACACGAGCAATGTTTAAGTTTGATCTCTTCTGTGATATTGTGACTAAACTCAGGCACTTGGGAACATAGTTCCCATAGGCAATGTGAGCACCTGACCTAGATATTTCCACAGCCTAACAACCTCCTGGGTGCCTAGGGAGAAAAAAGTTTCTGTTAAGAATCTCAAGCCAGTGTCTTGGCTTTTATCATAATGGTTTTTGTTTGCTTTATATTTTAATTTATTTTTGAATGCTAAGACTTGCTCTTCTAAAGCACAGAGCAAAGTATTTCTGGTTCCCTAATGCCTGTAACCTGGATAATATGGCTTTCTAACTGGGGACCATAATATAAATAGTACAAGCAAAGTAGAAAAACACTGGGCAAGACTATGTATGACTTCATGGGGAAAAAATGATTATTCTCTTTAAATCTTTGTTTAGTTCTCCTTGACCCATGCCTGGACTAAAAAAAATATAGATAGATAGATAGGTCAGAAGCATAACGTGATTGAAAAGCTATATATAAAAAGCATTTTAAGAGAAAACAAACTTTAAAATAAAACAATGTTTGCTTAGAGCAACTTTTTCCAAAAACATCTGGGCACAGGACACTTCTGAGATTAAAATGTATTGACGGAACTCAGGCATGTTGGTCTATGGGTCTAAAATGTATAGAAAAATCTTTTTTTTAAAAAAAGGAGAAAAGAAGTGGGAAAAAATTTTGGAGCAAAATAGTGTGAATTAATAATAGAAGAATATAGATTTAGAGCTGGAAGGGATCTTAGAGGTTATCTCATACAACTCCTCATTTGACAAATGAGGAAATGAAATCCCAGAGAAGTGAAAAGATGATGTTCCTATTAAAAATTGTTAAATATATAATAAATAGACTTATTGCATTCAAAGTTTCATATTTAATATCCATAGCATGGACATTTTTTTCTGGAGTCTATATATACATCTATAAGGTCCATGGTAATTATTTTTTTAGCTAATGTTTTCAAAATTCTGTTCCGTGGTATCCATCATACTATGGAACAGTTTTGAAAACATTACTATCCTGGGAACTATCTCCAGAAGGCACAATTTTGTCCTTTAAATGCTATGACTGAAAGTTTGTTGTTGTTTGGCTGTTTTCAGTCATGTCCTACTCTTTGCGACCCCATGTGAGGTTTTCCTGGCAAATATACTGGAGTGGTTTGCAATTTCCTTTACCAGCTCATGTTACAGATGAGGAAACTGAGGCAAACAGGCTTAGGTTACTTGTCCAGGGTGACACAGCTAGTATGTGTCTGAGATCAGATTTGAACTCAGGAAAAAAAAGTCTTCTTGACTTCAGACCTGGTACTATATCCACTGTGCCCCCTGGCTGAATGAAAATTAGATTTCAATTTTGCAAAGGGCAGCTTTCAAATGCTAAAAGTTTTCATAAGATTCAAGTCTATTCTGGTTGTAGATGCTTAATAGTTAAGTGATCCTGAAATACTCTTTTCATGTCAGTGAGCCTCAGTTCTACCAACCATAAAATGGGAACAGTAATACTTATTTATTCAGCTCACAAGGTCATTATAATACAAGCATTTCGTAAACCTTAAATGACTGTGTAAACGTCAGCAGTCTTTAATCAGGTCATATCTGCAAACCAGCAGGAGAAGTGGCCTTGCCAACTGTATCCACAATTAAAGAGGAAGAAGGCAAGAAGGCTGGATTGTTTCTAGGAAACTGCAGGTTTACTCTAAGAAATGCAAGCTTTTCCTGAAACAAAGACCAACCTTTTTTCATACACATCTTCTACCAATGTTGTCACATGACTATAAGTCATGGAAAACAACAGTCTTCAAAATTTTGCAAATGAATATGAGACAGAGGCATGTGTCAATGTGACTACAACATATAAGTAATTGTGAAACATGAAGAAAAACTAAAGGGTGTCATTAGGGAAATGAGCAATAGGATGAGAGCCTGGGCTGGTTACCTGACAAGGGAAAGAATGACAAATGGACAGCCAGAGTGTTTGCTGCCCTGGTATCCTCACACTCTCAAGAGTAATGTAAGAAGGTCTTGACGGGTGGAACTCCTGTGTCAAACTCATGGGGAAACATTAGCAAGAGTTGAAAGGGAGGAACAGGAACAGATAGGTAAAAGGGAAAAATCATATTGATGAGATCACAGATTCATTTTTATTGAGTTTTTGAGTAGTGTGGGAGAAATGATTATAAGTGTGGTTGCAGAAATATATTTGGCTTTTGTTTAAAAAAATAATAATAATAACAATATAGGGTAGAAGAATGATAGCTTGATACGCTAGCCCATAGTGAGGAACATATATGTTCACTCCTTGACTTGGGCCCATGCTCTAAATGAATGGTGTTAACTCGATAGAAACACAGGACACTAAACCACACAGAACAATCCCCATGCTTCTCATATTGACTTAATTTTAAAATGTAATAGTATCTATTATTATTGTAATATTATCTATTTTTATTTTTTTGATTGTTTCTCAATTATGTTTGAATCTGGGTCAGCCCATACTCAGGACTTATATGGGCTATATGTTGGATAGCTCTGCTCTAGAATGCTAAGACTATAAATGACAAAGAAGGTTGTTTTCTAAAAGGATAGAGGGAGTTCCCTCATTTGGGTCCTTCCTATTAAAAATGAAACAGAGGGTCCAGTCCATGCCCATATCTTCCAACTCTGTGGCAATTAGCAGAAGAAAATAAGTCTAGGAGATCTTAAAAAAAAAAAACAGAAAAAAAAAAACAAGGTAAGACCCAGAGAAGAAGTACATAGGACCTACTAATTATTTTCTAAAAATTAAATTAAAAAGATGTCTGGACATCAAAAGTACTAAGTCATCCAGGCTCTAAAATCATTTTTAGTTTAAGTAGGGCAGCCTTAAAGAGAGTGCTACATAGAGTAGTGTGTTAGACAGAAGTTCAAAACTCAACTAGAATATGCTATCCATGATCAATTCACTTAACCCTTTGGAGCCCCAGTCTAATAGAAGAATACAACCCTGGCTTTTAAATGTTGATTACTATGAAAGGAACTCTTAACGTGTTTTTGTACAGATAGGTCTTTCTCTTTTTTTGATAACTTTGCTGATACTGTCCTTGTAGTGGTATAGCAGGGTTAAACAATAGGGGGAGTATAGTTTCAATTGCTTTTGAGAATAGTTACGTCAATTTATAGATCAACTAACATTGTATTAATGTGTCTCTTCAGCCCTACATGCACATACATATACAGTCCCTCCAACAATTGTCAGTTTACTCTTTTACCATATTTTCTAGTCTGATGGATAGAAAGTGAAACAAAATTGCCTCAATTTGCATTTCTCTAATTATTAGTGATTTGGGAGATTTGTTTCATGAGACTTAATATGTTGACTTCTTTAAAAAGTTAAAATTTTAATTTTAAAAATTAAAAATTGTTTATTTGTGTCCATTGGGCATTTATCTATTGGAGAATGGCTCTTAGTGTTGAAAATTTGAATCAGTTGTTTATATATCTTGGAAATGAGACTAAGGCAGCTAGGTACTAGGGGGCTGGGCCTAGAGGCAAGAAGACCTGAGTTTAAAATCACCCATAGACATTTACTACCTATGTGACCCTGGGCAAATAACAACTTCTGCCTCAGTTTCCTTGACAGCTATTATTATATCACCTACCTCCTCAGTTTGTTATGAGGTTTAAATGAGATATTTGTAAAGTATTTAATGCAATGTCTGACACATAGTAGGTACTTAATAAATACTTATTTCCTTCCTTTATCCAAGAAGCTTACTACATAAATTTTCTACTGTTTACCTGCTCATCCTCTAATTTTAATTACATTATACTTGTTAGGCTTTTTTGTATTTTTGCATAATCAAAATCATCTATTTTGTATTCTGTGATCCTCTCTACTACCTACCTCATCAAGAACATTTCTCTTATTAAATATTCAAAATGTCTTCCTTACTTCTCTAGCTTTTTATGTGATTTTTCATATCTAGGTCACATATGCATTTTAAGCTTATTTTCACCCATGGCATGAAGTGTTGGTCTAAACCAATTTCTACCAGACTGTTATCCAGTTGCCTCAATACGTTTATTTAGTAATAAATGCCTCCCCCAGTAACTGGGGTCTTTGGATTTCTCAAAAATTATACTACTGTGTTTGTTTACTTAATATGTTGTGTCCTTAATCTCTTCTAGTGATCAACATCTCAGCTTTTTTTAAAATTAATATATTAGTTTAGTTTCAGTTAACAAGATTCAATTCCATAGTTCCTTGATTTTCAAATTTCCTTTACTTCCCTCCTCCCTCCCCACACAAAAGCATATAGTCCAGTATAGGATCTGCAAATGCATTCATATTAGACATTATTCCAATTACAAAGGCGTATTGTACTAGGTGGGATGAAAGATGGTAAAGAAGAAATAAAACCAAACAATGAAAAGAACAAGATCATTTAGTTTGCTTCCATCAGGATTCAGGCTCAGTTCTTTCTAATTATATCTCTGGATGGCCCATTTCTCACTTTCTTGAGTCTTTCAGGATTAAATTATATCACTGCGTTGCTGAAAAGAGTCCAGTCTGTCATAGTTGGTCATCACAGATATGGTATGTCTGTGATTGTATACAAATTTCTTCTGATTCTACTCTTCTCGCTCAGCATTACTTTGTATAAGTCTCTCCAGGTAATTATGAAATCCGTCATCTCCTCATTTCTTATAGCACAATAATATTCCATTACATTAATATACCACAACTTGTTTAGCCATTCCCCAATTGATGGGCACCCCTTTAGTTTCCAATTCTTTGCAACCACAAAAAGGGCTGCTAAAAATACATTTGTACATATGGGTCTTCCTCCCACTTCTATGATCTCTTTGGGATATAACCCTAGAAGTGGTATGGCTGGGTCAAAGGGTATGAAATTATTTATAATCCTTTGGGTATAATTCCAGATTGCTCTCCAGAATGGTTGGATAAGTTCACAACTCCACCAGCAATGTATTAGTGTTCCAGTTTGTCCACATCCTCTCCAGCATTTGTCACTTTCTTGTTTTGTCATCTTAGCCAATCTGACTGGAGAGATGTGGTATCTCAGAGTTGTTTTGATTTGCATTTCTCTAATTAATAGTGATTTAGAGCATTTCTTCATATGCTTATAGATATCTTTAATTTCTTTCTCTGAAAACTTCCTGTTCATATCTTTTGACCATTTATCAATTGGGGAATGACTTGTATTCAAATAGATTTGGCTCAATTCTCTAGAAATTTTAGAAATGAGTCTTTTATCAGAGACACAAGTTGTAAAAATTCTTTCCCAATTTCCCACCTCCCTCTTGATCTTGGTTGCATTGGCTTTGTTTGTACAGAAGCTTTTCAATTTAATGTAATCAAAATTATCCATTTTGCATTTTATAATGCTCTCTAATTCTTGTTTGGTCCTAAAGTCTTCCCCTCTCCACAGATCTGTCAGGTAGACTATTCCTTGCTTTCCCAAATTGCTTACAGTATCATCCTTTACACCTAGATCATGCACCCATTTGGACTTGATTTTGGTATATGGTGTTAGATAATGGTCTATGCCCAGTTTCTGCCATACTGTATTCCAGTTTTCCCAGCAGTTTTTGTCAAATAGTGCATTCTAATCCCAAAAACTGGGGTCATTGGGTTTATCGAACAATAGATTGCTATATTCATTAACTGCTGGGTCTCCTGCACCTAATCTATTCCATTGATCCACTACTCTACACCTCTGCCAGTACCAAGCAGTTTTGATGACTGCTGCTGTATAATACAGATGAAGATCTGGCATAGCTAGTCCACCTTCCCTAGCATTTCTTTTCATTAATTCCCTTGATATTCTAGACCATTTGTTTTTCCAAATAAATTTTGTTATGATTTTGTCTAACTCTAGAAAGTAGTTTTTTGGTAAATTGATTGGTATGGCACTAAATATATAGTTTAGTTTGGGTAAAATTGTCATTTTTATTATATTAGTTCGATCCAGGCATGAGCAATTGATATTTTTCCAACTATTTAGATCTGCTTTTATTTGTGTGAGAAGTGTTTTGTAGTTGTGATCATATAGATTCTGGATTTGTTTTGGCAAGTAGATTCCCAAATATTTTATAATGTCTACAGTGACTTTAAATGGGATTTCTCTTTCTAGCTCTTGCTGTTGAGTTTCATTAGAGATGTACAGGAATGCTGAGGATTTATGTGGGTTTATTTTATATCCTGCAACTTTGCCAAATTTATTTATTGTCTCTAGTAGTTTTTTACTTGATTCTCTAGGATTCTCTAAGTATATCATCATATCATCTGCAAAGACTGATAGCTTGGTCTCTTCTTTACCTAATTTGATTCTTTTGATTACTTTTTCTTCTCTAATTGCTACTGCTAGTGTTTCTAGTACCAGATTGAATAAGAGGGGTGATAGTGGACACCCTTGTTTCACTCCTGATCTTATTGGAAAGGCTTCTAGTTTATCCCCATTGCATATAATACTTGATGATGGTTTTAAATAGATGCTATCAACTATTTTAAGGAAGGCTCCATTTATTCCTATACTTTCTAGTGCTTTTAATAGGAATGGGTGTTGTACTTTGTCAAAAGCCTTTTCTGCATCTATTGAGATGATCATGTGGTTTCTGCTAGTTTTTTTGTTGTTGTTGTTGATGTGCTCAATTATACTGATGGTTTTCCTAATATTAAACCATCCTTGCATTCCTGGAATGAATCCTACCTGATCAGAGTGTATTATTTCTGTGATAAGTTGTTGGAGTCTTTTGGCTAATATTTTATTTAGAATTTTTGCGTCTAAATTCATGAGGGAAATTGGTCTATAATTTTCTTTCTCTGTTTTATCTCTTCCTGATTTAGGAATCAGTACCATATTTGTGTCATAGAAAGAGTTTGGTAGGACTCCTTCTTCACTAATTTTCCCAAATAGTTTGTAGAGTATTGGAATCAATTGTTCTTTAAATGTTTGATAGAATTCACTAGTAAACCCATCTGGCCCTGGAGATTTTTTCCTAGGGAGTTCATTGATGGCTTGTTTGATTTCTTTTTCTGAGATGGGGTTATTTAGGTAATTCACTTCCTCTTCAGTTAATCTGGGCAACTTGTGATTTTGTAAATATTCATCCATTTCACTAAGATTGTCATATTTATGTGCATACAATTGGGAAAAATAATTCCTCATTATTTTTTTGATTTCCTCTTCATTGGAGGTAGATTCACCTTTTTTATTTTTGATACTCATAATTTGGTTTTCTTCTTTCTTTTTTTATCATATTGACTAAGGGGCTGTCAATTTTGTTGATTTTTTCATAAAACCAGCTCTTAGTTTTATTTATTAATTCAATGGTTTTCTTAATTTCAATTTTATTAATCTCACCTTTGGTTTTCAATATTTCTAATTTAGTACTAAATTGGGGATTTTCAATTTGTTCTTTTTCTAGTTTTTTCAATTGCATGTCCAATTCATTGACCTCCCTTCTCTCTGCTTTAATTAAGTATGCACTCAGGGATATAAAACTTCCCCTGAGAACTGCCTTTAGTGCATCCCACAAATTTTGGTATGTTGTCTCATTATTATCATTCTCTTGAATGAAATTATTTATTGTTTCTATAATTTTTTGACCCACCAATTTTTTAGGATTAAATTGTTTAATTTCCAATTAGTTTTTAGTCTATCTTTCCATGGCCCTTTATTGCATATAATTTTTATTGCATCATGATCTGAGAATGATGCACTTAATATTTCTGCCTTTCTGCACTGGATTGTGAGGTTTTTATGCCCTAGTACATGGTCTATTTTTGAGTATATACCATGCACTGCTGAGAAGAAAGTAAATTCCTTTTTATCCCCATTCAGTTTTCTCCAGAGATCCATCATATCTAGTCTCTCTAAGATTCTATTCACCTCCTTGACTTCTTTCTTGTTTATTTTGAGGTTAGATTTATCGAGTTCAGAGAGGGGGAGATTAAGGTCCCCCACAAGTATAGTTTTGCTATCTATTTCTTCCTCTAATTCCTTTAACTTCTCCTCTAGGAATTTAGATGCTATACCACTTGGTGCATATATATTAAGTAGTGATATTGCTTCATTCTCGATGGTGCCTTTTAGTAGGATATAGTTTCCTTCCTTATCTCTTTTAATTAGATCTATTTTTGCTTTTGCTTTATCTGAGACACGTATTGCTACCCCTGCTTTTTTTACTTTCTCTGAGGCATAATAAATTCTACTCCAACCTTTTACCTTTACCCTGTGTGTATCTCTTTGTTTCAAATATGTTTCTTGTAGACAGCATATTGTAGGATTATGGTTTTTAATCCATTCTGCTATCTGCCTCTGTTTTATGGGACAGTTCATCCCATTCACATTCACAGTAATAATGACTATCTGTCTGTTCCCCTCCATCCTATTCCCTCCCGTTTATGTTTTTGTTTCTTCCTTCTCCCTTCCCCTCCTTGAAATTTTCCCTTTTGACCACCCCCTCCCTCAGTGTTCCCACCCAGTGATCCCTCTTCTTAAACTACCCTCTCCCCTAACTACTGTTTCCCTCCCTTCTAATCCCCCCTTTAGTCTCCTCTTTTTCACCCCCCTTACCCTTCTGCTTTCTATAGGATGCAATAAGTTTTTATACTTATCAGAGTGAATTACTCCCTGTTTGATTCCAAACCAATGAGAGTGAATTTCAAACATTGCTCCTCTCCCTCCCTCCTTTTCCTCTATTTAATGAATTTATGTTTCTATTCACATTAAAATCTTAAACTTCACTGATTTAAGTTGATCCATCTTTGAACCAGAACCAGTGAGAATAGTGTTTAAATAATGTTCCTCTCCATCTTTCTTTCCCCTCTTCTATAGTCTGTTTTAATGCCTCTTCAGATGGCATGTTTTACCTTTTTCCTATCTAATCCTTTCCTTTTTCCCATTACAGTCTCTTTGATCCCCTTAATAGTTTTTTTTTTTTTTAGACATCAGGTTAGTGCATTCATAACCATACCCTCTATCTAAGTATAACCCTTTTGAAGGTCATGATAATCATAAAGATTTTGAATATTGACATTAATCAGCTCCACATATAGGGATGTGAACATTTTGCTCTTGTTGCATCCCAAGTAATGAGCGTGTGTTTGTGCCTGTGGGTGTGTGCACTTCTGCATGTGTGTCTGTGTTTCTCTTGTTTACTTTTTATGTCTTTCTTGAGTCTTGTAATTGGAGATCAAAATTTCCATTGAGCTCTGGCTTTTTCATCAGGAACATCTGGAAGTCCCTTATTTCATTAAACGACCATCTCCTTGCCTAGAAGATTATGCTCAGTTTTGCCGGGTAGTTAATCCTTGGTTGTAGTCCTAGCTCCCTTGCCCTAAGAAGTATCAAATTCCAGTCCCTCCGCTCTTTTAATGTAGAAGCTGCTAGGTCCTGTGTGATCCTAACTGTAGTTCCTCGATATTTGAATTATTTCTTTTTGGCTGCTTGTAGAATTTTTTCTTTAATCTTGTAATTCTGGAATTTGGCTACTATATTTCTTGGAGTTTTCAGTTCAGGATCTCTCTCAAGAGGGGTCTGGTGAATTCTGTCGATAGCTATTTTATCTTCTGATTCCAGGACCTCAGGACAGTTTTCTTTGACAATCTCTTGGAGGATGTTGTCTAGGCTTCTTTTTTCATCATGGCTTTCTGGTAGACCAATAATTCTTAGGTTGTCTCTCCTGGATCTGTTCTCTAATTCAGTTATTTTTCCAGTGAGATATTTTACATTTTCTTGCAATTTTTCGATCTTCTTGTTTTGTTTGATTGACTCTTGCTGCATCATAGAGTTCTGAGCTTCAATTTGATTGTTTCTAATTTTTATCGAATTATGGTCTTCAGTTATTTTTTGAAGTTCCTTTTTTAGGGAGGTATTTTCTCCAATTACTTCACTGAGACGTTTTTCCAAGTTGGTCACTGCCTCCCTGATTTGGTCTTTAAAATTTTTCTTAAGTTCCTCCAGGAATGCTCTTTGGGCTTGAGACCAGATCATGATTCCTTCTGTGTTCTCAGGTGTGGGTAGAGAGTCTATATTGTCCTGTGTGTTTTGTTGTTCTTGCCCTGTATAGTATATTGGAATAGACTTTCTTGCCTTCCCCTTCTCCTTTTCAGCTTCCTTCCTTCCCATTGTGACTTCCTGTTTCTTAGTTTCTCAGGCTATGAGTTTAGGGCCTGATCCTTGACTTTGAATACCTCTGGGTGGCTAGTTTATGGCTAAGTCATGGAAGTCAATGAGGGATGTAGATGCATAGGTGTGGGTGGGTCTGACCACTTCAGATTTCTGCCTCTATACCCCTGGGCTATAAGTAGGCTTTTGTTGGTGAGGTGAGGTGGGGCTTCTTGGGACACCACCCTCTCTTCTCTTCAGACTCCTGGCTGTCTCAGTTACACCCCTTCTTGGAGATTCTCAAGCCTGGGGCTATTTCCATTAACTTGGGATTTCAATCTGGGAGGGAGACTTATCTTTGGGTTTTCTGCTTCATGAAGGAGGAATGGGAGGATCAGAGCAGCTAGAATTTACTTTGCCATTCCAGCCCCTGTATTATACAGGCAGGCAGTTTCTAAACTTCCAGGCTGGGGGCTGAATGCAGCCAGAGAAGCCGCTCTTTCCACTGAGGGCCCAATTCTCCTACAGGGCTCCACTGATCCTACCTGTTGGAGAGATGACTGTGATTCTTCCTTGGTAAGTCTGCAGGCTGGGGCTTTTGCTCTCTGGTGTACTCTGCTTGTCTGGGCTGTGCAGACCCACATGCTCTGCACTCGACCAGTCCAGACACACTGGGCAACCTCCTGGGCTGGACTCTGCCACACTTCGTCTTCCAGTGGGCTCCGTCACTCCGGATTCCGCTCAGATTCACCCTTTGAGCCTTAGTGACCAAGGAGCTCAGGGAAGTTACTGCTTACTTTCAGCCATCTTGGCTCCTCCCCCCAACCTCTCAGCTTTTAACGCCAATACCAAATTGTTTCAATAATTACTGCTTTGTAGTATATTTGAAATATGGTACTCATAAACCCCTTCTACCCACTTTTTTTTTCAACTCATCCTGAGATTCATGAGTTTTTTTTCTTCCTCTATATAAGTTTCATTATAATTTTTCTAGTCCTATAAAACATTCGCTTAGCAATTTGATCAGTATAGCACAGGATAATTAAATTAATTTAATTAGCATCATCATCTTTAATACATTGTCATGACTTATCTATATTTCTCCAATTCTTTAGATCTATCTTTATTTCTAAAAAGTGTTTTAGAATTGGATTCAAATGGTTTCTGGGTGCTTCTTGGAAGATACATTTCCATATACATGCACAAGTGTGTGTGTGTGTGTGTGTGTGTGTGTGTGTGTGTGTGTGTATGTATGTGTGTATGTATATGTGTGTGTATATTTTTAAATTTTTCTTTCTAGCTCTTCCTGTTGAATTTTCTTGGTAACATGCATATATGTGGGTGATTTGTGTGGATTTATTTTACATCCTGCCACTTGGCTGAATGTATTAGTTGTTTCAATTATCTATATAAAAAAGACTAAATGCTCACCAAAGTTAGATAAGCAAGGTTAATTTTAGGAAATTACATTTATTAATTTGTTTTTTTTTAATTTCCAATTATCCTTAATGACACTGTGAAGCAGAAATATGAAATCTATTGACAAGCATGCATTAAGTCACAACTCTCTCCTAGTCACCAGAGACACAAATTTTTAAAATGGTACCAACACTGCCCTCAAGAAACTTGCTACAGTCCAAAAGTAGCAGTAGCTTCTACAATTTCATAGTTGTAAAAAGCATATTTTAAGAAATAATATAGTGTAAGGAACTGAGAGTGTAAGGCTTACACACCTGGGAACCGTAAATGATTTCAAGGGTGTATGGGGGGATGCAAAATAAGGGAGTTGATTAAGGAAAGTAGATAGAAAAGGCTCCTAATCATCAATTAGCCATTTCTGAGTTTCAAATATGGCTGTTCTTGAGCATTTTTCAACTAATCATTCAAAAGTTCTTTCACAAAAGACCTACTCCAGTTCATTTTTATACCACACAAGTGATAATGGTTCTTAAAAACATGGCCAGTGGGCTCAAACTTTAACAAGCTGGAAAGACTGTGTGTATGATCATGGTGATGACAGTGATCAAAAGTATCTGATATCTGAGGACCAGACAAGCTAAGAATAGAGAGGTCTATTACAATACGGTTACCCATTAGATGATTAATTTTTGGCGCCAGTGTCCCATGAAATTTGACAAAAGTGAAAAGTAGCCCTCATTTCAGAACAGTGTACCTCTACATTGATAGTGACAGAGGAGAAGGAAAAAGAGTACAAGGTGGCAAGATCATATCATTCTAAGACCATCAGCAAATATTTAATTAAACAGTGACACTCTTTAGGAGATTCTTGGCCAATGACCAAAGACACAATTACTCAAAGAATCAAACCACATTCTCTTTACTATCAATGAAACCAAAAGACATAAAGAATTTACAGTTAAATAAATGGTTTGTAGTTTTTTTTTTCCTAAGAGGATCAAAATAAAGGATTTTGCAGTGTGGTTGTATCATCTTCCCAAATGTAACAGCATTTCACTTGATCCTGAGTTGCCCTACCTTCAAGTGTTCACATGTGCAAAAAAAAAAAACTACTGTAATCAAGATCACTATGGTTTATGTTTTCAGATAGTGAAAAGTAGGGGGAAAATGCACAACAACGTCTATCAAACAATTAAGGCACTATACACCTTGGTAGTAGGTGACAAAACAAAAAGCAAACTTTGGGGAAGACAACAAAAACTGTATTGAAAAGAGAGTAAATGTTTGTAGGTAAGTGAAAACACACATGTACTCCATGAAGATTTTCTAAGAAATACAGAAGGCACTAAGACATGACTAAAACCAAATAACTTCTTCTTTTAAAAAACAAAATTTAGTGGGGTGGTGGTGGGGTGTGGGTGGTGGTGGGTGGTTGGGGGTGTTTGTGGTGTTTGGGGTTTTTTGTGGGGGGTGGTGGGGTGGTGGGGGTGGGTTGGGTGGGTTGTGGTGTGGGTTTGTGGTGTTTGGGTTTTTTGTTTTTTTATATGCTTTTTTGTTTCATTATTTATTCTTTTGTTGTTAGAAGAAACCTCTAATAAGGACATAATTTTCATTAAGTCAATCAACTAATATTGACTTGGACCAGGAAAGGCCTCTTATATTAGGCCATGCTAAGTTTTGAAGGAAGCCAGGTATTCTAAATGGCAGAGCTGTAGAAGAAGGATATTATAGGAAAGTAGGATAGCCATTAAAAAGGCAAAGAGAGAGAAGATGAAGCAAAATGTATGACAAACATCAAGTAGGCCAGCATGGCTAGACTACAGCATCTAGCCATTGATTCTACAAGAAAGGGAATGATGTATAATAAGAATACTGGAAAAAGGGGTGGCTAGCTGGCACCTGGCCCTGGAGTCAGGAGGACCTGAGTTCAAATCCAGCCTCAGACACTTAACACAAAACTAGCTGTGTGACCTTGGGCAAGTCACTTAACCCCAACTGCCCTACATTCTCCTCTCAAAAAAAAGAATACTGGAAAAATAGATTCCCTACATTATATAGAGCTTTAAGTGGCAAACAGAGAAGTTTATGTCTGATATTTGAGATAATATGGATTCATTAGAATTTAGTGAGTAGCATATGACATGATCAGACCTCTGCTTTAGGAAAATTCTTAGTAGCTGTGTTGAGAATTGATTTGACTAGGAAGATACCTGAGGCAGAAAAACCAATTGGAAAGTTTATAGTAGTAGATGAGGGTTAACTAAACTAGCCTAGTAGGTATATGGGGGAGTGGAGACATGGGGAAATTTACAAAATAAAGACAGAAATGACCAAATTTGGCAAGTGATTTGGTATGTGAGGTGAGAGTTAGAAGTTGAGATCAAAACTCAGTTCACAACCAAGTTAGTTGGATGATTGTGAGCCTGGGTAATTGTAAGGATAGTGTACTAGATAGTAATAGGGAACTCTGAAAGAGTGTGAATAAAAAGATAATTTCTGTTTTTAGTTTGCATCCCTACGGGAGATCCAGTTCCAAAAGTACAGTAGGTAGATGGTTATTTGGTACGCCAACACAAGAGAGAGACTAGGGCTGGACACACATACACACATGAACACCACATATGTATACACCACATATGTGCATATATGTGAATATACATATATGGACTACCAAGTCTATTTGTATTATGCACATATATGTGTATCTATACACATATGTATACATCCCTATTATTAAATGTGGAGGTGACATATATGTGTATGATATACATATATTGTATGTGATATGTATTTGGCATATGCATGTATGTATATATGTATTCAGAGATGATATCTGAACCCATGGTGACTGAGAAGTTAACAAAGTGAAAGAATAAATTCTCCTACTGAAAATCAGCAACTGTTTTTCAAATTGTAGTCTTTCTTTGTTTTTTGAAGGGGGAAGGGCATGGCAACTGGGATGAAGTGACTTGCCCAAGGTCACACAGCTAATTTAGTGTCAAGTGTCCTGAGGCCACATTTGAACTCAGGCCCTCCTGACTCTAGAGCAGGTGCTCTATTCACTGTGCCACCTAGCTTCCCCTTTCTTTAATTTTTTAAACAAGTTTTTGAGCAAGTAATAGGACCAAATGGGTCTTGCACTATTTTTGACAAATCTTCTAGGAAATAAGATATGGACATGCAGAGGAATCCCACTAGGTTAAAAAGATATAAAGGATCTGCATTATATGGGGCTGGAGAAAGCATCCACACTGATGAAAACACAGATCCATCTAAGAAGTAATAAATTTCAATACAAAAAATGTTAATAATAAGATGCAATATGTTGTTATGTTAAGTGGCAAATTCATTGACTTTTAACAAACTTACCTTTAAAAGTAACCCTCAGTCTGAAAGCTACTCACATCTGGTGGAAGTTCAGAATAATGGATCTAGGCAGTTAACCAATGGATTAAATACTATAGACATAGCACATAGCTATTAGGCAAAGAAACCATACATCAAATGTGTGAAAATATTTTATTATAATAGAAATAATATGACATAAATACCAGAGTGTTCTATAAGAAATGTAGAACATATATAAGATTTGAAACGGTATTCAAATTACTGGGTCACTTATTTTATCTCTAAATCTTCAAAAACAAAGAAATCTTTTTTCTAGATAATCTTCATGAACAAGGGAAAAAGCTTAAATTGTTATTTAATGAATTCTGTTCTTCAGTTACTTAATTTCCACACCACTAAATCAAAGCGTGTTTTTGCCTGAATCATACAGGTTAAGTACATTAAATCCTTACCTCACTTTCCACATGCTAAAAGAGTTCCTTTGGTATAGATGGCCATGCATCCAACTAGGTCATCTTGTCCTGCCAATGAGACTAATAGAAGATAGAATTGTACCTGGTGTACCTTCCACCTAAACTTGTATAGGCATGTCAAAAATGAAGATAAATTTTCCCAGAACCTGTCCACTAAAGTCAACTTGGATTTCTCACTTTAGCATTGGAGACTTCCTGATTTAGATTCAAACTTTTGATTAACATAGCTTTAGAGATCATTACTATAAACTTTAATAGGCAATTATGATGTGACTGAAACATCTGAATCTAGCAATTCTCAAAAAAAGGAAGTTGTAATGATAAAAATGTAAATTACTGAAATCCACTTATCCAGGGATTGATTTTTACAGATTACTTCATGGTTGCCATACTAAAGCCTGCCAGGAATTGGAGTTGAATCAAAGCAATATTATTGAAATTTATAGGGAAACTACAAAAAAAATCTAGCAGTTTTATATTTTTTCTTGAATAGAATACTATCTAGACAATTCAAATTAGCAATAAACATTAGAAAGTGTTATACCTATATAATATCAAATATCAAAGTGGAAATATAAAAATTAAACAATACCATGTAACTCCAAACATCTGGATATTACAAAACATCTAGAGTATTAAGAGTGGGTTTTTTTTTCATTTTTTGATCTTGAATTACATAAGTAGCTATAATCTAGCTTTTAAAGAAAGCTATAAAAGCAAAGCATTTTTTAAATTAATAATTACCCTTATTGGAGTCTCCTTTGCTGAGATTTAACTCATAGTTTACAGAGAGGCTGTAAGATCAACTGTAATGCATGGATGGAGACACCAAGTAGAATTGCATCCAACCATTCTACTTTGGGCTGAAGAGAAGACTGAATGAATGCAGAAGGAAGGACAAATCTCTGTGCATACAGGAATTTTCTCAGCAGCATTGCAACAGATTATATTTAATCACTCAGACATTTTTCAATGCAGAAGAATCCAGTGCTGTACACAAACTAGAAACAGCACATTTTTTACTAGCAGGTAAATTAAGAGTATCAAAAAGGAGAATAGGGCTGATTGCCAGCTACAAAGGAATATTTTCCAAATCTTAACGAACCAAAAATCATTTGTTTGCATGGGAATATGCCAAATACTAGACTACACTGTGAAATATAGATAGACACATATAGATATGTACATATATATATATATATATATATATATATATACACATAATGCATCTATACACATACACACATGCATTTGTATATAGGTATAAATGTATATACATACATCTACTTATACACTTTTGTATATATGTAAGTAAATGTACACATATGTAACAGGTGCATAATGTACCTTCAAGGCACTTACAAATTTCATTTTAGAGCCAAGAAACATAAAGATAGGAACTAGATCAGTAATTCTGCTAGCATAAAGAAATCCCAGGTGAGGAAACTTACTCTACTACATCATGTTAGCACCTCCCCTGTTGCATATAGTCTTAAAACCTTGCCCATAGCACTAAAAAGTTAAATGACTTGCCCAGGATCAGAGTCTGCATATGTATCACAGGTCATACTTGTAATAACCAGATCTTCCTGGCTTTGTGGAGGCCCACTATCTACACTATACACTTTCAAAGAAAAAATATAAACACATAAAAAGATAAAAATATCATAAGACAATAGCAGATCAATGTTTATGATAAATGTCAAATGTAGTCAGTAATACAGATAATAGGTTCTCTCACAATGCATAATGAATACAGTCTGCCTGAAGATTCACAGAGAATGTATGATTTCAGTTTGGTAGACTTTAGATCAGTAGACAGAGCAAGGGAAAGTATCTAAGGCAGGAAAATCTCATGAGCCAAGACTGCAAAGTGGGTGAATCATGTTCTCCTTTCTAAAACAGGATGAGTGAGAAAAGGGCGGAAACAAAGAGGTGATTATCTTTCATCAAGAGCTCTGTGGTATATTATCAGTACAAAAAGGAGAATCTAGAAGAGAAACTGGTAGAAATCTAAAAATTTCTGTCTTCAGAATTCATTTTATTCCTAAATTATGTTCCATAGGAAAACTGTAAGCTCATTATTAATAAAATTTCAATTCATTCATATTCCAAAAGAAAGTAGAAATGATGCACGTTTGTATTTTCAACACTGATTTGCTTGTGAGATGTTTTGGGCTGGAGGGGTAGTAATGAAACCTAGTTCTTTTATTGCAAATAAATTATGAATACAACCCTCTGTTGACTGTCACATTTTGTTTGGAAGATTCACAAACTGAGTCTCATGATAGAATATATATCATAAATAGTCATTCCACTTCAACTGTCACTGAAAACATCTGATTTTTTTTTATTTGGTCAAAGCTTTATGGCAAGGATCTAAAAATATATCGGGGACAGTTAAGTTTTCCCAATAATGTTCCAAAAATTCAAATCTGTCAATAGAGGTATGCTATCTTATTTCTTAATCCCAGGCTACTTTATATGCCAGTGTTACTGAGACAGAAAGAATCCTAGAGATTATTGGCCAGCATCTTTACCTTTCTTTTCAAGGTAATTCAAAATGAGCATTTATTAGCAACAGAAATCTGATATGTTGGCAGTGGTGACACTCAAGGTAAAAATCTGTTTTCTTCAATTAAGAACATTCCCTTGGTGATTGCCAATTTAGCCACTGACACTGTCCAACATTTTCACCATCTTTGTATAACTATGTCATTTACACACATATAAAAGTAGAATCCTTTATCAACCCACTCTGCTTTTGCTATCAATGTTTTTAAGCTTTCTGAAAATCAGTAACTCCTTTAAACAAACAGAAATAAAATTCCTTCCTTTTAAAAGAAACTTGGCATAAATATTTAATAAGATACATGAATCAAAACTGGTGAGAAACATAACCTGTGAAAATCAATCACAATTGTGAGTTGAATTTTTAAGTGAAATAGATAAATTAATGTGCTAAAAACCAACCAGGGAAATCTAACCACTCTGGATCTAATGGTTCATTTTCCTTTCTAAGAGCCAAGGACATTCTAAAGTAGACAATATGAGGACTGTTTTCCAGAGGCCTTAAGTAAAAGTGAAGACCAAATAATCAAATATTCATCAACAAAATATTTATAAAGTGCCTACTGAGTACAAGATACTCTGGGGAGCTCTAATATGCATAAAAGGATCCATATTCTCAATGAGTTATGATCTGGAGGGGAAAAAAACAATCCATACATGAAAAGTTAAGCAATACAAGAGATAAATAATAGTTCAACATAAGAGATAAGTAACAGTTCAACACAAGTCTTCAGGAGGTTGGAGAGATTTGATTTGACTAATGATAGATGGCTAGATTTTGAGGAGGAGAAATGGATCAAGGAGACCAGCTCCCTCACTTTAAAGCTATAGAAACTGAGGCTCAAAGAGATGATTCCAAAAGTCAAATAGCCTGGAAGCAGCATAAGCATAGGACTCAAACCCCATATCCTCTGACTCTAAATCCAAAGCTCTGTGTTGCACTAGATAATTTTGTTGGGTATTTATTACAACTGCTACTGTTAGCCAGTTCTTTCCTGCCTTCCAGTTTGATGAAATCTTTTCTTCCCTCTCCAGCTCCAAAATCAAAACTTTGAGTTACAGGGCGGAGCCAAGATGGGGGAAAGGAAGCAGTAACCTCACTGAGCTCCTCGGTCACTAAGTCTCAAAGGGTGAATCTGAGCGGATTCCGGAGTGAAGGAGCCCAGTGGAAGACAGAGCTTGGGAGAGTCCATCCCAGGAGGTTGCCCAGTGTGTCCGGACAGGTTGAGTGCAGAGCATGTGGGGTCTGCACAGCTAAGACCTAAGAGCAGACAAGCAGAGTACACCAGAGAGAGAAAAAGCCCCAGCCTGCAGACTTACCAAGGAAGAATCACAGTCATCTCGAAGAGGGGAAGGATCACTGGAGCCAGGTAGGAGAGTATGGCCCCCAGTGGAGAGAGTGGCTTCTCCAGATGCATTCAGCCCCCAGCCTGGAAGTTTAGAAACTGCCTGCCTGTATAATACAGGGGCTGGAATGGCAAAGTAAATTCTAGCTGCTCTGATCCTCCCATTCCTCCTTCATGGAGCAGAAAACCCAAAGATAAGTCTCCCACACAGACTGAAATCACAAGTTAATGGAAATAGCCTCAGGCTTCATAGTCTCCAAGAAGGGGTGTAACTGAGACAGCCAGGAGTCCAAAGAGAAGAGAGGGAGGGGTGGCAACAAGCCCCACCTCACCTCACCAACAAAAGCCGACTTACAGCCCAGGGGTATAGAGGCAGAAAATTGAAGTGGTCAGACTCACCCCCACCTACACATCTACATTCCTCACTGATTTCCCTGACTTAGCCATAAACTAGCCACCCAGAGGTATTCAAAGTCAAGGATCAGGCCCTAAACTCATAGCCTGAGAAACTAAGAAACAGGAAGTCACAATGGGAAGGAAGGAAGCTGAAAAGGAGAAGGGGAAGGCAAGAAAGTCTATTTGAGCCTACTATGTAGGGGAAGAAAAAACTAAATACACAGGATAATATAGACTCTCTACCCACTCCTGAGACCACAGAAGGAAACAAGATCTGGTCTCAAACCCAAATACCATTCCTGGAGGAGCTTAAGAAAAATTTCTAAGACCAAATCAGGGAAGCAGTGACCAACTTGGAAAAAAGTCTCAGTGAAGAAAACAAATCCTTAAAAAGTAAAATTAGTGAAATAATTGGAGAAAATACCTCCCTAAAAAAGGAAGTTCAAAAACTAACTGAAGACCGTAATTCACTAAAAATTAGATACAATCAAAGTGAAATTCAGAACTCTATGATGCAGCAGGAGTCAATAAAAAAAAAAAAAAGATCAAAAAACTGGAAGAAAATGTAAAATATCTCACTGGAAAAATAACTGACCTAGAGAACAGATCCAGGAGAGACAACCTAAGAATTGTTGGTCTACCAGAAAGCCATGATGAAAAAAGCAGTCTAGACAACATCCTCCAAGAGATTGTCAAAGAAAACTGTCCTGAAGTCCTGGAATCAGAAGATAAAATAGCTATCGATAGAATTCAATGGACTCCTCCTGAAAGAGATCCCAAACTGAAAACAACAAGAAATATAGTAGCCAAATTCCAGAATTACAAGATTAAAGAAAAAATTCTACAGGCAGCCAAAAAGAAACAATTCAAATATCGAGGAACTACAGTTAGTATCACATAGGACTTAGCAGCTTCTACATTAAAAGAACTGAGGGACTGGAATTTGATATTTCATAGGGCAAGAGAGCTAGGACTACAACCAAGGATTAATTACCCGGCAAAACTGAGCATAATCTTTCAGGCAAGGAGATGGACGTTTAATGAAATAAGGTGCTTCCAGACTTTCCTGATGAAAAAGCCAGGGCTCAATGGAAAATTTGATCTCCAATTACAAGACTCCAGAAGGACATAAAAAGGTAAAGAAGGGTAACAAAGACTCACACATACAGAAATGCACACACCCTCAGGCACAAACACACGTTCATTACTTGGGATGCAACAAGAGCAAAATGTTCACATCCCTATATGTGGAGCTGATTACTGTCAATATTCGAAATCTTTATGATTATCATGACCTTCAAAAGGGTTATACTTAGATAGAGGGTGTGGGTATGAATGCACTAACATGAAGTCTAAAAAGAAAAGACTATTAAGGGGATCAAAGGGACTGTAATGGGAAAAAGGAAAGGATGAGTTAGGAAAAGGTAAAATATGTCATCTGAAGAGGCATCAAAACACACTATAGAAGAGGGGAAAGAAAGAAGGAGAAGAACCTCATTTAAACACTATTCTCACTGGTTCTGGTTCAAAGAGGGATCAAATTAATCAGTGAAGTTTAAGATTCTAATGTGAATAGACACATAAATTCATTAAATAGAGGAAAAGGAGGGAGGGAGAGGAGCACTGTTTGAAATTTATTCTCATTGATTTGGAATCAAACGGGGAGTAATTTACTCCGATAAGTATAAAAATTTATTGTGTCCTATAGACAGTGGGAGGGTAAGGGGGGGTGAAAAGGAGAAGCCTAAAGGGGGGGGGATTAGAAGGGAGGGAAATAGTAGTAAGGGCAGAGGGTAGGTTAAGAAGGGGGGTCACAGTGGGAACACTGAGGGGGGGGTCAAAAGGGAAAACGTCAAGGAGGGGAAGGGAGAAGGAAGAAACAAAAAAAAACAGGGGAGGGTATAGGGTGGAGGGGAAGAGACAGATAGTCATCATTACTGTGGATGTGAATGGGATGAACTCTCCCATAAAACAGAGGCAGATAGGAGAATGGATTAAAAAACATAATCCTACAATATGTTGTATACAAGAAACACATTTGAAACAAAGGGATACCCACAGGGTAAAGGTAAAAGGTTGGAGTAGAATTTATTATGCCTCAGAGAAAGTAAAAAAAGCAGGGGTAGCAATACGTGTCTCAGATAAAGCAAAAGCAAAAATACATCTAATTAAAAGAGATAAGGAAGGAAACTATATCCTACTAAAAGGTACCATCGAGAATGAAGCAATATCACTACTTAATATATATGCACCAAGTGGTATAGCATCCAAATTCCTAGAGGAGAAGTTAAAGGAAATAGAGGAAGAAATAGATGGCAAAACTACACTAGTGGGGGACCTTAATCTCCCCCTCTCTGAACTCGATAAATCTAACCTCAAAATAAACAAGAAAGAAGTTAAGGAGGTGAATAGAATCTTAGAGAGACTAGATATGATGGATCTCTGGAGAAAACTGAATGGGGATAAAAAGGACTTTACTTTATTTTCAGCAGTGTATGGTACATACTCAAAAATAGACCATGTACTAGGGTATAAAAACCTCACAATCCAGTGCAAAAAGGCAGAAATATTAAATGCATCATTTTCAGATCATGATGCAATAAAAATTATATGCAATAAAGGGCCAGGGAAAGATAGACTAAAAACTAATTGGAAAATAAACAATTTAATCCTAAAGAATAGAGGGGTCAAACAAGAAATTATAGAAACAATAAATAATTTCATTCAAGAGAATGATAATAATGAGACAACATACCAAAAGTTGTGGGATGCACTAAAGGCAGTTCTCAGGGGAAGTTTTATATCCCTGAGTGCATACTTAATTAAAGCAGAGAGAAGGGAGGTCAATGAATTGGACATGGAATTGAAAAAGCTAGAAAAAGAACAAATTGAAAATCCCCAATTTAGTACTAAATTAGAAATATTGAAAACCAAGGGAGAGATTAATGAAGTTGAAATTAAGAAAACTGTTGAATTAATAAATAAAACTAAGAGCTGGTTTTATGAAAAATCAACAAAATTGACAGACCCTTAGGCAGTATGATAAAAAAAAAAGAAAGAAGATAATAATGGAGGCCAAGATGGCAGAGTATAAACAGCTCATCCAAGCCACTCTGCCCCCAGATTCCACCCAAACTATGTAAAAGGGGACTCTAGACAACCTCTGGAGCCCCAGCACCCACAGAATGACACAGGGAAGCTAATCTCGCGCTGAGGACAGCCCAGCAGCCCTGCAGGGAGGACCAGCACAGCGGTCTGGGAGCCGGCAGCACGCAAGGAGCACAGCGCAGGAAGTGGAGGCTAGCTGAGCCCAGGTCCGAGTGAGCTGAGGTTTTAGCCCCAGGGCGGCAGGGCCAGCAGCCAGCTGGAGGAACCCCAGAACACCAGCAGCTGTGGCAACTCCAGAATTATCAACATAGACATGCCTAGGAGAAAGTAAGAGGTTAGTGTCCTATGGACTTTGGGACCTGTATTTGGGGGAATGCGTCGGCTCCCTCCCCTGGGGGCTAGTAGTTTTCAGAAGCAGCTCCAGCTCCTGGCCTGTAATTAATTGTAGGGAGATCAAGCGATCAGTCTTGGGGGGTAATCGCTCTTGCTTTAACCTCCCTGGATCTGGATTGTGATCTAGGGTGGAAGTCGTGGGTGGGTTTACAGCTTGCCAGAAACGGAAGTTGCCCCCCACACGTTCGGGACGAAAATTCCTCTATCTGGCCTTAAAGCCATAGTGTGGCAACAAGCCCAAAAGTCAAGTAATTAAGTGGCAACATGCCAAAGCAAAGGAAACAGAAAAATGCAACCCTAGACTCCTATTTTGGGGGCATAGAGCGGGAAAAGGACTGTGAGGTCAGAAGTCCTGCTCCAAAAGCCCCAGGGGAAAACATGAGTGGGTTGCAGGCCATAGAGGACCTTAAGAAGTACTTTAAAAATCAAATAAGAGAAGTGGAGGAAAAATTGGACAGAGAAATGAAAAGGATGCAGGAAAAGTATGAAATGAGGGTCAACAGCCTGACTGAGGAAAACAACACCTTAAAAAATAGACTGACTCAAATGGCAAAGGAGGCCCAAAAGGGCAATGAGGAGAAGAATGCCTTAAAAAGTCAAATTTGCCAGATGGAAAAAGAATCTCAAAAGTTGACTGAGGAGATTCATTCCTTCAGAGTTAGATTGGAGCAAATGGAAGCTAATGACTTTATGAGAAATCAAGATGCTGTTAAGCAGATCCAAACAAACGAAAGATTAGAAGGCAATGTGAAATACCTCATGGGAAAAACCACTGACCTGGAAAATAGTTCAGCTTTGATAAGTTCCTTTTGCTTTCTTTTCCCTGATTACCTTCTCAGGCATCTCTTGCTTCTTGTGTCTGGATGTCAAATTTTCTATTCAATTCTGTTTTTTTTCCTCAAGAATGCTTGAAAGTCCTCTATTCCACTGAATGACAATATTTTCCCCTGAAACAAAATACTCAGTTTTGCTGGGTAGGTGACCCTTGGGTTCATTCCCAGTTGTTTTGCCCTCTGGAATATCATATTCCATGCCCTTCTATCCCTCAGTGTAGAAGCTCCCAGGTCCTGGGCTATTCTGATTGTGTTTCCACAATATTGAAATTGTTTCTTCCTGGCTGCTTGTAGTATTTTCTCCTTGATCTGGGGATTCTGGAACCTGGCTATAACATTCCTGGGAGTTTTCTTTTTGGGATCTTTTTCAGGAGGTGATCGGTGGATTCTTTCAACCTCTATTTTGCCCTCTGGATCTAAAACATCAGGGCAGTTTTCCTTGAGAATTTCTTGAAGGGTGATTTCTAGGTTCTTTCTTTGATCATGGCTTTCAGGTAGTCCAATAATTTTTAAATTGTCTCTCCTGGATCTATTTTCTGGCAAATTTGACTTTTTAAGGCATTCTTCTCCTCATTGCCCTTTTGGGCCTCCTTTGCCATTTGAGTCAGTCTATTTTTTAAGGTGTTGTTTTCCTCAGTCAGGCCGTTGACCCTCATTTCATACTTTTCCTGCATCCTTTTCATTTCTCTGTCCAATTTTTCCTCCACTTCTCTTATTTGATTTTTAAAGTACTTCTTAAGGTCCTCTATGGCCTGCAACCCACTCATGTTTTCCCCTGGGGCTTTTGGAGCAGGACTTCTGACCTCACAGTCCTTTTCCCGCTCTATGCCCCCAAAATAGGAGTCTATGGTTGCATTTTTCTGTTTCCTTTGCTTTGGCATGTTGCCACTTGATTATGTGACTTTTGGGCTTGTTGCCACACTATGGCTTTAAGGCCAGATAGAGGAATTTGCGTCCCGAACGTGTGGGGGGCAACTTCCGTTTCTGGCAAGCTGTAAACCCACCCACGACTTCCACCCTAGATCACAATCCAGATCCAGGGAGGTTAAAGCAAGAGCGATTACCCCCCAAGACTGATCGCTTGATCTCCCTACAATTAATTACAGGCCAGGAGCTGGAGCTGCTTCTGAAAACTACTAGCCCCCAGGGGAGGGAGCCGACGCATTCCCCCAAATACAGGTCCCAAAGTCCATAGGACACTAACCTCTTACTTTCTCCTAGGCATGTCTATGTTGATAATTCTGGAGTTGCCACAGCTGCTGGTGTTCTGGGGTTCCTCCAGCTGGCTGCTGGCCCTGCCGCCCTGGGGCTAAAACCTTGGCTCACGCGGACCTGGGCTCAGCTCGGCTCCACTTCCTGCGCTGTGCTCGTTGAGTGCTGCCGGCTCCCAGACCGCTGTGCTGGTCCTTCCTGCAGGGCTGCTGGGCTGTCCTCAGTGGGAGGTTAGCTTCTCTGTGTCATTCTGTGGGTGCTGGGGCTCCAGAAGTTGTTCAGAGTCCCCTTTTACATAGTTTGGGGGGAATCTGGGGGCAGAGTGGCTTGGATGAGCTGTTTCTACTATGCCATCTTGGCTCCGCCCCTCTAAATCACTATTAATTAGAGAAATGCAAATCAAAACAACTGAGATACCACATCTCTCCAGTCAGATTGGCTAAGATGACAAAACAAGAAAGTAACAAATGCTGGAGAGAATGTGGACAAATTGGAACACTAATACATTGCTGGTGGTGTTGTGAGCTTATCCAACCATTCTGGAGAACAATCTGGAACTCTGCCCAAAGGATTATAAATAATTTCATACTCTTTGACCCAACAATACCACTTCTAGGGTTATATCCCAAAGAGATCATAGAAGTGGGAGGAAGACCCATATGTACAAAAATATTTTTAGCAGCCCGTTTTGTGGTTGCAAAGAATTGGAAACTAAAGGGGTGCCCATCAATTGGGGAATGGCTAAACAAGTTGTGGTATATGAATGCAATGGAATATTATTGTGCTATAAGAAATGAGGAGGTGACGGATTTCATAATTACCTGGAGAGACTTATGCAAACTGATGCTCAGTGAGAAGAGTAGAATCAGAAGAAATTTATATACAATCACAGACATACCATATCTGTGATGACCAACTATGACAAACTGGACTCTTTTCAGCAATGCAGTGATATAAGTTAATCCCGAAAGACTCAAGAAAGTGAGAAATGCACCATCCAGAGATATAACTAGAAAGAACTGAGCCTGAATCCTGATGGAAGCAAACTAAATGATCTTGTTCTTTTCATTGTTTGGTTTTATTTCTTCTTTACCATCTTTCATCCCACCTAGTACAATACGCCTTTGTAATTGGAATAATGTCTAATATGAATGCATTTGCAGATCCTATACTGGACTATATGCTGTCGTGGGGGAAGGGGGGAGGGAAGTAAAGGAAATTTGAAAATCAAGGAACTATGGAATTGAATCTTGTTAACTAAAAATAAACTAATAAATTAATTTTTAAAACTTTGAGTTATAAAAATGAAGTATATTCATTGACATTTTCAAAATTTCTTTTTAAAATACAGTAAAACATACTGATCATGTGGTTACCCCCCGTCCCCAGAAGACTGGGTTTTCTTTTACATTATATATGGGAAAACATTAAGCAGGGGTGATGGGGCAAAGCTTTTCTATTCTGGTTAATCAATTGAAGAGCATCTCTTAGGAGAGTCCTAAACACAGATGGTCCTTCTCATTAGTCACCTCTTTAAATGTGCCTACCTTGATCTCATACAAATAATGATACCTGAAGCCACATGGCTCAGGAGGTTAAGCAACAGACTGGAAACTCCAGAGCTATTATTTCTAATTCTTGTACTAAAATGTTGTAACCTGGTACCAGTCATATGACCTGCTTCTGTTTCCTCATCTGTGAAACAGGGTGAGTGATCCTATCCTATCTCTATGAATCGCTCTGAAGAACGACTAACAAAGGTGATTTCAAAGAGTCTTCTGGGTATAGAAAGTTAGATTAATGCTAAGAAACCACAATTCACTGTGCATCTGAAATTCCCCTGTGGCCCAGGCCATTAAAACTGTTCACTTCTTTGCATTTGTAGGACCCAGAAAACTGAGATGGGTGTTCATTTTCCCTGAAATGACAGAAATAGTCAATGTGCTGGTAAATATTTAAGAACAAGCTCTCCTTCATGCTCTCCCCCAAAAAAATTAAATAGCACACCTTAAAGTTTAATCTGCACTATTTACATTTTTCTCCATTACTTTCTTAAGTCTAGACAATCAACAAAATGATAAATCGAGCCCTAATTGGTAGTATTTGCTGATTTCTGAGTTGTAGATGCTCACATTGAAAATTTAATAGTCAACTCCCATGAGCTGGTATAAGTCAATTCTAGCACACTACTAGAAAATAGTTAACCATATACAATAGAGCAGAAAGGAGCCTTAGAGACTGTCTAGTCCAAACTGTTTTTTGCAAATGAGGAAACTGAGGTCCACATAAATGAATTGATTTACACAAGGTCCCAATGCTTTATTTTGATCTCACAAGACAGGAAGACTCCATTTGGTGTTTTGGAATGGATACTTTCTGAAGGCTATAATTCAGCTCTCTATAACTGGAAAGATAAAATTAACTCACAAAAGTTTATTGAACTCAAGTGCTATTTATTTATGATTTTGCCTTATCTTGTGATTTTGCTTCATGGTAAAAAACACTGAAGGCTAGAGCAGGCAGGGACCTTTGCATAATCTACTCCAGTCCCCCTATTTTAGAGAATAGGAAAGTCACTTGTCCAAATCCACATGGTTGATTAGTGGTTGCTCTGAGACCACAAGGAACTCCAGTCCCCATGTCTGGACAGAGCTAATTACCCTCTAATGTCTCTAAAATGTTCTTGGGTAGAGTACACCAAGCAATTTCTCTAAAGACCTGCACAAGAGCAGAGCCACAGGTTTCCATAAAGGATAAGAATCACTCATATAAGGTATAAAACTAAACTATTCCTAGCCAGTCCTGCTTTGAGAGAAAAGAAGAAATTATTTGATTTCCCCCCCCAAAAAAAAAAAATCAAATGATTGTGGGGAAACCGGGAAGGCATAAACTAATTGGAAGCAGTTTTATTTCTTTTTTAATTCAATGACCACTCATGCCATCAAAATCTGTATCTGTCTGTGTACATAATATGTAATGGTACATGTCCAGATCACCTCAGATCTGGAGATTCCAAGGACGTACATCTGAGAGATAGCAGAGGCATTAAGTTTGGATATTTCTGTTCTGGCCAGAGTAGCTTCTTTCCATTGGTACTTGAAGCATCTACCAGCTAAAAAAAAAAGTCTTTTTCTTTTTTCTTTTATCAGCCAGGGGCAATAAAATGAGTTTGCTACATAAAGTGACACTATACTGTAAAAAGAGAATGGCCTAAGGGCTACCTTCCCTTCTCCCCAGGACATGTCCCCAGAATGAGATTGGGATTTTGATCTGTTTTGTTTGTCCTTGTCAATTCTAGGAGCAGGAGGTAGAGTACCCAACCTGAGAGATCTAACCATGGTAAATTAGTCAATCAGTAGACATTTAGTTGTGTTAGGTACTGTGCTAAACCCTGAGAATACAAAGAAAGGCAAAAGATAGTCCCTACCCTCTTGGCACTCACAATCTACTAGGGAAGAATGAATAAAGAAGCTGAATATGACTAAATCAGCAGGTGGGAAATAATGAAATGAATGCCCTGAGGTCCCTCCTTAAATGATGGATCTGGAAAGAGTTCTCCATTGTTCTCCTTCTATAATCAGAGAGAGGGAGGAGGCCTAGGGGTAAGGAGGTACCAAGAAGATGTTAGTTTCAGGGTTGATGTGACTGATCAGGATTATGATGTTTCCTGTGATTTCTAGGACTGAAGGAATGCAGACAGGTGCAAAAAGATGAGATGATTGCCCCAGACCCTGTCCTTAAATGATGGCTCTAGGAAGAGTTCTCCAGGATCCACTCTCCATCCATGGGAACCTAGAAGCCCAGGATTCAAGGCCAGATGTGTCATAGAAGCCCTAAGAAGCCCCAGGATACAAGCCCAGGGAGGGCTGGGGGAAAATCCTGCACCAAGAGTGATAGCCATAGGAAAAGTTACATTTAATGACAGAAATTGACTTTTATATCTCCTTTTGTTAGTTAACGTGCTTGTTTTTTTTTTTTTCTATTTGGCCTATCATGTAGATTAATAGGTCTACTATTGTTAATTGTGTGCTTATGTACTTTTATTTTATTGATAGGTGTGTGTCCCTATTAAACAGACATATAATATGTCCTAAGTATAATTTAGACTGGCAGTCCCTGAAGCAACCTGTTAAATGTTGTTCTGCATTGTGACATGTACATAGTAAATTCCAGGGATGCTGGTTAATAAATTTTACTTTGTTATTTCATTCTGGGTTGTATGAGTACAGATTCCAGGCCACTTCTTGCTTTTGCAAGGAACTGCAAAATTCCAAACCCCAGGGAGGAATATAAGAATCTCTAGCAAAGGGCTCACTGGCTAGAAAAATGGTGGGATTTGTACTTCTCAGTATGTAAAGAAAGGAAACGGTAATTCCAGCCTTCAGAGACTAGGGTAGAGGTTTTTCCCATAATGGTTATGGCAAGAGTTTTGGAGGAGTACAGAAGAGCGAATGGGAAGGGGAGAATGGAGACGTGGTAATAATCCCATGGGAGCAGCATAAGTATAGCAGCCACTCTGACATCTTCCATTCCTTTTTTCAACACCATGAGAATGACTTCTAAACAGGTAAGTGGATAGGTAAGCTTCATCTTGGGTGCTCAATCTAGCAGCATGAGATTTGAGAGAGACAAAACAAACACAAGGCAAAGGCACCTACTCTGCCTCTGTCTTATCTCTACTTAACTTAAAAAAAATCCATTAAAGAATCAATTTGCCATATTTAATATTATTTAACATGTAATATTATTTAATGTGTAGCTTATTCTTCCTTTATGTTGGCTGGTGCCCTTCTGTTTACAATATGAGGGCTCAAAATGTCACAAAGGAAAGATGTACTTTTCCTAGCACATGACTGAGAGCTCAACCCACGGACTAATGTTAGAAAGTTGTATTCTGGAGCGCCTAGGTGGTGCAGCTAATACAGCACCAGGCCTGGAGTCAGGAGGACCTGAGTTCAGATCCTACTTCAGACACTTGACACAAAAACTAGCCGTGTGACCTTGGAAGCAAGTCACTTAACCCCAACTGCCTCCAAATAAGCAAAAAAAAAAAAAGTTAGAAAGTTGTACTCTCTAATGGAGAAGATAAGCATAATCCATGCACATAATTACTACAAATATGGGCCTTATTCATATTTTTTCTCCATACAGATGACCTTAGGAGTTACCAGATCTTACATGTATATGTGTTTGTGTGTGTGTGTGAGAGTGTGTTTGCTCAACCCATGGGAGGCACTATGGACTAGTGAACAAAGTGTGAAAAGTTAGGTCTGACGTCAGGATGACCTTTGTTCTAAACCTGCCTCTGAGACACACTGGCTCTATAACTGTCCATCAGCACCACAGGTAATTTTCTAATAGTAAAACTGCAGAACAGGTACTGATTTACATTGTCAGAGAGAATTTCTTTGCCAGGAGTTCGTTATGCCAGTGAAATCTTGGGGTTAGATCACCCCCCGCTGTAAAAATAGAAAGAAAAAGAAAAAAAAATCTTTATGTTACAGTACAATTAGGTAGAGCCATAGATAGCTTGGAGTATATGAGATCTAGGTTCAAATCCTGCCTGATGCACTGCTTTCTGGCTACATAATCCTGGGTAAGTCACTTGAATGCAATCTACCTCATTTTCTTCATATGTAAAAAAGGACTAATAACAGCACCTGCCTCCCAGAATTACTGCATGCATACAATAAAACAACATTTGTAAAGCACTTGTCAAACCTTAAAGTGTTAAAGAAATGCTACCTATGTTTAGGCAGTAGGAAATCTTAGTACCAATTTTAAATGAGGGATGTTAAAAAGACCACACCTAAGCTAATGGATCCCAATGAATGGTTGAGGAGGGAAGGAGGGAAGAGTTGTTATTAATTGAGGATATTAGACTCAAACACCTTACAAATTTCCCAGAACTGATAAAAAGATAAATAATTAAGAATCATAGATTCTTAGACCTAGAATTGACCTTAGATATCCCCTGTTCTATGTTTCTCAGACTGCAGAAAGGAAATCTTATCCAGGAGACATTGGGGAATCACTAAAGGTTTTGAAATGAGTGAGTAACATATCAAAGTACTGTGTTAGGAGGATTAATGTGGCAGGACAAGTTGCAAGAAGAAAGAGCTTGGAAATGAGGAGACTAGTCAGGAACTATTACTGTACACTAGGTTTGTAGTTACTAGGACCTAAGCTATGTTGGTAACAATGAGGGGAAAAAGAGAAAGTAATCAGAATCAGATGCAAGAGCTGTTGAAGGACAAAACAATTTGATGCTGACAGGTTAGAAATAGAAGGGTCAAAGATATTTCCATGCTTTGAGCCTGGGTGACAAACAGACAATGTTGCCATTAACATAAATGAGGAAACTCAAAGAAGAAGCTAGTTTAGTAGTGAGAGAAGCCAATAAAAGTTTTCTCGTTTAGTCCTAGATCCTTTTAAAGAGATAAATTTGTCTTCCTCTTTCCAAGAGAAAGGGGTCACTAATGCTTCTTTCTAAATAAATGGTCTAGAGAAGGAAGACCCACATTTCAACTTGCTTCTAAAAATTGCTTTTTTAAACTTTTTCTTAAGAGTTTCATCTTCTCAGGGAAACCTGTTCCATCTAGATCAAAAGCCACTTCTGGAATAAGAGACCCTAAAGGGTGCCCTCTGGAATCAGAGTGGGTGGGGGAAGGAACATAAAAAATAAATCAAAATGAAAATGAAAAATAGTTTCTGTGGGGAATTGTTGAAAAATTGTAGGAAAAAGTACAGGGTGATTTTTTTAAGTCTCTGGTTGCTATAGTTTTCATATTACAATAACAAAAAGAGTACATTTCTCTCTCTTGATCTTCTGACATGACTTTACAAGTAGTTATTCAGAACACCCATTATTCAGAATTCTAACTTTAATTATGACCTCTCTATAAGGCTTTTCAGAATCCAGAATTTGCAGGGACCTCAGAGATCATTCAATCCAACCCTTACCTGAATAAGCATCTCCTGTACAACACACTTAACAAAAGGTCATGAAGACTTCTGGTAAAAGAAAAGTTTCTACTTCCTGACGCTGAGGGATTCTAATTTGCTTTCATGTTATGTGTTTAGCCAGATTAAGATTGAAAAGTATACTGGTAATAAAAGATTACTGAGAGCCTACTGGTAAGAGTCAAGGGGTCTTAAGGTATATATATAAGAAGAAAATGCTAATCTTTTGCAAAATAACAGAAAGTAACTAGAGATCATAAATTAGAAAAAGGTAAATGGGCATTTGATTGATGTACTGCTTTATTAACCTGGAAGGAAGATAGGTCAATTGTAGACTGTATTCAGGGAACATGGAGGGAAAAATGTTCTTTGTAGGTTTTCTAGAGGAGGGAAGGAGCGAGGTAACAATTACAACATATTCATATAGCTTTTTAAAGTTTGCAAGATGTTTTCTTCATCACAACCCTAAGAAGCAAGTAGTAACAGGAATTTTCATGCCCATTTTACAGTTGGTAAAACTAAGTCAGAGAAATGAAATTACTTACCCAATGTCATAGAACTAGTAATTGTCAAAAAACAGAATTCAAATTCAGGCTTCTGAATCCTCATCCAATTTTTATTGTCTTGTATTATGAGAGAGTGTAGATTGGAGGACGAGCCTGGAGGAGAAGATAAACAAAAAAAGTAAATTGTCTCAAACTTTTTGGTTTCAAGACCCTTTTATATTCTTAAAAATTGAGGATCCTCCAAAAGTGTTTTTTTTTTAAATTTATGTGAGCAATATCGACCAATGTGTACAATGTTAGAAATTAAAAGTCATATTATTATATAGAGAGAGTCCTGTGGTTTGTATGGTATCTCATATAAGTTTCATGTGTCTAGATGAATCTGTCTGCATGTGGTGTGTGTAAGGTGGATTTGTTTTCTTTTTCAGATACTAGTTCCCAGGATCCATGGCCATAAAAAATCTACTAGTTTCCAGGATTTCACATCAACAATCTCACTGAGCTTATGCAAAGAGATACAACCTTAAGATAATGCCAACATTTGAAGTTAAGTTTTAAATACCCATTGCATGTGTGCTATTTTGAATCACCATGATATTGCTAAACTTAATGTAAATTGTGAGGCTATTGCTGGCAAATTGCCTTCTTTGTGTGCTACTCTATAAATCAAGTGAGCACTGGTCAGTAAGTGGGGAATGCACAAGCTGGAATGCTGTGTGTACTTTGACCAGCGCCCATCAAGGCTTAGGGGGATTTGTGAATGTGTATCCATGTGTAGACTGGCCCCCATTGATACTTATGGGATGCCAGGAGTTGGAGCTCCCATTATCAATAACCCCCTTGAGAATAATAAATCAATTAACCCCTATCATGTTTCCAACACTGTCCTTCTGACTGACCAATCAAGACTGAACTTGCTAGAGGCAAGCTCAAAAAGCTTCTATGACTCTTGCCTGACAGTGGCATGTAGAGAAGCATGCATAAATATCTCTAGATTCTCCTCTCCTTTACCATTCTTCTATAAAGACTGACTTTTGCCATGAGAGAAGGCAGAAATGTCTGGGGGTAGAGGCTAGGCACTCTGTTCACCTTAGATACAAGAAGTACTGAGCTAGAAATCTATCTGTTTGTATTAAAATAGTCTAGAAGAAATAATTTTTAGGTTTCACTGAACTCCTGATTGCTATCCCTTGACAATGAAGAAGTACCCCAAGTTGCTTTTAAGACTTAACTTCCTTCCCACCAAAGGGTAATTCCACAATGAATACACAAAGTAAATAGCAATTTTACAATGAATACATATAGTAAATAGCAAATAAACCCATTAATCCAAACTGATGATAAATTGAAGTCAGAGGAAGTATGTATATAAAAACATATATACCAGACATATAGTGAATGAACTTTCCCACTGGATGCAAGAAATCTTACTCAACCAAAAGAAAGAGTCCTATATCCTACCCAAAGGGAAATTTTCCTAAGTCTCTAGTGTAGTATGCTATAGATAGTCTTCTTATAAGGGTCTCTCTCTCCCTTCAAGGACCCAAAGAGGATTTGGAACCAAGTGTCCTTTTTTCTGGAAGATATGTCAAAATATTAGAATCTCTCCTTTCTCCAAGCTCTTGGGAACTCCTCCCCTGATGTTGGCAGAGATCACTGAACAATCAGTATCCACCAATGAGGGGATTCTCATGCAAATAGGCTTTGAGGAAGTGGTTATAATTATAGAAGTAGCTTGAACCTCCCAGACCTGGGACTCAGGCTCTCTAGCTATATAACTACATATTAATTTGTTTTTAAGTAAATGCTGTCTCTCCTCTCTTTGCTTAGTTCAAGCTCTCCATCCTCTTCTGGCAGGGAAATACTATTTGCTTAATGTCTCTGAAATGTTTTCTTTGTCTGCTCTATTTTATATGGGTCAATTAAAAAAATCTTCTCTTTAAAATAACCACCAGTGCTTCCTTCTAACTGTACAAGGTTCAGGATGATCCACATTCTACTTTACTTCTAAGAATTACTTTTCAATACAAGAGTCACCTGCTATAGAAAGCCTGCACAAAATCAGGTCATTAAACCAATCAAGAAATCAATCAATTAATATCAATTTAATAAAGACTTTATGTGTTACTATGCCAAGTTTGAGAAATAAAAACAAAATTAAAACAGCCCCTGCCTCAAGAAACTTACATTTTAATGAAGTACACAATGTGTGCATAAGTATATAGATGTAAGATACATACAGAGTAGATATAAAATAACTAGAGGAAAAGGCAACCAGGAAATGCCCCCGAAGATGGCTTTTGAAAAGAGTCTTGAAGGAAACAAGAATTCTGAGATCATTCAAAGAGAAATAATCAACAACAGACATTTAAAACACAAATTATATCTAAGCATCTCCTTCAACTGTGCAGATGGCACACGGGCCACCTGAATCTACCAAGTACTTGAGTTTCCATGGAAGAGTAGGTGGCCAAATTAGCTATGGCTCTCCACTTCTCTTTTTTGGAGATATCTGCTTTTTGGAATGGTGTTTTCCTTACTTTCTGTCTCTGGTCCTTCCATTATTTCCCTCTGTAGTACCTTATCCCTTTGAATGTGCTAAAAAGACTCATTAGATGAGATAGAAATTATGATAGTTGCAATGGAAAATTTAAGGTGGTAACCCAGAGGGTTCACAATAGAAAGAACAGAAGCAACTGACTCTCATTGGTGCATCACCTTCCCATTGAAACAAAATAAGAATAAAAAAAGTGAATGAAAAAATAATGCAAAAACCTGTGAATTGTTTTATGCAGTTAATGGAAGTTGAGAGATAAATGGCAATAGACTTAATTGTATTAATAACCTTTAACACAATACACAGGGGGAAAAATGAGCACAATGATTTCACATTTGAAAGAAAAAACCTAAAGGGATGATTTCTGTCCTTGTATTATAATAAATTTCATTTCTAATTAGCTACATTAAATATTTCAACAATCAAGATAAGTAACTGCTCCCTCCCCACACTCAAAATAAAACTAACATATAACTTTAGTTTTCTAAATTCTCTAACTTTTTTAATGACTCCATAAGCTTATTTTCTTTGGATTGACAGAGTTTGGTTCATAGCCACCAAGTCAATTTGCAAACTTTTATCAAAATGAATAGTCACTACAGTTGCTGATACTCCATAGGCAAAAATCTTATAAAAAGGGTAACTATGAACTGGTTATGCTGACATTTTTACTCTGCTTAGTTGGAAAAATGCTCAAAAAATAACAAATTATGATTAACTGAATGCATTTGTCACAATTAAAAAAAAAACATTTAAGTGCGTTCATTTGCAGCATTGTTTTATCAGTTGGCTTCAGCTATTGATTCCAAGGGAGGAAAATGCTAAGTTCTATTTTTTTTTCCTTTTTGTGAAGAGATACTTAGGAATTTGGCTCGACCATAACAGGCAAGTTACCATTACTTCTTTCCAAATGTACATGTTGGGAAATGAAAGGCCCAGAACTAGCTTTGACCTAAATACTGCTTTTCACATCAATGCTTTGCCCACTTAAGACAGAGCAAGGAGAACTACAAAAAGAAGTTTGCTCAGCCCAGTGGCCTCTCAGTGTCTTGCTGGGCATACCAGGGCACATCTCTGTCTCCACAGTGATATACATTTATATGGTCTCCTACTTGTTTTTTCCCCCATTAAGAAGTCTATTATGGCTAAAAATTCAAGGTCAATGAGAACCATATTCATTTTTGCTTCCATGGGAGCAATTCTCATTGATGTGTGCAACAACTAAGAACACTAACTCATCCAGTGGTTGGAAACCAAGTTACATTGACCCATGGGATCATAATGGCAAAAGAAATTTGAAAAGCACATCTCTTGCTTTGACTTTGGTTGATGAATCTGAAAAACTGAGACATAAAAGACTGAGAGTAGTTATTTTGGGAAACAGAGTAGTGACTGTGACCATTAGCTTTCCCTGTTGTGATCTTCCTTTTTTCATTTTGTGTGAGATTAATTTGTGACTGAGATTTATTAGCCTAAAGGGGACTGAGGCTGATGAGATTTTGCTGATATACTGCACAGAACACACATCAAGTCAAAGGAAAAAAAGATGAAAAATTGAAATGATAAAGTTGCATTGCGAGCTTGTTGCTGAGGTAATTGAAGTGGCTTGTGTTGTTCTGTGTTGTGATGGGTTGGAATAAAATATGTACAAATTTATCAAGATCATACTTCTGAAGAAAAGAACTACACAATATATCCCTTCTCTATTTATGTATCAAAGAAATTTCCCAATTCTTTTCTGTCAGTGATATTAAAATAAAACACAAATGAAGTCCATTCAGAATGTGCATCAGCAGTACAGCCAATTCCCAATTATTCATAGTAATAGAAGATAGAGATAGCATGGAAAGAGAAAATTCACAAATAATCTAAAATCTTCACTAAGTTTAAGCATTACTACATCCAACTTTTATTTCCTTTTATTTTTCCTAGGCCCAACAAAAATAACAAAGTCTAAATTTAAATTAGCACCTATCCTCTGGTGGAATTGCTAAAGCTCAGCAAAATGATGAAATAGTGAACAGAAGAAAAAAAGAGGAAAAAAAGTGAGAGTAGTGAATAATCTGACAACCAGAAAAACATTTCCTTGGTTGAGATTCCATAACCTAATACAGGCTTAACTGACCTATAGCTGTAAGAAGGTTAATGTCAAGAGCACACTACATTTGTAAATCTTGATGACAGCTATGCCTTCCTCACCTACTAACTCTACAGCTAAAGGGATGGTCCACTAGAACATGACAATAGATAATGGATCCTGAAGCACACAAGCGGTCCCTTAAGACTATTGCAATGCTAGCTGAAACACATAATAATATTTATCTATCCCTTTTATGTTTTCAAAATACTATATATAGTGAGAGCTATCCCCCACCACCACATGTAGCATGAAGTCTTGTGACTTGAAGGGAAGCAGACTAGACTCTAGCCTTTTTCTCCCAACCTTTCTCCAAGAGAGATTTTAATTCATGAAGAACGAGGTCAGGGCTAAAGGCTTGGCCACTCCCCTCTCCTCAGAGAGAAGGGGTATAAAACTCAAATTATATCTGTTTGCTTCCTTAAATATTGTTCGTCTAGGGAATGTGGTTTTCGGATTCAAGCTTACTTCAGATTAACTGTTTCATTAGTTAAGGAAAAGCAAGACCTCAAGTTCTATGTATCCAAGACTTATTCCCTTCCCACCAAACCCCAATTCCACTAAGAATGTGCATAACAATTAGCAAAGGAGCCCATTTATCCAAATGATAACAAAATATAAATTAGAGAAATTATACATGGGAGAATATATATGTGTGTATATCTATATAATATATGCATACACATATATACATATATAGTGTAGGTACATATCTATATATGTATATATACACATACATATACATATATAGTGGGCATAACATATACATATACATACAAACACGCCAATACAAAGTGAAGGAGCTGTCCAGTTGAACCTAGGGATAGGGACATGGTGAAGACTGACAGCTCTTCTCATATTTCCTCCCTCAGCAACCTGAAATGTGTTTGACATTTTCTATATCCTGAAGTTAGAATTCTGAAATGCCTGAAATTATTCTAGAACACAAAGAGACTGAAGGCACTGAAGAAAATGAAGACTAAAGAGACTAGAGCTGTCTTCTCTCTTGCTCTCCCCAACTTCCCCTTGCCCCTCATGCAGGTTGTTGCTATTCAGTCATTTTCAGTTGTGTCTGACTCTGAATCCCATTTGAGATTTTCTTGGCAAAGATACTGGAGTGGTTTCCTGTTTCCTTCTCTAGCTCATTTTACAGATAAGAAAACTAAGACAAACAGGATTAAGTGAGCTAGTAAGTGTCTGAGGCCAGATTTGAACTGAGGAAAATTAGTCTTCTTTACTTCAGGCTCGGTATTCAAGGAGCTACCCTCCTCATTGCAGATATGGGGATTGATTTCTACCAATGAGGCAAGAGTCCCATACCAATGGGATTTGGAACTCAAGTAATATATGTATGTGAGTGTGTGTGTCTGAGTGTGTGTGTGTATACATACATACATACACATACAGACACACACATACCCAGAGATATACACATATATGTATATGTATGTATGTATATACACATATATGCATATATACACATATACAGAATACTTACAAAAATATATTATAAAGCATATATGTACGCATAGATTGATAACATATACCTCAGTTGTCTCTCATAAGAACCTTGTAAAGTAGGTCCTATTCTCTTCATGTAAAGATGAGGACATTGCCTTCTGGAGAGGGTAAGTGACATATTTAGAATCACAAAGAGAATAAGCATCTGAGGCAGACCTGGAAGTCAGGTCCTCAACTCCCAGTCCAAGCACTTAGAACTTGAACAGGAGGGAAGGAGGCTGCCCTCATAAGCTGCTTTCCTTAGCTCCTTCAGCATATTGTCCTAAACCTGAAAAGCTCTTAGCAAAATAATGGGTTGGGTTTTTGTTTGTTTGGTTTTTGTTTGTTTTTTCCCCTACTCAAAATAACTATATAGCTCATATGGTCTTTCTGTATTGTTCATTTGTTATTTTATGCATGTATAGTGTGTTCAGAAGCATTCCCCAAGGAGTAAAGAACAGTGTTGGAGGAAATCAGATAGTATGCTTCTCTCGCCATTTCCAACAGTTTTGTTGGGGTAAGGTCAGGTTAAAAGGAACATCAAGGTGAGCCTTACAGTGGAAATTCACCAAAGTTTAGTCTGAGGGATGTGTGTAAGAGAGAATGATAATGACATAGCTTAGATCAGTGGTAAGATCTCTCCTCTCAGAGTCAGAATCTGGGTTTGAATCAGGGGCTTGTCACTTAACTAGAGTAGCTGTGTGACCATGAGCAAAAAGCACTTAACTTTTCTGTACATCAATTTTCTGATCTCCAAAAAGGAGATGATACTTGTGCTGCTACTAAGTGGCATGGATATAGGCATCTTAAGGTTTGCAGAGTTCCAGGTCTAGAACCCAGAAGACCTGAGTTCAAATTCCAGTCTCAGACACTTGCTAGCTATGTGACCCTGGTTGAGTCATTTAACCATGTTCACCTCAGTTTCCTTCATCCGTAAAATGAGTTGGAGAAGCAAATAGCAAACCATTCTAGTATCTTTACCAAGAAAAACCCAAATGGGGTCACAAAGAGTTAGACACGACTGAAATGATTAATAACAATAAACAAAAATTTGCAAAGTGCTTTACAAATATCATCTCATTTTATCCCCACAACCACCCTAGGAGGTAGATGCTATTAATTCCCCCATTTTACAGATGAGGAAACTAAGGCAGTCAGAGGAGAAATGACTTGTCTAAGATCACTCAGCTAGAAATTACCAAAGAAGTGATTTGAATGCAGGTCTTCTTGACTCCAGGTCTAACACTTTATCCACTCTACAACCTAGCTGCCTTGTAGGGTTACTGGAAGAAAAACAGTGATCTATGAATGAGTTATTATTATGAGGAATGTTAAGTTTAAAATGAATCACAATTTTGTTTATCTTTCAAAGAAATAGCTAAGGCTACCTTCTTTTCCTCTTTAGATTAGCTCCAGACTTTAGCTTATAAAGGCCAAGGGTTCCCACTGCATTTGGTGCCATCTCCAGTCATCCTGATCTACATCTGGCTACTGAACCCATATGGCTCTGGAGGAGAAAGTGAGGCTGGTGACTGCACAGCCCTCCCTCACTGAAATCCAGTTCACTTGCATATCATGGTATCACCTCCCTAAAGTCATGGTCCTCTTCAAGAACAAAAGACAAGCAACAACAACAGATCCCTGCAAGCATTGCTTACAAACTCTGAACTACTACTGAGCCCTACTAATGGGGGGAACTTATTTCCTTATGGTGACCTCCCATCTTAAAGCCAAAGGTCCTACTTCTCATTAACTTACTATCTTCCTCCATCACCTCCCAAGCAGATAGACCCAAGAAAGGCACAAGAAAGCTATGTAATAAATGCTTGCTGAAAGAAGGCTCAAGATAACTTGTCACTATACTAGTCCCTAATTCTGATGGATGTTCCTTAGGGGCCCTGCTTTCTCCTGTGACTGACAAGGCACTGTCACAGGGAATACCAAAAGCCCTAAACCAACCCTGTATCAGTCACAGAAATGACATCTAGGTTTCATTCCCTATTTTTTTTTCTGGGAGTGGAGCATGGCATGAATAGTAGTGGGGAGAGGAGTGGGTAATATTTGCTTTTGGCTTTGCTTTGTTCTGTTTTTAGTTTTAGGCATCCTACTCTGAGGGATCTTTTCAGAAAGAAAAAAAATATTCCCAATTTGTAGGGCTAAAGTTACTCTTTCTCAAACAAATAAGAAAAGTTCAGTGAATAGAAAGCTGGGCCTGGAGTCAGACCCAAGTTCAAATCTGACATCAGACACTAGTTGCACAACTGTCAGTAAGTCACCTAATCTGTTTGCCTCAGTTTTCTTAGGAGTAAAAATGGAGATAAAAATAGCACCTCCCTCTGAGGCTTGTTATGAGGATCAAATGAGAGGATAATTGTAAAGTGCTTTACACAGAGTCTGGCATACAGTAAGCACTATATAAATGTGAGCTATTATTATTATCTATTATTCCTTCAACACCTATACCTCTTTAGGCCCTAAACCATGACTACACACCTTGCTCAACTGAAAAAAAAAGGTAGACTTACTGGTTTTTGCACTTAAGGGCATTTTTAAAACCAGTTAAATTTACCAGGCTGGTGTAATTGAATTCCTTCAATTAGAACTTCATTTCCGGGGCAGCTAGGTGGCACAGTGATTAGAGTGCCGGCCCTGGAGTCAGAAGGACCTGAGTTCGGATCCGACCTCAGACACTTAACCCACACAAACAAAAACCTAGCCGTGTGACCTTGGGCAAGTTACTTAACCCCAACTGCCCTAAAAGAGGCTGCTAGGCAGCGCAGTGAGTAAGAGCGCCGGCCTCGGAGTTGGAATGACCTGAGATCAAATCCGGCCTCAGAAAATGAACACCCACACATAAATAATGACTAGCCGTGTAACCTTGATCAAGTTACTTAACCCCAATTGCTTAAAAAAAAAAAAAAGAACTTCATTTTCTTCAACTCACACTTATTCCTCAGAACCATTTCATAAATATTACAATTGTTTATCATAGTTGCTCAGATAAAAAAATTCTATTAATTCTAATAAATTCTATAAATTCTTAACATTTTCTTAGAAAGAAAATGCAGCGAAGGAGCTATGGCACTTATGAAAAAACAAGAATAGCTCACATTTGTAGAGTTCTTTGAGATTTACAAATATTACATCATTGGTCTCTAAAGCAAGGTTTTTACTTTTTGCATGTCCTGGAACACTGTGGCAATCTAAGGAAGCCTATGGACCCCTTCTTAGAATAACACATGAAATGCACAGAATTACAAAGGAAGGTGATTACATTAAAATACAGTTATCATTTTTTAAGTGCATGGAGCCTAAGTTGAAGAACCCCCTTGAAAGGAATCTCATTGACCAATGCTCAAAATAACACTGAGAAGTACACTTCAGTAATCTAGACCAACAAGGTCTTTTGGATTGTCTGAAACAAAGAGAGTTGTTAAGAACCATCTTTACTTCAATATGAATTGCTCTTACTGTTGGCATTAAAGTTCTACAAGAAATGTCCTAAATAATTGCTTAGATTTTCCTGATTTAATCTCTTAAGTATTCTAACTAATACTCCCAGACACCAGAAAAGTATAAAAGGTATAACTGTGTAGGTATATATGAAGAAAGACAAGATGTGTAGACAGCATGCACTTCCCATTTTCCTTTTCTTTTCAAAATGTCTTTCTTGAAATCAATGGAGCCTGTAGTGAGACTGTGTGACGGAATGCGTGCCCAGCTCTCCTGACAGTTACTGGCACCGTACTCTCTCTTTTCCTTTCGAATGCTTCATTCTTTGCTTTCTGTTAAGGATATGTATTGACTTTGGAACCACTGCAGAGGGCTGTAAATGATGCAGTTAATGAAAAGTCCTTGGCCCATGTTCACAGAGGGAGCACAAACAACATGATGCTACACTGTGATAGGTGTGGCAATGTAACATTTGTCTTCCTTGTGAGAAAAGAAAGAAAAGAAAAGCTATCCTAAAGATTTCCAATAGTAGACCCAAAGAGATACTTATACATTCTACTAATACTTTCTTCTTTCCCCCTCCCCCCACAGCCAGAAGCCTAGAATTTAAATGAAAGATTTCTCTATGCTCAATTTTAAAATCATATTTCTTGAAAAGCTACACAAAGAATTTTCAATTTAGGGGCAGCTAGGTGGCACAGTGAATAGAGCACCAACCCTGGAGTCAGGAGGACCTGAGTTCAAATTTGGCCTCAGACACTTAACACAAATACTAGCCTTGTGACCTTGGGCAAGTTACTTAACCCCAACTCCCCTCCAAAAAGCAAAAAAAAAAAAAAAAGAAAGAAAGAAATTTTCAATTTAACATAGCAAACATTCTGTCAGTGCCTACTAAGTGCAGGGCATTGTGCTTTTGAATGGTTGCATCTTTTTTGATGAAAATATTTTATAAATTTCTGATGTTTTTGCAGGGCCTTCCATTCATTACAAAAATTGTTATTTTTTTATCATTTAACTTTGTGTTATTTTGAATTATTTTTCTTTGCCTGACACAGAATCTGGACTTTTCCAAGAATATCAAAAAGCACAATTTAAGAGAAAGTCCAAATGAAACTTTCTTGGAAGTTATGAGAAACCAAATTATAGTGGGTCCTTGAATGAATCCATGAATGTCCTTGAATGAATGTTCCAGGCACTATGCTAAGCACTGAAGATGCAAAGACATAAATTAAATAGTGCTTGTCCTCAGAGAGCTTACATTCTACAAGGGGATTGTAGACAGACTCCATTCTAAATGTAGAATACAGTATTCTACAAATGACCACATGTGAAACTTTGCCCTTAATTCTCTTCATTCCTTAAAAACTTCACTCCATCTCTCTTATATACTAAATATACTAAATCTCTCCTTTTTCATGGCTTCAAATCTTTCCTAGAAAGTTAAGGCCCACCCCAGGTAGTATTTTCCTTTTTTTTCCCCTTTCCCTTTAATGACAAATCTGCAGAAAGATTAGTGACAAATCCCCTTAATAAAAGGATTTGTTCTGTGAAGTTTGGATTCAATTAAAGGGCTGAACTTGAGGATTTAGAGGGTCACATATGGCCTTGAAGCCACAGGTTCCCCACCTCTGGATTAGTCTACATTAAAATGTCTCCATTTAACTTACTCTCTACTCAGTCCTTAATCTCAAAAGCTCTCTAAGATGCCCAGTGATGTCCTAATTGCCAAATCAAGTTCTCATTGTCAATGAACTTTTTGAAGTATTTAACATTAATAACTAACCCTCCTTCTTGGTATTTTTTTTACTCCTTTGCCTTCCATGACATTGTACTTTCCTAGTACCTAGGCTATGTCTCTGACCTTTCTTCTTCATCCTTTCTTGTTTTCTCTTCTTCTTTCAATCCCCATAAAATAAAAAGAAAACATTTTCCAAAGTCGTTTTATACCATATTTTCTTGTCCTATAAAAGTTTTTGGCAACCTCATTTACTCCTAGGACTTCAATTATTTCCCAAACCTGCCTCCAGAGCCCCAGACTTACCTTTCCAATCACCTGTCAGACACCTCAGACTGAATAAACTGATATAAGCTGATAATTTTTTTCAGCAAAATTGAAAATCCAAAGGAGCAAAAGCAGAGACATAGAAGTATAAAAGCCCTTTCAAATATAAAAGAAGCACCCCTATTTTAGAAAGGGTCAAAGGCTCAAAACAACTGAATGAAAAAATCAGTTGACAAAAATGACAATGATTTGCCCCAGGACGTGGACTGGTTCCATCTGAGTGAGACCCTCTCAACTGGGAGTTGGAAGGGAGGAAGAGAAGGGAAGAAACATCTTATGAGACCCACCAGGAGCTGAACATGGTACCAAGCACTTTTACAAAAAATCATCTCATTTGATCCTCAAAACAACTCTGGGAGACAGGGGCTGTTGCTTTTCTAATTTTATAGTTGAGGAAACTGAAACAAACAGAGGCTGCTACTGCCCACGGCCATACAACTGCTAAGTGTCTGAGGTCACACTTGAACTCAGGTCTTCCTGAATCAAGGTCCAGTATTCTATTTACTGGGATATCTTGGAAGTCTAACTAGTTGACTGCTGTGAGTAAAAATGGTAACCTTCTCTCAACCAAGAAGTCTTGTTGATAGGAGTGATTACACCTCCTTTACCTCCTGCCTGAAGGTGAGAAGTGTCAGAGCTGGACACCCTAAGGAATGGTCTAATTATCCTTTGCTGAAAGGAGCACTGTAGCTTTCCATATGAAAAGAGCTGTAACACCTAGCCAAGTCAGAGGCAAGAAGTAAAACGTGAGCTCAGGGAACCCAATATATTGACCCATCCAGAAGTGGCAGTGGTCTGAATGGCTTAATCCTGCAGCAGCTGCCCAGCAGGAAAATAAACTGGCTATCCCAGTCAGAAGTTGCCAGTTGGACAAGTGACATCTTTGGCCCATTCTAGCAGCAACAGACCAATGATTGAGTGAATTTCCTGGCTCAGTCTGGTAGCAACCCGGAAATCAAGTGTATTAATCTGGCCTAGACCAGCAACAGCCTTGCCCAGTAGCAAATCAACCTGCTCAACCCAACTGAGCAGCAGATTAATGTATCCAGTCAAGCAGTGACCTAGGCGGAGCAAGTGCACTGAGACATTCCATCAAGAGAGAAAAGGTGCACTGAGGAGCCAAACCAGAGTGATAGAACAACATCTCCTCCATCAGATTTCAGTGAGAACAAATCAGGTCATATTTGTAGAGGACTTAACACCGTGCCTGGCACACAGTAGGTCCTATATAAACGCTTATTCCCTTCTTTTTCCATCACTCACCTTCTACCCCATAATGAACTTTATGAAGACTATTTGAAAAAAGAAAGGACATCAAGGCCCTGCTGTTTCAAAGTCCAATTTTTGTTTTTGGCCACTAGCATTCTTTATATATATATATATATATATATATATATATATAAATATTTGATCATTGTACCTTTAAGTTCCCATCTACCTTCCTCCTTTCCCCCAGATTCTTTGGGGAGAGAATGCCCCATGTTTCTGGTGAAGAGAATTCACAACTACTCTTCTTGCTACAGCATTTAAGTAATTACCTTTTTTTTAAAGTTAATTGAGTTTAAAGGCTGATTATTAAGGGCAAGCACTCTAGTGGGTCTCATGAGCTACAGTGTTAGAAATAGTTACCCACAAGGTTACCTCTAGAACCCAGGATAGCAGTTATCCCTTTTGAGATCCGATTTGCAAATGCAAAAGGAGAAATAAGCTAAGATAGGTTGTTGGACTGTCAATATTTTAAATATGTCCAAAGCTGAATTCTGATCTCTATCACCTTGGCTAGATCACGTAAGTTGTCTGGGCACTGGCTTCCCTTATAGCAGCCATTTCTCTAAGCATTCATAGGTCAGTAGATCCCAGAAAGTTGACTCACAGTTTGAAACAGCACTTTGACCCTTCATAAAACTAGACCCCCTTACCTTTCACAATCAGCCTGGAGACACAATTAGCTCAAAGTAAAATCACTTACTAAGATGGCCTAGGAAAGACAAAGGTTACAAAACACCACCCACTTAAACTCAGATACACTCTTCCACAAATCCATGGAGTATCAATGGGGAGACTAGAAGTAAACTTTGAGTACAGTGGCAGTGAAGGAGACTCAAGTTCCAGGGTTAGTTCTCCCTTGAATTCATAATCAAACCCCTATTTTCCTTCCACAGATCTCCTGCTTGAAACTGCTTTCTGACCTTAATGCAATTTCTCTGTGTATCCAGAAAATGTATCTCTGATTCCTGCCTTGAACTTCTATATTAGCAAGCACCTTAGCACACCCAGGATGGCCTGCTAGCACATGCTCTTTGATCTGCTTTTCTTAAAGGAAAGCAACTTTTAAGGGGGTCAACAATCTTCTTTTAATTACACTCACTTTTTCCGGGGAAAGGGCAACAACCTGAAGGTGGATAAAATAGAAGCAGAGAAATTAGCACAAAAACCAACAGATAGAGCTCCAGCTGTCTGAATATAACAATATTGCTATACACTTTATATACATCACTACACCGAGGGAGCACAGACATCTAAGCAGTCCAGGGGCCTCTGAACAAATGGCTACTCAGAGTCTTGACCAGGAAATCAAAAGATCCTTCTCATAAGAGAACCCCCCCAAGCAAAATCCTAACCTCCCAGAATATATAACAGACTCAGTTCTTGATTGGCTCAAAGCCAGAAAACACTCGGGGCAGCTAGGTGGCGCAGTGAGTAGATTGTCGGCCCTGGAGTCAGAAGGACCTGAGTTCAGATCCGGCCTCAGACACTTAAGGCACACACAAACAAAAACCTAGCCATGTGACCTTGGGCAAGTTACTTAACCCCAATTGCCCTCCAAAAAAAGAAAAAAAAAAGCCAGAAGACACAAAACCTACATGACTCAGCACAACTGTGAATTATCAGAGTTCGAAGGCATTTAATCTTTCAGATGTTTACAATTTGGCCTGAGCCTAGGAAACTGAACTCCAAAAAGAAAACAACAAAAACCCCACCTTGCTTGTGCTTAAAACATCTGTATTGCTTTATTCTTAATGAAGTTTCTCCTACTGGGCAAGAAGCTTCACTGCCAGATGTCATGGCCAGTGAAAGAGAGGAAGACAAAATTCTCTTCCCTCTACTCAAGTCTTCTCCAATAGGCATGTGAGAAAGCCATTCCCAGGCACAAATCCCTCTAATTCTTGAATAACAACAGAATTGGAAAGTTCATCATTTAAGAACAGCCCAGGGCCTATCCAATCTTAGCCTAGCCAATGACCCCCACCCCTTCAAATTCTCTGGTTTCCTGTAAGTCCTAACTAAAATCCCACCTTCTTCAGGAATCTTTTCTCAATCCCTCTTAATACTAATGCTTCCCATCTTTCAATTATTTCCTCTTTATCCTGCCTGAGATGGCTCTGGAGGTGAAAGTGAGGCTGGTGACTTTGCTCAGCCCTCCCTCACTTAAATCCAATTCACTTGTATGTCATAGCATCACCTTCCTGATGTCTTGTTCCTCTTTGAGAAGAAAGGACAAATAGCAGCATCAAGTTTATCCTGTCTATCCTGTTTACAACTTGTTTGCGCTTGTCTGTTTGCTTTGTCATCCCCACTAGATTATGAACTCCTGGAGGGCAGGGATTGTCTTCTGCCTCTTTTTGTACCCTTCTTACCTAAGACAGTGCCTAGCACATAGCCTACTATGTAGCCTACTATACAGGCACTTAATAAATGTTTATTGACTGGTTGACTGACTGACAATTCAATCATAACATTTTTTCTTACTTTTTAGTGTGATTACAAGGTTACTTCATTAGCATATTAATACCTCATTAGCTCTGTAATCTGCCATTTTCTATGATTATGTTAAATAGCTACTGACTAAAGGGGCGGGGAAGATGAGACAGGAAGAAATCCAAATTCCACCCCCCATGAACACACACACACACACACACACACACACACACACAATTTTTCAGTTGTGTCCAACTCTATGAGTTTAAGGTATTTTCTTGGCAAAGATGCTGGAGTGGTTTGCCATTTCTTTCTTCCTCCTCATCCACCATGCCACCTATCTGCCAAACTGCATTATTTATTATTATTTGAGCACAATTTTAGGCTTTTCTGCCTTCATGCTTTTGCTTACAGTCTTCACTGGAACACTGTTTCTCATCATCTCTACTTGTTCAAGACCCAGCTCATATGTCACAAGCTTCATGAAATCTTTTCTAATTCCTCCACGTACATGTTTCTTACCCCTCCCTTAGCCCCCAAACTTCTTTGTTTAAATATTTACACTTCGTTAGACCCTCACCATACCAACTGATATTGCAATTGTATTCATATCTGATCTTTTCTAGGAGATTCTAAATTTCTTTAAAATATAATCAGTCACTTAATCAGCTTTACATCACCCAAAATTGTCAAGTAAGTATTTAGCACATAGCAGGTCTGCCAACAAAAGTCTGATGAATATTTATATTTTGTGTATAATAAACGGTTATGTGGTACATACAACTGTGAACCAAAGTTCAAGTTGGAGTTCCTACCACCTGGTGCAATGAGAGCAGACACCTCGCCTCTGAGTTGCCCTGGAAATAGCATTTGAACAGTTCAGCCAACAATAGCCGGAAGAGAAACAACACACAGAATGATTCCAGCTTGCCTTTCTCTCTGCATCCTGCTGAAACAGATCTAAAAAGACGAAAAGAGAAAAGCCAGATAACAGAGGAACAGCTGGCAGGTACATATGCCTGACCACCCACTGACTATGAATGCTATCTAGCTTGGTGCCCTCTGCTTATGAGGAGTCAAATAGAAGGGAAGGATAACATTCATTTTACCCATTGCAACACGCTCTCGGGATATAACAAGATCCTATTACAGAGATGGGGAGGTCCTAGTTCTTCACAAATTATTCATTTATTGTTATCCTTCCTCATCCATAGATTTACAAATGCAACCCAAACAAATTTTATTTCTTTATTAATATGATTTCTTTTCTTTCTCTTTTTTTTTTTTTGCTACCTTGATTAAGGTAAAAAACAAGATCTTTTCTAGAAGGCTCAGTATATTTTTTGCCATAATTTTTGGGTGGACATGGAAGAGAAACAGAAGTTATTTTTTATATGATGCTAAGATAACTAGTGAGTTCATTCTGCATGTGTGTATATGTGATTTTGTGGGAAATTATTCTCACCTATTGTGGTTATTATGTAAACCAAATGACTGATTAAATTGATTAATTTTCAGCTCTTGGGGGGATTTATTGTTGCTCAGTCATTTCAATTGTGTCTGATTCTTCATGACCCCGTTTGGGGTTTACTTGGCAAAGACAATAGAGTGGTTTGCCATTTTCTTCTCTAGATCATTTTACAGATGAGGAAACTAAGGCAAACAGGATTAAGTGACTTGTCCAGGGTCACACAGCTAGTAAATGCCTGAAGCTGGAATCTGAACTTATGTCTTCCTGACTCCAAACCTAGTGTTCTATCCACTGTCACCTAGCTACCTTTGAAGGAGATGGTCAAGGGCTTTGATCAGACAACTAGGTTTACAAATAGGTTTGGACCTGCCCATTTCTGATGGCTTCTGTGGAGTAACTTGAACTCTACCCATCCACCCTAGAGGATAATCAAATCACCACACCAACTAGTAACATGCCTAGAAAGCCCTAATTATGAATAGAAATATTACCAACAGAAAACTGGAGAGTAATAAGACAAAAATTACTAGTGGTATTTATCTCAAATAATTAATTTAGCAAGTATTTATTAAGCACCTACTATATCCAAAGCACTGTTCTAAGTCATTGAAATAATAATTACTATTTATATAGTGCTTTAAAGCAGAGATATAAAACACTCCTCCATGGGCTATGGTCCACAGTACTCGCAAATGTGGCCAGGACCAGATTAAAATGTAAGTGAGAAGGGGCGGCTAGATGGCGCAGTGAATAGAGCGCCAGCCCTGGAATCAGAAGGACCTGAGTTCGGAGCCAGCCTCCAACACTTAATCCATACAAACAAAAACCTAGCCGTGTAACCTTGGGCAAGTTACTTAACCCCAATTGCCCTAAAGGGGCGGCTAGGTGGCACAGTGAATAGAGCGCCGGCCTTGGAGTTTGGATGACCCGAGATCAGATCCGGCCTCAGAAAATGAGCACCCACGCATAAATAATGACTAGTCGTGTAACCTTGAGCAAGTTACTTAACCCCAATTGCTTTAAAAAAAAATGTAAGTGAGAAATAGTTAACAAAATAAATAGAAATACAACACAATGTAAACTGTGGTTTTCTAAGTCAATATGCAGAGGCAAGGATCCTTACATACTTTCTTCTCTTTTTTGGTTTAACACCACTGCTTTAATGTTTGCAAAAAGCTTAACAAATATTATTTCATTTTGTCCTCACAACAATCCTAGAAGATATTATTATCTCCACCTTCAGATGAGGAAATTGAGGTAGACAGGGCTTAAATGAGTTGCCCAGGAACACATAGCTAACAAGTACTTGAGGTAGATTTGAATTCAGATCTTGCTGATCTCCAGGTCCAGTACTCTAGTCACAGCATCATCAGCTTCCATACCTCAACAGTCCCATTAGTCTCATGAATACATTCCCTCTCTTTTTTATTCACAAGACTTATGATTTCATTAGAGTACAGAACTTCCAGGAAGGAAACTTTCTATCTATGAAGATCTGCAATTTCCAACCCTAGGGGTTCACCTGGAACCATGAGAGATGAAATAATTTGACCAGGATGACACAGCAGGTCTAGGTCAGAAGCAGAATTTAAATTCAGGTGGTTCTGATTTCAAGGCTCACTCTCTATCCACTGCCCCACACTCTTCCCTTCAAGAATTCTGTAGCAAGTATAGGGTGTCCCAAAATGTCTTAGTACAGTTTAAAACTATTTTTAAATGCTTAAAGTACCTGGGCCATTATATGTCACAAAGAGGTGTGTATCAGTCACTGAAACTCTCTATCTCTGTAAGCTATATGATCCAACCTCTATGAGGAAAGAGCAAACTATGCTGGTTCTAAGGTTACAGAACAGTCACTGATAGCCCATAATTAAATCCTTTTGAGCTTAGTAAAGCCTATTAACACTTATTCTCTGGTGGTACAGGTAATCCACATATTATACACAGACACACATATTATACACAGACGTGTGTGTGTCTGTGTGTGTAAGAATGTGTGTGTATGTGCACATGCACTTGTTATAAGCAGATAGGTGGCAAAATGAATAGAGCATCAGACATGGAGTCAAGAATACTCATCTTCCCAAATTCAAATCTGGTCTCCACTATTTACCAGCTGTGTGAAGCTGGCCAAGTCACTTAACCCTGTTTACCTCAGTTTCCTTGTTTGTAAAACAACTGGAGAAGGAAATGGAAAAACACTCCAGCATCTTTGCCAAGAAAACCCCAAATGGGGTTATGAAGAATCAGACATGACTGAAACTACTGAAGAACATCTGTGTGTGTATGTGTACTTTATATTTAAATAATTTTTTCTTTCCTTGTTCCAGGCTAAAATTAATTCTATGTTGAATTGTTTTGTCCTTATCCTTTATTATCTCTTTTATACAATGGGTTTTACCCATCTAATAATTTCTTCTGATGTACACATTTATAAATTTCCATATTTCTGCTATCCCTGAGTTTTTATTCCCAAGCTAGGGATTTTTTGTTATGACAATTTGCATTCATATAGGGTTTTATGCCTCCAAATGGTTTTCATGAGTGTTATCTTGTACTTCATAACAATCATATTGGGCACACAGTGTAAGTGTTGATACCTCTATCTTTCAAATGAGGAAACTGAGGCTCTAAGGAGCTCTAAGGAACTAAGGAAACTAAAAGGAATTAGACGAATCCTATTCTTAGTCACTGGTGAAGCCATGACACCAACCCACACCTTCTAACTCCATGCCAAATGTTCTTTTCACTATACCACATTATTCTTCCTCATTTCCTTTTACTGTTACAGATGCCAATAAAATCTCTTGTTTATGGAAAACTTGAGTATTCTGCTGCTTTGCCTATATCCTTGGCCATCTCTTCCTCCTTTATGTAGTCTTCTTTGATTCCTTTAGTGTAAATTGTTCTCTCAACTCAAGCCTCATTTATTAGCCTCAAATACTACTAGAACAATTTGTTCAGATTCTCTTTACCACCATTACTTACTATTTTCTATTAGAATGTACTATATAATTTTCATCTTTGTAAATCAATGTCTAGTACAATGTCATACTAAAAGTTGACACAATAAATGTATGTCAAATTGGACAACTAGTTCCCAAACTATTCTTTAATAAACCATTCAGAGGCTAGTATCAGTATTCAATCCTTGGGCAAATTGTTACTTTAAGTCTCTGAGTCTTAGCTTCTTCTCTAAAATGATGTGGCTGAACTAAATGTTGCCTAAGGTATATGAACCTATGAGTTCCATTTTTGCTATGGCTCTTTCTCCCTAGACCACTTTTTTAGCAAGGCTATTTTTGCTTTAGAACTTTCTTTTAAGGAGTTAGGGAAATAACTTTATTATAGTAAAAAAAAAAAAACCTCAAGCAAAAATTAAGAAAAATAAAAGATCTGAGCACGTGGCCTGAGTGCCAAAGCTTGCTTGGCAGAAAGGTCTGGTTAAAGGCTTTCTTAAGTGAAGAAGATACTATGAGGACCTGAATGTCCCAGGTCAGCAAGGAAAGATGAAGGTCAGAGAAGAGGCACTAAGGACCCCAGAACCTTCCCCACCCCCACTCAAGGACATTGGAGGATTGAATCTATTGTTGGGAGGATGGAAGCCTTGAGCTTCATCATCTACAGGGTGTGAATTATGATTCTGAGAATGAATCAGGATATGTATTAAAAATATTCTCTCTTTGGCAAAGGGCACAGTTGGACACTATTGATGCCCTAGACAGTGGTCTTCATTCCAAGGATGAAGCTCAGGACTATCTCTTATGATACTACTAAAGGCTAAAGCTTCAACAAAGTCACCAGCCTCTCCAGAGTCTATATGGTCTTCCTTTCTGTGGTGACCTTCTTAGGGCAATGATACTCAAGGTAACTAACAGGTCACTAAACAGCTATGGCCACAGAACACCATCACAAGATCCTTGAAGCAGCCTCCATAGGTCCTGCATGTTGGCTCCTTAGACCTAGGACAGTGTCTCAAATCCCATGCCTCCAATAATCCTACAACTCAGCTCCTCTCCAATGTGGCCACCTTCTAGTCCTGGAAAACTTCTTTCCCAGAATTTTTTTTTTATTGTCTGTGATTCAAGTTCAAGCCTTCAGCCCTCTTCACCTTGATTATTCCAAGAGCTTCCAAACTGATCTTTTTTTCCTCCCACTTTCCACCCTTTCTAGTCATCTTACTTGTAACTACTAAATTAATTTTTCTAAAGTACAAGTGGTTCTGTATTCTTTCTAAGATAAAATACAAAGTCCTTTTTAGAGGCATTTAGAACCCTTGACCATATAACTACAGTCTATTTTTCCTGCTTTAAAGCCCAATGAGCTAATATTTATAAAATCTTTCACTATTCCCCTTTATGTGTTCATATTTCTGCCAAATTAGGTGACTTCTTCCCCCATACAAGACATTGCATATCCTGCTTCTGTTTCATAGGATGGATGTCTCAAATGCTCTATCTCCTTACCTTCAATTCTTGAGACCCTTACAAGGTCCATATAAAGTGCCACCTCCTTTCATGAGTCCATTGCTGATGCATCCAATTGTTAGTGACCCCCCACACCAAAATTATTTCATGCTTATTTTTATACATATGTTATATTTATCTGTGGACATGTATATACCCCATAAAATATAACTCACTGAAGACATGTACTGACTAGCTTTTGAGTCTGTATACCCATCATTTATCACATAGTCAACATTTAATAAGTAGTGTTTGAACCAATAGCTTATGCTAAACATTCCACATGAAATCCTAATTCTTGTAGTTCTTAAGACTCAAATATTTGATGTCCTTATTTTCAAGTCAACCAACTAATGTTTTATGAGCACAATTATTCTTTGATATTTCTTTTTATAAAAATTTCCTTACTTTTTTCCCTATGTTACTTTTAAGAGCCTTGACCTGTATCCCACCCCAGTACCTTCTTCACCAAGTCCTTTGCAAATCTGAAAACATTTCTTTTGGAAAAAAAAAAGCTTGTTAGCAGAATACTTCTTTCCCCATGAAATTTCACTATTGGAAGGTGTAATATATGCTTGCCTCCCAAATGATATTTTTTCTTTCTTTTTTTCTTTTTTGCTTTTTGGGGGGCAATTGGGGTTAAGTGACTTGTCCAAGGTCACATGGCTAGTGTGTGTGTGTGTGTGTGTGTGTGTGTGTGTGTGTGTGTGTGTTAAGTGTCTGAGGCCAGATTTGAACTCAGGTCCTCAACAATGTTGAACACTTTTTTTTTTCTTTTTGGAGAGAGGCAGGTAGGGCAATTGAGGTTAAGTGACTTACCCAAGGTCACACTGCCAGTTTTGTGTTAAGTGTCTGAGGTCAAATTTGAATTCAGGTCCTCCTGACTCTAGCACTGGTGCTCTATTTACTGAACCACCTGACTGCCCCCAAATGATATGTTTTGAAGTATTTCAAAAATAAAATAAAATGTGCATTTTTTTTGTTTTTACACCATGCATATTTCCCATCATTTCCATCCCTCAAACCCTTCTCTGAGAGCTATTATATAAAGAGAGGAAGAAAAACATTCAGAATAACTAAAAATAAATGTTTAAAGAACCTGACATTATATTTGATGCTCCTCCCTCCATTCTCTCACCTCTGCAAAGAAGCAGAGGGAAGTTTCATATCTTATTTTGAGACATTTTGTTATTATCACTTCATAGCATTCGATTTCAATTGTTTTGTTCTGTTTATTTACAGTATAGTAGTAATTACATACATACATACATATATGCATTTATATATGTGATTACATAATATGAGTATATGTGTATATATAAATATAAACATACATAATTACTAGCATATCATAATTACTAACACATACACAACAACTTTTAATGCCTACTGTAGTAACTAGCTTATTTTAAAACTAGAGATAATATACTAGCCCTCAAGAAACCTAAGTCTTCTTGTGCTTCAATTTTAAGCAGTTTTTTTAGACCCTAGTTTCTTAAACTTTTTGTATCAAGAACCTCTTTGGTCATCTGGTAAAGCTGACAGACTCATCAGAATAATGGTTTGTTGCCTACAATTAAAACGGAAGGAAATGTTTCATGTTGATCAGAGGTTAGTAAAAGTAAAAAAATTAGTCCCTCGAATTTTTTTACCATCCTAGTTCATAAATCCCCTAAGATTTCTCCAGGGATACTTATTGGGTCCATATTTCCTAGGTTAAGTTCTGTTTTAAATGAAAAAAAAATTATAAGTTAAATCATAATTGTTTTCGGCATCAATTTAGGAAAATCCCTAACATTTGGCAGAGGATTTATGGGATGGATGTAGGGTGTGTTCAGTGTGAGGGCTGTCAAACCTTTTTAGGGTTGCTTTCCATCTTTGGTGTCCACTTGTTACACTTAACTCTCACCTGTGACTCTAAGAAGCTGTAGCATGTGCAGCAGTCAACCCTAGGAAACCATTTTAGCAGACAGGTTAAATCAGGTTGAGGGTAACTGAGGTATCTCAAACATATTAATGAGTTAGGGGGCTATCTCCCCCAAGTATGTGAAGACTTCCCATGGAATGGGCAGATGAGAATAATTTGTTCCACTGGCCTTGAAGGCAGCTGAAGCAGGTGCTGTGGAGCATTGAGAACTTAGACATCAAAGACACCAAGGTCATCCACTGCATCTTGAGCCATCAACAGTCATTTTGATTCTGTCTTGCCACTGGACTGTGATGACCCAGGTGAAGAGATTTAGGCCTACTTAAGTCCAATTTACACACTAATTAAGACACATCACCCCTACCATTTTACCTATCTCAAGATTCTGTAGCAACAGGCAAGTGATAAAGCAGCAGGTGCAGATACACTGGGCACTGTAGTAACAATCCTGCACACAGGTGGCCCTAGACATGTGGTCATTTTTCAGTGGAAGTAGCAGTAGGATTCAGCAGCTCCCTGGGTGTCTGAGCAGCCTTTTAAGGATCACACTGCTCATCTCGTGGTGTGAGGGAGGTGCTAGAAAAGGTTTCCTAAAAATTGTCTGCTTGCCCAACCCTGGCCTGATTACCAGGGCAGGAGGGGAATCCTACTCTGTGGGCAAAATAAAAAAAATGTACAAAAATGTTTGCAAAGACAATTCCATCACCATCAGCACATGGAATGTAAGCACACTTATGGACAACACAAAACCCAGTAGACCTGAAAGACAAATAGTACTTGTCACAAGAGAACTCAGCAGGTATCACATCCAAATAATAGTCCTGAGTAAAACAAGACTGGCCAAAAAAGGCTAGCTTACTAAAGTCTGAGCTAGATACATGTTTTGTTGTTGTTGTTTCTTTCTGGAGTGGCTGCAATGAAGGGGAGCACCATGAAGCTTGTGTAGGTATTGCAGTCAAAACTAATCTAGTCAATAAGCTTATATGCCTAGCAAAAGGAGTGAATGACAGGCTTATAACAATGTGATTGCCACTTTCAGGAAAACACCATACACCCACTATGATGAACCTTGATGAGGTCAAAGAAAAATGCCATGAAGACCTGGAGACCATTATCATCAATGTGCCAAAAAAAGGACACACTTATAATTCTGTGGACTTTAATGATAGTATAGGTTCAGACTACCAGACTTGGGAGGGAATCCTAGGGAGGAATGGAGTTGGAAACAGCAACAATAATGGTCACTTACCACTGAAGACTTGTGCATCTCGTGACCTTCTCATCATCAACACTGTCTTACATTTATCTAAATGCAATAAAACTTCACTGATGCACCCCTGCAGCAAACATTGTCATTTAAGAGACTATGTGACTGTAAGGAGGAGGAAAAGACAGAGTGATGAAGGCAATGCGTGGCACAGAGATTTATCCTCTCCAAGCTAAATATCTATATTCAACAAAAGTGGTGTCCCCAAGGCAAAATCATTACCAGAAGACTTAATATCAACAGATTAGAGCTCTTTTCTGAGCAGGAAAAGTTTGTTGCTAACCTGAAGGGAAAGTTGAGCCAACACACAATTGGCAACAGAGGAGCAGAAAAGGAATGGGCAACTTTCAGAGATTTCCTATATAACACTGCATTTGCTTACCTGGGTCAGAACATTTGCAAACATTAAGACTGGTTTGATGAAAATGGTGGGGAAATTTAGAAGCTGCTAAATGAAAAACAAGAATTCCACAGGGTTTACGAGCAGGGTAGTTCATCGACCTCTAAGAAGGCAGCATTTAGTGCCATCAAAAGTAAAGTACCGGGGCAGCTAGGTGGTGCAGTGAGTAAGAGCGCCAGCCTCGGAGTTGGGATGACCAGGGATCAAATCCGGCCTCAGAAAATGAGCACCCACACATAAATAATGACTACCCGTGTAACCTTGAGCAAGTTCCTTAACCCCAATTGCTTTAAAAAAAAAAAAAGTAAAGTACAAGCAAAGCTTAGAGAGAGGCAGGATTCTTGACTCAGTAAGAAGGCAGATGAAATTCAGTTTTATGCTGATAGTAATGATCCAAAGAACTTTTATGATGCCCTGAATGATACTTATGGGCCAAAGACCTATGGTTCATCTCAACTATTCAGTGCTGATGGAGCCATATTGATTAGTAATAAGGACATGATCCTAGAAAGATGAGCTGAGGGGGCGGAGCCAAGATGGCGGAGTAGAAACAGCATTTCCAATGTGCTCTGCCCCACACAAATTTCAAGCAATGTGAAAGGGAGCTCCAAACAACTTCTGGAGCCACAACACCCACAGAACAGCACAGAGAAGCTAACCTCCTGCTGAGGACAGCCCAGCAGCCCCTCAGGGAGCGGCCAGTGTGGCGCTCTGAGAGCAGGCAGCACAGCTCGCTGGGAACCTACAGCGCAGCCTGCAGAGCCGAGACCAGGTCCGCGGTTTTAGCCCCAGGGTGGCCAGACCTTCAGCCGGCTGGTGGAACCCCAGAACATCAGCAATTGTGGCGATTCCAGAATTATCAGCACAGATATGCCTAGGACAAAGTGAGAGGTTAGTGCCCTATGGACTTTGGGACCAGTATTTGGGGAACACATGGTTTCCTCCCCTGGGGGCAAAAAGCTGCTGAAGAAACAGATGCACAGAAGCCATTTTGCAGCCTCAGTAGTGGCTCTAGCTCCTGGTCTGTGAACTGTAGGAAGATCCAGCAATCAGTCTAGGGGTTAATCGCTTTTGCTTTAAACTGCCTGGATCTGGATTGTGGTCTGGGGGGGAAGTTTGGGGTGGGTATCCAACTTGCCACAGTGGGTGGAGGCTTTACAGAGGCCACCCAACTGGCAGAAGTTGTGAAGACCCCACGTTTAGGCGGAAGCTCCCCTGTCTGGTAGCAGAGTCCTACTGTGGCAACAAGCCTCAAAATCAAGTAATTAAGTGGCAATATGCCTAGGCAAACGAAACAAAATAAACAGAAAAGTTCAACATTGGACTCCTATTTTAGGGGCAAAGAGGCTCAAAGCATGGAGGAGGACTGTGAGGTCAGAACTCCTGCACCAAAAGCCCCAAATGAAAATACAAGCTGGCTACAGGCCACAGAGGACCTTAAGAAGCAGATAAGAGAAGTGGGGGAAAATTTGGGAAGAGAAATGAAAAAGATGCAAGAAAAGTATGAAATGACAGTCAACAGCCTGACTGAGGAAAATAACACCTTAAAAAATAGACTAACTCAAATGGCAAAAGAGGCTCAGAAAGGCAATGAGGAGAAGAATGCCTTAAAAAGTCGAATTTGCCAGATGGAAAAGAATCTCAAAAGCTCACTGAGGAGATTCATTCCTTCAGAGTAAGACTGGAGCAAATGGAAGCTAGTGACTTTATGAGAAATCAAGATACTATTAAACAGATCCAAACAAATGAAAGAATAGAAGGCAATGTGAAATATCTCATGGGAAAAACCACTGACCTGAAAATAGATCCAGGAGAGATAATTTAAAAATTATTGGACTACCTGAAAGCCATGATCAAAGAAAGAACCTAGAAATCATCCTTAAAGAAATTCTCAAGGAAAATTGCCCTGATGTTTTAGACCCAGAGGGGGAAACGGAGGTTGAAAGAATCCACAGATCACCTCCTGAAAAAGATCCCAAAAAGAAAACTCCCAGGAATATTATAGCCAGGTTCCAGAATCCCCAGATCAAGGAGAAAATACTAGAAGTAGTCAGGAAGAAACAATTTCAATATTGTGGAAACACAATCAGAATAGCCCAGGACCTGGCAGCTTCTACATTGAGGGATAGAAGGGGATGGAATATGATATTCCAGAGGGCAAAAGAGCTGGGAATGAACCCAAGGGTCACCTACCCAGCAAAACTGAGTATCTTGTTTCAGGGGAAAATATGGTCATTCAGTGGAATAGAAGACTTTCAAACATTCTTGATGAAAAAACCAGAGTTGAATAGAAAATTTGACATTCAGATACAAGAAGCAAGAGATGCTTGAGAAGGCAATCAAAGAAAAGAAATCAAAAGGAACTTATCAAAGTTGGACTATTTACATTCCTACATGGAAAAACAATAACTGTGTTTGATGAAACCTTTCTCATTATGAAAATAATTGAAGAAGGGTACATGGCATATGTTCATGGATAGAGGGCACAGGTTGAATTTGATGGGAAGGGATGATTATTATTTTTTGGAGGGCAATTGGGGTTGGGTGACTTGCCCAGGTTCACGTGGCTGGGTTTTTGTTTGTGTGTTGGGTGTCTGGGGCCGGATCCGAGCTCGGGTCCTTCTGGCTCCGGGGCTGGCTCTCTGCTTGCTGCGACACCTAGCCGCCCCAAGGAAGGGATGATTCTTTAGGGGTGAAGTCAAGAGGTGAGAGAGGAAAGTGGCAAGAGGAGATGGAGAGAGACAGGGTAGGGCAAACTATCTCATATTGAAGAGGCAAGGGGAAGTAGTTGCAGGGGAGAGGAAGAACAGGAAGGCAAAAAGGCAAAAGCATATTCTCATTGAAGTTGGCTCAAGGAGAGAATCACATACATACTAAATGGAATATCTTACCCTCACTCACTCTCCTGAGTAGGGGAAAGGGGGATGAGAGGGGGGATGATGGAGGGGAGGGCATTCTGGAGAGAGGGGAGGTTAGAAGTACCCACTATCAAAGAGGGACAGGATCAAAGTAGGGAATGGACCCAGTGGGAGGTGAGACAGGTGGGAGGGAAATATAAGCAGTCTTTTACAATATATCTACTATGGTAATGCTTTGCATAGATATACATGTACAACACATACTGAATTGCTTATCTTCTTAGAGGGAGCGGGTGACAAGGGAGAAAGGGAATGGATCTGATAATCGAAGTTTTAAAATTAAATGTTTCATAAGATGTCCAGGCAGTGGGGCTCAGAGATTCACCTTGCCCTAATGGCAAAGTCGAAGGGGGTATGGGAGAAGATATGGGAGAGAGCAGATTGGATGAGGGGATATCTAGTGGGACTGCTATTCTGGGGTGGTGGGTACGGAAAAAATGGGGGAAAATGTAACTCATAATCTGGTGGAAATGAATGATGTAAACCAGAAGTTAATAAAGCCTTTGTTTAATTAAAAAAAAAGAAAGATGAGCTGAATACCTCCACAGTGTTCTCTACAGACCATCACCAATCAATGCTGAGGACACTGACCATTTACCTCAGGTTGAAGTCATTCCCTCCTTAGGTGAAGTTCCAACTGAAGAAGAGGTTTTGAATGCCATTAGACTACTTTCATGTGGCAAAACTCCTGGTGCTAATTCTATTCCTGCTGAGATTTACAAGGTAGGGGTCCCATTACTGATACAAAAGCTGACTGAAATTTTTCAGGTTATATGGCAAGAGGAGGTAATCCCCCAGGAGTTCAAGGATGTCTTGATTGTCCATTTCTATAACGGTAAAGGAAATAGATTGTCATATGATAGTAATGGGGTAGGGGTGGGGTCTTCCCCTTAGTCATTGCTGGAAAGATTCTTTCCAGAAACTTGCTTGAAAGGCTGATCCTTCACCTAGAAGATGGTCATCTACCTGAGAGCCAGTGTGGCTGCAGAAAGGGCCAAGAAATGGTCAATATGGTGTTTGCTGCCCAACAACTCCAGGAAAAATAACAAGAGCAGGACAGAGGTCAGTACACAATGTTTGTAGATCTGACAAAAGCCTCTGACAATAATGATGGATTATGGAAAATTATGTCAAAATTTATTTGCCTGAAGAAGTTCATCAGCATTGTACATCAATTTTATGATGGCATACAGTCCTGGGTTCTGAATAATAGACAATGCTCTTGTGCTTTCCCAGTCATCAATGGAGTGAAACAAGGCTATATGCTAGTTCCCATTCTTTTTAGCAAGTTTTTCAGTCATGTTGTGAAATGCTTTCAGTGAGCATGAACACAGAATCAAGGTCAGCTACCACACTGATGATAAATTCTTCATCTTGAAAAGGCTACAAGCAAAGACCAAAGTGGAAGGAGTATTGGTGCATGATTTTCTGTTTGCAGATGACTGTGCACTCGATGTGGCCTCTGAAGCTGAGGTACAACAAAGTATGGATCAATTCTCTGCTGCCTGTGCTAATGTCGGCCTAACAGTTAACACCAAGAAAACACAGGGTGCTCCAGCAGCTGCCACCATACCATCCATGCAGGGAACCATCAGTTAAAGCAAATGGAGAAGTTTGGAATGATGCGGATAAGTTCACTTTCCTTGGTAGTGTACTGACAAGGAATGTACACATTGATAATGAGGTTGATGTACATATTGCCAGAGCTCACTCAGTGTTTGGGAGGCTCCAAAGGAAAGGATAGGAGAGAAGAGTCAGTCAGAAAACTGACTAACAAACTGAAGGTCTACAGAGCAATTGTGCTGAACACATTGTTGAATGCTTGTGAAACCAGGATAGTATATCAATGCCATGCCAATAAACTGAATCACTTCCATTTGAATTTTCTTAGGAAGATTCTGAAGATCACCCAGCAAGACATCACACCAGACAGTGAGATCATTTCTTGAACTAAATTGCCAGGCATTCAAACTCTGCTTCAGAGAATGGAACTTCAATGGGCTGGCCACATTGTTCAAATGCAAAACCTACACTCGCCAAAAAGACTATTTTATGGAGAACTCACACAGGGAAGGTGTTCTCAGGGTAGTCAGAAGAAGCAATACAAGGACACTCTTAAGTTCGCTCTTAAGAACTTTGGACTTGATTTGTGACATGGAAAAACACTGACACAGGACCATTCAGCATGGCATACCCACATCAGAGAAGGTGTGCTCTACAAGCAAAGCGGAATTTAAATAGATCAAAAGAAATGCAAGATGTGAAAATTTAGAGAATCTGCCCCAAGTGTTCATGCAGACTATTTGTGTAGCCCCCTGTGGTAGAACAGTCCAAGCTCATATTGGTCTGATTAGCTACAGCAGGGCATATTGAAACATGACTCTAGTAATAGTGATGTCATTTTGGTTATCTTCAAGAACAAAGGACAAAAACTAAGCAACCAACCAATCCAACCTTTAGAATTCAGACTCTAAGCATCTCTATCTTGTGGTGGGATAGTTCCTTCCTTTTATATAAATTCTTTAGAGCATAAGCACATCTCTCATACAATGGCTTTAATTGATTTCTTAAAGTGTACAGGCCCCTACCTCAGATGGCTATTGTGAGGATCAAATAAGATAATATTATAAAGGTTTAGCACAATATCTGGCACATAATGATCACTCAAATGCTGGTTCCCTTTCCCTCCCTTCCCTGTTCATATTAGGTTTTGATTGGCTGATTCAATCAAAAAGTTATCTTACCTAAGAAAGGTAATTACTTTTAATTGCCTGAGAAAATCAATTTATCCCCAATCTTATATATTTTCTGCTCTTTTCACATTGCCTCATTTCATGTCTTTCCATGCTTCTCTATATTCATCCTATTCCTCATTTGTAACAGCACAGTAGTATTCCATTACATTTATGTATCATAATTTCTTTGTCCATTAACTAATTGATGGTCATCTACTATGGTTATTTGTAGCCAAAAGAAAATACTGTTGTTCTTTTTAGTGTGACCTTTAAAATACATACATACACACATACATACATATACATATATGTATGTATAATATATATATATATGTGATTGTATATGACTTCTTTGAAGTATATCTCCAGCAGTAGAATCTTTGCATCAAAGGACATAGACATTTTAGTCAGTCTCTTTGACTAATTCCAAGTTACTTCTCAGAATAATTGGACTAATTATTAACTCTACAACAATGAATATGTATGTTTCTTATTTCACCACCTCTCCAACATTTATTATTCCTGTATTTGGCAATCTGCTGGGTGAGATTAAATCTCAGAGTTGTTTTGATTTACTTTTCTCTTAGAGATTTCATGTTTTCTTTCATATATATGTTAGCAGTTTGCACTCTTTCTTCCACAAATTTTCATATACTTTTGCCATATATCTATTGAAGAATGTTTTTTGGTCTTCTATATTTCTGTCAGTTGTCTACACATTTTGTATATCAGACTCTAATCAGAGATATTTTGTGCAGAGGTTTTTAACTCATCTTCCTTTCTCATTCTAGTTGTATTAATTATATCTGTGTAAAAACTTTTCAATTTCATTTCACTGAAATTATTTATTTTATCTTTTATAATTGTCTTCATTTTTAGTCAGAGTAATACTTCTCCCCATGACTTTAAGAGGTACACAATCTGTTTCCCTTCTAATTGTTTCATGATATGACCTTTAATAGTCATATAGTCATTTTGAATTTATTGTTGATGGGGTGTGATGTTGGCGCCAGATTTCTGCCAGACTGCCTTCCAGTTTTCTCACAAATTGATATAATGTAAGAAACTGTTTTCTAGGGGATTTATGCTTTTAGTTTCATCAGAAACTGGATTTTTAAGTTCAATTATTTCTGATTCTTCTGTCTAGTTTGTTCCATTGGATAATGTCTGCATTTTTAACTGGCATCAATCATTTTTATTATTTCTGCTTTATTACCTAGTTTGAGGTAGAGAACTGTCTATTTATCCATTTTTTAAAAACCACATCCCTTGATTTTCTATATCTCTTGTTTTTTTTTCCAAATTAATGTTGTTCCTCCCACAATACACTGCATTCCCCAGCTCTGTGCACTTTCACCAACTGTCTCACATGCCTAGAATGCTCTTCCTCCTTGTTTCCATCTCTTGGTTTCCCTTGTTTCCTTCAAGTCTTGGCATAGTTCCACCTTCTACAATAAGCCTTTTCCCATGCCCCTTAACTCTTGTGTTTTTCCTCTGAGATTGGCTCCAATTTCTATATGGTAATAGTTACTTACTTGTTGTCCCTCCCATTCAATTGCATTTATCTTGATGGCAGGAATTCTTTTTACTTTTCTTTCTGTCATTAATGGCTGGTCCATAGTAACTGATTAATAAATACTTATTGACTTGATTTGACTAAATTAATTTTGTTATAATTTTGTCTATCTCTATAAAGTGTTACTTTGGTAAGTCTCATTGTTATGGTATTAAATATATAAATTTACTTTATTAATACTATAATTTTTAAGGAAGGTAATAAAGTCAATTGATCAAATCACATCACTCAATTAAAAGTAGATGACAAGATGTTATCCCCTTATGCCCCTATGAAATGAGAACACATCCCAACTGAATCAATCAATTAGTGTTATAAACTAGCTATAAACAATGTCTGAGCAACTCTACTATTCCAAATCAACCAGTCAAAACATTTATATTAAGCGTGAAAATCTTTGGTCAATTTAGATGTCTTTGAAAGCTATTCAATAAACAAGTGACACTGCACAAAAGGTACATTTGGATTGGTTAAGGAGGCATGGTCACTCCCTATGAATTTTGTATATTATAGCAAGTCAGGGATCTCAATTTCTGGCACCTTAGGGTGGAAGTATTTCAGCCAAGTCTCTGAGAAAGAATTATTTAAGAGGGAAGAGAAGAGCTCTGAAACTGTCCTCAGTATTTGTTTTGATGCCTTCCATCTTTTCCTTGACCAGAAGAAGACTTTGTGAGCTTCAAAGGACCCAGAGAATTTTTAACCTTCCATGAGCATCATAGCAACATGCCTAGAAGAGTTAATGTCAATGTCTATGGGGGTTAGGGGTGTACTGAAGTACAAAGTATACATAATGAGGAAAAGCACAACCAAGGCTCCACAAAGTATCCAGCAGAAAAACTACACTAGTCCTAACGGGAATTTCATGAGAGCTCCATCAAAAGGATTTCTAAGATCTGAGAGTTACCTTGTTTCCACATATCCTCTAAGCTTGACCTTGCTTTTCTCTGGACTCTGTATGATGGAAGTGCGCCAAATATTCTGGGGGGAATGTTTTGTGCCAATGGAATCAACTATATAACTATAGTAAATACTCATTTGTAAATGAGAATTCAGGCTTGCTGGCTAAGTACTATCAATTGATAATCATTAAGAAAGAATAGTAATAGATACTTATGAACTATAACATGAGATGGACAACCCATACTCCCTAAGGACTACATCTAGGACCTTGGGGCAAGAAGGAGTGGACTCTATTGCCTCAAACTGTCTTTGATAGAGGAAAATGGGAGAATAACTCCAGAGTATTCTCAACATTTTTACTATATTGGCATAGTCTAATCACCAGCCTTGGGTATCTTTCCTATTATTTAAGTTCTTCTTTCCTTTTTAAGTGGAATTTTGTAATTGTATTCATACAGATATTAAGTGCTTTGCTATATCAACTACCAGGTATACTATATATTTTGTAAATATTTTTGAGTGGTACTTCCATTTTATTATTATCTCTATGATTTATTATTTCTATGTAGAAATGGGACTGATTGTATACCCTGGAGCTTTACTGAAACAATTGTTTCAATTAGTTTTGCTGATGTTCTACAATTTTAAAAAAATAACACATTATGTCATCAAAAATGGATGGGTTTGTCTCCTCTTTTTCTATCTTTATTATGTCTTTAATTCATTTCTTTTGTCTTATTGTTATTAGTAGCACTTCTACAACTATGTCAAATAAAGGTAGGGAAAGCATTCGTCTTTGCTTTACTGCTATACTTTTTGGGGAAAATTCTAGACTTTCCATATTTTGTGTAATCCTAGCACTGGTTTTAGATATTTTTATCCTATTAAAAAGATTCCTGTGTGTTTACATTTTGTAGGAATTTTTTAGCATAAATTAGAATTACAGTTTAATAGCTTTTAGATACGTTGTTCTAAATTTATAGTTTGGCATTTAAAAATAAATTTAATTATGTTCATTGTTTTCTAATTTTTAATCATCTATGTATCCTTGGTATAAATCTAGTTTAAAGATAGCGAATTAAAACAACTCTGAAGCACCACGTTATACTGGTGCTAATTGACTAATATGAGAGAAAAGGAAAATGACAAATTTTGGAGGGGATATGGGAAAATAGGGACACTAATGCAGTGTTGGCGGAATTGTGAACTGATCTTAATAAGTTGGAATTTTACCCAAAGGACTATAAAGCTGTACATACCATTTGACTTAGTAATGCCACTACCTGGTCTGTTTTCCAACAAGATAAAAGAAAAAGGGAAATTATCTATATTACAAAAATATTTCTAACATCTTTTTGTGGTGGCAAAGAATTGGAAATTGAGGGGATGTTTATCAATTGGGGAATGACTGAACAAGTTGTAGTATATCATTTTAATGTAATATTGTTGGGAAGTAAGAAATGATGAGTAGGGTGTTTTCAGAAAAAACCTGGAAAGACTTATATGAACTGATCCAAAGTAAAGTAATCAAAACCAGTAGAATAGTCTACACAGTTAACAGCAATACTGTATGGTGAACAATGATGATCTAAGACAATCCCAAAGGATATGAAAAAAAAAAAATCCACCTCCAAAGAAAGAAATGATGGAGTTTGAATATAGATCAAAGTATACTTAAAAAAAAACTTTCTTTAATTTCCTTGGGTGTTTTTTGGGGGTATATGTTTTCTTTTGTAACATGGTTAATATGAAAATATGTTTTGCATGGCTGAACATGAACAATCTATATAAAATTGCTTGTCTTCTCAAGGAGGGGGTGAGGAGAAGGATAAAGAAAATTTGGAACTGAATTTTTTTAATGTTAAAGATTGTTTTTACATGTAATTAAGAAAAATAAATTGAAGATAAGGGCATGATTTGTTTCAATAAATAGTTGTAATCCTTCATCTAAGATGTTTTTAAATGCTGAAATCTGTTAATGTTATTGGCCTATAAATCTCTTTCTTTTCTTTTACCTTCACTGGTTTAGGTATAATGATCAGAATTTTATTGGCATGCTTTTTTTTTCTCAATTGTTGAGAATAATTTGTGTAATGTTGAGTATTAATTATTCTTTAAAGGTTTAATAGAATTCTCCTATAAATCCATCCGGACTCAGGTATGTTTTTCCCTTAAGAGATCTTTCATAATTAATTCAATTTCCCCTTCTGATATTGGATTACACAAGAGCCATATCTGGTGTTCTGATGACGTTGGTGTATTATATTTTCATAGATAATTGAGTTTTTCTTTTAAATTATTATGTTTATTGTTTCATAAATATAACTATATATATATATATATATATATATATCTCAGGTTGAGAATATTCTCTTTATTTCTTCCATGTTTGTTGTGTGTCTTACTTTGTCTTTTTCTTTTTAAAAAAATAATATTGTATTTTTCCCAAATTACATGAAAAAACAATTTTTAACAATTTTTATTAATTTATTTATTTTTGCTTTTTGGAGGGCAATTGGGGTTGACTTGCCCAAAGTCACAGGGCTAGTAAGTGTATCAGGTGTCTGAGGCCAGATTTGAACTCAGGTCCTCCTGACTTCAGGGCCAGTGCTCTATTCACTGTGCCACCTAGCCACCCCAACAATTAATATTTTAGTTCCAAATTTCTACCCCTCCCTCCCTCCTTCAGACAGTAAGCAATTTGATATAGGTTATATGTGCACAATCATGTAAAACATTTCTATATTAGTTATTTTGTGCAAAAAAAGATGAAGGAAGGAAGGAAAAGGAAAAGGAAAAGAAAAAGGAAAGAGAGAGGGAGAAAGAGAAGGAAAAAGTGAAAAATGCTTATGTTCAGCTTGTTTTCAGATGACATCAGTTCTTTCTCTGAAGGCAGATAGCATTTTTGATCATGAGTCATTTGGGATTGTCTTAGATAATTGTATTGCTGAGAATAGCTAAGTTATTCAAAGTTTTTCATCACACAATACTTCAGTGCAATGAACAACATTTTCCTGGTTCTTCTCACTTCATTTTGTATTAGTTCATGTAAGTCTTTCCAGGTTTTTCTGAAATCATCCTTCTTGTAATTTCTTATAGCACAATAATATTCCATTACAATCTTGTGCCACATCTTGTTCAGTCATTGTAATAATGCAATATTCACAACACCCATAGTGGTTATGAATATGCTACAGTGAATCACAAAATGTAGCAGACTCTCCACATAGAAGGCAGAACCAAAGCCTTTATTAAAACACCAGAAACCATGTCCCAGAGTCAGAAAGCCAAGTCCCAGAGCCAGAAAGCCAAAGTCATTACAGTAGGCATGAAGTTGATATACATGGTTAATGCAGTGAACACCCACATTCCCAAACCTTCACAACAGAACAGGCTCCCTCACTCAGGGTAGCTCCTCAGCCTAGTTCTTGGAAGTTCTTAGCAGAAATTCCCAAAGGAAAGGTCTCAGCAGAAGTTGTAACCTCCAGATGCTCACTGAGAGAAAATTCTGACTGTCCTGCTGGTGCTCTTCCCTATATATAGTATAGCTCCTCCCTGTTCCACCCCCTCCTGCTCCATTGGCAACTTCCTCCCCAGGTGTAAATTACTTCTGTGTTAATTAAATAGCTTAAACAAGGTGTTAACTTGAAATTAGGTGCCAAGTACCTGCTTACTTGCCAATACAAAGGGGCATGGGAGATCTTTAGATTCTATTGACATTACAATCATTCCCAAATTAAGGGGCATCCCCATCTTTATTTCTAATTTTGTTAATTTGGTGTTCCTCCCTCTTTTTTTTTAATCATGTCAACCAAAAGTATATTGATGCTATTAGTCTTTTCAAAGAAACAGTTTTAAATTTTGCTAAGTTCTATGGTCATTTTGATTTCTAGTTTATCTATATCTCCTCTAACTTTCAAGACTTCATCTTTTAATCTTATGTGTTGGCCTGCTCATTTTTATTTGCAGAGTTAATTCATTATTCCATTAATTGAATTAACACATCAATACAACATTACAGAATTTCTACATTAATCATGTCCAGATGTGTTTCCTCTAGTGAAAGGTAGTTACCTTCTAAACTTCTTTTGCTAGTTCACAAAGACATATTAAGTTCCTATCAACTGGGCCATATATTCTTTCTGTTTTTACAGAACTAATATATAGGGAAAATATGGCACTAGATGCTGTTTAGTAAGTACTATCCTTAATAACGTCCAAATTTTCTATGTTTACTTTCATTTCTATGTCCTTTTTGTTTGCTTACTAGTTTCTTTTGACATCTCCTCTACTAATTCTCCCTGTATCATTCTTTGCCTTTGATTCTTGAACAATAGTTTTACCCATTCTTTCTTACACAAAAATCTTGTCAATTATATTGGTCTACCTACCTATCTCTTCTACAAATATATTTGAAACTGTTCATGTGTTCTTCTAAATAAATATCTTTCAAAGCTATGTTCTAAGAAATTGTCTAAAAATTTACCTCTGTTGCTCAATTCTAGTTCCAAAACAGATAAAGTCCCCCCATTCTATATTTGTGCCTTATATAAAGTCATTTTTCTCAATTCATCCTTTTATTTCATGAAAAGCATATACATTAACTAAGCAGATCTAGCTTACATCCATGATCAGAAATTATCCAAGACAAAATTATATACTTCATATCTAATAGACACATTTTGTATAGTTCAAATTTATCAGTGAAGATCCCCAACCCCAGTCCCTTTTCATGCAATAAATACCCCCATTTCATAGTCAGCCTTCTTTCCTTGTACTGTATTACACTGTCCTTATTTAGATCTGATGACATGTAGTGGATGGACAGCTGAACTTAGAATCAGGAAGGTTTAGCTTCAACTACTGCCTCTGCTATATACTACCTGCATAACCATGGGCAAGTCACCAAACCTCTTTGATATTCAGTTTCCTTGACTAAATGGACTCCAAAGTACCTTCCAGCCCTGAATTTACATATGCTCCTATTCTTCTCTGTCTAGCATCCTATATTTGTTCCATCTCAGTATTATTTGCTATTCACATTTAAATATTTCACTTTTCTTTAAATGTTTCCATTGAGTTCCCTCTTTTCTTTCCTCTTGCCACTGCTTTCCAGTTATTTTGGGCTTATTCTCCTCCTTTCCTATCTCTTCCAGGATTTTGGTTCATTCTGTAGTGTGCTTTTTTCCATTTGGTCTTTCAACATATTAATTTCTCCAAATGCTTTCTTCTATCTTTTTTTCTTCCACTGTGAAGTTCAAATAAAGCAGTCTTTTCTGAAGCAAGTGTTCACTGTCTCTTTTCCAAATTATTTTTTTCTTAATGTTTTCATGCTACAACTCTTTTTCCATTCTTAACTATTCCACTGAAATCCATCTTCCCTTCCTGAAGCCCTGTCTTACTGACTTCCCTTTCTCTTACAACCTTGCATTAATTTTTGGCAGGTATTAACACACTAATATAGGTTCACAGACTTAGAATTGTAAAGGATGTTCAAGGCCATCCAGTCCAACTACCCATTTTACACAACTAAGGCTCAGAGATACAAAGAGACTTGCCCAAAGTTGCTTAGGTACCAATTGACAGAGATATGACTTGCTCCCAAATCTTAAGAATTTCAGTTCAGCATCCTTTCCATCACACCACAAGCTAATTTTCCTTTTTGTAATTCTTGTTTTCCTTTTATGACATCAGAAAATATTGTATATATAAGCATTTAAGCAATAAGTAAGCATTGCACTAAGACATATTTAGGAAATGCTTGTTAATAATAACTTGTACTTATACATCACTTTAATTTTTATAAAGCACTTCACAAATCTCTCATTTTATCCTCCCAACAACTCCGGGAGTTAGATGTTATTATTATTGTACCCATTTCACAGATGAGGAAACTAAGGAATATGGAGGTTTAAGTGTCTTGCCCAGGGTCACAAAGCTAACTAGCATCTGTGGCAGAATGAGTCAAGTTTACCTGAGTTAAATCTGACACTGTCTCCATTGTGCCACTTAGCTACTGTCACTGTGTTCTAAGCCCTGGTAATACAAAAACAAAAGCACAATAGTCTCTGCTTTCCAAGGAGCTTACATTTTACTAAGGGAGACTACACAAACACACAACCCCTCCATTATTCTATAATTTCTTAGTTTCTTAAAATGAACCATGGTGGTATGGACAGGGACATATAGATAAATAATTGATGTGTATGTGTATGTGTATATTCGTGTGTATATATATATATATATATATAGATAAAGATATAGATATATAGATATACACATACACACATATGTATCCATATATGTACGTGTATCTATATGCATATTTGTGTGTCTCCCCTCTGTGATACCCATATGGATCCATGAAGGTGTGGATACTCCCTTCTACACTGATATAGACTGCTAGCCATCCAAGCCTTCTTGTATGAGTTTTTATTCATGCACTCCCATAAATCTTCCATGAAGAAAGCTGCTTAAATGTACTTTAAAAATTGCCCATGTTGTTTCAATATTTGGAAGATATCAGTCTCATGCTTACCATCTATTGTCCTTCACTGTTTAACAACTATTCTCTCTCTCTCTCTCTCTCTCTCTCTCTCTCTCTCTCTCTCTCTCTCTCTCTCTCTCTCTCTTTCTCTCTCCATCTCCCTCTCTCTCTCTCTTTCCCCACATATCTCTGCTGGTGTCTTTTGTGTCACTTTTCATTTTTTATGTCATTTTCATAGACCAGTCATCAGATATTATGGAGCCTACTCGTATCCATCCTGAATGATACTATACCCTAACACACACATTTTAAATAGTAATTTATGTAACTTCATATTACATTGGTTCTATCATTTAGATAATATATGATTTTTTCCCCTTAACTCAAGAATTTCAACTGGGAAAGAAGAATTGGGCAACAATCAGCATATTCAGAGACACTGTTTGCAATTACTTATCACATGTGAATATAGTGTCAAGTATAATAAATAGTTCTTACTTGCAAAGGGAAATATAAATTATGTTCCTTTTTTCTTCAAAAACTTCACATATAAAATTAGGCATCTATTTTTAGTCAGCTTTGTATTGTTTCAATATCTTGTATGGTTGAATCTCAAGAAAACACTCCAATTCAGTGTGTTTGATTACTTTTAAAAGCTTATTTAAAAATTAATTCTCTTACTCTTACACTTAATACTTTAATAATTTGGTTCAATGAAAACAATTATTTTTTTAATTTCAAAGAACTTTTTTGTATATATATATATATTATACTATTTGTGTCCACATGTGAATATGCTAGCATGGAAAGATTTCAAGCTATTCTTTCCTCTTTATTCTGAATTAATTTGTGAATACTTAATTACTTAAGTATTAAGAATACTCAAATATTTAATTACTTTAAATTAATTAATTTCATTTATTAAATAATAAGCTAAATTCTACCTGTTGTTTTGAGACTGGAACCCAATTCAAGACTTTGACTACTGATCTTGAAGGAAGAATGTGTTGAGTTATTATGAACTTTACTTTCTGGAAAATCCATTATCTTAATGTTTGGTTCTATATGACAGATGTATTCCGAACAACTACTTTTAATGAAAGTCAAAGAGAAACTATTTCAACATGACCCTATGAAAGAAGTTGTCTTAGACAAAAAGTAAACAGTAAAAAATAACAATGTGCATGAGGCAGTTTTGCTTCAACACAAAACAAATTGCGAGACTACAAATCAAACATAAAATTGAGCTCATGTATTGTTATTTTCTTGGATTCATACAATATATTACACAAATCTCTGGAGACATTAGTGTCATCTATATGAGCACTAGATTAGGGGTGATATATTAAGCCAAAATTATGACCCTAGTTAGTATTTGAATTCTGATTTGTGCCACTGAGTATGACATAACCAAAGGACATACTTTTCTGCCTTCATATCATTAAAGCTGTCATATATATTTTACTTGGTCTTTTCTCAGGCTGCAATATAATTTTTAAAATAACTGACTGAGACTTGAAATTTCATAGGAACAATATAGTTTAATATTTAGGTTTGGGGACATGGTGATCCTACAGCTGATATGACTGAGGGTATGTATTTTCCTGACAAATACTATATTCACAAATACTATATTAACAAATACTACATTCATCCAAACCATTTGAAGGTTCTTATATTCTACTGTATTTTAAAAACATATACATTTGAAAGGAAACCTCTAAAAATGTCTACAATAGCAGGTTAGAATTTTTATTTTAAGTGAATTGGTGACAACTTTCTGGAATATTGTGATAAGCACTATTTGTTATGGTGATGGTGGTGGTGATGGTGGGGCGCAGTTTTCTATATTGTATTCAGGAGCACATTGAGATATAGACAGGCATTGATAGGTAGCAACAGGGAGAGAATTATTCTTTCCCAGAATAACTAAAACTTACTGATTAGCCCATAGTTTCAAAAGATAGAATGAATTTATACCATAGAAAGGTATGTGGATGAAAGAAGGACAAAAAAAATCAGTGCAAATGACCTTATCAAAATCTATATAGATCTTCTACTATTTCTGTTAGATATTACTCCCATGGAAAATATAGGGCCTACTGAATAACTGGAATTCTTGATGACATTTTTTTATACTGAAACAACTGCTCTGTAATGAATATTTATGGAAAATACATGCTCGTGAAACCACTAAAGTGTTTTTTAGTGTGTGACTGTCATCAGTTCTGCTAAATAATTATCATTGCAAATCCAAAAATATCTTGAATGGATAATACTGAATCTAGATCACCAAATTGCATTACAAGAATATTAGCTGACTCAGGAGGCCAATAATAATGAGGTATGGAGCCTGTTATCTTGCAATTCAATGGTCAAACCATAAACCGTACTACATGGGAATCCTTTGATAAGGTTAAACTGCAGAGAAAAAATTGAGTCCTCCAAGGAAGAAATATAGACATATCCATTCCTGTAGACATACTTTTATATGCACAGATATTTAGATAGCTAAAAGATAATCCACTGCCACCATTACTTCCATTACTATCACCCTCATAAGACTTCTTACACTAATATCTCCATGCATAATATTACACTGATGATATAGGCGCAAGTGGTCATCAGTCTATTTCCTAAATAACAGTAACCAGTGTTTTTTTTAAGTATTCATTTCATAAGCAAAGAAAAAAAATTCTTTTCAAGCAATTGAAACAACAGGGTAATGATGGTCAAGCCACCTTTTTGCCAATAACGTTTATCAGTCAGAGATTAAAGTTGTAAGACATATTTGCTCCTAAATATTTCTTTTAATAAATAACAATTTACATTTGATTACTACCTCTGACTTTTCAAAGAGTTTTCCCATCTAGCAGATATTTCATTCAGCCATCAATAATGACCCAATAATGCAGGCCAAGCCAGTATAGCTATTCATTTTTTTTTGCAGACCATCAAACTAAAGAAGAGAAATGTTAATGGACTTGTCCAACATTACTGAAATTACTGTCACTTACTATAAATAATTTCATACCCTTTGACCCAGCAATACCACTTCTAGGGTTATATCCCAAAGAGATCATAGAAGTGGGAGGAAGACCCATATGTACAAAAATATTTTTAGCAGCCCGTTTTGTGGTTGCAAAGAATTGGAAACTAAAGGGGTGCCCATCAATTGGGGAATGGCTAAACAAGTTGTGGTATATAAGTGTAATGGAATATTATAGTGCTATAAGAAATGAGGAGGAGATGGATTTCATATTTACCTGGAGAGGCTTATACAGACTAATGCTGAGAGAGAAGAGTAGAATCAAAAGAAATTTGTATACAATCACAGACACTTCATATGTGTGATGGCCATCTATGACAGACTGGACTCTTCTCAGCAATGCAGTGATATAAGTCAATCCTGAAAGTCTCATGAAAGAGAGAAATGCGACATCCAGAGATATAACTAGAAAGAACTGAGCTTGAATCCTGATGGAAGCAAACTAATTGATCTTTTTCTTTTCATTGTTTGGTTTTATTTCTTCTTTACCATCTTTCATCCCACCTAGTACAATACACCTTTGTAACTGGACTCATGTCTAATATGAATGTATTTGCAGATCCTATACTGGACTATATGCTGTTGTGGGGGGAGGGGGGAGGGAAATAAAGGAAATTTGAAAATAAAAAAAAGAAATTACTGTCACTTACAATAAAACTAAGGAATCTGACTCTTTAGGAAAATTTTAAAATACATGTTCATTTAGTTTTATTTTTTACCATTATTATTATTATCATTTTAAACTTTAATTCTGCTGAGCACACAAGGCTAAGAAGAATCATGCTTGTTAGTACAAGGAGAAGTAGTTAACTAAAATGGAATAAAGAGAAACTTATTCTTGCCTCTGAAAAACTAATTAGAGATTGAGCTAATGGGATTTGAGAAGTCTGATATGGGTAATAGAGGAAGGGAAGAGGAAAAAGGGGGAGAAGTTTTTCAGGATGCCCTGGCATAAGATCTGTACCCTGCCTCTCCTGGCTGCATTCTCACTGGTGGATGGTATCCTTATTGACATATTTCAGAGCCTGGGCAACTTTTACCTGAGGTATACTGTCCTGAGCATCACTGACTCAATATCATATACCTGCAGCTCTTTTTTCTTTCTCCTCTTCATTCTCTTCTTTTATGCTGGAGTCAGATGTTGTCTCTGTGCTAAGGGAAGGAGAACTCTATTAGTACCTTAACTTCTCTACTACTATCTTACATATTTATGGGATAGTCCTCAATCTCAGCTTCTGTAAAATCTATATGTAAACATCTGAAATAAAGTTCTTAGAGACATTAGGTTTACTGAAAATGAAGAGTAATCTTCCAGAAGGCAATCTGTGTAGCTATCAATCTGGAAAGCTATCATGGATATATCCCTGGTTCCAATTTTGACAACACTTTTCAGGCCCTTTTATCACTGAAGCTCTGCTTGTGCTTCACTACTTCCCAAAGAGTTGTCCAGCTGTACCTAAGTTGGTGCTGTCCCTGGTTCTGAAGGGTCTAGTTCTAGTTCATAATACTGCCAGCTGAGAATTCTATGATTGGTGATATTACACCTTTCATAAATTCTAATTTTGTGCTCAAGATTTTGAAAGCCATAATTTAAAACACGAAGATTATTATTTTAAGTTTAATTATTATTTTAGATACATTGTGCTTCCAGTGCCAAAAAGCAAAGTGACAAGAGAGAAAGAAAAGAGAGACAGAAAGAGAGAAAGAGAGAGAGAGAGAGAGAGAGAGAGAGAGAGAGAGTGTTGTAATGAGTGAATTAGCTGCTGAATCAACTTTGGTCATGAGATCTTTATTCAGATCCTTATTTTGACACTTAGTTGTGCTACCATGGACAAGTCACTTAATCTTCCTGGGCCTCAATTTCCTCCTCTGTAAAATTACAGAAAGGGTCAGAATTATATGGTAGATAAAGGACTTAGCTGACAGCCAGAAAGACATGACTTAAAGTTGTTTCATATATTTAGTAACTGTGAAACCATGGGCAAGTCACTGACTCACACAGTGACCAAAGTAAGACTTTAAAACATGTTGCCAATCTGCACTCATAGAGTTTCTACACCAAGAATTTCCCTCCTAGATGAAATCATAGGTATGTGATAAAAAAAATGAAAAAGAGATGAATAGGGCTACTAGTCGTACCTACTTCAAGAGAGTGCTTTCACAAACTAAGCATACTACATAAATGTAAATTTTATTATGTTATACTAGATCCTTGAAATATGAAGTTTTAATGGAGAACTGACAAAACATAATAATTCATTGACAGAAGTTAGAAATTACAAATATTCAGTCAGTCCTCATTTCTCTGAAGACAGTAAAATAGACTAGGTGACCTTTCTAAAGTGGCCTCTCTGACCTAAAACTCTTGTCTTGACATAACTTTCTTCATAAGATTTCTATAAATTTTACCTCAGTCCAAATAAATTATAATGCATTTCAAGTCTTCTAAGACAAAGCTTTGCTGTTGTTGATGATTGACATCAACAAGAAACAAGGTAAAGGAAAATGTACTTGTCATTTCTTTATACCAAAATATAAAGGATCTTAAGTGAGTATATAACATGACATATTGAAAAGGGCTTTAGGTTGGAGTCAGAAGATGGACTTGAATATTGAATTTGATACTTAGTAGCTTTGCTACTATAGGCACATGGGTTTTTGTCTTTTTGTTTTTACAAATTAATTGTGAAGGATAATATTTTTACTTCTTGTCTCACAGAGTTGTTGTGATAAAGTGTTTTGTAATCTTTAACGTGATATGTGTATACATATATATACATATATATATGTCATTATTTGTATCATCATCATCTTAATCTTGAACTTTTTGCAATTTGGGTTTATTTGGAAATAAGACATATTTTATAAGCACCTAAATCAAGTACTAGAGGCATTTCTGATAGTATAAATCCTTGACAACTTCAACATACTCATGTTTCCTTAAGTCAGGTCAAGCAATATTTATTGATCATGTGCTTTGTATAGAACAATATGTGAGGCACTGTGTGAAATATGAAATTCAGATGATAGGCCCTGTCCTTGGTAGTCAAGCATTCAGTAGTACTGCATGATACACATAACTATAATGCAAGATAGAGAAACAGTAAGGTATAGTAGAGAGAGTTGGCCTACAAGTTAAGAAAGAGTTAGATTTTAGTCCTATCTATATTTTATTCCACTTTTTTCCCCATTTTGTTCACAATTATAGAATACGTATTTTTTTTCAAAATGCTTTTCTGATATCTAAGTGAAAATACGAATGATGTTCCTCAGATCTACTAGTCCTTACCAAAAAGGGAACAGAATAGTTGGCCATGATGTGTTGCTGAAAAAGTTGTGCTAGTTCTTAGTGATTACCTCTTGATTTTGTAGCTATTCAATAACTATCTATAACAATATTCTAGAATTGAAGTTTGACATATTATCTTCCACTTTTAAAAAATTAGACATTTCAATTATCATTTTTAACCTTGCTGAAGCCTTTGACACTGTCAATTACTCTCTTTCCTTTGACAATCTCTTTTCTCTAGTTTTCTGTGATACTACTCTATCTTGATTTTCCTTCTACCTGTGTGATCATTTTCAGTCTCCTTTGCCGGATCTTCACCCAGGCTACAACCATTAATGTTGGTTGTTCTCCCAGAGCTCTGTCCTGAGTCTTTTATTCTCCCTCTTTACTACTTTGCTTAGGTATTTCAGCTCACATCCTTTCAGTCATCATCTCTATGATGATTATTCTCAGAGCTCCTTGTACAGCCATAACATCTCTTTTGACCTCCAGATTTACATCTCCAACTCCCTACTGGATATTTCTACCAGGAGGTCCTATAGGTGTCTTAAACTCAACATATCCAAAAGTAAACCTAGTACGAAAAACCCTTCATTTCTCTGAGCTTCTATATTATTGTTGAGGGTACAGTACCTTTCCACTTCGAGAGGCTCACTACATAAGTGTCATCCTCCACTCCTCACTTATTCTCACACCCTATAACCAATCAGTGGTCTAGCCTTGTCATTTCTACCTTTGTAATACCTCTTCCGTGTTCTCCGTTCTCTACTCTGACGATGTTGCTACCGTTGTCGAGGCCCTCATTATGGCACACCTGAAGTACTTTAACAGTCCATGATTGGTCTTTCTAGCTCAATTCTCTTTTGGCCATTAATTTCCTTAAAAGGCAGATCTAACAGAGAGAGAGAGAGAGAGAGAGAGAGAGAGAGAGAGAGAGAGAGAGAGAGAGACCCTTTTCAATAAACTCTCCAGGGGCTCCCTGTGATGACTAGGATCAAATATCAAAACTGTTTGGCATTCAAAGTCCTACATAACCTGCTCTCCTCCTACCTTTCCAATCTTATTTTAACATTCCCTCACCCCAACCCATCATGCACTCTGTGATCCAGAGAGACTGGCCTTTTTCCTATAAGACACTCCACTTTCAGACTCCTGAAATTTTCACTGCCTGTTCCTCATTCTTAGAACACTCTCCTTCCTTATCTCTGCCTCTTCCAGTCACAACTAAAATCCTACCTTCTGTGAGAATACTTTCCTGCTCTCCCTAAATGCTGGTGCCCTCCCTCTTCTAATTATCTCCAATATATATCTCACATACACATAACTGTTTTCATGTTGTAGCCCTCACAGGGGACTCCTTGAGAGTAGGGGATGGTTTGTTTTGGTTTTGCTTTTCCTTCTGTGTCCTCTGTATCCCTGCCACTTAACATGCTGCCTGGCACATAGCAGGGGCTTAATCAAAGCTAACTAACTGACTGTTTATGAAGCCAGAACAATCTTACATGATATTTCAAGATTACTGACAATGGCTCTGTGATCACATCTGTCAGTTTGTTGTTGTTGTTGTTTCCCTGGAACACACATGATACAGTTTATCTTGGCCAAGTCAACTGAACTCATTAAGGGCAATGAGATGCTCTCTGACTTATGTTGAATTTTTTATTGATTTTACTGCTTTTTGCTTTGCCTTTTCTAGCATAATAATAATTGTTTTTACTTTTTAATTTGGGTACAATTGGGGAACAATAATTCTTAAAAGAGAAAATAGGAGCAAAATAAGAGTTAAGTAATTCTACCTCCTATCAGCTTTTATTAGTGTTTTCTCCACCCCCAAAACTGTCCCTCGTCCTTCTTGACCTTTTTTGCTCCCAATATTGTTAAAAAAGATATTTTTATTGCCTTTGACATTCTTACTCAACTTCAGCTCTTGCTGAGTTTAGTACATGTGATGCTATTTTATAGGGTTATATTACTCTTTTGTATTCATCTTCTGTTTCTTATTCTAGTCTGTCCACTGGTTTCTGGGGGCTAATTATATAGTGAAGGGCTTCACTGCCCCTGCATATCTATTTTAGGTCTAAATGAATTAAGTCTAGGTGGCAGGTAATGAGAGAATCTACTAGGGTGGTGGAAGTAAGAATGGATGGGAGAGAGGGATATGAGACTGTGTAGTAATAGAATCAATAAAACATGGTAACCTATTCTATATCAAAGGTGAGAAGTCCGAGATAACACCGATGATTTGAACAAGAAAGATAAGGTATTTGGTAATGACAGTCAGAAATAATGAAATCAGAAGTTAAGAAAAGGCCATGAGAGAAAAAATAAATGGCTCTGTTTGGGGCTATAGTGAGCTCAGTTCTACTTAGAAATGCTGGTATGAACCTTGGGGGAGAGACTTGCCTAAAAGTCCATGAGAGTCAATGAGATTGTCAAAGAAAGAGTTGTAAGGAGCACCCACTTTAAGGGGTTAGGAAGAAAAATCTTAAAAAACAACTAATGGACACCCAAATATCTAAATTAAAGCTGAAACATCCTTTGGGCAAATAGTGTCCCATTATGGCAATACTTTAATCTTCAGAAAATAGGAATTCAAAATAAGATATTAGGAAGACATTCTCTAGCTATACAATTTAGACACACTAGGCCCCCGCCCCCAAAAAAGCTTTATTTCCATTTTGAAGCCAACAGACACATACTATTTAGATAATTTTGACTAATCTTCCAGTAATGAACAGAATGATTAAACCAAATGAAAGGAAAAGAGTACTGGCTTTATATTTAAAGGACAGGCTCAAATACCAACTCTCTCTCTTTCTCCTTTTATGACCTCAAGTAAATTATTTCACCTCTCTAAGCTTCAGTTCCCTCATCAGTAAAAGGAAAGACTTGAAGCAAATGGCTTCTGGTGTCCTTTCCAGAACAACATCTATGGTCATGTGACTTCTAGATTTGATAAAGTATGATAAAATGTGGCTAAACTAAATAGTACACATGTTGACAGCCAGTGGTAAAACCAGATTAAGTAAGGTGGAGTGGGTAAAGGGAGAAGACAGACAAAAGGAACAAGATCAGCCTATGAATTCATTCTGAAAGGGATGGAAAGTTGATAAAGGTAAAACAAAAGCTGGTGAAGGAAAGAAGAAAAAGGGGGAACTTGGACATTTGTCATCTCACCTTGTCTTCTTAAGAAGACCATGTTACCTTTTTGAGGGAGAGGGATAACTTTATCATCATCATAGTGGTTCTCATATTTATCACCATTATAATCATCCACATGATTTTATAAATGGATGTTCTATAAGAAAATTGATAGGTATTTATTTTAAAAGTAGAGAAGTTGCCTGCTCCCACACATAAAACTTGTATAGTCAAGGAGACTCTTAGTTAACAGTGAAAAAAAAACTTGAATGTTTGGGGAAACACTTAAAGTGTTCTGTGAGATTTTCTTAGTATCTCTCCCACTCTCCTGTCTTCCTCTTCCGTTCTCTAAATCACTCTAGTCCCTTCTATATTCAATTCCTGGGTTGAACTCTGCTTTATTCTCATCTCTTCACTCATCATCTCTGCCTGTCCTTTTCTATCCTCCCCTCTCAGCTGCCTCCTCCAGAACTATAGTTTAGAACAGTGAAACTTCTATGTTGCTCTAGCTACAGAGCTGGGTACATTGAATGGCTTGGGTAGGTCTGGATAACAAATACTTTCCCTCTCCCATCCCCAGCTCTTCCCACTTCCAAATCCTCTTATTCTTCCAGACCATAGAGAGGTTTACACATTGAAATGCACTTACTTTCAATATCTAAATACTAAAGAATTAACCCATTTTTGCCTCTCACTAGTGTGTCTAAACTGCAGGGTGCCAACTGGACACTAATTGCTTTCATCTGGTGGTGTTCCAGACAGCTCCTCAGAAGGAAAGAGCGCACATTCTTGGCACCAATTGGCTAATTCAATTTACTTCAACAGCATTAGGCTCTGTCAGAATATTCATGAGCAGGAGAATGAGTACCAGTGGCAGAGGCAGGCAGCAGCCACTTAGACTAGGGAAAGAGCAAGGGAGAAGAAGTGGTCGCTACACCCAGCTCGGGAAGCTCTGACCTGGACCACTCTACATCACTATCCCCCTGCTGAGCACCTGGCGACTGGAGAAGGGAGTGACTGGGGCGCTGGAGGGTTTAGGGGACAATTTGGGGATTTCGACCTAACTCTTGAGGGACCTCAGCAGATACTTTGGAAAAGATACAGAAGGGAGAGAGGCGGTGACACTTTTGGCGGAGTGGGAAGGTGGGGGCGGGGAGAAGTGAAGCCAGCGAAAGAGAGGGAAAAGGAAAGCAAGAGACAGACGGAGAGGAAGAAAGAAACAGGAGAACGGACTTCCCAGAAACAGCTCTCTGTGGCCGGTGCAGTGATGTGAAGAGAGCTAGGAGCCCGGGGAGGGAGCCTCCGAGCCGCCTGGACTGAAGGTTTCCAGGGAGTCACTAGCTGGGAGAGGTAACGTCGCGGCTTCTGGGGTCTCGGCTTCTCCAGGGTTCGGGGCACAGGAATGGTCATCTAACATTGCCGCTCTATCTGGCCTGGGGATTGAGGAGGTCGCGTTGGGGTGGGGGGTATGAAGCTGTTCTCGTCGCCTGCTCTTCTGTGCTGAGACTACCGCAACTGCCCCAAATGTCGTGAGGTGACAGGTGGGGGGATAGAGGTAGATGTTTTGTGGAGACTTCGATTTTAAAGATTAAAAAATATATATTTAAAGCGTTTTGTGACCTGGGGGGAAGGACACCGCGATCGGAGCTATCCCATAGCTGCAGGGGTGGAGGGGGACGGCGGAAGGATGAGAGGGGTAAGGGTGGGCACAGGATCGATCTGAGGTAGATAAGGAACCTTGAGCTCCCGCCGTACTGAGAGGTGGCAGAAGGGAGGCACCTGGGCTCTGGCCTCAACTTTCCCATATGGAGGCAGCATCTCCACTCTGCTCACTTGAGGAGCAATGGGCAGCAGCTGGGTACAGCCACATTTAGGGTTGTCCTCCCTCAGAAAAGGCAGAGGGAGTGAGACTTTGGCCCTGTCAATAGTTGGAAGGTCCAAGTCAGGAAGCTATCTCTCTTTGGGGCCGCCTGATAAATCAAGCTCCTTGAGTTTGGGGGCTATGATGCCAGCCCCATATCCCTTTAATGAGCTGGGCAGAACTGGATGAGGAGGGATGAGGCGGGTTTGTCAGGCACTCTCCGCTTCCCTGTCACCTGCAGGACCATCGCCAAATTCCCCCTACCATTGTACGTTGCTCCCCGCAAAGAACTCTCCCAGTTGGCGGCTGGGGTGGAGGGTGTATGTGGGAAACTTTCAGGCTTACAAAAGGAAACCTGCTGTGGGTACCAAGCATGCCCAGTGCTGATTATTCCACCAGCCCAGAAGCTGAAGCGTTTTCCAGGTTATCTCAAGTGCTGAGAGGCGAATAAAGAGAGAAAACCTGGGAAGAGGAGAACGCATCTTGTTCAGAAGGTGAAGTCAATCCCAGGCGAGACCCAGAAGATCAGGGATGGGGTAACTGGAGAGAACAACATCAAGTGGGCTCTTACTTTATTTTACCAAATAAACACACAAGCACACAATGTTCTGAAGAAATCATCTAGCGCCTCTCCCCACCCCCCACCCCTGTCCATTTCTCCTCAAGGTGCTAGTAAATCTACCACTAGCTAAAATTGCCCCTGAATATATACGGGTATTCACCCAGAGTTCATGACCATTCAACAAAACTATTATACTCATACTTTTCCAAAACTGTTTTCCCCTCTGTCTCCTGCCATCCCTCATTAGATTCCTAAATCATTTCTATTACTGATAGTTGACCCATAACATTGTTCCCTTTTATTTTCTCCTTTCACCCCTCAGTTCAACCTCAGAGAAGTGGAATTTTTACCAAAGGGTCACTGTGACTCTTGCAGTCCAACTGGGCATGCTCACTAGGCACAGTGAGCTTTGCTTGAAAATACAGAAGGAAGCCTGTGAATTGCACCTACAGCTTCTTGTCTCTAGAGAATCCTCACTACTCCTTAAAGACCCAGAATATTATATATGGCAGGAATATATGGCAAGGGGAATGGGGTCAGGATAGTGGTGGTGCTGTAAGCAAAGCATTAAAGTTAAGTAAGGTGGCCAGCGCTGAGGTCAGGTTTCTCTGTCTTTCCCAGTGAGTTTATGCTACTGTTAGGGGGTAAAGGGGGAGAGAGAAAGAAAGAAAAAAAAAGAATGAAAGAAAAAAAAGGAATCAAAAAGCACAGTGGGAATAAACTGTTATAGACTGTGAACCGGAGCTGGAACACCAGGTTTTATTTTGTACTTATGTCACTGACTTTGAGAGTGACCTTTGGCAAGTAATTTTCCCTGTAAGGGTTTCAATTTTCCCCTATTTGAAAAACAGTCAGTAATCCCCGCCTTTCTATTACGGCTATTGTGAGAAATGCCAAAATAAAATGAGGAGATTTTTGTATCAAAAATGTTTTGAGCATCCTTGGAAATGGCTTAATCAATCCATCCTTCCTAGTCCACCAAGAACTTCCAGACAAGTTTGCTACACTTGGGGTTAAAGACATTCATTTTTAGTATGCATGTCATGTGACAGTATAAAATTAAAATGGAAAAGGAAATTACAAACATAAAAATGACTTAGCATTCTTGACATTTTCGTGCATACTTGGAGAAATATTAACTTTCATTTGGGGAGATTTTCTGGGGGATTTAATCAGTGTTTATACTACTGAAACGCCCTCTCCAGCTTTCTCTCCTGTAAAATTTTATGACCCAGTTCTTCCCTGGAAAGCTGAGTGAATGTAGTAACCAATGATCATTCAAAAAGTTCATGGGCTGGGGTATAGCCACATAAAGAGAGGACAGTAGCATCCCAAGACAGCAGAAAACTCATCCTAAATGGGATTGAAGCAGCACTACCCCATGTATGCACAAAGTACAGAGAAGGGTATCATCATTTGTTCTCTCGAAACCCTCAAATCCAAAATAAGTCATCCCAATATCTTGAAAAAGGAAGCCACCTAATGGGTTTTTTTTGTTTTGTTTTGTTTTGTTTTTGTCTCTGCTTATCTGTCAGTCTATCAATTTGAGCTTTGGCAAGTAATTTCCACTAAAGGTAGACAAGTTATTATTTATACATGAATGCCTTGGGTGAAACAGAGCCCCTCCCCCTCTTTTTCATTATAACAAGAACAAAAAAAAAAAAAACTTTCACCCATTCCATGATTTAACTGAGGATTTTTTTTTGCCTTTTTTTTTTTTTGGAGGGCAGTTGGGGTTAAGTGACTTGCCCAATGTGTTAAGTATCTGAGGTCAAATTTGAACTCAGGTCCTCCTGACTTAAGGGTCACTGAGCCACCTATCCACCCTGGATTTTTTTTTTTTTAATAGTCAAGCTTTGTGAAAATCTACAGATGTCCATGGCTTTGAATAAATAGTTTTAAATAATAAAACAAGTCACTGAAAAATGTGCTGAGGAAATGTAGATATATTATGCCCTGGTGGAAAAGTTATTGAACACCTCTGAGCTAGAAAATGAGTAGTTTGGTAGAGTGAAAGTGATTCCCTTGAGTTTTCTCTACAAATAAACCAATGGTGGTATTTTTCTTTCCCTGATAGCTATGGGCAATGTTTGGTTAAGTATTTTTACAATGTTGGACCTAAAATGGGTTTTGCCCGGTGTTGCTCTATGGAGTGAGGAAAAATGTAAAAAGATACGGAAGGAAGAGGCCCAGTGGATAGAACATAAATCAGTCACAATATATGGGAGGATGATGAGAATAGGTCTTTTCACCCTAAAAAATGCCCACTTTGGAAGAAAAAGAAGGCTGATTATTGGCATCCAATGCTGAAACCAAGGCAGCTGATACTGAGACGAGCCAAAGGGTACAGTTTTTCTTAGTTTAGAAACAGCAAGACAGGCTCTGCCAAAGATCGCTGTAAACACTGAATAAAGATTTCATTGTGGGTTGGTGTGACTAGAATAATTAGACAGTTAATTGTTCATTCTGATCTGGCAGTGCTATAATCACTAGTGCACAGTTTAAAAAAATGAGAGTGAGAGAAAAATAGAAAAGTAACATTTATCACTTTTATCTTCACTTGTTTTACTCTACAAGTTCTTTAAAAAAGCTCAAATGAGTCCTGATCTGTTTTAAAAGGCAGTATCCATACAAAATGGTCATATGGAATTGAGCTATTTTTCTGCCATTTTTTCCCTCCAAGTTTCAGTCTGGACATAGTTAAGTGAGAGTGGCTCCATTAGGATTTGGGGGCTTCCTGTCTTTTTCTTTTTGCTCCTAATTCCATAATTTCAACTGTGAGGAATTAGTGAATTTTAGTTATAGATGTATTTTAGTGCCAGCTGAGCAGGAATAAAAGCAAACAACACAATTTCTAATGTAGCTTGAACACTTTTCAAAGAACTATCCAAGATTTTGTCTTAGCAATAAATCCTTTCTTTTCTTTGTGTTTCTTCTAACTCCAGAAGAAATTGCTTGTAGCAGTTACTCTTCCACAATAAATTGGAGAAATAACCTCACCATATCCGTATAGCTGCTTTGGTGACAAAAAAAGAAGGTGCTTTAAGTGGTAAAAATAGCTTAGCATAGTGCCATTATCAGCAGTAAATGGTGACATTGATATTAACTAAGAGATAGCTAAGATGCTATTGTCAAAACTTCTATGTAGGCTATGAAGAATTAGAAGTGGACAATGGACATAAGGAGAAATAGAGAGCTTCCAAAACATAAGTATCCCAAGGCAGAGGAAGAGAGAGGAGAAATGGAGAATTCTACAACCATTGAATCTTGATACACATTGAATTTTGATTTGCACATAGACTTGTTAGTGCAAAGTGCTCAACTTTAAACCAACAAAAATAACACCTTTAAGTGTCAGTACTAAATCTTAATTCTTCTGAGAAGGAATCCCTATGATATTGGGAGAGATGAACTGACTATCACTGTCCATACCAATGAACTGATAGTGAGGGAAGCATAAGAGAAATTTGCCATATATCTGATTCTTGAAGCATATTTCCTATCTTTGTATGAAAGGTGCAAAACTATCCTGTCAAACCTTCATATTCTTTCATCTGACACCCAAAGGGAATAAGCAAGCAGGCAGAAAAGTTTATCGAAGGGTAAATGCACAAAAATTTAGCATTCAATAACAATTGGAAAAAAAAAACAATCTCCAAAGACCAAGTTGTACACAGTGCTGCTTGTAATTAAAAAATGCTAAAACATATTGTCATGTTGAATTCTAGGCATACACTATTCTGATGGGAAAGTTAGTATGTCCTTATTTAATTGCTACTCATGTTTTACTAAATGGTTTTTTAGTACAAACTGTCAACCTTGTACTCTAGTACAAGTGTTATCTAGTTAGGAATATTCTTCATTGTATATGGATTGATTCTATATTCCAGTTTTAGTTTTAAAATCAGAGGCTTACCCAGAATTATTTGTGATATATAAATGTTCTAACCAACCTCAAAGTATTTTAATCATAAAAAAATTTTAGAAAAAATTATAAAAGAAGCGCTTGGTATATGGCTACATCCGTATGCTGGCAATATAGGTAAGGGGGGGGGGGAAGGTAGAGAAATGACAACACTGTCCAGAGAGGGCAGAATTGTGCAGGAAAAATGAAACCCCTAAATGAGAGGTGGCATTAGTTTTATTCCATGTCCTTAGTATGTGAAAAAGAAAAAGATGTCAAGACATGTCTAAGACACAAGAGAATCTTGCCTTTTATCAAGATTCTTGACAACTTTAATAAAAATCTGATTCATTTTGCAAACTCTTTGAGAACAAAGACAAGAGTCCTCTACTTTTTACCATTAATAAGACCAGGAGAGAATCATAAATATTTTGTTGTAAAACAAGACTAAATCTAATCAAGCTGGCTAATTCAAAAGGCTTTACACCATTTTTAGTACTGTATATTGTTACTAACCACATTCATGGGATATTGTTGTTCTTTTAAATGATGAAAAGCAAGAGATAAGTGGACCTGACTGACAGTGCAAATCATAATCATTTGTACTGGAGTCTCAGGGGACAGTAGAAAATGATTGCTTCAGTTACAAATCACTATTTGCCTTTTTTTCATTGAGTTGTACTTAAATGCTGAATGTGCTGTTGTACAGAGAAGTTGTTTGAAATGCACACTACATCTCCATAATAAAATTGCACTGTCACAAATACAATTGTTATTCATAACAAGTAATCTTAGAAACAGATTCCATCCCTTTAAGTACTGAGTCTTAGTCAAGCCAATTATGACTAAATTACTGCATGTTCTCTGCTGTATCAACTAATTAAAGGGTAATTAATAAAATGATAATTTCATTCCATGGCAATGCCTACATCTGGTTGTCATAGAGGAGTTTGTTTGTCATGTGGTTAAATGGTCAGACCCTACAATATGTGACTACAACATTTTGTACAGAACACCTGTCAGGACAACAGGAATTTAACCCTTAGGTACCTTTAATAACAATTACAGTATGTTTGCTATTAGTTCTTTAATCTTCCTATTTACCTTATCCTAAAAATAAAATAATCCATATTAATAATTAAATTTTGAAGCAGACCTGAAAAAGACTGATAAAGACCCGAAGAATAAAATGGGTAAATCATTGGCCGTTTAGGGTTTTTTTTTTCTTTGTTTTCAGGTTTGACCTAAGTTCCAAGGATAAGATGGCCCTTGCGTATTTCCTATTGGATGGATGGTACATGGTGTAATGTGTTGGCATAATTGGAAGTTTTTAATTAAGAAAAAAACAGGATAGAATTAGCATTGAGATTCAATTATCCCTTATTCCCAGAGAGAGTTGTTTTCAAGGATTAGAGTTAAGTTGTGGTCAAAACAGCATGGAGAAATCATTTCAGCCTTTTTGCTCTGTAGCCAACATCTTTGATTATGACCAAAGTCTAGTTTTCAAAGCTCCCATTTCAGACTGATAAATTAAGATCTCGAAAAAAGGTCTTAAATCCCTTTTAAATCCCCTTATTTATGTTGTGGTACATACATTTGTTTACATGGATTTTAAATTTACATATTGACATTTCGTAAATGTCATGTAATATATATATATATATATATATATATATATATATATATATATATATATATACACACATATATATGTAATATATCCAAAATAAGTAATAAGTATACATGCAGGTTGTATTTTATTTCAACTGCATTATTTCACTTTTAAAACACAAAATATTTGCTTCTTCCTTTGAACTCTTTGGTGGATCATCCCTTGAATTATTTTGCAGCTGCTGTATGTAATTTATACCAGACACCAAAAATAAATCACTTAGGTTCTTCTAAATTCAACAAAAACAAATGTTGTTTAGTATGAATAATTACAGAAACATCATAATGAAGGCATCAAGGAGCATGTGGGAATGAACACTTGTCTTTGTATGAAACTTGAACATCTTCCATGCAAACACTGTGAACAAACATTTTTTTTTAATTTTTTTTTTTAAGCAATTGGGGTTAAGTAACTTGCTCAAGGTTACACGGCTAGTCATTATTTATGTGTGGGTGCTCATTTTCTGAGGCCGGATCTGATCTCGGGTCATCCCAACTCCGAGGCCGGCGCTCTTACTCACTGCGCCACCTAGCCGCCCCTTTAGGGCAATTGGGGTTAAGTAACTTGCCCAAGGTTACACGGCTAGGTTTTTGTTTGTGTGGATTAAGTGTCGGAGGCCGGCTCCGAACTCAGGTCCTTCTGATTCCAGGGCCGGCGCTCTATTCACTGCGCCACCTAGCCGCCCCAACAAACATTTGTAGTAGTGAGAATTGTGATCACCTCATAAGGTCATGTACTGAGTTCTGGGCTTGACAAGCCTAAATTATTGTCTATTTCTGTGAATCTGTCTAATGCATGTTATTCTCATAGATCTAACTATTCCTAGTTTGTAGGAAGGGCTACAAAAATATGTGTGTGTGTGTCAAACACACAAAATCCCTATCTTGTTGCTAAAATACAAGGGAAAGTAATTCATGTTATCCAAATATTTTTAATTTACGTACAGCTTATTAACATCTGGAAAATATTTAATGTCACTTCCTTTATCATAAATCCTATACAGTATTTTAATTCATATTTCCTTCTTTCAATGACATTAGACTGGGTGGATTGAGTACAGGTGAGTCAATAAGGTATGATAACTTCTTCAAAATCAGTTCACAATTTTTATATTCCATTAGCACATAGTGCCCAGAACAAAGTGGTGCTATTTCCACCAAGGGATATGCCTCACTTAAACCATACTTGAATTATTGTGTTCAATGTGGCTGCTCTATGTTAAAGATGCTGATAAACTGGAGTGTTTTCAGAGAACAATGACAGTATAGTGAGGAATCAAAGTTATGTCATATGAGGAGTGGCTGAAAAAAATGTAGCTATATAGTCTAAAAGAGAGGAGCTTTTTATTGGTATGGGAATCCCATATATTGCTGCCTTTAATTTTTGAAGGGTTGTCATGTGGGCTAATTTACCTTAATCTGCATAAGATTAGAAGAATATAAGTCTAAAACCTATGGATTTACAAGAAGGCAAGTTGCAGCTCAATGCAATGAAATTTTAAACTGGAACTATTCAATTAAGCAACAGCCTTTCTTCTAAAGTAGTGACCTTCTCACAGCTGGAAGTGCCCAGTTACAGGCTTGATGATCCTTTGTCCTGCATGAATTGGGAGATTAGATGATTTGAACTCTAAAAGTTCTTCTTTCTTCGATTCCACAACTCTATGGAATAGCTAGAAATAAACATTTTCTTAAAGATTTTCATTAGCTCTAGGAAGAAAAGAAGTTATGGCTATACCTATGTTGTCCAAGCAAGATCTTTTAGGGATAGCCCCATGAATAAAAATTTTAGACATAAACAAATTTTCTAACAATAAAATGCTAATATCTTAGTGCTGATATTTTTTAAATGGCATTTAAAAATTAAGACATCAAAATGTCTTAATTAAAATCAGCTTTAGCATTCAGGTTACTTTCCCATCACCAAATAATATTAGAGGCCTCTAGCCAAAACTGAAATAAAACAAATAGTTATATTTGGAATAATAATTGTTGAGGAGTCATTACAAAATAATCTATTTGTCAGCTCATCATGTCAATGGAATATTTAATAGTGCTAACCATTTGCTAATCAAATTACTTCTAATCAAGATGATTCAAAATTATATGCCATTAATTTGTGCTTTATCCTTACATACACTTAATATTTTTTTCACTGTACCACCACCTACATTATCTCATTTGGTTTTCATAGCAATCCTGCCAGGTAGGCAAGTATAGCTATTATCATCATCTCCATATTCCAAGTGAATTAATAGAAGCTCAAACAAATTAGCTGACTTGTCCAATGTCACACAAAGTATTTGTGGTAAAACCATGAATAGAGGTCACTGCTCTGTCCAACAACCCATGCTACACCTCACACACAATAGGATCTCATTGAATGAATAAATTAATGTTATAGACACAACATTTAAGATACCTTGCATTCAAAAGGAAAACACATATTGCAAGAGCAGTAAAAAGTATTTTTTTAAGCTTTCATTGCTTTTGGAAGTATATGTTACTTTAGCATATCTTTTTAAAAATTTGAATATAATACTCTTTAAAATAATTTTATGGTGAATGGTTACAGGTTAACCACACTTATGGATAATGGAACATACAATAGGAAAGGATCTCAGTGTTGATATAATCCAACAACTCCATTTTACAATGAGGAAACTGAGGCCCAAAGAAAGGTGGTGACTTGTCAATAGTCACACAAATAGTGTCAGAGTCAAGATTTGAAATGTCTAAAAGAAGCTGAAAATCAAGATAAATAAGAAGAGCTTCTAACTGACTTTGATGATTTCAATTTAGCAGGTTCAAATGATCTACATCTTAGAGTTCTTAAAAAAATTAAACTTTCATATATGATTGCTGAAGTGCTCACACTGATCTTTGAAAGACTGTGGAGAATAGGAATGGTTCAGCAGACTTTAAAAAGGGCATATAACCTTATTTTCAAAAGGGGAAAGAGATTGTAAGGAGCTTGCTTTCCTAGAAGAGTACTCAAAAGTATTATTGAAGAAATTATTAATAAAAATCTAGAAATTGAAGGAGTAATTAAAAAGAAATAACATGATTTCATTAAGAATATATCATTGTGGACTAAACACTTCCTTTTTTTAACAAGAATTAATGGATCAAAAGAATGTGGTAAACACAGTTTACCTAGTTTTCAGAAAAGAACTTTGATAAAGCCTCTTATGTTTTCTTTTTAGATAAGATGGAGAAAAGCTGAATAGATGATAATATAGGTATATAGGTAGGTACTTATGAAACTCATTGAAAAATTGTACATAACAAATAATCATGAATAAGCTGATGTCAACTTAGATGGAGATTTCCATTTGAATGCCCCCTCAAGTCTATTTTGGGTTTATGCTATTCAATAATTTTTTATCAATGACTTACTGTAAAAAAGCATAGATCAGACAACTAATAAATATTTATTAAGAGCCTAATATGTGCAAAGCATTATGCTAATCACTGGAGTTACAAAAATTTAAAAAAAAAAAAAGATACTCCATGTCCTCAAAATGAGCTTAAAATAGAATGGAAAAAAAAAACACATTAAAGAACTGGAAATTATGGTTTGGGGAGGAGGAAGAAGGTGTGAGCACAGGGCTGATGAAGAAGTCCAAAAGAGTGCAGAGATGGGTGGGAAATGAGATTGCTGCTTAGATCCCTTATAAGATATGGAGGTATTGGAATTCATGGTAATGCCCTACAATGACAGGAAAAGAAGGTACTGTTGAGATGTGATTACTAGAGTCTTTCAGGATGACAATATTTCCTAGTAGTAGGATCTGGGGGCATAGACAGGTTGTTTACCACATTTACAGATTTCACAAAGTTGGGATAGGCAAGAAATTCAAAGAAAGAAGTAGGGATCCAAAATCTGAAAAGAAAAATTCCTGACAGGATGAAATGGTAGACCAAACCTAATAACAGTGAGTTTAACAGGAATAACTGCAAAGTTTTACAAAAAGTCAACAAATCTCCAAAAATTCAACTTCAAAAGTAAAATATGAAGTAAAGGTCACTATACAACAATTATGTATAACTACTATGCAACAATTCAAATGAATAAGATCCAGAGAGTTTAGTGGAACCCAAATTCAATAAGAGTCAAATTAATATAGTAGTCTATATATCTAAGACAACATTGGAGAGGAGGAAACAAGTAATTATTAAGCACCTAGTATGTGCCAGACACTGGTGTTCGCACTTTTCGAATATTATCTCATTTGATCATAGCAATAACCCAATAAGGCAGGAACTATTCTTATCCCCTTTTTACAGCTGAGGAAACTGAGACAGAGGTTAAGTCACTTCCCCAGAGTCACACAGCTAGTATGTGTCAGAGGCCAGATATGAACTCACATTTTTTTTTACTCTAGGTCTGGTATTCTATTCACTGTACCACTTAGCTGACTAACCTATGTTAAGACAGGCACAAGATCTAAAATGAAATACATAGATTGTTCTATGGTGAACTGTAATGGTCAGAATCCATTTATGTGTTCAACTGTGTTCAGTTCAACTGTGTTCAGTTTAACTATGTTCAGTTCTGGAATTCCCGTTTTGGGAAGGATGTTGGAAAATACTGGTAGATGAGACAAATATATTTTTGAAAAATAATAAAGAATGGAAGAGGTGCTAGAAGATTTTTTAATAAAGCAAGAGTTTTCCTCTTTAAAACTTTGTGCCAATGAACTTCATATCCTAGCAAAACCCAGGATATATTTAATTCTAATGAGATGGTTAGTGAATACCTAGAAAAGGAAGCAGCAATCACAAAGTGTGAGGATGATTTTGTCTAGGAGAGGGTTTGCCAGGGTAAAATTATTTCCTTTTTTTTTCCTTGATCCACGGTATAATGTAGACCAGGGGAAAATTGTAAAAGCTTATCTTGATGTCAGTAAAGCTTTTGTAATAAGGGTTGGAGAACTTCATGGCTCCCTGCATTTTGTAGTTTAGGGATTTAGTACTTTCACCATCTTGAATCATGGCTGGGAGTCCTTAAGGCAATACACAAAATCTGTGGTCTAAAAGGAAGGAATGGGAACTGTAAAATTTGATCTGCAGCAACGGTAGTGGGGACAGAGTGTCATCCCCAGTCACCACTTGGGGACTAAAAGAACTAAGCTAGAAAGAGCCTGAAAGGAGAAAGTTTAAGAAAAGCTGAACTTTGACAGAGAAGGGAGAGATTCCAGAGGGTCTTTGGGCCTCTATGGACATCTCAGAATATAAGCTTCAGAATATAATAGCTTCAAACTGAAGCTAATGATTGCACCAGTCTCTTCAAGAAATAAGAGAAATAATCAAAGAAGTCTGATTTTTTTATTCCTCATTCCCCCTTCCTTTGCTTTTCTAGTGACAGGCACTAAGGTACTCTGGTTTCTTCCTAAAGATAAGCATTTCCCATGCCAAGATTTTTACCTCAAACATAAAGAAGATTGGTGATAACTAGAGATAAACAAATATTTAAATTAGGCTGGAGAGACAAACCTCTTTAGTGTTAGGGATAGAGACACACACATACATACATATGTATGTATACACACATATACACACATACATACCCACACCCATATGTATAGACAGATAAACATAAATGTGTGTATATATGTATGTGTGAGTATATATATATGCATATATATACATATTGTATATTTATTCATTTGTTTATTAAGGGTCTACAACATTCTGGAAACTACAGCAAACACTGGAGATTCAAATACAACTGAGACAGTCTTCACTCTTAAGTGGCTCCCATTCTAATGGAGCAAGGCAATGCATAAATGGGGGCTCAGAAGTAAAGAGGCTACCCCTGTAGACAGCTAGGTGGTACAGTGGATAGAGCACTGGGCTTAGAGTCAAATAGTTCAATCCCATCCTCAGGTCCTTCCTAGCTAATGGATACATCACTTAACCTCTCCCTCAATTTCTTCAAATATAAAATAGGATAATAATAGCACCTACTTAATAGGGAGGTTGAGAAGATCAAATGAGGTAATATTTTGTAAGGTGCCTGGTACACTATAGTCATTTAATAAATGTTTGTTTCCTTTCTTTCCTTGTAACTTGCAATTGTATGTTGTGGAGATGGCCTTGGATTTTCCTAAATGGAAGGTCTGTGACCATATTAACACCTCTTTCCCCCTCTAACATAAACTTTGTAAAATAAAGATGCCACATGAACATGAAGGCCATTATATTGCTCCAGCCTTCAAAATGAACTAGTTATTGCAAAAGGGTCTAACTGATAAAATCTCTGGAGTGAAAAAAGGGTAGGGATAAGAGGTCGGTGGTCAGAGAAAAGACCATACTACCGCCCCCAAACTACTCCCCACAGAGAAAATAGGAAAGATCTGGGAAAGATTCAGCTCTGCTCCTACCTAGCATGAAGGACAAAACATAAAAGATTTCTTTCTGACCAACTCTGCCTGTCACAATATTCACTGGTGCTACACTTTGATAAAAACTGTCCCTGATATTCTTGTGGAAAAGATGGAGAGATTTGGTCTGGACAATAGTTAAAATTAGGTGAATTTGTAACCAAAAATGGTTACCAATAGTATGATATCACTTTGGGTAGAAGTCTACAGTCAGGTGTCCTACAGACTGGTGTTTTTTTTTTTAATATTTTTATCAATGATTGAATAAAGGTGTAGAAAGTATGCTTATCAAATTTGTAGATAACATTAAGCTCAATGAAAGGTCTGGGATTCAAAAGAAAAATTGTTGCTAATTTAGGACATCTGACAGAATGCAGTAATATGACATTTAACATAGATAGGTGTAAAAGTCTTGTGTTACAAATAATTTTATAGTATGGGATGGGGGGAGCATTACTAAATAGCATTTCATCAGAAAAAAAAGTTCAGGCTCAGTATGAGTAGCCTGTGATATAGCAGCCAAGAAAGAAAATATAATCTGGGGTTGTATCAATACCCAGTTTGATATACAGGACTAAGGAGATGACCAATCTATGTTTCTTCTCAAAATCAAAACATATGTGCAACAATTTTAAGTGCCACATTTTTTGAAAGAATGGTAACATACCAGAAAGTTCCCAGAAGGGTGGAACCATAATGAGGAAGTGCTTTGAGTTCATGACATATGGAGATCCATTGAAGGAGCTGAGGATGTCCAGCCTAGAGAAGAAAAAACTTAAGGAGAAACACATCTTCAAGTACTTGAGGGGCTATGTAGAATAATGGTGTCAAACTCAAATAGAAATGGGAGCTAATAATATATACATAAGGTTCCTTCCCTTCAGCTGCATTATTGACTTACTCTTTAAATGTAACATTATCTATGTTTTATAATAGTCATTTATTTTGTTAAACATTTCCTACTTATATTATAATATTGTTCTTGAGTACTCAGGAGTGTTATGGCCCTCTGGGTCATGTGTTTAATACCTCTGATGTTAAAGAAGGATTAGACTTGTTTTGCTTGGCTCCAGAGGGTAGAATAAGAGACAAGGAGTAATGAATGAAAGTTTCTCATGACCAGCTTTAATTAAAAAAACAAACAAATCTCTAATAACATTTATGATTAAGGCCTATGAAATAGGGCATCTGGCAATACATGGTTTTCAGATTATCTTCCCAAAACCAAAATGACTTTTAAAAAACTATCAAAAACTGAGTTTTAGATAGTTTTGCAAGACTAACTGTATCTACCCTTATTAACGATGACTTAGTTGAGAATTTCCATTTTTTCAAAATTAAACCTTATTTTGAGCATTCACAGGTAATCATTACTTTTCTTGAAATATTATGAATTTTTGGGACATGAGAGCTGCTCATCAAGGCATGAATACCTATTGATTTGACATTTTGGTTTAGAGGCATGATATAGAATCTTCTACTAAAACAAATAGTAGTAAGTCAGTGTGCTTAAAATGTGAAAACTATTGCCAAGTGACCAACATGTGTTTTTGGCTAATTTCCCACGCCTTTTATCTCCAGTGTGTAGCACAGTACAGAGTACACGCTTAACAAATACACACTGGATTGGATAAGAATGATTGGTTTTAGCATACAGAAGATGTTCTGTAGTTTTGTAGCATTAGAACCTAGGTCTTTAGGCTACAAAAGACTGGTAAGAAAATAATGTAATTGTTTTTATTTTTTACGGATGGATGCAGGAAGTTTTTCATGGCCATACTTGTTTAGAAAATAGACACGCATCTCATAACAGTTGTTATTGAGGGCTACAGAATAGTGCATCAAATGGTTACCTTGCTTTTCAGATTATCTTCCTAAGATAAATTTGCCTTCAAACCACTGTCAAAAATGGAGTGCTAGAAATGGTTTTATCAGAAAACACTGGAGACAGCCTCTTTGCTAACACTTAGTTGAGAAACACATATCTACAAATTAAATCTAAAAACTTTGATCAGCTATAGGTAATAGTGCTTTGTTCCCACTGTTTAAGCATCTAAGCCGAGAAGGGCTTTTAGTAGCTACTGTACCCCCTTGTGTTTCCATGCACATTTCGCACTTTGCTGAAGTCCATAGTGTTTAGAATTCTTGGAAACCATCAGGCTTAGAGCTGGAAGGGGTCAAGCAGCTTATCATCTGACTTAAAACAGCATCTTAGGCAGCTCACTGCGGGGTAGTTGTTTTGCCAAAAGGCAGGAGGCATTGCAAAGTTCCAAGCTTGCAGAGCTGAGAGGAAAGTCTGTTTCCTCAGCTGTCAATGATTGGTGTCTTCTGCTCTTAATGAAGTAGTTGTGTGCCTCATGTTCTCAGCTAGTTCAGGCACATGTCGAAAATAACTGGCTTGCTGAGCTTCTTACCATAACATTTACTCATCAGGGCACCATTTCACGATGTCAAATTGTTACTTGAAGAACGTTTATATGACTTTGTGAAGTGGAATTGAGATTAGAACACTAATGTTTTATTCACAGGTTTTCCTCTAGAATTTTATTTTATTTCTTAGGGGCAACCTTCATTTTTTTCCCTTAAAGTGCCCTTGAAGTGAGAATTACTCCCCACTGTGAACCAAGCTATCCTTTTAGTGGAGATGTCCCAGAGTAAATGCCTCTATCAAGCTAAGATACATGAAAGAAGGTGTGGAAAGTAATGAAGGTAAGCTTTAAATGGTGAAGAATCTCCCCAGGTATCAGCAATGGCAATTTTTTTAAGGATGTGAGACAAGAAGAGTCTGGAAAATGTTGCAATAGTATAGAAGAGTTCCACTTATTCAGGATTCACCAGCAAAGGGCAGAAATTAAAGGGTAAAGATGTTCTACCAGTATTCAAGAATGCAATAAATAAGTAAGGAATATTACTACTGCCATTTGATTGTTCAATTTTTTCAAGTTACTTGATCAAATGAGAATCAAAGCCATTGGTATCTGTCTCTACCTCTGTCTATGGCTCTGTGAACTAGAACAAAACCAGAAATTCTGTTTCATTGTGAAGCCATTAACAAGCACAGCCTCGACAACTGGAGCAAGAGGATGTGATATACAATAGAAGAGGAAGAGAAAGCATTCTATCATTTTTATGTTTTCCTCCATGTTCTCAAGATGGAGTTCTGAGTCTGTTATCCCATAACATATCAGCCTTAAATTAAAAAGATGTGCCAACTCCTGTCCTTCAAATCAAAAGTGTCAGAGTTGGTCAACAGGTGGGCACATGACCCATAATACTTTCCATGGGAACCAGATTAAAATGTAATTGAGAAATAGTTCACAAAATGAATGAAAATACAACAAAACACAGGTTATAGTAATACATGGTTTTCTAAGTCAATATGCAGCCCAGAGAGATCTTTATATACAACTTAATGGCCCCCATTTCTATTTGAGTTTACCACCACTGCCTTAAACCATTACATTTCTTAACTAAGTTACTGAAATAAAATCATGTATCTTTGAAAAAAGGGTACAGAAAACATCTAAACTACACTGGCTACATTAAAAATAAGAAAGTGCTTCCAAAAGCAACAACCATATTGAACAATAAACAATTTATAAAAAGGAACCCAGAGAAAAAATTTTAAATGAAGAACAGAGCTTCTGACAAGTATTCTTTATTTATAAGTAGCATATTTCATGGAATGCTTAAATAGTAAAATGTAATGCAAGTTAGACATGCACATTATCTTTTGGAGTAAGGCAAAGGGGGAAAGAATTTAGCTCTTGGAGTGAAATCTAGGCAAATATAAGTTTAGTTACAGTGTTGCAGCTGACTCGGGATAATTCATGCTGAGGGGGGTATGGAGAGAGGGAGGGAACAAGGAAGGGAACAAGCAGTGAGTACATCAATACCACAGATCATCAGAAATGATTTGTTTGACTCCATAGTGAGTTTGCATACTTACTCTTGAATACAGGTGTACTTGACCTTCCGGGAATTTGATAAAAATAAAATAATCAAGTCACAGGAGCAAAGGAACTGACTTAGGACCAAAGACTGCTTAGAACCTTTGCCTGAGGGGAAGGGCCAGGTTAATAATCACCCCAGAGTATTGTAGGTAAAAGTGTACTTATGTTTAGGACATTAAAGCTAAGTGGCTTCCCCTGTTGTTAATAGAAAGACTACTTTAGGGATCAACTTGTTGGTCAATTTTCCTAATTTAGGGAAAACTAGAATGTACATTGTTTCAAAGAAAATCTGTGCATGAAAAGGAAATAGCTGAGATGTCTTCAAAGCTATAATTAGGCAGATTAGGCCTGTCAATGAACCTCAATTCAAGATCTGTCTCAGATAAATCATTGGGTGATTTAGAATCTCTTTAGCTTCCATCAACTACTACCTTAATGCCTTAAGCTCATTCACCCCAAGGATAAGGAAGAGGTAACTAAATAAAATCCTTCTTAATCTTGAGAATTTTCAAAACGATACTCCTTCTACTCTGGAAAATTTGGAAAATGCCTCTATCCAAGAAGATTTGTTGCTGTGTTTTTAACCAAATCACTACAACTCCCTAAAATCCTAAATAGTTGCAAAATCTTGCTAGAGTTTGATTAAATAATTATAGATGCAGGACATTGACTTTTCAAGGCACTATGGTACATAGTATGTTTGGGGGGGGTTGCCCACAATAATTCTTGGAATTATTATAATCTCTATTTGACAGTTCAACAAAGTGACACAAAGGGAGAGGGGTACTTGAGAGGTAGTGTGCCATAATTTAACAAGTACTGGGTTTGGAATCAGAAAATATGGGTTAGACTACATATATTGCTCTTTACTACCCTGTCATGTTGAACAAGTCACTTAACTTTTCTAGGCTTTGGTTTTCTCATCTTTAAATTTTGCCTTCTGCCACCTAATTTCCTCCCAGTAATTCCTTAAGAATGCTAACTGTAGACATTTCCTAAGAAATGTCAAAGTACTCTTTTTTACTCTTCATATATGTGGAGAAGTTTGATTCTCACAATTTACATGTGAACATAAGAAGCAGACTTAGGGAAGTGAGCTGAGAACCAGGATATTCCCAGCCTAACCCCAGGCTGTCTAGCCTAATTAAACATTCCAAACTTCCTGTACCATATTTTCTAATCAAACTAGAATGTCCCCTCTCTTCTGTGCATGCAAGCACTCCATATTCCGTCTCTAGTTTTGTACTGTTCATTCCTCATCTACATTCCTATACCTGGCACAAACATAGCCCCTCACCCCCAAAAAACTTTCCTTCTCTCAAGATGCAGCCAAAGCTCTCCCTTTTGCATGAAGCTATATATTTGTAAATAAATGTATATGTATATATATATATATATGTGTGTGTGTGTGTGTAAATAAGTAAGCATGTATACATGTGTGTATCTATAAATACATACATATGTATGTATATGTGTGTGTTTATATGAATGCACAAAATAAATTTAAAACAAGTATAGTCAGGATTGTCCTCCCAGATTCTCCATTTAAGGAGGGGGCCAAATGGAGCTATTTTACCATTTCCAATTCAGTGGCTGACCTTCATCATTGTCTCTAGCAACTTATCTTCCTGTAAGATTGCATTATCTCTGAAACACACACACTCCTGGGTATCCCCTGTTCCCCAGGTTCCTCTCTCCCTCTGACTGGAAAGGAAAGAGGGTGGACATCTAAGTGCTTTTCACATGTCTTCCATTAAAGGAAGGGGCCCAGTGAAGCCAGCTCTTCTTTCCTACCTGGCAGCTGATCTTGAGCATGCCCTCAAGCCAGGCACCCCCTCTCTTTTAGCTTCTTTCTCTGTGTGATCTTCCTCCATTAGATGGTGGGTTCTTTGAGGACAAGGGCTGTGCTAAGCTTTTGCTTTTCTTTGTACCCCCAGTGCTTAGCACAGTGTGTTGGAACAAAGTAGATGTTTAATAAAGGTTTATTATCTATTCACACATGTTACATATATGTATATGTATATATGTGTGTATGTACAAAAGAAAATATAATGAATATAGGGTATACAAACACACACAAGATATTTACTTTTATAGAGAGCACGAATTTTTTTTTTTTTTTTTTTTGGCAGCTGCCCGTCTTTATTGCATGTGGCAAACGGAAGGGCCTGTGTACAGAGGAGGTGGGGAGGGTCATTTTTTAGTCTCCTCCTCTTTGGACAGAGTCTTGATGATTTCCTCTTTCTTAGCCTGCAGACGCTCTTCCCGGCGCTTGCGTGCTTCTTTAGTCTTAGACCTTCGAGCTTCAGCCTGGTCAGCCAAAAGCTTCTTCCGGGCCTTGTCTGCCTTTAGTTTATGAATGTGCTCCATCAGGATTCGCTTATTCTTGAACACATTTCCCTTCACCTTTAAGTACAGGCTGTGGTACATGTGGCGGTCAATCTTTTTGGATTCACGGTATCTTCGAAGCAGACGGCGAAGAATCCTCATTCGCCTCATCCAGGTTACCTTCTCAGGCATACGAGCATTGGCAGTACCCTTTCTCTTACCAATACCCATGTGCCTGCCCTTCCTTCGAGCCAGAGTATTTTTTCGGCATCTGGCACGAGAGTGCACAGTAACAGGTTTCCGGATGATAAGCCCATCTTTAATCAGCTTCCGGATCTGCTGGCGGGAATTGGCATTGGCAATTTCATTGGTCTCATTAGGGTCAAGCCATACCTTCTTCTTTCCACATCGAAGGACACTAGAGGCAAGCCTCTTCTGAAGCCTGAGCATACTCATGGCTGCAGCCGCAGCGCGGAAAAGGAAAGGCACGAATTTTTTTTTAATCTTTGTATAGTAGAAAATCTGGGTTCAAGTCTCAGCACTGATACTTTCTGGCAGAACAACCAGAATGACCTCAATCTCACTGATCCTCAATTTCCCAAATGTTAAATGAATATAAAAATGCTTGCACTCCATACTGCGTGGGGTTGTTATGTGCTAATACCATCAGTGCTGGAGTTCTGAATAAGCTGAGGCAGTGGAGGGAAACCAAGACTGATAGAAATCAGAGAGGGTTTTAGTTACTTAGGGAGAAAGAGGAGGATCCAGGAAGGTTTGGGGTTGTTATTCAGAGTCATTGGTATGATGATAATAAATGACAAGAAAAAGGAAAAACTGCTCATTTGTTATTTTGCCTTTTTTTATTGCCAAGGAAAAATGGCTTTCCACTTAGAAATGACAAAACAATAACAATTAATAGGAAGTTGATACCAAGATAACTAAGCATATAGTAAAAAAGATCACCTAACTATCACTGCTGTTTAAAGTCACTTGAACCTGAGGAATTTGGGTACCCAAAGTAATGGTGGATATAATTGCTAACCTTGTCATTAATATTCAAAAGATGGAAAATGAGAGATGTTCTGATTTTCAAAAAAATCAGGGGAGGGAGCAAGGGAATATTCTTCAAACTATAGGTCAATGAGCTTGACTTGAATTCCTAGGAAATTTTTAGACTGGCCCTTTATAGGTATGGTTAATCAATGAATATCTATTAAAAAACAGAAAGTTACAAAGATCCAGTATGTCTTTAGCAAAAGTACATCATATCAGAACAAATTTGTTTCCTTTTTTATTATTTTTGGTTCAGACAACTAAACTGGTAGATCAAGAAAGGTGGCAAGTATAGATTTTGGCAAAGTGGAAAAGATGGAGAGATGTAAAACACAAGGTACACACACACAGCACACACAAACAGGTTACTCCCAAAGTAATTGTCCTTAAATCAAGATCTGACCTTCCAGTGGCTCCCCATCGCCTCTAAAATCAAGAGTACACTGCTTTGTTAGCTTTTAAAGGCCTACACATTCTGACCCCAACCTATCTTTGATAGGTTAAACCATTAAACATTACTTCTCCTGCCACAACTCTGCAATCTAGCCAAAGCAGCTTCTTCTATATTTTGTGAATTGTAAACACAATCTTAGTCAATGGTATTTGGTGGCAATGGATTTCTAGAAATAAGGAACTGATAATCCCTTTGTATTCTGCCTTGGTCAGACTCCATCTGGAATGCTGTGTTCATTTCTGGTATTCATAGTTTATAAAGTATATTGATAAGCTGTAAAGAGTCTATAGGATGGCAATCAAAATAATAAAAAGGTCCCTGAGTTCATGTAACTTGAGGATAGGTTGAAGAACCTAAGAATGGTTAGCCTGAAGAAGTAAAGTCATAGGAAGTTACATTTTAATTATTTTTGTTTGACTGCACATATTCATTATGAAGGTTTTGTTTTTCTTTTTTTTTTCCAATGCAGAGAATTAGGAAAAGAGAAAATGGGGCTTTCTGAAAAAAAAAAAAAGGGGATGTATATTTTAAAAGTAAAAGAAAACTACCTCCTTACAACATTATTTAGCATGTAGTGCAGTGCTTTGTAAAATAGATGGTACTTTATAAGTATTTGGTGAACTAATGAAGAAAAGAAAATTTTGTTTCCCCACATTTCTTTTGAAATTAAAATATTCTTCTGTTGAATTCTGCTGCATTTGCTCTACAATCTTGTCTTCCTTACCATCTCTTTGTTAGCTATGGCTTTATTCCATTCATTTTTCTTGAAAACTTTCTTACCCATTCTCTTCCTAAGAAAGGAGGAGGGAACAACAGTGATGGATTCTGCTTTTTAGTCTTACTGTGGCCTCATGGACCTTCGATGTGCTGATGGTGATGTTACTGTATTGTGAATGGGAGACTTGCTTCTACTACCTAATTTCTGTTCATATACATGTTTTGCGGAAACTATAAGAGGACTCCTCCATCTAAACCTTTCTCATTGTGGTATGGAAGGTCACCTTGGATCCTGTCTATGTCAGCAGGATACAAGCCTTGGTAGGTCCCATGACACTGTAAAGACTTTGATTATGAGTTCAAGGTTGAACTCTATGTCTGCATTGTAGGTATCTAGTTAATTCATTCCAATTCAACAAACATTACTTTACCTACTAATTTGTGAGAGGTACTAGAGATACTAAGAAAAAAAAAAGTCACTTTCCTCTAGAAGCTTATAAAAGTGAAGGTCAATTATGTTACAACTCTCCTCTCAGTTCTTTAGTGCCTTGAGGGAATTGGAGGTTTCTATTCTCTTCCATTGGTTCAAGGCTCCATTAACTGTATCCCTCCTACATTTTAGGGATTTTAGTGACTCTCCACCCACCCACTCCCAGTTCTATGAACCACTTTGCATCAGATTAACCCTGACAAAGTAATACTTCCTTCAAAATGTACTAGCAAGAGCAAGTATACAAGCATTTCCCCAACACCTTGGGGCATAATTCCCTCCTATGCCACTTCAGAAGGGAAATGAATTTTAAACTCTCAGTCTAACTCAGTTAAATTCTGATGACAGCATTAGTCTTACCCAGTTAAATTACAAAGTACCCTTCCCTGAAGCCCCTCCCCAGTATCCAGGAACATTGTTCCTCCTGCAGGGCAGGCTATAGCATCCACGCTAGAATCCTAGTCTCTAAAATCCCCATTGCTTGAGCTCCTAGGTTGAGGATTCCACACTTGCACCTAGAATGGAAATTGACAAATGAAACAGATCAAAACACAAAGTGTACTTCTTTGGGTCACATTGCTTAAAAGAAAGAATGTGATGCTCAGGTTCCCCTCTCTTTACTGTATTGTTTCACCTGCTAATGAATAAGTCCTTTACCACTAGATGGGAATGCCAGGAAAAATGTAACTGTGCTTAGATAGATTTAAAAACTCACTTTTGGCTAGACTGTGCTTAGTCAGATAGATTTAAAAACACATTTTTGGCTATGCAGTCAAAGGAAAAAATGCTTCTCCAAACCACGTGGTAGGTCAAAAGACAAATTTTCAGGCATTCACCAGTTCTGTCTCCAGAGGAGCAGGTCTTAAGAGTTTTCCACATGGGTGATACAAACTCTAGGTAGTTTGGGCATGCACAAAACTTATATTTTGTTTTTTTAAGTCTAAAGAGATTCATGACCAAGGACTAACCAACCAGGTGAGAAATTTGGGGGCCTATAGCAACTCATTAAATTGTCTACTAAGTTGTAGAGGAATCAAGAGATGAATTAGCACGTATGCCAGAATAACCCACAACAATAAAATCATTGATCCTTGAAGTAAGTATTAAAATAAGTAAAGATGCAATTTAACCAGCATTCAATGAGTACCTGCAGTGACTTGTAAGGACTACAGAGGAAAAAACTGGTTTTGGAGGAACATTAGTTTAATTTTATTTTTTTCAATTAACAAAAATCTGTTTTCTCTCCCTCCCACTTGCCACATCAGCACTGACAAAAAGATAGGAACAAAATCTTTGTATTGAACATGTATTTCTCTCTCTCCTATACATGTACATATATATTTGTGTGTGTGCATGTGTTTGTGTATACATACACATATTTCACACACTCATTTCATCACTTCTCAGGATGTGAGTAGCAATTTTCACCATGTGTCTCCTGGGGAAAGGAAAGGAAGGCAATTAGCATTTATATGACACCTACTCTGTTCCAGGCATAAAAGGATCATGCATTTGAACTCATGTCTTCCTAACTCCAGATCCAGCACTTTATTCACAGTGCCACCTAACTGCCTCCATCCAGCATTATGGGCTTTCATATTCCACCTAATAGTGTCCTTATACTACTAACTAAAAGTTGTTGTTTGACTTTCATCCTCTAAGCTTCACAGCAGATCCAACTGACATCTGAAGTGGACCTAGTATTTGGGATCCTGAAAGATTCTCACTGCTATAGGGAATTCAGAAGGATTGTGTTAATAGTCTCTCATTTAAAACACTCATTTACAATTTGTTCTTGATACCAAGCCATTCTTAGAAAGAATCCCCCTGAGCTGAGATGTGTTTCTGTGAGAGCTCCCGGAAACTGGCTAATTTTGAAGGGTTCTGAGTTTTTAATGAAAGTTTCCCACAGCTTTTGTAATGACTCCATTCTGTTCCTGCAGTGTAAAGAGGTATGCTCCTTTTGTTGTTCTTAGCTTGTGTTTTTAAAAGATCAGCTCCTACAAGTATGGTAACAATTATTTTTCTCTTGATATCTAAAGATCCAGCATATAGGTGGGTGTTCTGCCCTCAGAATTGGGAGCATCCTTATTCAAACCATATTGCTGCAAACAGCCTTAGATATTAACCACAACATTATGAAATAGCTATAAGTACAGTGCAGGTACACATACCTTCCATCTCAAATACATATCAGAGGAAAAAAACTAATAAAAGATGGGAAATGGCATCTAAATTCAAAGTTTTGATCTCTCTGGGATGTAGTCTGTCACAAGAGTAATTTATTGAAATTGGATAAAAATGGCATATCAACTAATAATGTTACATATTGGCAATAAATGTTTGCCTATACAATTTCATTTGAAAACTTGGGTACTAAGATTTTAGAGCGATAAATTACCTTGGGGATCATCTAGGCTGAACTCCTTATTTTACAGATGAATAAACTGAGGTGACATGACTTGATTACAGTCACACTGATATCTAACATAGAATCATGACTATTGTTGTTCATCCTTCATCCTCAAAAAGGACCAATAACATCAGAAGGGTGATGTCTTGACTAGCAAGTGAATTGGATTTAATTAAGCTGGGCTGTGCAAAGTCACCAGTTTCACTCTCTTGAGTATGACTGGCCATGTCTGGGGATGCAGTCTGGAACCTCAGCCTTTTTAAGTTAAGGTCTGTCCCAGGTCTCAGTTTGTCTGAGAGAACACCATTCAGGGAATAACAACTAGGCAAAAACTGAGGTAAAAGATGGCCTAGTTTTCCCTCAAAAAAGAATCAATGTGAGAAGGGAGGACTAGAAGTCAGGTTAATGGACTTGTAATTCACTCCTCTTTCCACTATGCCACACTGCCCCATAATGGTACTGAATGATGAATTTCTATCACTACTCATTTTCTTCACCAATTCATTTTGTTGTTTTGATAGTAGAAGCTAATTAATCTTAGTAAAAATAAACCCTTTAAAAGTTGAGTTATTTCCATAGTGAGCTAAAAAAATTCAGGAAAGCAATGTTTCTGAGTTGAGAAAGAAAATGAAAACATTATCTGATAAAAGACTTGCTTGAGTGTATTGACATTTCAAAGTTTTGAGGTCTGTCTTGATGTTGACTAGGGGACACTTTTGATCTTTGACCTCAAAAATTTCATAGAAAGACCAAATTCCTGATTTCTGTGTTAAAATGATAGGCAATATGTACTCAAGCAAGTTCTCTTACATTCTATAACTGACTATCCATAGTAGTTATAGTACCTAACTTCATGAAGTATAATCAATCTAAATTGAATTAAAGGAATGACTGTATAAAAAATTCTCTGCCTCTTCAGCTGTCAAATTCAGTCGTAGCCATCAACTAGTATTTCATTGTAAAAGATGTTAATTTCAATCTGAGCTGTGGCTCAGTTGAAAGGAACATAAAAGGAATTTTTGATTATCTATATCCGTACTGTGGTCCCTGGGGAAAAGCTCTGAATCTTCAGATCACATATGGCTAGAGTGCTGTGATAAAATATGCATCAATAAAACTCTACAATTTATGATAATAAAGGAATAGAAAGTTTTATACACTATGATAATTATTCTTGACTGATATTTTTCTTTCTTTTTACTATAAGTAGAACCTTAAAAAATTCAGCTTGTAATGCTAATTATTATGTCATTCTATACATGGGCTACAATCTGGTTTATCTAACTACTCTGTCAAAATTGCTGAGTGATTAAGTCAAGACTGTCTTAATGAAGACTTTCCCCTCCTTAGCTGAAGGAGTTACAATTATGTTGATACTAGGCCACACAGGCAGTCTGTTAGAGTGAAAATAAAGCATCTTTGATGTTCTTACAGCATAGAGCTCACTGACTTCCTACAACTGGTTTGACTAGGAAGTCTTACTTTCAATTTGATCTAGTTGACTGATGAGACAATCTTTTGTCAAGGTACATGGTTTGGTTTGGTTTGGTTTGGTTGTTTTTTTTTTTTTAACTTCATTCCATTATATGCAAATACTCTGATTTTAGAGACAAATTAGAGAGCATATTCTTTTCCCTTGTTCCCAAGTCAAATGGTAATTTATATAATAATAGAATAAATAAAAGGGGCATTAAAACCCATCTAATTTGGCCTCACTCATGGATTTCTCTGAACATCATGATTATAACATATTTAAGAAATGATTTCAGGTATAAAAAGACTTTGAAATTATTAAGGTGTGAGGTGGTGCTGAGATATTTTTAAAAATGACAATTCTGAACTTAAGGAACTCTTAACCCATGGCATTACCCCCATTTTACAGATGAGGAAACTAAAGCTCAGAGAAGCAGATGACCAACCCAAGATCACACAGAGAGTGACAACCTAGGATTCAAAGTCGGATCTCCTGACTCTATGCCCAGTATGCTTTCCACAATACAATATTATGACAGATGGTCATCAGCCCTTGTTCAAACACAAAATCTCAGAGTTAGAAGGGACCTCTGAAGTTATCTCATTCATTTCAGAAGATAGAGTGTTCCTTGGCCTCAAGTAAACCAAAATTCAAATCCCACTTCAAACATTTACTAACTTTGTGATTCTGGGTACTCTCTCAGGCTCCATTTGCTCATCTGTAACATGGGATTAATGATAACACCTACCTCAAGAGACTACTGTGAGGATCCAATGAGATAATGTATGCAAGAACTTTGTGAAGCCTAAATTATTTTATAAATGCTAGCTATTATTAGTACTAACTCATACTTAAATAAGAATCCCTTTACATGATCAACAGATAATCAACCAACCTTCAAAACCTCTAGTGAGGGGAGATCCACTACCTCCCCAAGCAGCCCCATTCCACTTTTGAATAGTTCTAATTGCTCAGAAGTTCTATTCCTATATTGAGCCTAAATAAGTCTCTATGACTTCTGTCTATTGTTTCTCTTTCTGGCCTCTGTGGCCAATCAGAAGTCATCTAATCCCTATTATATGTACTCTCACTCCAAATCCTTTCCAAAAATTATTCCACCCTCTGCTAAGTCTTCTCTTCTCCACGCTAAATACCTCGAGACTCCTCAGCCAATCATGGATGTGTCATCATCTCAAGGCCCTTCACTATCTTGATCATTCTATAGCTTATCAATGTCATTCTTAAAATCTGGCAATCAAAACTGAACGAAATACTCCGGATACCATCTAACTAGAACAGAGTACAGTAGAACTACTGCTTCTCTCTGACTGGCTACCGGGCCTTTCTTAACATCATTCCATAACTAGGCTAGCATCAGTTTTTTTTTTTCTTTTCTCTGCCATATAATGCTACAGATGTATACTGATTTTGCAGTTTGCTGTCATGAGATCTTTTTCAGATAAGCTGCTTTTTAGAAAGACCTTCACCTTCTTGTACTTATAAGACTTTCCAAAAATATACTCAAGTGTAAAACTTCATATTGATCCCTATTAAATTCTATCTTGTGAGATCTGGTCCAGTCTTCTCAGAAGTGTCAAACTTGATATCTACCTACTGCAAGCAGCCAGAACCATATTAAAATATAATTGGGAAATATTTAGCAAAATAAATACAATATGACATAAATCGTGTTATTTGTGGTTTTCCAAGTCAACAAGACAAGCACGGATCCCTTTGTATTTGAGTTTGCTGCCTCTATAACTGAGACCTTTTGTGGTCCAGACTGGCACTAATTTGGGGGCTGGAGCAACTGGGTTTGAATTAGAGCTCAGGTACTTCCTTACCTGTTGCTCTTGAGCAAATAATTTCTATATGGATCTTTTCTTTTTTTTTTTCTTTTAGGAGGGCAGTTGGGGTTGACTTGCCCAAAGTCACACAGCTAATAAGTGTGTCAAGTGTCTGAGGCCAGATTTGAACTCAGGTCCTCCTGACTCCAGGGCTGGTGCTCTATTCACTGCACCACCTAGCCGCCCCTATGGGTCTTTTTCCTGACTGATAAAATGAGGGTGTAGGACTATATAACCTCTGCGTCCCCTTCCAGCTATGAATCTATGATACTAGAAATGAATGAGTGTGTGTATGTGTGCACATGTGTATGCATTTGTATACAGATTTTTAAAAATAAAAACTAGAACAACTTTAGATGAAGTTTGTGTCATCTACAAAGTTCATAAACCCACCATCTATGACTTTGCTGAAATTATTCATGTTCATTTTAAATTTTTTGGTCTAGAAGAGGGATTGCACTAGTCTGGGAAAAATGGAAAAATATGGACAAATGCAGATTGCTAACTTTTTTTGCAACTCATAGTCTAAGAGAGTTTACAGGAGCCCTGGGAAGTTACATATTTTCTCTGTATCACAAAGCCAGTGTATGGAAGAAGGAAGACTTGAAGCCAGGCCTCCCTGAGTCTAGGAGACCTCTATCTTTCCTACACTAAGATGCCTCATTGATGAAGATGTTAAACATCCCAGCACTAAGGACAGAAGCCCAGAATACTCCACTTGAGTAATACTTTCAAGTTGACATGTCTCATAACTACATTTGAGTCATTGATTAAAATGTCAAGTAGAAGAAGGTCAAATACAGAACCCATCATGATATGACTGGAGACTTTTATCCAGGTTACCAGGAAACCATTAATCAGCAATTTAGGTACAAGTTTTCAATACGTTATCAGCTATTCCTCTATTGCTTATCAAGAGATGACATCTACTCAAGTTATGTGAATGATATTATTCAGGAAACATATGACTGGACAAAGAGGTAGATGGGCCATGTACAGAAAATAGGGAATAGCAAACAAGAGTGCTGCACTAGTATTCATAGTATGCTAATGATGCTGAAAATCAATAGATGCTACCAGAAGACATCAAGTGGTTGCTGGAAGAAGAGGAGAGTCCCAGTGGTTGCTTACTTCCTGATGATGGAAGCCAAAGTGTCCATGTGTCAATTAGACATGAAAATTTGAGTCATATACCATCTTCCTAGAATATGCATCCTGGTCATGACAGACAGACTCCTGAAACTTAGCAAATCTGACAACAATTACCTATTTCTGGTCATTCATATGGGAAAAAAAGAATGGCCTCATAAGAAATCTATATTCGATTGTTAGAGAATACAAAGTTTTAGAAGGAAGACCCTACAGAACAGGATTTTTTTCCATTACTGATGCTGTTTGAAGATAAGGGATTCAAAGGATAAAATGAATATGGAAAGTGAAGAGCTATCTTAGAAGATACTGTCAGAAAATGGGATCTGGTTTTCTATACATGGCTTCATACACAATAATAACAGGATTTTGGCCCCAGATATTTTCCATTTAAGAAAGAATGAAAAGAGTCCATAAGGGTACTAAACTGTGTATACCCTTTGACTGAACAGTACCACTACTAAGGCTTTACTCCAAAAAGGTTGAAGAAAGAAGAAAAATAACCATATGGGCAAAAATATTTCTAGCAATTCTATTTTTTCACAGGATCATAGAAAGGAAATAGAAAATAAAGAGGTTTCCATAAATTGGAAAATGGTTGAACAAGTTATAATATATGAATGGAATGGAATGTTTTGGTTTCATAAGAAATGATAAAAGGCTAAGTTAAAAAAACTAAAAAATGTGCAAAATAATGCAGAGTGACTTGAGCAGAACCAGGTAAACAATTTCTACAGTAACAATGCTGTAAAGATAAAGAACTTTGAAAGACTTCAGAACTCTTTACAATGCAGTGATCAACCACATTTTTAGGGATCCCATGATAAACATGCTATCTGACATAAAGGTAATGAAATGACAGTGCAGGTTGAGACATATATTTTTAACATGGTAAATTCAGAAATTTGTATTGCTTTATCATTCTATTTGTTAGAAATTTCGTATTTTCCCCCCAATGGAATGGAATGATAAAGAAAGAAAATAGATTTTTGTTAAGTAAAATAAAAATAAAAATTTAAGGAAAATTACAAAATGAAGGAATGAAAAAATAAAAAAGACTTATAGATCAGATCAAAAAAAATTTTAATTGAACATTGAGGAGGACAAAGACAATTTCTTATGTACTAAATAGTAAGTACAATAATAGAACAAGACTATTAATGGAAAAATCCAAAAATTCACAGGACACAATATACAAGAAGCAGGGCAGCAATGATGCTCTATACAATGATGTGTGTACCATAGATCTAAGAAACAAACAAAATAAATGAGAAATCTTAATGTTAGGGGGTAGGTTCAGCCTCATTGGCTACGATATAGTGAAATGGGATTCAGGTCTACAATTTTTCAATGAATGGAAAACTATGTCTTATTCAAAAGGCTCCAAGAAGATGAGGGAAGAAGAATGAATGCTTAAATGAAGGCGATATAAACACAAAAGATATTTTTAAAATTAAAACACAAATAAAGGGAGAAAAGACAATGAGGTAACCTTGAATATTAATAAGCCATGCTCCCATGAGGACATTCTGCAGCCCTGGCTATGCATTTTGGCATGTGAGCTTGATGATTCTGTCTCATATCTGCTCAGAAATTTCCCGATTGTGACCTCTTTAGTCATCTACAATGTTCTGTCCATTCTGAGAAATTGGAAAATATTCATCATTCCAAAATAATCTGCCTAGATACAGACAGATTCTAAGGTTGTCAGGAATGCTAGAGCATTCCTATAAACTGAAACTTATAGACAATGGAAAAAGGCTCCAAGAAGGGATAGCACTATTTTTAAGGTGAGCAGGTGAAAAAAAAATAATAAAGGATAGAAACATTTGATTCTCAATTGACTTCTATTTTCTCTACCTAAGAGAATGATATCCAGATGAGAAAATATAAACCACAATGACTAACAGAGAAGGAACATCCAGGATAAGTACAGGACCTACCCTTTTTTTTTTTTAAAGCAATTGGGGTTAAGTAACTTGCTCAAGGTTACGCGGCTAGTCATTATTTATGTGTGGGTGCTCATTTTCTGAGGCCGGTTTCAATCCCGGGTCATCCCAACTCCGAGGCCGGCGTTCTTACTCACTGTGCCACCTAGCCGCCCCCAGGACCTACCCTTAATAAATTTCAGTCCCTGGGGCTGCTAGGTGGCGCAGTAAGTAGAAGGTCGGCCCTGGAGTCAGAAGGACCTGAGTTCGGATCTGGCCTCAGACACAACGCACACACAAACAAAAACCTAGCCATGTGACCTTCGGCAAGTTACTTAACCCCAATTGCCCTCCAAAAAGAAAAAAAAAATCATTTGGGGCGGCTAGGTGGCGCAGTGAGTAAGAGCGGCGGCCTCAGAGTTTGGATGACCCGAGATCAAATCCGGCCTCAGAAAATGAGCACCCACACATAAATAATGACTAGCGGTGTAACCTTGAGCAAGTTACTTAACCCCAATTGCTTTAAAAAAAATTTAAAAAATAAATAAATAAATTTCAGTCCCCAAAACCAGAGTACTGAAAGTGACTGTTGAGTGATCTTTGAAAAATCTTGATGAATGGGGAAATTTTCAAAGAACAAGGGATGAGCAAATGTTACTCAATCTTTACTAAGAGGAAATTATTAGAATCGCAAAACCATAGCTTCACTTTAATCCCTGCAAAATTTTAGAAGTCATTATTCAAAGGATAATTTGTCAGTACTTAGAAAGAGAAGCAGCTATCACTAAAAATCAGCATGGGTTCATCAATATGTCATGCTTAAAATTAGGGGTTTTTTTACAGGATTATTAGAATAGAAGATTATAGGATATCCATAAGCATAACATAATTGTATTTTAGCAGGACATTTGACAAATGATATCCTTAATAGTAACTAGCATTTATGTAGCACTTTACATACATTTTCTCATTTGATCCTCACAACCACCCTATGAGATAAGTGCTATTATAAACCCCATTTTACAGATGAAGAGATTGAGGTTAGGAGAGGTTAAATTCCTTGCCTCTGGTCACAGAGCCAATAAATGCCAGAAGCAGGATTTGAATTCAGGTCTTCCTGACCTAATTAGCACTCTACCTACTGTACTACTTAGTTGCCTTTTGAACAAGATACAATTAATGACTTGGCTTGGATGATTGTATAATTGTATAGTTTTAGAATTGTTTAAATAACTGATCGAATTATTTAAGTTACCTCACCACCCTGTTCATCATTCTCTGGATGTGTTTGTCAGTGTCATCCCTAAAATGTGATGGTTAGGATGGAACAAATGAGATATAGCCAGTATAGAGTTCAATGGGAACATTAAATAATAGCAATAACAACCTGGTCAGCCTGGAGGGAAGGTTTCTGGTGGAGTGCCATCTTTAACCTTTTTCCCTTCAATATTTCTTTATCCTTGACCCAAAGAAAGCATAGCTCTCATGCTTATCCTATTTGTTGCTGATATAAAGGTAGGAGGGATATTTAACATCCAAATGATGAATCCAAATCCACAAAGGTTCTAATAGAAAGGAACCAGGGAATCAATCTAATAATCTGAAATTTAAAAGGGAGAAATTTGAAGTCTTAAACTGGAGTTTAAAGAATTAATTGCACAAAGTCATAGTACTCTAACTTGTTAGAGTTGGAGAGACCACCAAAATCAAACAGTTCTACTCCTAAATTTTAAAAATGAGGGAACTGACATTCACTTTAGGGAAAACATGGTTCATGTGGAAAAAAACCCTTGACAAAGCTTATATATCAACAGAGCAATAGTTTCACCAAAAACAAACAAGTAAATAGAGCTAATATCATCTTAGACTACATTAAGAGAAGCAGAATATCTAAATACCAGGTCATTAGGTGGCACAGTGATTAGAGGACTGGCTCAGGAGTTAGAAAGACCAGAGTTTAAAATCTGTCCTCAGACGCTGGCTATGTGGCCCTGGGCAAGTAATTTAAACTGCTTGACTCAGTTTTCTCAACTATAAAATGTGGATCATAATAGCACCTATTTTGTAGGGCTCTTCTGTGAGGATCAAGTAAGATAATATTTATAAAGTGCTTAGCACAGTGCCTGGTACACAGTAGGTGCTATATAAATGCTATCTGTGATTGTTATTATTATTAAATAGTACAACTGAATTCTCTCTTGGTCTTATTATATCTGTTCCATCCTGATTATCACATTTTAGGAATGACATTGACAAGCACCTCTAGAGAATGAAGTCCCGGATGGTGATGGAACTCAGGTTGATGCCTGTTATAGGAATGTAATTTTTTTTAAAAGCAATTGGGGTTAAGTAACCTGCTCGTGGTTACATGGCTAGTCATTATTTATGTGTGGGTGCTCATTTTCTGAGGCCAGTTTCGATCCCGGTCATCCCAATTCTGAGGCTGGCGCTCTTACTCACTGCCCATCTAGCAGTCCCTGGAATGTAAATTTCTAAGATCTTCCCTGCCGCTAGGCTTAAATGCACCTGGAGTTTTTTGTGGTTGTTGTTTGTTTGTTGTGTTGTTTTTTGGTTGTTTTTTTGGGTTGTTGTTGGGTTGGGTTTGGGGTGTTGGTAGCCTGTGGTGGGAGACTTGTTTCTCAGGAGATACTTTGTGATTGGGCAGTGGGTCAAGAGGGTTGTTACATTTCTCTGAGCCAAGAGAAGCCTATATAATCCCTATTGTGAGGCATTGTTTTGGGGCTCACTTTGAGAAGTGCTGTGTGATTTGACCAGATGAGACTCTGGGCACCCGTTGAGAGCTCCTCCTCCCTAACCGCCCCCCACAGATGTTGATTCTTGCCTCTCTGATAACTTCTGTCTGTATACTCTGAAGTTCAGGGTGCTAACTTTTTCCCCTGAACAAGGTAAATGATATATTTGATTGATTAAAGCAAGATTGTTGACCCATTTTGAGTTGCTTTCCTTTAGAAAAGCAGATCTAAGAACTTGTGTTGGCAGCCACCCTGGGGATGCTTGGGGTGCTTGCTGCTACAAATGGCATCACAAGCAGGATCTGCAGAGTAAAAGGAAAGTATGTGGCCTAGGATAATTGTTTGTTTCCCAGTTGTAGCTGTGACTCTGCAGAGCCATGGAACAGGAGAGAAGAACAGCTTGCATGCTGACTTCACTGAGCTGAGAGCAGGAATGGTGAGCTGTCTGCTTTGGGACTGGGGCAGAAGCCAGGAGTTCAGAATGCAAATATCAGTTGAAGGACCTGATAATGTTGTGACTAGAGAGTCAGAAGAAATGTCTTTAACTCTCTTCATATTTTTGAGAGTTTGTATACTCAATTGGAGAATTCCTTTATTTCTTAGATACCTCATTTTCATAGTTGAGCACACAATACTGTAACAGCAAGCACCATAGCATACCCAGGATGGCTATTAGCACAGGTTCTTAGTTCTGCTTTTCTCAAGGAAAGCAACTCAAAATGGATTAACAATCTTGCTTTAATCAAACATATGTCATTTATCTAGTTCAGGGGAAAAAGGTCAGCACCCCAAACTTCAGAGAATACAAACAGAGATTACAAGCAGACAACAAATATAGACAGAGAAGCAGATCAGCAGACAGGCTTCCAGCTGTCTGACCATTACATCCATACCTAGTTAGTTACCAGAGAGGGAAGCACCAACATCTGGGTTTTCAAAGCCAGGGAGCTCAACAGCTGCCCAAAGTCTCATGTGGTCAAATTAAACAGCTCTTCTCAAAGTGAGCTCCAAAGCAAAATCTCACATGAGGGTATATATAGCCTTCTCCTGGCTCAGAGAATGTCACAACCCTCTTGAATCACTGCCCAATCACAAAGCAACAAAATATGGGCATTCCTGAAAAATAAGCCTCCCACCACAGGCTCCATGTGACCACATTCAGCCTATTAGGGGGCAGAGTATATTTTCAAATCAGGGAAGGTTCTCAGAGTCACTTATGCCCATCAAAGGGTCAAGGGGCAGGGAAAATCTTCAGATTCCCATTCCCATAACAAATACACATCTTATAGTTTTAGTACTCTTTTAAAGGGAACTGTTTACAATATGATGCCTTTTATTCCTTGTTAACTTCTTGTGAATTTTTTTCCTATTTGTCTTTTTTCTTCAGACCTTTACCATTTGGATTTTTTAAAGCACAGTTTCTTCAGAAGCATAATACTATTACTATACTGTCATTTTGCTTTAATAAGTATTGCTTATTTTAAGTTTTACGGGGAAACACATTCTTCAGAATTACTGAGATATAGGTAGGGCAAAACTATTTTAATACATGATTTGCTTGGATAATGTGTTATGTGAACTTCCTTTGGTCTTTATTTTTATTCTCCCTAAGCTAAGAGTAATTCACAAGAAGTTAGAAAATTGATAGAATTTTATTTCTTAAGTCCCCCTTATTTCATTAGGATGATCCTTACAGCAAGTGGCTTTCAATTAGTTTTGTTGACAGCTCTAGCTGATGTTTTAATGATCCTAAGGAAGGGAGGAGGAAAGGAGGTGGAGAGAAATTTACAATGATAAGGCTAAGCTAGAACAGGCAGAGTACACAACCACTAATTAACTCTTGTACTCATTAAAAAAATAAAACTCAAGACTGAAAGGGGATAGCAAAGTATCAGACCCTTGGATTCTTGTAACAAAGAGCAAATCATTTTAGAAGGTGCACTGCTATCTACTACCAATAATTGTTAGCATTAACAGTCTTACAGATACTTTCCAACAATTGATCTAATTTATAATTACAAAATTTGTCCTCAAATTGTGATTAAAGCACAATATTATGAACAATATGTATGTATATAATAATAGAAATCTGGCTTATACAGAATTAAACCAAATCCATCTTTAAAATAATTTTATTGACAACAGACATTTTTCAAAGTCCATTCTTTCCTACATTCTCACTCATTCTTAAATTTGGAAATGTGTAACTATATTAACTTTTTTCTCCCTGTAATTCTATGTGTATTGGTAATTGCATTTCTTCTCTTTGTGTTTTTTCTTGAAATTCTGTATGCTTTGCTTGGTTTTCTGGTTTGCTTTGGTCAGAAAATTTCTACCATGACCTAGCTTCCATTGCATGGAATACGGACTTATGAGATTCCCTGTCATTGACCAGTGTGTGCTCCATGCTGTTGTCATCATTTGTGCCTGGGCACAATTACTTTGATTTTTCTGAACAACTCTTTTCTAAGGGCAAATGGCTGTTGTTCAAAGAGGAAGTTTTCTTTTTCAAAGAATGAACATCTTACTCTTTATCAAGAACATTTCCAGAAATCTTCAGCAAAACCAAAACACAATTCCCCTATAATTATCACAACCAATTTCCACATTCTTCTGTCAACAGAGATATCTGTGAACCCTTGAGTACAAACATTTCTCCTGCTTGATTTATTACACTTGATCAAAATTAATAGGAACAAAGAATGACTTTCTTGTGACTTTGCTTCATTTCAGCTATTATTTGCATCACTCTGAATGCATTTTGTAAAGCATCACATGGGTACTCAATTTTCCTCGCCCCCCCCCAAAGATTTTCACTTATTGTGTTCAAATTCTCTAAAGATTTCTTCTGGTGTCATTTTGTGAACATTTGTCCTACAGCATAGACACAAAACCAAAAGAGCTGCAAAGGGCATTAAGCTTGGATATCTAGCTTTTTTTTCCTCCCCCATAGGCATAAATGAGAACATATTCATGACAGGCCTTCAAAGAATTCATTTTTCTTATCACTATAAATTCTTCTCAAAAATTGCTGCATGAGGCTGGGCAGGAAGGCTATCTGGAGAAAGTTGAAGTATACAGAATGCTAAACTAGGATATGTTTTCTCTAAGAAGCGTGGAAACTTCTGTGGGAGATAGAATACATTAAAAACGAAAAGAAATAGAGAGTGAACATAAGAAGGCAAAATCTAATCACCACATCCCTGTGGTTTCATGCTAAGGAGAAGAGAACATATGGGAACATATTGGAAAAGCAGAAGTTAAACATCTGAGAAAAACAAAAGGTGTTTCTTACAGGTGGTACCACAATTAACCTTTCTGGTCCTTGGAATACTCTCCAGTCACTTCTAATTATGCACAATCTATCATTACAGCTTTTTTTCACTGGCAAGGCTGACTCAGTGGTAACTGCTGTCCTCCCATGTAGATGACCTCAGTTTGGCATCCAGCCCTGGGCTCCATCTCTCTCGGCACTGAGTGAACTGAATGACAGGGGACACAGGGCATCCATTCCTTGATCAATGGCAACTCCTCCAGCTGGTTAGAGTGTATCATTAGCAGTATTTGAAGGAAGAGCTATCCTTTATGTGGGGAAATTGGGGGGTGAATAAAGAATGAGAGGAGGGGAGAAAGCACAAACCAGGGCAAAGGGAGCAAAATAGAGGCCTCATGTATATGACACAAAGCCAATACTATCCAATTTCTGATAAGTGGGAGCCTATTAATTAAAAAAAAGTCAGCTGAATTACCTATTGCTGATGAAATATAGATATATGAAAATACCAGAAACATTCCTGTTGCCTTTTTCAAATATGGTTTGTAGAAATAATGCAGTGGTTAAAGCAAATGATGCTTTCAAAGTGGCAAGCTACTGTGATTTATCGCAGCATCTTCAAGCAAGCATGCATTATTAAATTTCAACCTGGGCTCTCTCTGTTGTATCATTAAGGTGGATAATTAATTTGATTATCACTCAGTCAGACTGTTTTCTGACTGCCTGAAACATATCCTGTATTGTGTGGCTACAAATATTTCAATTAGGTGGTAAAAGCAAACTGTGGTACATTTTTTCCCATTGTATCCTGATTATCTTTCTTCTCCACAGGAAGCATTATAGCACAGAATGTTGCAAAGCTAACATTGCTGATAATGATTGGGGGAGAATGGCAGGGGAGGGGGTTATGCATTTGTCAGGTCGGGGGAAGGGAAGGGAAAAGGAGGGTGGGAAATGCATGTATTTGAAGACATCCTCTGCATCCATATTTAGCTTTGGCAGATAAAGTACCTTTGATTGAAAGTTTTTACTTCAAAGGCTGTTGTTTTTCCATAATTTTTCCTAGCTTTGTCATTCCATTATTAAATGTTCAATAATGGTCTTTTGCCCAGCTCACTGCATCATTCAGTCTCTTGAAAAGTTCTTACAAGAGAAAATGTTAACTATTGGAAGCCAGAGATCAGATAACAAGAAATTCTTGTATCTCCCCTTTGCTCCACTATTTATTTATTTATTATACAATTCTATGGCCTGAAGTTACCTCTTGAGATCATACCCTGGTTCCCTATAGAGCTATAATAATAATAATAATAATAATAATAACGATGACAGCAATCATATTTTATGGTTTTTGTAGTGCTTTACACTTTTCAAAGATTTTTCAAACACTTATGATCCTTGATTACCAGTTAGCATCATGATAATCCACAACAGCTTTGAATATTAATGAATGAATAGAAGGATATTTCACAACCTGTCCTATTTGCTTCGCACAAGCAGTACTATGGGGAAGATAAAACAGGCATATTTCTGATTCACTGATGAGGAAACTGAGACTTAGGGGAATTGTCATGGTCAAGGACACATGGCAAATAGTTATGAAAGCTTGGAGTGGAATACAGATCTTACTTGCAGCCCAGATATTTCCCCACTTTTCTTTAGCCTAAGTAATCAATGAGTAATGAGTTTGTTTATTTACCCTATACTTCCCAAGTCATGAGGGAAAATAGTTCATTATTCTTTTTAGTTAGGCTGCTTATGGTCAAGTCAGTTTGCTACATCCAAAAGTGGAATGAGCCACCTCAGGAGAGAATTAATTCCTTCTCACTAGAGATCTTCCAACTAAAACTAGATGACCCCCTGTCCCATTTATTATAAAAGAGATTCTTATTCAGGAACAGATAGGACTCAATGACCTCTGAAATAATTCTATAACTGTGACTTTGTAGTGTTTAAAATTTTAATTTGTTTCTATATAGAAAAGGGGGGAAATTCCTTTAGAAAGAAAAAGGCCAAGGGCAGTTAGGTGACACAGTGAGTAAAGCGTCGGCCCTGGAGTCAGAAGGACCTGAGTTCGGATCCAGCCTCAGACACTTGAAGCACACACAAACAAAAACCTAGCCGTGTGACTTTGGGCAAGTTACATAACCCCAACTGCCCCCTAAAAAAAAAAAAAAGAAAGAAAGAAAAATGCCAGAAAGATAATCTAGTCAAATCCCACTCAATTTCATATCTGAGGAAACTGACGTACAGAGTAGTTAGGTGACTTTTCCAAAGTCACATGACTAGGTAGTGGCAGATACAGAACTTGAGCCCAGGTCTTCTAATATGGTGTCCAATGTTCATTACATAAGTTATGCTGCTTCCTTCTAGGTCTCTGAATATGTCTAAGTAAGAAAATAAGAAATGCTGGGAAGGGACCAGATCCAAGTTGTGGTGATTGGGACTTTGAGATTTCCTTTTGATATGTCAGGAAATGGACGAAACATGACCAGCAAAAGCCAGAAGTGGGAAGATGAGAACAACATTTGGCTAGATGGATTGGGACCTGGCAGCTACCTTAAGTCAATGAGGTTAAAGGTCAAACTCAGGGCGATCAGAGAAGATAGGGAAGAACAAGTTAGTTCTATACAACCATTTTTTTTTGGCCTGCCAAGAAAGAATCCCCTACCCTTTTTAGGCAAGACTAATATTATTGTTGTTTTCCCTCTCTCCTGCTTGAAAAAGTTCTTATATCTATAAGGCACTCTTCCCAATTAAACATCAGTTCTCTTCAACTTATTCTATCCTCAGCAAAATTATTAATATGCTTACAGCTTTATAGCAATTTATAAAGATAATTTCTCATTAAAGTAACATTTGTATTAAGTAATTTTTGCAGAGTGCTTTTAAAATGTGAATTATAATTGACTAAACATTATTCATTATGGCCTATTTTATTCTATTACTCTGTGTGGATAAATATATACATATATGTCTATATGTATATACACATCTATATTTACCTAATATGTTAGTATCTACAAAATTTTGAGGAGGACCTACAATGTTGTAGATGTCCTCTATGGGGAATTAGTAGTAAGACTTGGATGAGGAAAAAAAGTGAGTGTGTTGTGATATGCATGAGTGGATGGATTACTCATACCAAAGAGATCATAGCCCCAGTGAAGTATCCAAGTATTTAATGTATATCTGTGTACTGTGTGTGTACCATGTGCTTGTATATGAGGTACTTAGGAGGCACACTGTTTAATTTGATTGAAAATATATGTATATATGTGTATATGTATATATATTGCATATATACATACATTGCACAGCTCTAAGATATGGAGAAGCATAGTCTTCGAAGAAATTAAAATGGGTAATATTCACAGGACAATGGAGAAGTATCTGGTGAGTGACTGGTGAGAAGAGGCTGCAACATATTATAACAAGGAATCTGAGAGGGGGCATAAAGACTCCCACCAAAGGATCAGGGTTCAGATCCTGCCACTGACACTTTCTGTCAGTGATGGGGTTGGAATAGATGGCGTGTGAGGTCACTTACAGTTCCAGAGCTATGATCATAAATGTATTGTGAATAAGAATATGGGTCAGCTATATGGTGAGAGTGAAGAGCAACCAATGATATACTATCTGTTCTACTGATGTCAGTGGGCTCTCAAAGAAAGTTAGGAAGGCCACCCCCATGTTAGGTATGGACTCCTTGAGCCTATGTAAAAGATATGTAAAAAGTTACAAAAATGAGCCGGCAATGATGGCTTATGATCTGTACCCTTGGAGGTCATATACATATAAATGAGGTCAATAATCCATTAGAGTACTGGTTAGAATATATTTGTATATGCCTATGTGTATATGTGAATGTGAAACTCTACTAACCTTTAGGATGAGGCTCTGAAACAAAAATGGCAAAAGTCACATTATACATATTTGTGTCACTTCTGACTGCTGGGCTTTGGAACATTCTAATGAACTGGTGAACCATCAGATTTTTTCCATTTTTTCAACATTTTCCAAAAATATAAAAATTTCCAGCCAAATAAGTAACACAGTGTTCAATCAATTAATCACTGTCTATTAAGCACCATCTTTGTGCTAAGTATTGGGGTTGTAAGTACAATGAATGAAACAATCCCCTACCTGTAAGGAGTTCTACATTCCAATGGGGGAGACAAGAAATATACATATTTGTATGTGTGTATGTATAGGTATGTCTATATACACATGTGTGTATATAGACACATGTATGTATACAGGAAGAATGTATACATGTATGTATACAAGAAGTATGTGTGTGTCAATAGATATAAATATGGATATATATAGATATATATATAGATAGATATATATATAGACAGGCATTCAGCATAATATAAAGTGGAAAAATACAAATATATACAAAGTAAATAAGCACAAAGTGGTTTAGGACAACTAGCTCTTTAGTCAAAAGACCTATGTAACTCTGAGAAAGTGACTTTCCTTTACTAGTTTTCGCTTTATTCTTCTGTAAAATTAAAGGGAAATAAAAGGGGGATTTTTTGAAAGAAGGAGCAAGGAGAGAAAAAGGAAAGAAGGAACAAAGAAAAGGAGAAAAGAAAACAAACATCTATTAAATACCTACTATGTGCCAAGAATTATACTAAGCTCTTTGCAAATATTATCTCATTTGATCTTCACATCAATCCTCTTGATACCTACTTAATCCTTATTTATCCCTACTTTACAGATGAGGAAATCGAGGCAGAAAGGCAGCAAGTAGCTTGCCTGGGTCATGGTGCTAATATCTGAGACCATTATAAGGCCAATGCCATATTCACATCACCCACAGTGACTATGAATACACTAGTGTAGTTCTGAATCACAAAATGTAACAGACTCTTCACATGGAAGACAGAACCAAAACATTTATTCAAATACCAGAAAGCTGAATCTCAATACCAGAAAGCCAAATCCAGCATAGCAACCAAGAAGCTGTTACACATAACCAATGAAGCAAGCACTGACATCCCCAAGTCTTCCCTCCATCAGGTCTTCAAAACAAAATAGGCCCCCTTAAGCAAAAATGCCCCTCTCTTGCTCACTCTAGCTGCTCTGACTCTGCACTACTTGCTCCCAGCTCTGCTAGTGTTCTCTCCTGCTTCTTCCTGTTCCACCCTTTCAGCAAGTTCCTCCCACTATGGGCCCCATGTGATTACATTTGGCCTATTAAGCAGGGAAGATCTTCAAATTCCATTACTATTACAACCATCCACTGTACCACTTGGGAGGGAGGGGGACAAAAACTACTACCTTAGTAATAATACATCTTAGGGGAAAGGGAGGAAGAGAGAAGTGGAAGAGATAAAAGGTGGAAAGAAGTAAAAGAAAGAGGAAGCTTCAGCTTGGAAATCAGTTCAATTGTTGAGCTGATTTCTTGGCAGATACTTCTTCTGAAAAGAAAGAGATAGAGTGCATATGGCTACAGCCTGGGCTCCCACATGGATGTCAAGAGCAAGAACTAGAAAAGAAAATATAAGAAAAGTTATAGGCCAAGCTTCAGTCACCACCACCATTCTCAACCCCCTCACAGCTAATAATGTTACAGTAAAATGCTAGTATATTATCACTTTCTACATAATCTCGTCCAGGTGACTTTGGAAAACAAATCTTTACTTCTCAACAGGAAATAAGATTTGCAATAAGACAAGTATAACACAGCCCAATATCCCCAAAATACAGATACAAATAAGTTAAAATAGTTTTCATAAATAAGTAAATGGGGAAAATATATATATTTCAGTGATGTCATTATTTTGGACAAAGGAAAAATATGGAACTTGAGCCTTCACAGGACTTGAAATTGTGATTCTTTCCTGGACTGTTGCTGAATGTCACAGATAGAATAATGGCTTATTGTGGATTTATGAGAAAGGTCTATAAAATTTTATTCTATCTTACTTAAAACAAGAGTCAGGGAATTCATCCCACCGGATGGTAGTAAAAGCCTTTTATTACACAAAAGTTGTTGGTAGCTTACAGAGTAAAGAATTGGCCTTCCACAGTGTCTAAATTCATGACCTAAATGAAATGAAATGGATAGTCCCTCTTGAGTGATACTACACATTACACACAAAAAAGTATCAGTGCAGCTAATCTATTATAATGCAGAGCAATTGATACTGTCGACCAAAGTGACACTGGGTTGGAATTGTTTAAAATTTTACCTTTCCCCCAAGTCATGAAGGAATTCAAAAATGGCCATTTCTACGATTACTTTAAATTAGATACAGTAAAACCTTGACTATCTGGAATCCTCAGGGGTAAAGCCATTGTGTACAGCAGAGTTTTCTGGATAGTTAAGGATTACTTGTTTAAAACCCCAAGTTATACTTTCTTTTTCTTTTCTTTTTTACCTTTTAGGGAGGAAATTACACACCAAATTGGCATTCTTAAAGATATGGATGGAAGCTACAAAAACATAAGTTATATAAGTTTAGATAAATTTGTTCCCGTTAGCAAGGAAAAAATTTCCTAATCATCAGAGATATTCTAAACTGTCTGTCTTAGAAAGTAATAGGTTTTCTCTCCCTGAATGTATTCAAACAGACTGGATGAATACTTTCAGAGTATATTATAGAGAGGAATTTTGTTCAGGTACAATTGGGTTAAATGGTCTCTCAGGTCAATTTTACCTCTGAGATTTCATTCATCTTTGATTCTGATTTTATAAACATCAGATAGAGAACATAAGTAAGATCTAGCACCACAGTTATAAACATTGGTATTTATACTCTGTGGCAACACAGTGGTGCCATCAAGGCCTATTAACATTTACAAGGCTATTTACCCCCACACTAAATAACCCCAAACTGTTGTTCTTTTTAAGTTGCTATATCTGCTCCAAGTAGTTTATTTTTCTCTCTCCTTTCTCTCAGGCTATAGGGCAGGTGTGAGGAACCTCGAGGTCACATGTGGCCCTCTGGCCCTTTGACAGATTCCAAACTTAACAGAACAAATCTACTTAATAAAAGGATTTGTTCTCTAAAACTTGGATTCAGTCAAAAGGCCACCCCCAAGGACCTAGAAGGCCATATGTGGCCTTGAGGTTTCAGGTTCCCAACCCCTGCTATAGGCTGCCAGATGACAGCGTTCCTGCTTGTTGGAATTGTGTGCCAAATAAAATTAAATAATGTGGCCACTAAAGTGCATGAGCCTCTCCTATCTTGACTGTGCCATCTATTCTGTCTGCTTGTAAAATTTGTTTGTTTGTACAAGGTTGTGTTCTGGATTGGTGAAGTTTCTGGTTAGCTGAGTCCAAGACATTTATTAAGTACCAACTGTCTTTAAACGACTGTTGCTAGCTACTGGAAGAGGTACAAAGTTTATATAAAAACTATCCCTCTTCCAGCCCTGGAAGAATCTATAGTCTAGCAGAGAGATATGACATATACATAGATAACTATAATGCAGAATATTATATAATAAGCATTGTTTATAGTAGAGTGTAATATAGAATGTAAGTTCCTTGAGGGCAAAGACTGTCTTGTTTGCTCATAATGTGCATTCCCAGCACTTTGAATGGTACCTGGAACAGAATGCTTAATCAGTGTCATTTCTTTCTTTCTAGCTATCTGTCTACCCTATCTTTGCCATGTCCCACTCTCACTTTTTCCAGGATACCAGTTATAATCCCTATTTTATCATTAACAAATTTCTCTTTATTTTGAATTTCTTTTGCTCATGCTCATTCTTCTTACTCTCCACAAAAGACATTTCATTTTTTACCATTCATTTCCAATACTAATCATGCCTCCTGTCATTACCTATCTCTCCCCCTAAAAAATGTGGACTTGTTGGAAAAGTTTGAATAGTCCATGTTCCTCATAGACACGACCTAGCTCTCTCTATGCTGCCATCTTTCTGCAACCTTTCTGCCTTTGAGTTTCAGCCAGAGGTGTCAGACTTATAGCCAGTGGGTCTCATGTAGCCAGAAACACTCTCCAGTGCCACCCAAACCAGAATAAAATGTATTCAGAAAATATTTAATGAAAAAAGTTAAAATTCAATAGAATGTAAATAATGTTAAGATATGGCTTTCTAAATCAATATGTAGCCAACAGGTTTAGTGCCACTTTCTTTTTGAGTTTGTCATCCACTGATCTCCAGGTCATTTCCTCTTTTTTCGCAAGGAATTCAGGATCTTGCTCACAGTCTTCCTACCACTCCTGCCCATCTTCTAGGGGCCATCATGGTAATACCAATGTTCCTTCTCACTCCTCAGTCTCCTTAACTCCCATAACCCATGTGTTCACTCTACCACAAGCACACACAGGACCAGTTATACCCCTTGATCACCATCGTCACAAGAGTTCTACTTCCAAGATAATTCAGAAATTTCTTTATCCTGCCATAACCCCTTACCATGCCATTTCTTCTTCCTCACCATTGTCTCTGATTGCTCTATGTTTTAGTACTCTTATTTAGTACACCTCCAGTACTCTTAGTCCCTCCCTTCCCAATTTCTATGCTTTAATCACTGCTTGACCATCACATTGTTCTCTATGCTTAAATCCCTTAGCATTTTGTCTTAGTCTCCCCAACCCTAGATTACTCCTGCCACTGGCCTCCTCTCCTTCTATACACATGCTGCTAGAGGAAGGTATGCAAATTTGTATATGATCCCAACTAGTTTTTCAGCTCAGCAATCCTTTTCTTCTTCTAATTGATTCTCTGTCTCATTCCCCACAACAGCTGTTCCAAACCTTCTTTCAAACCTTCCATATATACTCCTCCTCCTACCCTCTCAGCTGACAGCCTTGTCTCAAAATTTACTGAGAAAATTGAGATTTATTCTCAGTTCTACCTTTTCCCCCTTTGCTACATCTCAAAATTCCTTTTCATCATCCCTGAGTTTTTTCTTCCTTCTCTTCAATCTCTAATGAAGAGAGTCTTCCTCAATATGACCAACTTCTCTACATGTACCATTGATCCCATTCCCTCTTTTCTCCTCAGGTTGGTTGCCCCTACAATTATTCTTATTCTCTCTCTAATATTACTGGTGACCTCTTAACCTTCCAAATCTGTTGGTTATTTTCTTAATCCTCATCCATATGCATTACTCTACATTTTTTGACTCAGATGACTACTCTTGCATTCTGTGCTTAGCTCTTTTCCTAAAATGACTCTTTTTTCTCCATTCCTGTATTATCATGTAAAACCTTCCCTCAGCTTGTGAGTGTATACCCAAGGCTTGGCGGAGCCTTCCTTTTTCTCTCATATAACCTTTCTCTTTATGACCTTATCACCTCCCCCTTCTTATTCTCCCACCTAGACTCTAGTCCACCTTAGCAGCTGTTTATAGAACATTTCAAACTGAAGTCCTATGGGCATCTCCAATTCAACATGCTCAAAATGAACTTCATCTACTTTCACCCTCACCCTCACTCCTATACACATCCCTCTTCCTAATTTTCTTAATTTTTTGCAAGGTTTTTCCAATCACACAGGTTCATGTCCTTGAAGTAATCCTTAGTGCCCAGTCTCCTCCATCTCACAGAGCTAATCAGCCACAAAGACTTCTTGATTCTACTTCTGCAATGTTTCTAGCATCCAGTTCCTTCTCTCTACCCATGAAGCTACCACCTTAAGTCAGGCTCTCACCATCTCTCTCCTGAACTGTCTCAACAGATTTTTTATAGATCTCACTGCCACAGATCTCTCTCATCTCTTGTCCATCTTCCATAAGCACTGACCAGGTCTGTAAACCACATTGGTACCTTTAAGGATCAAATTCAAACTCCTCTGCTTGGCATTATTCATAGGATGTTCCATATCCCATCACAGTCTATTGTCTCTATTCTTGGATGTCCTCCCTCTTCCCTTCTTTCCTAGAGCCCTTAAGGTTTAGCTCCTATCATCTTCTAAGTGAAGTGGCTCCTGATCCCCACCCATCCAGGCCCAAGCTGCTAGTGTTTTCCCTACTTCTCCCTACCATTGTCATAAGTTTTCCCTTACTTCCCTCAAGCTAAAATATAGCTTTTTGAAGCTTCCACATAATGCTCCCAGTTCTCCCCTATGGAGCCAAGCCCCACCAGTCTAATCCCTTTTCCACATGACACCCCTTTTTAAAAAAAGCTGTTAGATGGCTTCTGAATCTTCTGTCTGCACACTAAGCATTCCCAGTTTCTTCAACCAGTCTTTGCCTGGAATGGTCCTTAGCCCCTCCTGTGGCCATATTCCAACTATCAACGAGCTTCCAAAATGTGGCGTCCAGACCTGAATATATATTCCCATACTTACAGGACCAGCATTAATATTCTTGGAAATGTGATCTTTAAAAAGAAAATGAAATATCTGTCACCCTCTGGAGAGAGAAGACATTAACAAGCTTAGAAATAACAGAAAAAGCAATGATCACATTTAACTTAAACATTGATGTTTAATGACTAAAATCTATCTGTAACTTGGATTCACTCAATGTTAAATAGATCTTAACTTCCCATGGCTATTACAGATTATTAGAGGATTATGAGTTAAGGATCTTCTATAAATTGTACCACAATCCTCAAATAAAATTCCTATAGAGAAACATGCATTTTCTTGTTAGATTTTTATTAATACAATACTATGGCTACCATTTTACATTTATACAGTATTTCATACTCTTCAAAGTACTTTAACATTCAGAATCTAAGTTGTTCTTCATGATAAGCACTTCACATCATATGTCTAGACTACTAAGAATGATCGGGGGGATTAAATGAGCAAGTTATGTATAAAGTAGAGCTCTCAATTTCAGTAAATTCTATAAACCGACCAACTGGTCTTTTGACCATTTTAAATCTCTTTAACGGTAGCATTTAATAAAAATCATGTATTACACTAAGTTTGAAATAATGTTTGAAATAAAAATTAAATTACTTCTTTTAAAGTATATATCAAATGATAGATTGTGTTTTTAGAAACCTTGTCTTTTTGAGGGCATATTTAGGATTTATTTCATATATTATATTTATTCATATATCATTATCATTGCTAACATTTATATAGATAGATAGATATTTATATGTACTTATATAAAATTTTAAGGCTTGCAAAGTACTTTACATATTTTATTTTTCTTTATAACAAAACTATGGGGTAAGCATTATAATTATAATCCCCATTTTATAGATGAGGAAACTGAGGTTGAGAAGTTATCACCTGCATAGGGATCACACAGTGGATGTGAGAATATAACCAAAGTTTTCCATGACTCTAAGTCCAGAATTATTCCTACTACCATATGCTGCCTTTAAAAGAGCATCATATCATCTACGAAAGTTCCAGTAGATATTGATGGAGCTGTGAATTGATCAAACCATTCCAGAAAGCAATTTGGAATTTTGCAAGTAAAGTGACTAAAATGTCCATGTCCATTGTCCCAGATATTCCACTGTAAGACATATACCCTAAGAAGGGCAATGACAAAAAAATAAGACTTTGTATACACCAAAATACTTATAAATTCACATTTTTAGTAATAAAGAGCTGGATGTAACATGTATTTAGTCAGTGTTTATTGAATTAAAATTTTAAATCCATTCCATAAAGTTATGGTAGAATTTGTGATTTTGTGGAGTTTATATCTTAATTAAAATACTCTAATTTTTTTTAAATTACATTATTATATTTTGCTTTCATGTCATCTTGGGTAGTACTATATAAATGTTATCTGTCATCATCATAATCATCTATATTTCTCCATAAATTCCTCTCCACATCCAGACTCAGATAGCCAACTCTTATAGTAAAGAATGGAAAAGAGAAAAAAAATAGTTCAGCAAAGACAATTTATCACCAAATTCTGACATTTTATGCACTGTTCTATATCTATATTCCTCACCTATGCAAAGAAGAAAGAAATGGGCATTGTGATACCTTTTCTATGGGTCAAAATCAATCATTGTAATTTCATAACATTGTTTCAATTGTTTTGTTATGTTATTCTTTCCACGTACATTGTGATAGCCCTTGTTTGTATTATTTTCCAGGTTCTCTTTACCTCATTTTGTATCTATTAATCTGTCTTCCCATGCTACTCTGTATTCACCATTCCTTATAGCACAGTCATATTACATAACATTTATGAGCCATAATTTATAAATAGACATCTGTCTTCTTTCCAGTTCTTTGTTGTTGTTCAGTTATAGACGACTCTTTATGATCTCATATGGAGTTTTCTTGGCAAAGATACTGGAGTGGTTGGCTATTTCCTTTTTCAGTGCATTAGACAAATAGAGGTTAAGTGACTTACCCAGGGTGATACAGCTAGTGAATATCTGAGGCAGGATTTGAACTCTTGTCTTCAGACCCAGTGCTGTATCCACTGAGGCATCTAGCTTGCCTTGCTGTGGAAAATGGGAAAGAGTGTACTATGGCAGGAAATGGAAAATAAATAAGCCATTCTGGCTCAAAATTACTGTAAATGTATGGTAATGGTATGCTATAACTTAAAAAAGCAGTATATAGTGTGAATATGAAGGACCTTAAATGTCAAGGGGAAGAATTTATAATTTATCCTGTAGGCAACAGGGTACCATCAAAGATTCTCCAGAAAAGAAATGACATGGCTAGACCTGTGCTAATGTAAATTGTTTTGATAGCTGTGTAAAGGATGAATTGGAAAAGGCAACCAGGAAAGGCATAATCCAATAAGAAGTCACTGCCATAGTCCAGGAAAGAGGGGATGAGGATAGCTGACTGAATGAAGTATATGTGAATGGAGAAAAAGGCAAAAATGTTGACTATCCAACAGGGGAAAAATTAATGAGACTTCAGTCACATCATAGAAAAGGGATAGACTTAACCCCGAGTGAAATAATAGTGTTTTAAATTATAAATATTTTGTTAATTATGAAATAGCGAAGAAAAGAAACATTCATTGCATATTTCTTTCTAGTAAATTTTGCACAATATTTGAAGACTTATGACATGTATTTTCCCCTAGCTTAACTTTCATAATTCATTTTTCTTGTTTTATATGAAACGAAGCAAAAATTAAATCTTTGGCACAGTTATATTTTGTCTAAAATAAATGTTATTAACTTTCATTTTATATGATGCTAAATTGACATGAAATAACTACAGTGAGACTCCTGGGAATACCATATTATAACAACTGAACAGGTGGGGGCAAAATCAATTCCTACTTGATAATAGTTAGCATTTATATATTACTTTAAAGTTTGCAAAGCACTTCATATGTGCTTTGCATCTCTACTGATGGATGCTAATGACTGTTTTTTGTATGAAATCAGAGTTTCTTCTGGAACTTTAAAGTTATTTCTGAGAGCATGAGGGGGAGAGAGGTGGGGGATATGTGGATAAAGGGACAATGGTATGCATTTGTGAGACACTTCTTAGAGAAGAAAAGAACTTCAAGTCTTAGATTTTTTTGAAACTATATTGAAAAAAGTTCCTCAAAAATAATGTCTTCCATGTACTCTAGAGAATACATGTAAAAATGAGCTTTTGTCCACTAGCTTTGAGCCCCAAGGATGTGAAAACAGGAGAAACAAATCATACCAGGACACAGGAGAAATTAATCTTCAGGCTTCAGATAAATTTAATTCACCCTGTGGCATTCTTCTGTTCCCCTTTTGACATCCATGGGCTTATGGGGAAGTCTAAGTCTATATGCTGCCAAAAATGCTTGACAGTTTAAGCTAGTGTTTATATGGCAAATGGTAGCAAGAAGTGAAAATACTAAGGTTGTAGGAGGGCCTTAAAGTTATAGGGGATATATGTGAACAGTGTCCAATCATATGTCCAGTGATTGTTAAAGGTAAGGATTTTCAAAGGATATATTAACTGGGAATAGTTTATCTCCCAAGTTATTATATCCTTTACATTTAACTTTAAGGTTTGTTTTCTTTTAAAGGCCATAGCTTATATTTGATCTCTCTTCCTCAAAAATTTCCTCTAATTTGTAAGTTCATATAGCTAAGGATTTCTGATCTGACTATGGATGTTTGTGTTTTAGAGGATGTTTGCTCTACTGAATGCTTCATTAGTATTCTTTGGCATCTGCTTATGATAAGTAGGGGGTGGGGTTGAACAGACTTCTTCCATGTGACTGCCTTTGGAGGTCACTGGTAATTACTTCCTGGCACATCCTTTCAATGACTTGGCTATCATGCTTTGTTCAAAAACTGAATTCCCTGATTCATAAGATTAGTAAACTTGGTTTTAATAGTGGGGTTTAGTGCTTCTTTAGGATATAACAAAGTCAGTTAAGTCTATTGCCTTAAAGTTCTCTATTTCAAATATACTTTGGATGATGGTCCTATAATGATCAGTACTCAAGGACCAGAATTGAAACTGTGGCTCTTCAGTAATGAATCTTTTCCAGTATAGTAAAACTAATGCAGAACTGCAATTCTCCGTTGAATTGGCATCCTTCTGAATGATAAATAGAATTTCCTCATGTGGGCAAGATATATTTGGGTGGGTAGATGTTTAGTTGTTAACTGGACAAATGAGGGCCTCTGATTTATCAAAAAAAAAAATCAAACAGGCCCTTTTAATATCTATTCACTGACAGGGCAATGATATGTCTTCATCTTCTGAATTAAGAATGAATTCTAAGAACACAGAATACATAGCATGTGGGAAAGAGAGGTCATCTTCTTTCAGTAGTGTATCCAGATTTGAAAAAAAAAAAATAGAAATCAGTAACCTGCAATTAACCTACTGTGTCTATGCACTTCTGATTAATCAGAACACTTTTCATTACAACCAACATGAGAAGCAGCAGCACAATATTTCTTCATTAGTTCTGGTTGACATGTTTTTGTTTTTTGTTTCCTATTGGAAAAAAAATAATTAACCAGAAATAATGAAATGGTGAATGTGTTGAATTGGTTCTGGTAATAAGTGCTGCATAGTGAATCACCTCAATTTTCTTTGCAGTATTATCCTATTATGAGAACATTGACTACATGAGGCTAGTTGAATTCAGGAATTTAGAGTAAGTTATAAGCTGCCCTTTCCTCTAGTTGTGTCACTGTTCAATTACATCTATTCTAAGCTTTATAATCTCTTCCACCTTGTCTCCTAAACCTCTCTCACCACCTGTAGATATGGTGTCCAAACTTCTCCCACAACCTATCTTACTGGCTTGAGGTCTCAGAAATCAACTATTTCTCCCAGAATGAACTGTTCTGGTCTTTCTGAGACTGTTTCATTCCTATATTCTCATCCAAATCTTAAAGTCCTTTCAGCCATCCTATCCTGTTCAAAATCACCCAAGTCACCTGCCCTCAAAATCCTTAGACATTTTGCATTCCATTCCAAATTGAAATGCGCTTAACTTGAATTCATATTAATATGGATTTTGCTCTCTATTCAGTGTACTTGTTTAGGTGAGTTATGTCTACTAATATAAATGAAAGCAAATTGAAACATTTTAATTTGAAAAGGTTTTCAAAACTATGGATGCGCATAGAACTTTTGTGTGTGAACAGATTTTTGTTCCTTCTTTGTTATTACTCAGTCAGCCATTATAATTACATATGGAATTACACACCATTTTAAGCATTTTGAGGAAATCTTATTTCCCATTCCATACTAGGTACTGAATACCTAGAAATGAGTTTTCTCTGCAATGCATAGTCCTTTCACATTCATCCTTACTTATATCTGTTCCCTTATCCACAGTAACAAGGCTGCCACCTTGGTTCAATTCCTTTCATGTGGACCATTATAATGATTCTGAACTGGTCTCTCTATCTCTATTCCTTCTATCTCTTCTTCTATCCCTTCAGGACCATAAACTAAAAACAGAGGTCAAAAAATGGGAGTCCTGGTAGTTATTATAGAGGAAATTCATGCTTTCAGAGGAAGTTAGAATAGATAACTTTAGAGGTCCCTTCCAAATCTAAGAATCAATGGTTTTGTGATGATTTATCAGTATCCTTAAACCTGTTCTCCCAACTATAAAACATATTACCTTGGAAGAATGAATAAACACTTCAATGTTTAGCCTTTTGTTTTCAGAAATGTCCATTTGCTACTCTGACATTTACCTTCCCCAAAGGCCTTTTTAAGTCTCTAGTGGGTCATTTGACTTCCAGTCTCATGCTTTTTCCATGGCACTCATGGTTAAACACACTCTTCCCTCCATGGAGAGACTAATTTCCCCCCCACCAAATTCTCACCCATATTTTAAATCCCAGGATCATTACTGTCTTCCATGAAACCTTTCTGAATCCCCTGATAAGAGGTTATTTCCCTTTCCTCCCCCTCCAACTACCAGAGTACCGTTTTTATACCTCTATAGTTCAGTACTTATCACATCCTACCTTTAAGTATTTCCATGTATTCATCTTATCTTTCTACAAGATAGTGTCATGAGGGTAGGATTTCCACATCTTTATATTCCTCATAACACCTATCAAAGAGCCTCATATTCAACAGTAATTCCAGTAAATATTTATTAAATTGAAACTACTCATCTTATTGCACAGAAAAAGAACTAGATTTTTGAGATTTTTTTAGGATTTGCACAATACCTGATATAAAGGGGCTGTTTATATTTGCTTACAAATATTATAGTTCGCCTATTCATGTTCTTCAAAATGTGGTATTTTCTCACATGCTGAGTAGAAGAGTTATCTCTTTGTACCCTGTGAAATAGGCTTCTAACAATTAGTTGGGGAGATAGAAATCTTAAATGAGAATTTCCTATGTTAAAAGATCACATTGATTCATTCTTACCCATGTCAGTATCCACAACCTAAGATAAAAAGATTATCAAATGCTTTAGCTTTCAAATCTGAGTGGATCTTTATCAATGAGGGTTTTTTTTTTACTTTTTTCTGAAATAATTTTCTACAAAATTTTCTGAATTAAATGTTAAATGTATGTTGATCAAGAAAACAGATGGGAGTGGAGGATATGCTTGTTTCTAAAAGCCCAGTTGGTCTTTGCCATATCATTTCAACTTAGCTGTGACTTGGTATATATTTTATAGAGAAAATTGTATTCCACCCTGAATTAATATATGAGTAATTCATAGTTACTTACCAGAAATAGAATATGTACTGCAAATAATGTGAGAAGGAAGAACATGAAAGTGAAATAATTTCAAATTGTACTGTGCTAACTTTGGGTAATAGTGATGCCTATACATAAAGCCATGTGGACTTGCCACTCTTAGGAGGTGATAGAAAGGGTCAGGGAGGGAGAGGGGAGGAGAGAGGTAAGGATGGAAGGAGAGGGGAAGAGAGGGAGAGAGGGAGAGAGAGTTCTAATCTCTCCTCTACTTGCAAATAAGAACCTATCTATCTACCTCTACCCATGAAAAGTCTTCAAGAAAAGACTAGATGACCTTTCACTGGGTTAACTGTAAAACAGATTCTCTTTTACAGGATAAATTAGACTAGATACAGAAGTGGTGACACAGTTACCACACAATGCCAGGAGTCAGAGACCTGAGTTCAAATCCAGCCTCAGACACTTACAAGTTGTGTGACTCTGAGCAAGTCACTTAACCTATATTTACCTCAGTTTCTTCAACTGTAATATGGGGACAATAGTATCACCTTACCTCCTAGACTTGTGAGAATCAAATGAAATAGTATTTTTAAAATGCTTGGCACAATGCCTGACACATAGAGGTGCTTAATAAATGCTTATTTCCTACCTTTCCAACTCTGAAATTTTGACTCCATGACCATCTCCATTGGATAGAAGTAATTGTGATAGGCCATTCTATTGACCTTACTCCCATGACAAAAGCTGAAAGCTGTCAACCAAAACATTTACCAAGTATGGAAGGAGCTGAAGAATCCTCCAAAACTCCCTCTATTTTTATTATACATTAAGGAATTTCTAAAGTATATACCTAGCTATAAATTCTACTGATAATGTTATTAAATATGAAAGTTTAAGTATAATTTTTGAAATGCTCTTGCATGGCTGAATTTTAATTTAATTAAAAAAACTTGCAAATTAGTGTGTCATTTAGGAACTATCCATGCAGCACTAAATGAACTATAGTTAAATCCATGACCTAATTAATCTGAACAACATAAGTGTAATAGTAATGGAATTTAAAGATCCCCCTGTATTGGTTTTCGGGTTGAGTGTTAAAACCCAGAGCTTGTGAATACCATTTGTGGGATGGACTTGTAGATGTGAAAAGAGAGGGCTCAACTAGGAGGAGCTGTTGCCCTGGATTTAGAGAGGAGGCCCAAGCAAAGAGGCAGAAGAACTTTCGGAAGCGGTATTATGGAGGCAGAGGGAGAAAGAGAACTGCCAAGGGCCAGTTGGAGCTGCTCAGGACTTTTGAGAGCTGCCACCTGGAGCTTCCAAGGACTGAGGAGAAATGGCTGTGAGGCTGGTATTTTGTCTGTCTGTTTTGAAGTTGTTTTGCCAGATTCGTCCGCTGGTGAAGGACAGTGCTGTTGTTGCAGAGGTCCTGGAACCTTGCTGTTGGTTCAGAAGCCCTGAAGGATTTTCTTGTTGTGTGCTTACAGAAATCCTGAAAGAGGGTCTTGCTGATATTTTCAGGGGTCCTGAGACTGTTCTGCAGGCAGAGAGTGAATTGATGAGGACACTGGCAACCTATATTGTGGCTTTGTTGAGCTTTGTCTCCCCAAGAACAGAGATTGTTGAGAACTTGCCTGGGGTCAAGATGAAGAAAAGACCTCTCTTTGGGTATTAAATGCTCTGATGATATCTTAACCTTGCTATAGCTCAGGGGTAGATGGCCTTTGAGTTCTCTACTGCCCCTTTTAGAAGGTGCTTGGTGTTAACTGATGATAACTGTAATTCAGTTGTGATCCAGGGGTGGGAAATTTGACTTTTTTGTGTTCTGTGACTGACCAAATAAATATATTTTGTTTATGACTAGAAACTAATCTTAATCTCCATTTGAGAAGAGAGACTTTGTGATTGACGAAATGAATGTACTGCCCAGGGGTGGAGTAGTACTTGGAAATTATTGAATCATACTTGGTGAATGCTGTATTTTGATTTTCTCTGTTCTGTGAATGTTTTGCCTTAATTTGTCACTGAATAAAATGGAGAGTTACTATGCTGGTATTCTGTACCTTGGAAGTTGCCTTTGCTTGGCATTACACATAGGCAACAAACCCAAATAACCTAGCCCCTAAAGTCAATCAGTCAATCAATAAACATTTATTAAAAACCCACTATGTATCAGGCACTGCAAGCAATCAGATATACAAAAAAATAATTAAATAGTTGCTGCCCTCAACAAGCTTATATTCTATCAGGAAAGATTATATGTTTATACACATATATCAATATGTATGCATAAATATATAAAATATGCAAAGTACATGGGAGGTAATTTGAGAGGATTAGTATTTGATTTATCTTTATCAAAATGTGCTATCTACTCTGATTATAAAAATCATATAATACACAATCTCAACTTTAGGGCTGCATACATGAAGCATTAGTTATTTCTAAGTATCAGTTTATCCTTAGCAATTCTTGGTTAGGTCATCTGTAAATATGCATCATAAAATTTTTAATAGTTGTATCCTATGAATAGACACTTTAAAATGAGAAAGTTTTTTTAATATTAGTATTAGTAGTATTAGTATTAGTCATTATACTTTTATGGAGATAACTGCTGTGTTCCTGGTGTGTTGATGCTTTTCTGGGCTTTCAGATATGGTATATACAAAGTCATTATATACTCAGCATCTTTTCTCAGTCCCATTCTTCCAAGTTCACAGTATGCTGTTTAATATAAGTAAAGACAAACTGGGAAAAAAGCATACAGCTTTCTCAAAAGGATAAAATACATTTTTATCTAATGTTTGGGGTTTTTTATGTTGTGCAGGAGAACTACAGAAAAGATATAGCTGTACATAGCTATTGCTGTAATAGCTATTGCATTGCTGTACATTTCCAGTGTGTATATCCTATATCAATTAATCAACAAACATTTATTAAGTGCCTGCTATTATGCTAGACCCTGAGCTAGGAGCTAGGAATACAAAGACAAAAGACATAACTGCAAAACAAAGTAGTTATGCATAGAGGATTTATATTTGGATCATTCATCTGACACACAGATCAATTGCCACCATTATGATTAAGCCATCCCTGATTTTCCCAGCTGAGCGATCAGTTCCTCATCTAAATTCATGGAATTAAGTTTGTACTCTACTCAGGCATTTATGATTATTTGTATAAATATCTTCTCTACTATACTATACTCCTCCTTGAGCAGAGACCATTTGTCATTCGTCTTTTTTTCTCCCTTAGAGCCTAGGACAGTGGGTTACTCAGTGAGTCCTTCCTTAGTAAAGATTTGAAAGAATGAATGGATGAATGAGTGAATTAATTAATTAATTAGTTAGTTAGTTAGTTAATATTTTGACTTTGCCCCTAAATGGAGAGAGTTGGAAATCAGATGTATGTTTTAAAGTGAGCTGGACACATTCTCTGAGGGTATTTTGTAAAGAAGATAAGCATCACCAGTGAGAATACTAAAAATTGGTGGAGGGTAGAAGCCAACAGCCTGGTCATGGATGATTTCTCTTAGTCTTCTATGTCAGGAGCTATTGTACTTATCGTTTTAAATCCAACTCCAAGAGTTATCTATGTTTTCTATCAGTCATTGGACCTTGGCAATGAGCAAACTACTTCTGAACGATTGTCGGTTTGTAGTCAGTTCAGGCAAAGAATCTTCATCAGGAAAAGTAATACATGTCGACAAGTACACATTAATTTTAGATCATTCGTTCTGACAAGGAGGTTGATTTGGAGTTTGCTGCAACTGCTGGTTAAGGAAAGTATGGAAGAAAGCTAGAGGCACAGGAAAATCCCTAGAGGAAGGTTTTTGGGGAGGAGGGTCAATATCCTGATGAAAAGTCTTCTTAGATTTATCTGGAATTTAGCTTTGAGCTTGCAGCGGGGGGAAAAATAAAACAAAGGTAAGTCAAGATATATTTCCAGATTCTGATGCACCAAAGAGGTAACCATGGCGATCTACTCTGTTCTAGCTGAGGCAGCAAAATCTGGGAAATTCTTTCTATTTCTTAAGAGAAAATGAAAAAGAAAAGAAAAGGAAGTAGGAAAAAGAAAATAGACTCTGTAATAAGACAAAATAAATGATAAAACTTTTGCCAAAATCCAGTTTATAAAAAAAAAGGATTTTGTGTCAAGGTTTATTTTTTTCCCATTTAACCAAATAGAAGCTAAAATACTTTCACAGTGCCTACCAAGTTTCAAGATTTTTCATTTTCAGACTTAACAGGTCTCCAACTCAGAAATAATCAGTACAGTAGAAATAGTGCCTGGTCACATAATGATGCATATTTACTAAAAGTAAGATAAATGAGCTCTGATTTTGAAAACCAATTATTATACAAAAAGGATCTGGCCATCCCACCCTTTAGTGTGATGAACAATGTGTTTACTGTAAAAATGCTAATTAGCCTTTAAAATTATTAATGTAATTATTATTCATCTCAGAACTTGTCTGACAACTCTGTGGACAATGCCACTGTTTAATTTAAGTGAAGCTAGTTTAAAGTGTTTTCTGTCTATTTCCTTGCTTGTTTAAGACAGAAATTGCTCTTTTTAGGAAAGTAGCAGGGGGCAGAGGGGGGGAGGGAGGAAGGACCTGACAACTTGGCAATCATCCTAAAGGAACGAAGAAAGGTATTTGTAACTATAATGAGAAGTTATGAAACATATAGTTATAGGGTGTCTATCTCCCATTGCTTCTATAATAGTGGCTCTTATACTACAGGTCATGTGGGAAAAGGTGGTACAGATCCTTGTAAAGTCATTCATTACATGTGGTATGTTTATGTGTGTGTCCCCGGAGCCTTAAACAGCAGTAAGACTATAGGGACCCGCTGGCTTTCATCTTTCTACAATGCTAGAATATCCTAGGACCCGAGGGCAATATTATGCTTCACTAGCATATGGAGACAGCTATAATCAGGCTTTTGACTGTTACATATTCCCTCTCTACCTCCTTCTACAGCAAGATAGTAAGCCATTTCATCATTCTGGTTATTACTGTCTACAGTAAATGAAACAACCTTGGCATACAACGATCTAAAGAAAAAAAAAACAAATAGGTGGGAAGTAACCCTCCCAATCATATTATATTCTACTTACTAGAATTATTGCCATTAATTCCCCCAAGGACATATATCCCTCACTGTCCATAGTTCCCAATGATGACAAGAGAATATCTACCTAAGATTTTTCTCTGTGGACTCAATGGATGCCATCATGATTCACAAGACTTATATAGCTGCTTACATACTAACTTTTCAGTTATAGATATCTATAGATTAAATATTAAAAGCAATTCAACAGACATTGATTAGGAGCCTCTGTAGAGAATTATGTTAGATATTGGACTGAGATATAAAAATTAAATGTAACACTGTTTACAGCTGCAACAAGCTTACAATCTAGCAGAGGTATGGGATGGAACATGGGCGTAGATAACTATTATACAAAAAAAATTATGGTTGTATAGGAAAGTATAAATGAAATGTTTCTCAAAGTCTGAGGAAGGAAACAATTTTCTACTGGGGAAATTTGATAGAACAAGTGGCATCTGAGTTTGACCTTGAAAGATGAATAGAATTTTTTGAGCTGGAGAAAGGGACATGGAAAAGTCATTCCAAGAAAAAAAAAAGAAAATAAAAGAGAATTTGTGGTGGTGGGACTTGAAAGAAAAACCTGACAAAAACATATTGAATATTTTAATCTATCTTCAAATTGTAGCCAATCAATTAAAGCATACTCTGAATGAAGTATCTTCTATTTCATATCTTCCTTGCAATGTGCAAAATATTTTCTGAAGTTCTATTTTCTTTTTCTGCTAGGGTAATCCTCAAATCTCTTTCACAATTCAATGTGGCAATCTGATCAACAATGAGAAATATACTTGAAATTGAAAAGTTTCTGGAGAAATATTTAGCAACTTAGTTGGTCAATAAGTATTTGTCAAGTGCCTACTATATGCCTAGCATAATGCTGGGTTCAGGGGTTACAAAGAAAGGCAAAAACATTTGCTGCACATAAGAAGCTCACATTCTAATCAGGGAGACACATAAATATATAGAAACATACAAGATAACATTGAGATAGAAAGCCATATCAACACTTCACTTTTCAGTTGAGTATCTACCTGGCAATCTTAATTATTTGAAATTCCCCTGAGAACCCAGTAATTAAACAAAATGTGCCTATGAACAACCAAACTGATATCACAGATGCTATGCTTTCAAGTTTATATATTTTATTAAGAGGATAGTCCCTGAGCTCAGAACATATTTATACTTCCTTTTGACATAATTCTAAGAGCTTCATTATCTAGTTTTCTGACCCAAAACAGACTAGAAATAGAAAATTAAGAGGATAGTAGTTGAATCAATCAGTAGTCAGTCAGTCAGCATTTTATTTCATCCCTGCTATGTGCCAAGTGCTGTGTCCAATGCTGAGCACACCCAGAAAAAAGGTAAAATAGTCCCCATGTCTTCAAGGAGTATAATTGGAGGAAAAAGCATGGAAATATATAGATATACAAAATATATACAATAAGGGGATGAGCAGAAAAAGCACTACCAAATAGAGATCATAAAGGCCTCATATAGAAGTGGTGCTAGATCTGAGACTTGAAAAAAATTAAGGAAGCTAGGGGATAAAAAAGGAAGGGATTGCATTCCAGTCGTGGAGAATAGCCTATACAAAAACATGGAGCTGTAAAATGAAGTGTCATGTATGCAGAACTGTAAGAAGACTAACTGGACAGGACCAGAGTATACATGTCTCACCTGTAGCTCCAAAAAGCTTTAGCCTATGCAGGAGCCTTACCCTAGTCTTGGCAGGCTAAACCAGGTTGCAGGTAGCCAACAGGCCTTAACCCATCAATGAGTTAGGAGGATGTCTAGCCCAAAGGATGCGAAGACTTGCCCTGGTGGAATGGTTGGTTGAAAAACAATTTGTTCAAACAGCCATGAAGGCAGTTGACCAAGCTTGGAGCTTGGTCAGACATCAAAGATCCAAAGTCATCTACTACATGCGGGGTCATCCTCAATTATCTTGACTTCTGTCACCCAAGTTTGATGACTCTGGAAGAGACAGTGAGGATGACAACCTATTGCAACTCTGCCTCACTTAAATCCAAATCACATACAAGTTGAGACATCACCCATATCCCAAAATAGTATCTTTTCGAAAACAAAGGACCAACAACAAGTGTCCTTGGAATGGGATATTGTGCAATAAGGCTCGAAGGGTAAGTTGGGGTCAGCTGGTAAAAGGTTTCATATAGCAAACAGTTTGTATTTGATCCCAAATGAGGCAGGGAACTGAATAAGGGAGAACATGGTCAGCACTGTACTTGGAAAAAACCATTTTGGTAGCAGTATAGATGGTGTGTCAGAGGAGGGAGAGACTTCTGACAGGGAGAACTATTTAAGAGGCCACTGTAATAGTCTAGACCGGGGGTGGGGAACCTGCAGCCTCGAGGCCACATGTGGCCCTCTAGGTTCTCAAGTGCAGTCCTTTGACTGAATCCAAACTTCACAGAACAAATCCCCTTAGTAAAAGGATCTGTTCTGTAAAACCTGGACTCAGTCAAAGGGCCACACCCAAGGACCTAGAAGGCCACATGAAAGGGGACACACACACACACACACACACACACACACACACACACACACACACACACACACACAAACACGGGCGACAGCCAGGAGAACCAAGAGATAAGGAAGGCTGTGAAAGTGTAAAAGACAAGGCGTGGCAACTGCCTCTGTATCCAAGGGCGGAGGAGGAAGGGAGACTGGAGGAGGACATCAAGATTATGAACTTACATGACTGGACAAGGAATGCACACGCTGTCACAAAGCAGAACAAGAGCAAAACGGACATCGGTCAAAATACTCTAAGGAAATGTGAGAGGAGGACACTGACCTCTGTGGCCATGAAGGAAGGCTTCCTGAGCGGCGGCCCAGAGGAGGCAAGCCCTGCAAAAGGCGGAAGTGCGCGTGTGCTCCCTCACGTCATGGTCACCAGGGCGGCCTCCATGCCCCCGAGCGGCGCCTGCCTGTGGCCTTTCCGCCCCCCACCGCGCGGATCACGCACTCGTCCGGGGGACGTTCCGCGGTCATGGGGGCGGCCGGATCTGACAGAACGAGGGCTGCCAGGGCTGGGCCCATCCAGACCAGGTCTGAGTTCCCCGTCCCTCCACCCGGCCGCAGGTGTCCGGAGGGCCGGACCTCAGTCCTGACACCCGCAGCCCCCACCCCGGGATGCCGGGGAGCCCCGAGGGCGCAGCAGCCCCACCCGCCAGGTCACCAGCAGCTGCCGCTCACCAGGGCCCTTCGGCCAATGTGTTTCTATTGAGAGGCCTGGAGAGAAAACTTACACACAGTGATGGAGGTTATTTGTTGGAAATCTGTCGGCTGATATTACAGACGAAGACTTTAAAAGATTATTTGCTAAATATGGAGAACCTGGTGAAGTCTTTATCAACAAGGGCAAAGGATTTGATTTCAACAAACTGGAATTCAGAGCGCTATTCCCATGAATTATTGGAAGAAGCATCAGCCAATTTGGACCTATTGAAAGAGCTGTCCTGATGTTGATGACTGAGGAAGATCTGAAGGAAAAGGCATTGTTGAATTTGCTTCTAAGCCAGCTGCAAGAAAAGCATTTGAATGATGCAGTGAAGGATTGTTTTTGTTAACTCCTCCAGTCATTGTGGAACCACTCCAGCAACTAGATGATGAAGATGGTGTTCCTGAAAAGTTTTCGAAGAAGAATCCAATGTATTGAAAGGAGAGAGAGAACCCTCCACGTTTTGCCCAGCACAGCACCTTTGAGTTTGAATATTTCCAGAGATGGGAAGTCTTTAGATGAAATGGAAAAGCAGCAAAGGGAGCAGGTTGAGAAAAACATGGAAGATGCAAAAGATAAACTAGAAAGTGAAATGGAAGATGCATATCATGAGTATCAGGCAAATCCTTTATGTGAGGATCTAATGAGGTGTCAAGAAAAAATGAGAGAGATGGAGGAACTTCACAACAAAAGAATGCAGAAACAAAGAAATACAGTTAAGACAAGAGGAAGAACAGCATAGAAGAGAAGAAGAAATGATAATCTGACAAGGTGGGATGGAAGAGCAAAAGAGACACCAAAGAGAAGAAAGCTCTAGTCCAATGGGATACATGGATCCACATAAGAGACAGATAAGAATGGGTGCAGGAACAGTGAAGATGGGAGATTCCTATGGCTCAGGAAACCAGAAATTTCCACCTTTAGGTGGTGGTGGCATAGATCATGAGGCCAATCCTGGAGTTCTTCCAACAGCCATGAGTGGTTCCATGATGGGAAGTAATATGCAGGGTAATATGCTGGGCTTGTGGGTGGGCAGGGCCCTAGAGGAATGAGATCTGGAACTCCAACAGGATATGGTAGAGCAAGAGAATATGAAGGACCAAACAAAAAGCCCTGATTTTAGATGTGATATCTAGGCTTTCATTCCAGTTTGTTTTTTGTTTTTGTTTTTGTTTTTTTTTATCTTTTCTTGTTTAGACACTGATCTTTTTAATTCTTGCATTTTAGTAAAAAAAACTACATTTTTATGGATGTTAGAAATTTATCGACCGAATATTTGTAAGTGGTCTGTTTGGGTGAGTAAAATTATGTAATGCAGTTTTTCAAAAACGGAGAAAATCTAGCTTTTTTCGATGTATAATATCCCTAAAGTTATGACAGTATGCCTTGTACCACTGAATTCCCAAAGTGTCTTTTTTTTTTTTACTGTGCTTCAAATAGAGAGAATCTGAAAAGTGAGGGTGAGCAGCAAGTGCACCCTAGGCATTGGGGACAGTATATTTTTAGAGTTCGGTGATAAGTATGTTAGGAGCATAGTTAATTGTTCAGTTATTTGGGACAGAGAGTTCATAAAGAAGATTATTTTTTTTTCAAGACTAGAAGAGTAGGTTGCTAACAGTTGTGGAAGTCATTAAATGCCAGATGAGCAGTTTGTATTTTGTGCTTATTTTTTTTTTAAAGCAATTGGGGTTAAGTGACTTGCTCAAGGTTACAAGGCCAGTCATTATTTATGCGTGGGTACTCATTTTCTGAGGCCGGAACTGATCCCGGGTCCTCCCAACTCCCTCCCCGGGCTGGTGCTCTTACTCACTTTGCCACCTTGCCACTCTTTTTTTTTTTTTTTTGCTTTTTGGAGGGGGAATGGGAAGGCAATTGGGGTTAAGTGACTTGTCCAAGGTCACACGACTAGTTTTTGTGTTAAGTGTCTGAGGCCAGATTTGAACTCAGGTCTTCCTGACTCCAGGGCCAGTGTTCCACTCACTGTGCCACCTAGCTGCCCCATATTTTGTGATTATTGATAAAGAACCATTAAAAAGTTTCTGAGCAAGAGTGATGTGGTCAGACTTGTAGCTTAAGGCAGCTTTGGTAATAATGTATTGGAAAAGGGAGAGATTGGAAGAAGGGAGACTAGTGAAAAGGCTATTACATTTATCCTTTTAAGTTTTAAAGATGGTATGCATAAGGTTAGTGGTTGTAAGAGAAGGGAGGGGACAAATAATTATATAAAATCAATTATATTTGAGAAGAGTCAAAGATGATTCTAGGTGATTGGAAGAATAATGATTCCCTCCAAAGAGAAAGGGAAGTTCAGAATAAGGATGACTTAGTAGAGAGTAGGTAATTAGTTCATTTGGGAAACTACTGATTTTGAAGGTCTCTCTGCACTCACATGTGTGGAGATATTTAACACACAGAAATGTGGCACTGAAATTCAGAGAATAGGGCAAAATTTTATAGGGAGATTTGGGAGCCATCTGTGTAAAGGTGACAAAGTAAATGGAATAGATGAGAGTACCAAGGAAGAAGCTATAAAAAGAGGAGACAAGAGTGCTAAGGATAGAGACTTAAAGGATGCACACACTTGGGAGGTGGAAATAGGTGATGAGTCAGCAAAGGAGGATGAAAAGAATTAGTGGAATAAGTAGACACTGAACCTGACAAAACTATGCCACAGAAGCCAAGAAAGGTAAAAGTATGCAGAAGAGTGTGGTCAGGAGTGTCAAAAGCTGAAGAAAATTCAAGAAGGATTAAGAATGTACATAAATCAGTAGATTTAATAGTAAAAATATCATTGGTGACTTTTGCAAGAGTAATTTCAGTAGATAATTTGGGTAACAGCCAGATTTGAGGATTAAGACATGTTCATGTGGAAGAAATAGAGGAAACAGAGGTAGACTCCTTTTTCTGTGACTTTAACAGGGAAGAAAAGGAGAGAAATCAGATGATGGTCTGAGGGGCTAGCAGGATGAAATGAAGGTTTTGTTTTTTGTTTTGTTTTTTTAAATAAGAGAGACCTACACATGTTTGTAGGTAATAGGGAAGAAACCAGTAAATAAGGACAGATGGAATACCCATGGAATACAATGAACCACACTATTAAATGGGACAGGAGACTGGTCATTAATGAAAGCAATGGATTGGTCATTGAAGCAAGCTCACAAGGGATATCAGAAAGGATGGGATAAGGTCACCTCTAGAGGCATTGGCTTCATCAAGGAGAATGACCATCTCATGATCTGAGATTAAAACAAAGATGATGGGGAAAGATATAGAAAAGTGAGGGGGATCTTATGACAACTGACCTTAACTTTCTCAAGATAGCAAGATGCAAGGTCACCTTCTGAGAGAGAGAAGAGTGGAGTAGTATTATGGGTTTGAAGACAAAAACTATTTTAAATATTCTTGAAAGAGATAGAGAGTCAAAAATGGATAAAAAGACTACAGCAATGAAGGCCCATTAGAAGATGATATGAATGGGGCGGCTAGGTGGCGCAGTGAATAGAGCCGGCCCTGGAATCAGAAGGACCTGAGTTCGGAGCCGGCCTCCGACACTTAATCCGCACAAACAAAAAAAAAAAAAAAACCTAGCCGTGTAACCTTGGGCAAGTTACTTAACCCCAATTGCCCTAAAGGGGCGGCTAGGTGGCGCAGTGAGTAAGAGCACCGGCCTCGGAGTTTGGATGACCCAAGATCAGATCCGGCCTCAGAAAATGAGCACCCACGCATAAATCAAATGACTAGCCGTGTAACCTTGAGCAAGTTACTTAACCCCAATTGCTTTAAAAAAAAAAAGAAGATGATATGAATTTATATGGAATATTTTGGCAATATTTTCCAGCTTTTTCTAACATAGTATAACATTTATAGAATAAGACAGGAGAAGATGTATGGTGGGAATGACACGGGGTATGACCGACAAGTCATAAATGGTGTATAAGGGTGAGTTTAAAACTACTGCCATCAGAATTCCATTACAAGTAGAAGAATAAAATAGTGTGAAACATTTTAATATTCAAAATGATGATACTTAAATCATCAAGAAAAGTTCAAATTATATTTAGTATATACTAAGAAGAAAGTGAAGTATTCAACATATTTTGTGTGGGTATATAATATATTTTAGAGGGATTTTAATACAATGTTTAAAATTTCAGAACTTTATTTTTACTACTGTGAAAGTCTTTAAGCAAAACATTTCTTTTCTAATATTCAGAATTCTTGAATGAATGTTATTTTCAGTAAGAAAGAAGGCTACTTTAACAGGTATCCACTATAATGAAGTGCAGTGAAGTGTTTCCAAAGTCTTTAAGTAAAAGGAAGTCCACAGACGTATCCAAATCAAGTCTGCTTGTAAAGGATTTATTCCTTGGTTTAACAAAACCAGGTTTTGAGATGACCAGTTCTTGGCACAACACATCACTGCCTTGCAAAGGAAAGAATCTATCACTGAGGCAGTTCCTCTCTCTTCCTAGGAGGAGAAGCTTTAAAACACAGTATTTCTTATTTTTCTTCCCTTGAACAAGTGATGACACAAGAGTACACTGCCTTTTTCATTTTTAACAAAGAAAGGTTAAAGAATTGCTTACTAAATCTTTGCAACAGGATTCAAAAACCAATAAGTGCCCTGAACTAGAAAAGACTTTTCTAAAAATGCACTAGTCTTTTTTAATGACACCAAAAAGATCTACATTCATTTCCTTAATTCAGACCAGACAAGAACTCATCTGTTGCAAATATTTATATACACATAATCATACAAATCTTTTTGCCTGTGTTTTCCTCAGGCCTGACACAATGCCTGGTGCATAGTGGACACATAATAAATGTCCAACAAATGATTAGTATGAAGTGGAAAAGAGTCCTAGCCAGAAGGCCTGGGTGAAAATCACAGCTTTTCCCATTTAACACATCTGAGACTTCAGATAAATCACAAGGGAGAGGCTAGGTGGTGCAGTGAATAGAGCACCAGCCCTGAAGTCAGGAGGACTTGAGTTCAAATGTTGCCTCAGATGCTTGACACACTTACTAGCCATATGACTTTGGGCAAGTCATTTAACCCCAATTGCCCTAAAAAAAAAAGGCAGATAAATCACATGATCTCTCTGACCTCAGTTTCCTCATCTATAGAATGAGAGGATTAGATTGGATTCCTTTGGATCTCCCTTCTAGCTCCAAACACTTAAGAGATAAGCCATTGATATTATGCCTCATATGTGTCAGGAACTGCACAAAGCATTTTTTATAAATATATTTGATCCTTACAACAAGCCTGGGAGGTAAATGCTAGAGTTATCCCCATTTTATAGTAAAGGAAACTGAGGCAAATAAAAAGTGACTTAGCAATGGCTAGCTTCTACCTTCACAAGAATAAGGTGATAATGCTTACTCATACAGCCCAATTCCATCCTGAGCTAAATCAATAAGCATTTATTAAGCACTTACTATGTGCCAGGCACTTTGCTAAGTTTTGGAGATTTAATGATGAAACTGAAACCATCCCTATTCTCAAGAAAGAAGTAACATGTACATATTAAATATATGGAGAATAAATGCAAAGTACTTTAAGCAGTGAAATCACTAACAATTGTGGAGGTCAGGAAAGGCTTTATGTAGAAGGTGGTGTTTAGGCTCAGTTTTGAAATAATCACACAATACTATAAAGCCAAAGTAAGGAAAAAGTGCGTTCTAAGAAAAGAAGGGACCAGTATCAAGACAGGGAGGCTAGAGATGGAGGGTACTGTGTGAGTATCAGCAAGAAGGCCAATTTGTCTTGACCAGAAGGTGAAGGAAGTGGACTTAAAAAGCAAAATTGAGTATTTTTCTTTCTTGGGAGCAATAGGGAGCCACTAGCATTTATTGAGTAGGGGAGTTACACAGTCAGAACTTTGCTTGAGGAAAATCACTTTGGCAACTGTGTGGAAGATAGATTAGAGTGGGGAAAGAATTAAGAGTGGAAAATCAAATAGGAAGCAGTTGCAATAATTCAGACAAGAAATGACAAGGGACTGACTTAAGATTGTGTCTGTGTGAGTAGTAAGACAGGGATGACTATATTTGGGAAATAGGAAAAAAAATGGTAACTGATTGAATATGTGAGATGAGAGACCTGGAAGAGTGGAAGATAACAACGAAGTTGTAAACATAGGGAACTAGAAGGGATAGTTGGACCCTCAGTAGAAATGGGGAAGTTCATAAGATGAGCAGCATTAAGAAGAAAGATAATGAGTTATGTTTTAGAGATGCTGAGTTTATGGGACATCTATTTTGAAATGTCCAATAGGGAGTTGGTGATAATACATATGTATATGTATATATGTATGTATGTATGTATGTATGCATATATGTATATACACATTTATATATACACACATACATACACATATATACATATGCATGTATGCATGCATACGTGACATGTGTTTTGTATGGGGTATATATATATATATATATATATATATACACATACACTGTGTGTGAGTGATCTCTTTAAAAATGATAATTGAACCTGTAACAGCTGATAAAGTCACCAAATGAGAGAGTATAGAGAGAATAGATGAGAGCCTAGAATAGACACTCGGGCTCTATCTATAGTTCAGCTACAGAGATGTGAATAATCATCCAACAAAATCCTACCTTCAACTGGAAACCTTTTCCAATTCCTCCTAGTTCTAGTTCTTTCCCCCATTAATTATCACCTATTTAGCCTGCTAATCACTCAATTGTACACAGCTGTTTGCATACTGTCTCTCCCATTAGACTGGGAAGTCGAGGACTATCTTTTGCCTTTCTTTGTGTCCCCAGTGCTTAGCACAGTTCCTGACACATAGTAGGAACTTAATAAATGTTTACTGACTGAGAGGAGAAACAAGAGAGAATATTTCCATGAAATCACAAAGAAAAGTAAATATGCAGGAGGAGAGGGTGGTCAACAATATTAAATGCCTCATCACCATATTTTGCTCTTTGCTGACATATCTTCCAAAGAGATAAATATAAAAAAGATGGAAAAAAATCAAACCATCCTCCCTAGACCTCAGAGAATGTGATTCACCTTCCATACTTTTATATTTAATGATTCTTCCTATCCTACAATTTATCCATCTAGAAATTTTATTGCTTTCCATGACCTACAATTAAATTTCAGAGATTTGGTCAGTATCACTGACCTCACTTAATAATAAGAAACATCAGATGGCAGAGTAAAAGCACAAACTTGGCATGGGCTCTGGCTTCAGTTATCTCCAATACCTGTAAAAAAAAAAATGACTCTATACAAATTTTAAAGCTAGCAAACCCACAGAGACTGAGAGAAACAAATCCCCCACTGAAGGCAGCCTGGAAGGCCAATAGGAAAGGTCTATCACAGAAGCGCTAGGAGCCAAATGCAGTGCCCAGTGAGCCACAGTTCTGGCCCCAGGGTGGCCCTGACCAGCACCCAGACTGGCCAGAGGAGACTTCAGCAGAGTCAATCACCACCAGCTGTGGCAGTTTCCAGAATTCTCAACCCATAAATACCAAAGACAAAATAAAATTAAGTCGGGAACTCTGTTGTAAGGGTGAAGGAAGAGCATGGTCTGGCCCCTTCCACCAGGGCGAGAAGTGGCAGGAGGCCAGCTGTGCCACATGGCTGCTTTCAGAGCTCCTGGCCTGGAGATCATAGGGGGACCAAGGGGCCATTCAGAGGGTAATCACTCTTGCTTTGACCTGCCTAGATCTAGATCATGGTCTTGGGTGGTGGTCTTGGAGTGTGTGGCCAGTGAGCCAGAGCTTGTGGGGGCTAGAGAGGGCACCCTACTCAGACCTCTGGCAACTGTAAAAACCCCAGCAATGTGGGACAAATCTCTTTCCACTCTGTAAGCAGAGTTCTACCATGGCAAAGAGCTCAAAAGTCAAGTGATTGACAAGATGAGGAAGCGCAATCAGACCATACAGTACTTTTGGGGGGACAAAAAAGATCAAAGCATGGAACTGGAGGAGGACAATGAAGTTAGAACTCCAGCATCAAAAGCTTCCAAGAAAAAAATATGACCTGGTCACAGGCCATGGAGGAGCTCAAGAAGGATTTTGAAAAGTAAGAGAAGTGGAGGGAAAACTGGGAAGAGAAATGAGAATGATGCAAGAAAATTATGAAAAGTGAGTCAACAGCCTGCTAAAGGAGACCCAAAAAAATTCTGAAAAAAATAACACCTTAAAAAGTAAACAAACTCTGGGGCAGCTAGGTGGAGCAGTGAATAGAGCACTGGCCCTGGAGTCAGGAGGACCTGAGTTCAAATCCAGCCTCAGACACTTAACACTTACTAGCCAACTGACCTTGGGCAAATCACCTAACCCCAATTGCCCCTCCAAAAAGCAAAAAAAAAAAAGTAGACTAACTCAAATGGCAAAAGAGGTCCAAAAAGCCAAATGAGGAGAAGAATGCCTTAAAAAACTAAATTGGCCAGATGGTCAAAAACTCACTGAAGAGAATAATTCCTTCAAATTACATTGGAGAAAATGGAAGCTAATGACTTTATAAGAAATCAAGACACTACAAAACAGATCCAAACAAATGAAAAAACAGAAGGCAGGGTGAAATATCTCATATATTTGTATAGATACATATATACATATATATTCCCTTCAACTATCCTCATATTGAGAAAAGTCTCATGAGTTACAATTATTGTTTTTCCATGTAAGAATGTAAATAGTTCAACTTTAATAAGTTCCTCATGATTTGGAGGAATGGAAAAACATGGAAAAACACTGACCTGAAAAATAGATCCAGGAGAGATAATTTAAAAATTATTGGACTAGCTGAAAGCCATGATCAAAAAAAAACAACGTAGAAATCATCCTTCAAGAAGTTCTCCAGGAAAATTGCCCTCATGTTCTAGAACCAGAGGGCAAAATAGAAATCAAAAGATTTCATCCATCACTTCTTGAAAAAGATACCAAAAAGAAAACTCCTAGGAATATCATAGCCAAATTCCAAAGTTCCCAGATCAAGGAGAAAATATTACAAGCAGCAAGGAAGGAACAATTTTACTATTGTGGAAATATAATCAGGATAACACAAGATCTAGCAGCTTCTACATTAAGGGATTGAAGGGCTTAGAATGTGATATTCTGGAGGTCAAATGAGCTAGGATTAAAACCAAGAATCACCTACCCAGCAAAACTGAGTATAATGCTTCAGGGGAAAATATGGTCATTCAATGAAATAGAGGATTTTCAGGCATTCTTGATGAAAAAAAAAAACAGAGCTGAACAGAAAATTTAACTTTCAATTACAAGAAACAAAAGAATCATGAGAAGGTAAACAGGAAAAAGAAATCATGAGGAACTTATTAAAGTTGAACTATTTACATTCCTACATGGAAAAATAATAATTGTAACTCATGAGAATTTTCTCAATATGAGGATAGTTGAAGGGAATATATATGTATATATATATACAAATATATGTATGTATAGGAGAGTGTGTGTATAAATTATATGTGTGGGTGTGCATATGTATGTACATATATACATAGACAAAGGGATGGGTTGAATATGAAGGGATCATATCTTAAAAATAAAATTAAGAGGTGAAAGAGGAATATATTGGGAGAAGGCAAAAAGGAGAGATAGATTAGACTAAATTATCTCAGGTAAAAGAGGCAAGAGAACGCTGTTACAATGGAGGGGAAGAGCAGGAAGGTGAAAGGGAATAGGTAAACCTTACTCTTACATTCAACTGAGAAATAAGATATATGGGTACTAAGGTATAGAAATCTATCTTACCCTACTAGAAAGTTGGGGGGGGGGCGGGCAGAAATGGGGGAGGATATAAGAGAGAGCAGGTTGGGGGGAGGGTTATTCAGTAGGCTTGCTATTCTGGGGTGGGAGTAGGGAGATATGGGGAGAAAAATTTGTCACTCAAAATCTTATGGAAATGAATGTTGAAACTAAAAATAAATAAATAAATTTGAAAAAAAGAATGAGACATTTTTCAAACTAGTTGAAAAGCATGTGGATACTAGCAGTGAAACAAGTTTGAACTAGGATTTGGCAGGGGGGTGGGGGAGGATCAGCAAAACGCCCAAATGGGGTATATATCTGGAATATTATCTGGAAGAAAAGAGAGTGTCAGTCCAAAAGGCATCATTGGTTGCCCCTTCCCTACCTGTCACAAAAGAAATTATTGTTTTCTCTTTGTTCTGGAAGAGAACCATGATGTCATGAAGGTGATGATGTGACTTGCAAATGAATGGAATTTAAGGAAAGGAGGGCTGTGCAAAGTCACCAGCTTCATTTTCTCCTCTGGAGACATCTGAGCCAAGTGGCAACATGTAGAACAGAATAACTGGAGATGACCCTGGATACAGTGAGAGACCTTGGCCTTTTTTAAGCTGAGGTCTTTAATAGGTCTCAGTTTGACTGAGACAATGCCCATTCTGTGATTAAGGCTAGGTGAGAAATGAGGCAAAAAATTACCTCTTCTGCCTACTCAAAAAAAATCAGCCTGGCGGGGAAGACCCTCAGGGTTTCTGGAGAAAACAGAAAACAGTTGCTATTTACCTTCTCTGTGAGCCATCAGGGCCCAAACAATGTTCAGGTAGGGCCTGGGCTGGGGCTTATCATTGCCAATTAAGGAGAACCAGAGTGATTTGGGCTTAAGCCGTGGTCCTTAAGAAAGAAATCTAACCAAATATCTAATAAGATATCTTTCGAAGTTTCAGAGGCCAAAAATTTGCATTCCTTTGGGCAGAGCATCCATGGGTATGGGTATTTTACCCTATGTGGACAGAGAAGGAAAGGAGAGGAGAGAAATATGTATAACATATAAGATCATTTTATGTGTGACCCCAAGAAAGGTTAGTGATGATTTGAGTCACTCTTGAGTGAGTACCCACTAAAAACAATTATGATTCCCCTACTCATATGTTTAATTTTTCACAAGACAGTCATAAGATATGAGAGTTTGAAACATGATAATCAAATATCTGAACAAATAAAGTGATTAAAAAGCCATTGATATGTACATAAGGAACATAATCTTCTACTGGTTACCACAGTACTAGCAGGGGAGAAGGCATACACTGAAAACACATGAATGGAAGGCATATACATAGGAAACATATGGTCATGGTATATTTGTGGAACAAAAGAGCATAAACCAGGAACTTAAGAAACAAAAGTACAAGACACCAGTGCAGCTGACAGGGTTCTTTGGTTATGGAAACATGCCACTATTTACTAAGCATTAGGACTTCTCTCTGATGGATATCTCTGCTCACTGATCTCTTTGTTGCTTCTTTGTGCCCTTATGGTAAGATATGGCAGCAAAGGTTTTCTGGAGTTGTAAGTCACCATGCCTAAATAAGGACAGCCAAGAAAAACACCCAAAGTACCATTAGTCTAAAATTATCTCTTCTTTTTAAATGAATCCATACAAATTTGAAGTCTGTGGTACTCCCAATCAACTGACGGTAAAAAAAATAAACCTTTATAAAAGCTGTTTAACCCATGAGATTCTTATTTCCCTCAAAACCCATTTTTGGGGGTTCTGCTAAAAAAGTTTTTGGTGGGTTTTTTTGTTTTTTGTTTTTTTTTTAAGAATAGCTTTGTAGATTATAGGGTAAATCCATTTTTGACTGACATACAAATGAAATTGAGCTAAACCAAAAGTTAAGTAAGGAAGGCAAGATCATTGCCCCTTTTTATCCATATCAACTAATCCTCATGGATTCATCAAACACCAATTATGTGTCAGCCACTACACTAATGGTTGGGAATACAAAAAGACAAAAACAAAAACAATCCCTGCCCTCAAAGAACTATTATTCTTGACTTAATTGTGTATATCTGCCAATAACAATGAAAACAAACACTGTAACAACAATTGTTGGCTTTCACACTGTATATGCACAGGCCAACTAGATTTGGATCTTTCATTTTAGAGATGAGGAAGTAAAATCCATAGAATTTAAATGACTTACCCCCAGATCCCAGAGGTAGTAAGTAGAACAAAAACTCACTGTCTCTCTACACATTAATAAAGAAATAAAAAAAAAAAACTATTTAGCCACGCATACCAAATTAGATTACTTGTGAGTACAAAAACTTTGATAATGGACCTGATCAAGTCTCATCATGTCTGAGGAGTATATGAACCCACTGAATGTATTCCAAAAGCCTTTTTTTTTTCTTAAAAATTCAAATAATTTGGACTATAGCCATGTCTCTTCTGTGTGCCTGGGTTTCTTTGCCAAATGAACAGACATAACAAAAACCAGATTTCATAGCTTAGCAAAATTGTACTATAAGGAGTCAGTGCAATAGCAAATGAGAGATGGTTCTTAAGAACACAAGTGACAACGTGATTATAAATCCAATTAAACACACATGCATGCACGAGAGTGCACACAAACACACACACACACACACACACACACACACACACACACACACACACAAATATAAACAGGAAGACAGAGTATTCAATACAATTTCAAATGCTTGTCTCCAGGCTTGTCATTTCAGATAATCCAGGTTATCTCAGAGAATTTCCAAATTCAACAAGGCTTAGAAGAAAATCCTATACTTAGATTTGTAGAAAAGAATGGGCAGGCACTATGCTATGGACAGGCACTATGAGCCTTTGCTCTTAGTTCCTAAAGTAGTCACATCAGATTCATTACCTAGCTCCCCGTTTTCCCCCACAGGAAAATCATTTGTGTTTATGTTATCAGAATTAAATTAGGGGGCAAGTAGGTGGCGAAGTGAATAGAGCACCGGCCCTGGAGTCAGGAGGACCTGGGTTCAAATCTGGCCTCAGACACTTGACACACTTACTATTTGTGTGACCTTGGGCAAATCACTTAACCCCAATTGCCCTTCATCCCCCCTCCAAAAAAAAAGTGAAATTAAATTAGAATATAGATCAGATTTAGAGATGTAAAAGACCACACAGGACATCAGATCCATCTCTCTTGTTTTATAGATGAGAAACTGAGGCATAAAGAGTTTAAAGGACTTGCCCAAGGTCACAGGAGGATTACAATATGCCAAATTGCCACTCCCACATTCTTGAGTATAACTCATCTTTCTTAAGGCATCCTCTCCTGTAGAATTTTTTTTTTGCTTTTTTTTTTTTGGAGGGCAATTGGGATTATGTAACTTGACCAAGGTCATGTGGCTAGATTTTTGTTTTTTTGTTTTGTTTTTGTGGGGGGGGAGGGGAGTAAGTGTCTGAGGCTGGATCCAAACTCAGGTCCTTCTGACTCACTGCGCCACCTAGCCGTCCCTCCTGTAGAGTTTTAAGTCATAGAATCCTATCTATCCTTTCTCTGAATTATTTGGAAATTCTCCCCAAATACTTGCATATTGGGTTTCGAATCAGTATATAATCTGTTTTCTCCTCTCTGTTACAAACTGTTAAATGGCCTGGTCACCTTCTCAAGGTTCTTGTCACTTATACTTCAGCAACCAGCTCCCCACTTTGGGCCAGAATCAGATTCTGAATGGCAGTCCCCACCATTGCTTACTCTTTTGAAGATTGAAATGATTAGCAATGCAAGTAATGAATATTTCAGATGCTCTGATTTTACCAGAGAGAGCCATCTGGAGAGTTCAAGTTTTCCATCACTACTCTACCATGTCTTCATGCCAACTATGTGATCTGTTCCCAGAACTTGTCATCTATTTTATCCTTCTGACTATATTAGGTGACCTGTGTGTGCAGGGGACTTGGTAATCAGCCTAATCCAGTTTCCTCATGTCCAAGAACTATCTGCACCCACTGAACACACCCCAAAGAGACCTTTTATTCTTCAAAGTCCTAGTCATTTGGTCTACAGCCATCGTAGGCACTTAATAAATACTTGTTGAATTGAATTGGCTGAGTGGACTGTGGTATACTCGTACTACATTGTAGCTTCTTTTTCTTTCCTACTAAATACCCTTCACCAAGCTTCCCATATCTTGTATATCAGAGATGTCAGACATATAGTCCCTCTGCCACTTGTGGCTTCCAACATTCCAGAGTATGACCAGAACTAAATTAAAATGTAATCTTAAAATATTTAACAAAATAAATTAAAATAAAATAAAAATAATCATAATTTTTGTGTTCTAAGTTAAGATATGGTTTGGTGAAGCCCTCTCTATTTGAGTTTGATACCATTATGGTACATGAATAGACTCATAGATGATTATATACAATGGTATTATCACTGGTTATTTGCTTTTTTTCTAATACATTCCTTTAGATCTCAGGATATTTAGCTTATAGAAAAAAAAAAGGCTTAGGGGGAGCAACAAGTATTTGAAGGGCAATCTATGAATAAGAAATATTTTATTTTTTTTTCTACTTAGCCCCAAAGGGAAGAACTAGGAGCAGTCCATGTAGTTGCAAAGAAGAAATATATGACTAATGGGGAAAAAATCAGAGCCATTAACAAATAGGTACAAAAAGGGTCATGAGGACAACCTCAAAGGTAATGGTAAAATATAGCCAGCAATATATTTGTTAAAATGAAGGGCTTCCTTGGCTGGAATGAGGGGGAAGCAGAGAGAAAAGGAGAAGTTAGTGGGAAGTGATAAATGTGCAAAAACAAGAACAAAGGAGAAAACAAAAATAAAAGCATGAAATAATACAAATAAAGGAGTAATTCCATTACCACCTTATTCAATTTATATGCACGTATTGCATATATATTTAGCATATTTTATGTGGAGTGTTCCAACAGAATACAGATAATAAGCTGCTAAATGCTTTAAGTCAGGAGTGGGGAGCCTGTGGCTTCAAGGACACATGTGTCCCTCTAGGTCCTCAAGTTCAGTCCTTCAATTTAAAAAAAGAAAATAATCTCATCTTCAACATGCTTATGAAGTTATCATCTAGTGTTTTCTTGAAGATTTCCAATGAAACTGAACCCACTACCCCTCCTTAACCCTTTAAAAATAGAGCAATTGCCAGCAAGAAAAAACACTTCAAAATACAAAGAAAATCAAGGAGGAAGAATGTATAAAAACTACAAAATTATGTTAGTAATTTTAAAAAAGAAATATGTAAAAACATATACATACAAATATGAATATATATGTACATATACATATATATACAAGGTGTCACAATCTTAGTAAAGTTCTAATTTTTAAAAACATTTTTAAAATTATTTTCAGTTCCAAATTATCTCTCTCCTGACTCTTCCTCCCACCCATTGAAAAGACAAGAAATACTATACCCATTATACATATGAAGTCATGCAAAATATATTTTCACATTAACCATGTTGCAAAGAAAAAAAGCAAGAAAAAGGAAAGTAAACAACGATATGTTTCAGTTTATACTGTTCATCAGCTCTCTCCCTGGAGGTGGATAGCATTTTTTCATCACAAATCCTTTGGAATTGTCATGGATCATTATATTGATCAAAGTAGCTAACTAAGCCTTTCACAGTTGGAAATTGTTACATTATTGCTATTTGTTCTCCTAGTTCTGTTCACTCCATTTTGCATCAGCTCATATTAATGTTCACAGGTTTTTTCTGAAATCATCCCCTTCATCATTTCTTACTACACACTAGTATTTTATTACAATCATATACCACAACTTTTTCAGCCATTCCCCAATTGATGGGCATCCCCTCAGTTTCCAAATCTTTTCCAAAACTACTATCCTCCTTGAGTTGCCAAATAATAAAAATCCCATTTGGGTCTGAAAGGTCTTCATTTCCCTTCCCCAGGCACAGGACTTTTTAATTCCTAGAGTTCCTTCCATTTTCCTTCAGGCAGGTTAATTTATTCTACATTAATTGCCAGAAGTGGACACTGGTCATCAGGTTTGACAAGTTTTAAGGGGACCTCCATCAAAGGCTAGATATGCCCTAAGAAGGACAAGTTTTCATGTCAAGGTTGCCAAAGACCATCATAGTTCTCCTTAGCAGGTAACTACCATGGATCATCTCTTCTTCCAGGGACCAGATGTTTGATCTCTTGTTGGCATCTTTTCCAATGTTTTCCATGATTCTAGGAAGTTGAAGAATATTTGTGCTCAATTCCTGAGGAAAGAACCTAGACCCATGATATAGCTCCAGGAATTTGGTGGTCCTTTCCCTTCCTGCTATAATCCCTGACCCTTCTTTAAATTCACCTAGCTTTTTTTCCACCCTCATTCTCTTTCTTAATAAGCCATAGAGCCAATACTATTTATTCCTCAAACCTTTTTGCCATCTTCTCTAGCAAGGAAACCAACATACTTTTTTAGGTTCATTGGTTTTAGGTATGAAAAAGACCTCACAAAGGTCAACTACTCCAACCCTTTCATTTTACCAATGAGGAAATCGAAGCCCAGAAAACTTGCCACTTGCTAAAATCACAGAGGTGGTGAATAAAAGAACAATAATTCAAACCCAGATTCTTAGATTCCATATTCAATTTAACTAAACAAATATTTATTAAGCACTTTCTATTAAGCATATGTGCAAAGCACCATGTTAGGGAAGTAGTTAAAGACGAAAATGAAAAACATTTCTCTCTTCAGGGAGCCTATATTTTACATATATGTGCTAATCTGCTATGGAAGAATAAATATATCATGTTTTCTGCAACTCACTTGACAATTATCATTGGCCCAAATGTTTGGTGAAGGTGAGACTTTCTGATATCTGCCATTCTGATTACTAAACTTTCATGCTAATTGCTTTGGCAGCTGTTGATTACTGCACCAGTGACTGTCACTTTAGGATCTTGCTTGAGGATCTTCTATAATTTGTACATTCTTCATAATTGTCTTTCCTTGTGACAATAAAATATTCCCTTGAATTGATATATCATAATCTGTGGAACCATTCCCAAACACTGTTCATTTAGATAATTCCCAAGGTTTTTTGTTGTTGAGGTTTTTTTTTTTAATATTTTAAGGAGTACAACAAAAAATATTTTTGTAAAAAAAATTTTAAGTTCTTAATTATTTCCTTTGGATATATCATATTCCTAACAGTGAGATTGTTAGGTCAAAGGGTATAACCAGTATTATGACTCTTGTTGTGTATTGCTAGATTCTTTTCCAGAAAGACTGGACTAATTTGCATAATCACCAGTAACCTGTGTGTACTTGTTTTCCCAGAGCCCCCAAAGCATTGAAATTTATCATTTTTATTTATTTTTGCTAGTTTAATAGGTATGAGGCAGTAGCAGTGAGAATTTCTTTTTCCTCAAATGGGAAAAAAGAGTTGAACACAATATAAATCAGGAGGGAAATCAACTTTGATATTTTAATTTATGAACTCAAAATAACAGGCAAAAGTGAACCTAACTTCCTAAAATGCAATTCAACTCAAGTCTCTTCCTCCATGAACCCTTACCTAACCAACTAATAGGGAGTCTCTCTGCCTTTCCAGATATTACTGGAACTCTTTTCCCTTTCCCTCCCCTTTATTCCCTAATCTCTGACATACTGTCTTATTTATTCACTGTGTGCTCTCAGGATCACATAAGTTCCTTGAAAGTAGAGATTGTTTTGTTGTTGTTTGTCTGTTTGTTTTTATTTTCTGTCTCCAGAGTCTAAAATGGGGCCATGCATATAGCACACTTAGTAAATATTTATTGAATTTAATATTGATGTTTGGTTGACTGATGGCAGAAGAGTTTTAACCTCAGATCAGTGGGTACATTGGAGTCCAGCAAGGAAAGATTGTGGCCAAAGTTATTAGCTGACTTTAGAACTATTTCCTTTGTCAGTGACCCAAGAGGGAAAACTGCAGATCTTAGCAGGTAATTTAACTTTGCCAGGTTCTTCTATAGTGCTCAAACAATTCCTATAGAGCTGGTCTGTCTTCTTAGTAAGCAGTCTTAGCTGCATTTGATTTCTTATTTCTTCCCCTTTGAAGATCTCAGCAAGAGGGAGACCAATCCCTTCTGGCAAAGCAAAATGGGATGTCATGGTCCTACATCTGATTTTCTCCCTCTGTGATTCTTCCTTAACTTTGACGCTAGGCTACATCTAAAATATGAATGAATCAAATGTTTAAACTAGCAACTAAATACAAATTCAAGAAGATGTTTCAAAATTCCTAAATTAAAATTTATAATTAAAAAAAAATCATTCAAAGAAAACAGCATGATGAAGTAGAAAGCCCTGGACTTAGAATGAGAGGATGTGGAGTCAGATCCTGATTCTGCTCTTTCCTTAATACCTGTGTGACATCGGGTTGTTGCTTAAACTCTCCAGAACTCAATTCCCTTATGGGGAAAATGAAAGGATTTGAGTAGATGATCTCTAAGGTCTCTTCCAGCTCAAAACCTTTGTATCTTTTTGGTAAAACTTTTTAAGTTCTCTTATTTTTATAAGAGAGGCAACCTAGTGTTAAGGATCTGTTTTCCATCCTCTCCTGTCTATTCAAACAACAGTGAAATGGGAACTGTTTTGTTTACAAAATTTGATGCTCATGAGAGTGAATGAATACTCCCACTGGAAAATAAATGGGGTCCTAAACAACCCAACAGGTGCTCTGCTCCTGTCCTTCTTGTCTCTGGTTCCTTTGCAAGCAGCTGTCAATCTGTCAGTTGCACCAAGAAAAGTAAAGAGCTGCTGGGATGTGAGAGGGATAATGACCATTTAAGTGTATATTTTTAATGTGGTAGGGAAGTGACCACTTAGACAAGGTTAATATCACTCTGCTCCCAAACATGCCATGTCATAAATTCAATGCCCAGTGGTTTGGTCCCAGTCCCTTGGTGAAATATATCCATTTCATCATTTTGACATCAAAATTGCTTCATGTTATGAATTAATTAGAATGTGTATACTTGTTCATTTTACTAGGAATAATGGTTATCATTCTCAGGGTCACGTACTATAAAAATAACTAGATGGAACAAGGGATAGAGTACTGGGTCTGGAGTCAGGAAGATTCAGGTGCAACATTTGCCTCAGACTAGCTATTGGACTTTGGCCGAGTCCCTTAACTTCTGTCTCAACTGCTGCTGGTCTTGAGTCACTTCAGTTGTGTCCAACTCTTCCCATTTGGGGTTTTCTTGGCAAAGATACTGGAGTGGCTTGTCATTTTCTTCTCTGGCACATTTAATAGATGAGGAACTGAGGTAAATTGGGTTAAGCGACTTGCCCAGGGTCACCCAGCTAGTGTCGGAAGCCATATTAGAACTCAGATTGATAGGTCTTCGTGATTCTAAGCCCAGCGTTCTATCCACTGTACCACCGAGCTGCCTCAATTTTAAAGTGTATAATAGCATCTACCTCAAAAAGTTGTGAGGATCAAATGACATAATATTCATAAAATACTTAGCATATTGCCTAGCACATGGTAGGTTATTAATAAATGCTAGTTCCCTCGTTCCTTCTATTTAACTGCACTAGAAGAATCCAAAGATTCATGCTTTGTATCATCCCCCATTCTCTGAAAATATATATGAATACAAGCATTATAGTAGGAATAGTAGTAGTAGAAACAACTCATATTCCTGCAGCATGTTATAGTTTACAAAATACTTTAATGTATACATATATTCGTATATATCACCATATATATGTATATGATTAGTTTTCCAATATTATACATGTCTTTTATGGTTATTTCTCAGCTTAATTTTAACTTTATTCCCTTTTAATTCCTCAATATGCAAACACAGTTGCATCAAATTTGATTCAGTGTTTAAACTTGCTTGACATTAAACATGATTGTATGCTTCAGCTGTCTCTTTGTGTAGATTATTTCAAAAATGGAACTGATTCCAAAATTAAACAGGTTTAAGTATTCAGTCAATTTATTCAATCTGCATCTTAAAGGCTTCTGTGAAGAAATTATAATTATTCTTTGCTGTTCATAGTTTCTTACTAATTTACTTAAAGGTGTTTTAAGTTGGCAAAGCCAGATGTAGAATCTCATTTCAAGAAGCCTTTTTTTTTTTGAAGGACGCATGTACTTTTGAAGGACGCATGTATGGGAGTTGTTTTTTGTTAGGAATGACCATACTATGGTATATTTGCCAGGCATGTGAGGACATGGGGTTAAAAGAGAAGCAGATTTACTGTTACAAAAAAGAGAATGGGAACAGGAGTCAGAGAACCTGGGTTCCAGTCCTAGCTCTGGTGCTTACTATTTCCATGATCCTAGGCAAGTCACTTCCAAATGTCATTGCTTAAGCTTCTAAATAACTCCATATTCGACGATCATTTGTATGCAGGCAAAATGTGACCAGATTTCTGAAGGATAACATATGCTAAATTGTCTTTGATACTTGACACAATAAATAAACTCATTGGAACAAATTTTCAAATGACACATTTTCCTCATCTAAATTCTGATTTCCTCATCAAAAAATGAAGCTATTGGATTAGTTGATCTCTAAGATTTCTTCCATCTAGAAATCCATGATATCCTATTAACTATTATTTTTCAGAGAGCATTACCAGAAAGGCAGAAGTGAATAGGCATATAGTTGCTGTGAGTTAATATTGAAATAATGTGTAAGCTATGAAGTTGATTTCAATGTAGAAATATAAAAACTTTAAATTCTAGAATTGCCAGTTTAGGACTTTATAAAATTCTACATTCCTGGAATCCATGGAATTAATGTTCTTACTAGGTCATGGTGAGAACTGAAAAACTGTATAACAATGCATTTCTTTCCACAATTACACATTGGTTTGATTAAGTAAAATTCTATTTTATACATAATAGTTGTGATTAACATTAAAGTAATATGTTTAGTTTGTTCTTATTGGAAATAAATTACTTATTTACATTTAAAAATTGGCTATTGCTCATGCACAGTCATTTCTATCATTTCATAGTTATTATTAGCATAGATCTGTTTGCACCACATAGAAATATTACAAATTAGTAAATGACAACCACATAGCTTGCAAAATGTGCCCAGATTTCTGAAGAATAACTTATGTACTAAATTGTCTGATATTTGACCTCATAAATACAAATATGTATTGGAAAAATTTTCAAGTGACACATTTTAACAATGAGCTAACTCCAAAAGAAAGCATTAAAATTCAGTAATAAAGCACAAGAAAATAGAAGGCAGAATAAAATATAATTTATAGACAGCCCAATGCCAACAGTGGATGTCATAGAATGTATCACACAACCCACACTCATATTCACGTCTGCTCCCCGTTAGGAATGCTTACTTTAAAAATGAAGGAATTTCAGATTTCACTATCCAATGTGAGTATTGAATCTCTGAAATCAATTTGGAACCCAATGTTTCATTATGTGTCTTTATATAGAAACTGAGACCCAAAATAGTGAACCCTCTTGCCTCCAGTATCTCAAAATCAGGTGCCCTTGGAATACTCTATCTAGCATCAAAAGGAAAATGGGCTACATCCAAGTCCCCAAACTGATAACTCTGATGTTTAAATACAAGTTCACAAGAAAAGGGACAGCAAGGCCTAAAATTATTCTATGATCTTTTTTTTTTTTTTTAAGCAATTGGGGTTAAGTAACTTGCTCAAGGTTACACGGCTAGTCATTTGATTTATGCGTGGGTGCTCATTTTCTGAGGCGGGATCTGATCTCGGGTCATCCAAACTCCGAGGCCGGCGCTCTTACTCACTGCGCCACCTAGCCGCCCCTCTATGATCTTTTAAACACAAATCTGTGCTCCTGTAACAAATTTTAAAATACAAACTCTTCATATAGTTATTTTTCATAGCAATAAATTATATGTGCATATATGTGTATATAAAATTATAAGTGTTATATAGTAAGAACTAAAGGAGAAAGAGTTTACAGGGAAATATATAATGGAAAAGAAGAAATAAAATATCTGTGTATATTGTATACGTTTTTTGTCTTCTTTTTCTGCCAGATCAATACATTTAGCTTCTGATGAGCTATGCTTTGTTTGCTTGCTGCCCACTGCAGCCTGGCAGGCCATGACCCGATTCCCAGTAGGAGACCTGCCACCTGGGTTAGTATAACAGAGCCACATGGCAATAGAGAACCTTGCCACTAGAAGCCGGACCACAGGCCAAACCCAGCTGGGTACATTATGCAATGATTTCAATAATCTGAGCCAAAGCTTTCTTCTATTAGCATAGTGTGACCAGAAGTTCTACATTAGTTAGGGGGAAAAGAGGTCTTGTATTTTGACTTCCAGACCTTGAAAATATATTCCTCCCAAATATTGCTAAATGACATATTTAGTGTCAATTTCCTACCTCTACAAAACATCCTACTCTGGTGTTCATGGTGGCTTGGACAGGACCCTCATATCTGGAAGGCTATACCAGCAGACTAACTCTGGAAGGCCCTACCAAGTTAGAAAGGCTTTGAGAGCAGGCCTGGCAGGAGACAGTTTCTGTTGCCCATGGGCCAAACCATCTGAGTATGGAGAAGTGCATCCCCAGAAGGGTGGCCACTAGGCAATGATTTTTTTGGCCACGAACAATAGAGCAGATTTCCTACTCCAGCAGGTGATAATATCCTTATGGGAAAAGATCATTGTCTTCTCCTGTTTTTGCATGCTTTCCAGTATTTATCACTCTCCTGATCACCCTATAGTTGATAGGTAACTGAGGCATGAGTTATCTCTTTCTATCTCATTGTCTAGAAAAACAAGAGTTATGCACATATTCAGTAAATGACTGTTGAAATCAATCAATCATTAAACATTTATAAAGTGCTTTCTATGCTAGACACTGGAAATCCAAAGATAAAAGTGACACAGGTTCTGTCCTCTAGTAACTTTTAGTTAGTCAAAATAGACTGAGCTGACTTTCTCCTCCATCTTATTTTCATCTCCCTCTAACAGTGAGACATGTTGTATAAAGTGTGGAGTCAGGAAAACCTGAACTGAAATCCTATCTCTGGCCCCACTAGCCATGTTTTTTTTTTAAACAAATGCTTTATTAACTTCTGTTTTACATCATTCATTTCCGCCAGATTTTGAGTTACAATCATTTCCCACCCCCCTGTTTTTCCCCTACCCACCCTCCCAGAATAGCAGGCCCGCAAGATATCGCTTCCTCCAATCTGCTCTCTCCCATACCTTCCCCCATACCCCCTTCAACTTTTCCATTAGAGGAAGGTGAATCTTTGTGTCCCAATGCCTGCATATCTTATCTCCCAATTACAAGCAAAAGAGTATTAATAATAGTATTTATATATATTTGAAACATTTAATGTTAAGACCTTGAATTTCAGATCCATTTCTTTCCTCCCTTGTCACCCATTCCCTCTGGGAAGATAAGTAATTCAGTATATGTTGTACATGTCTAGCTATGCAAAACATTATCATAGTAGATATATTGTACAAGGCTGCTTATAATTCCCTCCCCCTCATCCCATCCCTGACCTGGTCCATTCCCTATTTGATCCTGTCCCTCTTCTATAGTGGGTACTTCCAACCTCCCCTCCCCCCAAGGATGCCCTCCTATCCATCACCCTTCCTCTCATCCCCCTTCCCCCTATTCTGCTATAGGTTGAGATATCCCATTTAGTATGTATGTCATTCTCTCCCTGAACCAAATTCAATGAGATTGTGGTTTTACCTTTTTGCCTTCCTATTCTCCCCCTCCCTTGCAACCACTTCCCCTTGCTTCTTCTACATGAGATAGTTTACCCCACCCTGTCTTTCCCCATCTCCTCTCGCCACTTTCCTCTCTCACCTCATAATTTCATCCCTTGAGTATTCTCCCTTCCAAACAAATTCAACCTATGCCCTCTATGCATATATAACTGTAACCATATACATACACATTCATATATGTATCCATATGACCACACACCTTTCTTCCATTATTTTCATAGTGAGAAAGATATCATCAGTCATAGTTATTGTTTTTTCATATAGGAATGTAAATAGTTCAACTTTGATAAGTTCCTTTTGATTTCTTTTCCCTGATTACCTTCTCAGGCATCTCTTCCTTCTTGTGTCTGGATGTCAGATTTTCTATTCAATTCTGGTTTTTCCTCAAGAATGCTTGAAAGTCCTCTATTCCACTGAATGACCATATTTTCTCCTGAAACAAAATACTCAGTTTTGCTGGGTAGGTGACTCTTGGGTTCATTCTCAGTTCTTTTGCCCTCTGGAGTATCATATTCCATGCCCTTCGATCTCTCAGTGTAGAAGCTGCCAGGTCCTGGGCTATTCTGATTGTGTTTCCACAATATTGAAATTGTTTCTTCCTGGCTGCTTGTAGTATTTTCTCCTTGATCTGGGGATTCTGGAACCTGGCTATAATATTCCTGGGAGTTTTCTTTTTGGGATCTTTTTCAGGAGGTGATCTGTGGATTCTTTCAACCTCTATTTTGCCCTCTGGGTCTAAAACATCAGGGCAATTTTCCTTGAGAATTTCTTGAAGGGTGATTTCTAGGTTCTTTCTTTGATCATGGCTTTCAGGTAGTCCAATAATATTTAAGTTGTCTCTCCTGGATCTATTTTCCAGGTCAGTGGTTTTTCCCATGAGATATTTCACATTGCCTTCTAATCTTTCATTTGTTTGGATCTGCTTAACAGCATCTTGATTTCTCATAAAGTCATTAGCTTCCATTTGCTCCAGTCTAACTCTGAAGGAATGAATCTCCTCAGTGAACTTTTGAGATTCTTTTTCCATCTGGCAAATTCGACTTTTTAAGGCATTCTTCTCCTCATTGCCCTTTTGGGCCTCCTTTGCCATTTGAGTTAGTCTATTTTTTAAGGTGTTGTTTTCCTCAGTCAGGCTGTTGGCCCTCATTTCATACTTTTCCTGCATCCTTCTCATTTCTCTTTCCAATTTTTCCTCCACTTCTCTTATTTGATTTTTAAAGTCCTTCTTAAGGTTCTCTATGGCCTGCAACCCGCTCGGAGCAGGACTTCTGACCTCACAGTCCTTTTCCCGCTCTATGCCCCCAAAATAGGAGTCTAGGGTTGCATTTTTCTGTTTCCTTTGCCTTGGCATGTTGCCACTTAATTGCTTGACTTTGGGGCTTGTTGCCACCATATGGCCTGGTGCCAGACAGGAATTTTTGCCCCAAACGTGTGAGGGGCCAACTTCTGTTTCTGGCAAGCTGTAAACCCACCCACAACCTCCACCCCAGATCACAATCCAGATGCAGGGAGGTTAAAGCAAGAGTGATTACCCCCCAAGACTGATCGCTGGATCTCCCCACGATTTGTAGGCTGGGAGCCCGAGCTGCCTCTGAAAACTACAAAATGGCGTGTCTCCTCAGCGGCTTCTAGCCCCCAGGGGAGGGAGCTGACGCATTCCCCAAATACAGGTCCTAAAGTCCATAGGACATTAACCTCTTACTTTGTCCTAGGCATGTCTATACTGATAATTCTGGAGTCGCCACAGCTGCTGGTGTTCTGGGGTCTCTCCAGCCGGCTGCTGGCCCTGCCGCCCTGGGGCTAAAACCTCAGCTCACGGGGACTTGGGCTCCGCTCGGCTCGGCTCAGCTCCCCGCGCTCTGCACGCTGCACGCTGCCCCACTAGCCATGTTGACATGAGCAAGTCACTTAATCTCCCTTTTCCTTAGAGAATTCACTGAGAAAAATCTACTAGTTTATATTTGGGTGGTCATATGCAAATTATGGATATATTGACTTGTTCCCTCCCTCTTGTTTCTTGCCAAGTCACAGCCAGTAGCACCCGGGTCAGAGTGTAGCCTATGTCCTCACTCTTCTTCCATCAGCAAGCTCCGGAGCTTGACTCATTAGTACTCTGGTGGGGTTTTGCCTGTCACTATCTCTTCTGAAGCAAATTCTTACCACCAATGTGCAGGAGAGGACACAGGGAAAATAGTGGCCAGCCCTTTTTTAAACTGATATAAGCACTCTTAGGAAAGAATACATTCCAGTACATTAAAAGAGTTAGGATTGTCAGAGGTAGTATGGAGAAGTATGGAAAGAGCACTGGACTGGAAAGTCAGAGGAACTGGGTTTTGAATCCTGTCTCTTCCACTTTCTGTCCTTAAGCAAGTCATTTTAATTATTGATTAGTATTAACATTAATAATAATAACTAGCACTTAAATAGGACTTTACTATTTGCAAAGTGCTTGACTCATTTGATCAAACCAACCTGTGAGGTAGGTAACTAACATTATTCCTATTTTACAAATGAGGAGGCAGGCAGTGATTAAATGATTTGCCCAGGTCCACACAGTCAGAAACTTAACCTCTCTGAGCTTCTGTTTTTCAATCAGTCAGTTAATAAGCATTTATTAAACATTTACTATATGCCAAACACTAAGTGCTGGGGATACAAAAAAGGCAAAAGACAGGCTTTGTCCTCAAGGAAATCACAATCCATTTGGTTTTTTTTTCTTTAAATTTTTTTTTGCTTTTTTTTTGGAGGGGGGAAGGTAGGGCAGTTGGGATTAAGTGACTTGCCCAAGGTCACACAGCTAGTTTTGTGTTAAGGGTCTGAGGCAGGATTTGAACTCAGGTCCTCCTGACTTCAGGGCCGGTGCTCTATTCACTATGCCCACCTAGCCACCCCTATTTTTTTTCATAAACAAGATGAAGATATTTGGCTCTCTGATTACTTAGGTCCCTTTCTACTCTGAAGAAATTATCCTGTTATTCTTTGAACTATCTGTTCCAATCCTCTGACCACTTAACTACTGGGGATGTAGATGCTTCCTGTATTCCTGTATCTCACAACACCTCCATGCCTTAGTAAACAATTTTCAGATTGACTGTTGCCATGCAAAATGAGCCACCTTATGGAGAGGCAACAGGTTATCTGCATCTCATAATTTGCTAGATAGGTCCTTAGAAAGGATGTGGGTCCATACAACTAGTAAAGCTAGTCTGCCACCATTGTCATCTCCACACCAGACATCAGAGTAGAAGAGGCCTCTAATAGAAAATATACAAAGGGATACTTTCAGGGTCATCATACATACATATATATGCATAAATATATACATAAATATTAATTAATCTTAATCCTGCATACACATTTAAAGAGAATTAGTTCTCCTTCCTTATCTTCCTGTGATCCTGAAATCAGTCAACCAAGTTCTGTCTGAATGAGATGCGAAGTTAAATTCTAATTTTCTATCTGATAGAGATGCCCTTCAGCAAGGCTCCAGGTGAGTCAGTGTTCTCCAAGCTGCCATCCGCTCCCCCACTGCTTTAACATGCTTCCCCCAACCTAGCCCCAAGGTCCTCCAAACTACAGTGACTATCTTCTCTTTGAGTTCCCCTGTGGGATCGAGTAAGAAGCTTATGGCCACCTCCCTCAATCAGCCTAGAATTACTTGCAATTAAACTGCAGGAGTTTTAACTTTCATAGGATAACAGCTTTACAGATTTCGAACTGGAAGGAATCTTTTAGATGATCTTGAAGCAAGAGCTGAGACCCAGAGAAGTTACACAAGGTCACATTGCTGTATCCTTGGAACTCCAATCCAGGCTTTCTGTCTCTAAATTCCAGTTCTCTTCCCATTATACCACACTATCTGTATCCTAATTTCCTAAATAAAAAAGCTCCTTCTTTATCTGTCTTCCCAATATTTATCTTCTAGCCTCAGATCTTTTTCTCTGAAAGGACAATTGCATCTTTTTTTTTCTCCTAGAGGTCCCAGTGACTCTGGCCCCTGCATCATAAAAGAGAATCAAAGTATTTGGAGTTAGGAAGGACTTTCATTTTACAGATAAGGAAACTGAAGCCCCAAGAAGTTAAATGATTTCCCCAAACTCACCTAAGTAGCAAATGACAAAAGGATGATTTGAAACTAGGCTGCTTTCCATTCCACCACATCTTTGTGGGATATAAATGATATCTGAGTATCCTTGGCTCATAGATCCAGATCTGGAAAGGATTTCAGAGGCCAAGTTCAATACTACAGCCTCAGAAGTTTAAGTGACTGGCCCAAGGTTACACAACTAGTAACCGAAGCAGATTTAAATGAAAGTCCAGAGACAGTGCTCTTTCCACCATACGTGTACATTTTCAGTAAAATTGATTGTTCCACCAACTCCTCTAAAATGATTTCCTCACCCATTGCTTTTTTAAGATTATATGAACTGAGACTTTAAAAATAGGCTTCTCCTGAATTTATTATTCACATGCTCCTCCCAGATTCTGGGTAATCTCTCAACAGGCTAACTTCCTTTTCTTATATTGTTTTTAATGATGGATATTCACTGGCTTTCAGGTCAGAGATGGGGAAAAACTATTTCCATTAGGGCCCCCAAAATAATAGATACCCAGCCCTGGATCTTGTCCTGGCCTTGGCTAAAGTGCATGTTCCAATCACCTCTCTGCTCTCAAATTGCTAAATTCATTCTCCTATCCCTCCTAATCTATTCCCCCCACATACACCTCCTACAAATACAAAAGTGGTTTCCTAGAATCTAAGCTCACCTTAAACTTAAAATAAATGTCACCAAATAACTTCTTCCAAGGGCAGGATATGCCACCAAATAGTCTTATGAGTTTTAAAAAAATATTTTCACATATATGTGAATATATGATCTATGGAAGATATGAGTATGTATGTATGTATATATACATATATATATATGTCTACACACACACACACACATACATACATATATATATATATATGACCTATAGAAGAAATAAGGGAAAAGTTATTTCCTTTCCATTTTGCTTAAGCTGGATCCCACATGCATTCCCAAATACCCCATATTCCATGAAAGAATCCCCAGCAAATCCCTATAAGATAAAGTCCAGGCATTCACCAGTTTGTATAATAAATGGTGACATGTGATTATCCTTTTTGGTGCTTTAAGACAAAGTCATGAAGGCTGGAAGATGCTAAGCATCTAATAATTCAATACTGGATTAGCCTGGGGTCTGCCTCAGAGGGAAGAATAGGGTAACAGGGGGAAAGTCACAGATTTGGAAAAGAATGACCTAAGTATTTTTACTGGACAATTAAAAGGGGGCTTTATCTAATGCCAGAAAACTCTGAAGTATCAGATACAAGTTGTGAAGAAGCCATGTTGGGAGTCTGACTTTGCTGCTGACTGCTTGTCTGACCTTGGACAAGTCACTTATCCTTGCTTGGCCTCAGTTTCAATATCTGTAAAATGAGGGTGTTGTACTAGATGGTTTCTACTATTCTTCGAAGATTGAATTCTCATTGTCCTATGATCCTAAGCTTGTAGATTGCAGTTATTGATGGTGGGATGTAGAAGTGTTTTTTTAATCAATATTTGGTGAACAGCTCATTTATATTTTTAATGATGTGCCTAAACTATAGCATCTTTTAAGCAGTACTCCTATTATAATTTATTTGGAAAACATATTTAATATTTATTAGACTTTTCTGCAAAAAAGGGAAACAATATATTTAGGAGAAAATTTATATTTGTAGTGAATAAAGAGTAAGAATTTCTAAATATTCATTAATATGCATAGTATAGCAAAAGTGTACTAAAATTAGGAAATAAGAAGACTGGGTTTTAAGTCCTGGATTTTCTGCTATCTATAACCTTAATCAAATCATTTTATCTCCCTTGGTCTCAGTTTCATAATCTGTAAAATGAAGTTATTGTACTACATAGTCTCTAGAGTCTCTTCCAGCTCTACCATTCTATAATTCTTATTCTATTTACACTCTCTGTGACCAGAAAATGATCCTTGTAAGACCAAGGTCAGAGGTTGGATCTTCAAAAAAAAAAAAAAATAGCATAGCTCAGCTCTGTTCCCTAGCTGCTGACTGCACCCTCACACTCCAGTCAGCTGCCCTGCAGGTGCTTGCTGTTGGTCATGGGCAAGATAGATTAAATGGCTCAGCACAAATTCAGCACCACAACACGTGGACTGCTCAAAGTGTACATCCTGCTGACAGCTGGCCAGGGGTGTCATTTTCAATGGGAAGCATAGTATTTATTGATTACTATATTTTTAAAAAATCAGTATTACATTAAAATGATCTTGGAGCCAGAAAGGAAAAAAGAAACCACTATATCACAATTTAATTCTATCCTCTTTAAAGCTATTTTATAATCTACATAGAAAGAAATTTGAGTCAAGAGTTGCAGCAACACTCTTAGGCTAAAGTCACTGAAAACCCTTCTGGCATTCCAAATGCTAACACTTCTGTCAAAGCTCACAGGCTAAAAATGGGGGTGGAGGAAATGCATAATATTTAATGGCATACATAACAAGTCCCAAAGATGTTCATTATGTGAAATTAAAGAGTAACTTCTGAACCTATGAAGAATTGCAGCCCCTGTTTTCATTTGGTTTGTGAACTTTCTGTTGTGGGTATGTTTATTTTTTAGTTCCTGACCATTCTAATTCATTGGAGAGGAAATATTGACATAGAGATCTTTTGTCTATTTCTGCTAAACATAAAGGATAATTGTGATACAGGGAAATTAAGTGTTTGTGACTGCAAAGGGGATGGAACTTAGATGTTTCTCTTCTTTATGGATTTACCTTGCCTACTTCAAGTAGACAGTGTGGGAATACATTGGTATCCTTCAAGGCAGGGATGTGGGAAGGGATATGCCTGACCACATGGAACATGTGGAAAATATTCCTGGATTATCATTTGTTATAACAATGATTCTGCCACCACTCCAGACCATACAGAACATTCAGTGATTCAGTAGCAGGAATAAATCAAAGCATAATTTATTAGATAATTTGGTCTGTGATACATGGTGATAAAATCTTTCCCTGATGTAGCAATCAACACACCTGTTAATCTATGATCCCATTACTGACATTATATAGACTACATGTCAAATAGGAGGAATATGCACAGAGAGTGCACACAGATTCATGGGACAAAAGCAGAACTTAGACTGACTCTGAAAACATCATTTCTATAGTCACTCAGCTTCTTTCCCTATGAAAGTATATAAATTATTAACAATGACCTCAGATTGTATGACCCACTGAGTTCATTTATGTATACCATCAGTAATAATGATGATAATTGTTCTTCAAAGTCCAATCCATTTTGTATGCTATCAAGTGGGCATGGGAGGTATGAATGATAAACTGAGGGAGTAACAGGGCAATGCAGAGTATGGATTCTAATTGTCTAATTGAGACAGCTATACTCACTGTGAAGGCCTGGAACAAACTTGGAAATGTTGACCAACTGGGTCCTAGGGATCCCACAGATTAGATTAGCATGCTGGTCAATATGGTGAAACTACTCTGCTGATTCTAAGAAATAGATGGGGCAGTATAAAATTGCAGACCAGTCTTATCAAAACTGTTATGATCAGTTTGACACAAATGGCAGTGCAACAAGTGATATGATTTTGAGTTGTGGAACTACAGGAAGGAAAATAGATATTGATGTCCACCAGCTTACTTGTAGAAATGCTTTGATGCACTTGGAACACTGGTGTCCATAAAGTGAGTAAATAGATGAAATCAACTGAAGACATAAATACTTTCTTTATTTGCCGGTACTGTATAGTAACAAAATTGTAAACAGATCCCACTGGTTATGGGCAAGGGTATCTTATTGGTTTTGTCAATGGGTCCCTCAGATCCACATCACATAATATATTGCCAACAAGAGTAGGGCAATCATAAAATGACAATGACGACGACAACAACAACAACATGTTATTCTTAAAGCCTAGATTAGGCAAAATAAGAGATAAAATCAAGGAGTTACTAAAATCTGAAAAAGAAAAATTTGAAAATGTTAAAGTCATTGAGTATCATCAGTCAGCAAATAAATATTTATTAAATGCCATATGCCAGTCACTGTACCATGTGCTAGGGATTCAAATACAAAAATAGATTATCCCAAGGGCGGCTAGGTGGTGCAGTGAGTAGAGTGCCGGCCCTGGAGTCAGAAGGACCTGAGTTCGGATCCGGCCTCAGACACTTAACGAACACACAAACAAAAACCTAGCCGTGTGACCTTGGACAAGTTGCTTAACCCCAATTGCCCTCCAAAAGGCAAAAAAAAAAAAAAATAGATAGTCCCTGCTCTTTAGGAGCTTACAGATGAAAGAGTCAAAAGACCAATTTGGTATAATTCAAGCTTAAAAGAAGGAGGACATAATATAATGAAACTAGAAAGATATTTTGGATCCAGGTTTTGAAGGGCTTTATAAGTTAAGCAGAGTCTATGTTTTAATCTTGAAATAATAGTGAATAATTGAAGTTTATTCAAGAACTAAGTGGCATGGTTAGCCTTGGAATATCAGCTGTATAAAACCAATAGGTGGCATTTATATAGTACTTTAAGGTTTATAAAATATTTTACAAATATTATTGTATTTTATCCTCACAACAGTCCTGGGAATTAAGTGCTATTTGCTATTCCCCGTTTTATAGATAAGGAAACTGAGGCAGGCAGAGGTTAAATGACTTGCCCAGGGTCACACAGCCCAGAGTCACGTTTGAAGCCAAACTTGAAATCTAGATCTTCCTGACTCCAGGTCCAAAGCTACTTTGCCACCTAGATGCCTGTATAAAAGAAATAATGTAGTAGGAGAGGCTTGAGGCAGAGAAACCAATGAGGCAGTTATTGAAATAATATAATCAAGAAGAAATTAGGGAGTGAATTAAGATGATGGCTGTATGAATAGAGAAAAGGTTTTGGATGTGAGAGATGATGGGTGGTATCAACAGCAATATTTCATGATTGATTGGATATATGGGGAAATAAAGAATGAGAAACTGAAGAAATGAAGAAACTGAAGAAATAAAGAATGAGAAACTGAAGGTCAAGTTTATAAACCTAAGAAACTGAAGAACAGCAGTTACTTCAGCAAAAAGGGGGAAGTTTGCAAGAGGGGTAGGTTTGAGTGAAAAGATTATTCTTTGTTGGTATATATTATGAGATGGTTCTGGCACTGTTTTGTCCAGGAATTCTTTGTGTTAATAAATTTTGTTGAAAAAAAACATACCTTATAAGGAGTTGAGCATACTTAAATTGGAATCCTGAGAAATCTTTTTTGAAGAACTCAACTAGCAGAAATTATTCCAAAAAGCAACTGCTCTAACCATGGTGAATAAATTACTTATATAATAGTATTTGAACAAAACTATAAGAAACAGGACCTTTATACAGCATTATATGCAGCAACCATAGCTACAGTAAAAACATAGAAAGGAATGTTTCTTAAGGACAAGAGACAAATACCACTTAATGAAAGAAGCGACTTGGAAAAACTATTGAAAATGTATAGAAAAGCATCAGAATATTACATCAATATCTTGCTGGTACACACTATAGAAAACTTGAACACCATATTATTACATTATTAAAGAAAATGGGAAACTTGTACAATGTATTCCAAAAAATAAATTGATAAACAATTATAAACAAAAATTAAATGGTTTGATGATGCAAAGTGTAAAATAGTGCAAAGAACAAAATAAACAATTCAGTGTCAATTAGATATCTTACCACAGTGACATGAAAAGAAAATAAATCAAAGGCAATGAAAAACCCCTGGAGAAGGAGGATGTGGGAAATTTCTGGTTGTTTATATAGTTGTGAGAAGTCCAACACAATGATAACACAAGTTACATCAGATGAGCAACAGCTTGTGTACTATTAATATAATTAATGACAGAATAGTTACCTCAGGGGGAGAGAATGAAACTCTAGATTTATACTAAGCTGCAAATAAATGGGGCTCTATAAAACACAATAATATTGGCTAAAATACTCCACAATAAAACATTCATATGAACCAAACATTTTATCAGCTTGCTTTCAAATGTCAACTTGATCCTCCCTTTCTAAGTAGATGACATCATGTATACATTGTCATAGCTGAGTGTAAATGACCTTTCCAAATATAGGTCAATTGCATGTTTATGTATTTTGTGCACTGAATTTATAGCTTATATCATTAAAAGAACTCTATAAACACAAGAAAATAATATATTGGCTGAGAAACAAAAAGGGTTTGTCAAAAAGTCCCAAGAGTATAAAAATTGATGACAAAAGGACCATTGTACTATAGCTCCTTTACTGATTTTCCCAAAGCCTTTAATTCAGTTCCACACCCAATTAATCACATATTACAAATGTATATGTGTACATGTATGTATATATGCACATACATGAAAATATAGAGATTTGTGTGTTATATAATATGTGTACACATGCATCATAAGAGTGTCTGATTTCCATATGGGAAACTCAATTTAAAACATGCCCTCAAGACAATAAAGGCAAGAATGATTAACAAAAAAATACTGCATTTTTCAGGGAAGCATTATTTTTCTGCTAAGCCTTAAATCTATTTTCACCTCTCCTAAATAAAACTTAATATGGCTTCCAAAACAAAGAGGTAGTTGAAGCAAAACATCATATTAATCATTTAATGTATGTGTATGACCTCAAGCATGTGTGACAACACTGAAAAACACATTGAGCAGTTATTTTATCTTAGTAACATCTTTATCAAAAAAATAAAACAATTCAGAATCATTTTCAGGCCATAGGAAGGTCTATGAAAAGAAAAGTGGAATTGTCTATCAATAACCGCCTAAATCAGTAGGGCACAGAGATTAGGTCACTGTCTGGACTGATACTGATTGAGCTTGGTTCTGGGGTAAATTTGACGCCCCCCAAAGAGATTATGTGTGTATGTATGTGTGTGTGTGTGTGTTTTTACTGAAACTGTCTGGCTTGCTACATCCTCACCCAGAGTAGAACTTGGAGTGAGGGAGGGAATCTCTAAAACAAAGCTGATATTTGGCTCTTGCTTCAAGTCTCCTCAAAAGGGATTAACAGAGACCCTTCTAAAAGATATTCAATGGGAGGCAGCTAGGTGGTGCAGTGAACAGGCTGTGGCCTGGAGTCAGGAGGACCTAAGTTCAAATTCAGCCAGATATTGACACTTACTATCCATGTGACTTTGGGCAAGTCACTTAACCCCAACTGCCCTCCAAAAAGCAAAAAAAAAAAAAAAAAGATATTCAATGTACAAAGTATATACTTATATAGAGAATATTTTCTCCATAAAAAGACTTAAAATACAAAAGGCTCAGAATCTTGAATTAGCATATTTAAAACATAATATAGTAACCCATTGCATATTAATGTTCTTCTTGGAACGTTGATATTGTAAACATTTTTTTTTTTTAATCAGTCATTTTTATCTCAGATCTGCACTTTTCAGGAAATTCACTTTAGGCCCATATCTTCTGGCAAGTTATTACCATACTTTGGCTTTAATGCTTTCATCTATAGTATCTTCCTGATGGTGGTCATCTTTACCTCTGAGAAGCTGTTGCAGATATAAGCTCTTACAGGAAAACCAGCTCCAGGATTCAGGAGCTCCCAACATCTTGGATTTGTGAGGTTAGCTCCAAGACTGGGAACAACCATCTCCAAATTCCTGTGTAGTCACCTTCACTAAGGAAAAGAAAGACAAAACTGAGGAAGCAGGCAGAACTCCAAGATGGGATCTCTGCCTCACCAATATAAACATTCTCACTATTTATATTCAAATAGCTGACTGGAGGAGCAAAATCCTTTTTTTTCCCCTACCCTCCATCGAACTCTGAGGGAGAGCTCAAAGTGTCTCAAATTGTTGGATGGTCAGGAAGAGAGTGAAAGCAGAAAAATGTCTTTCTTTTTAAAGTCCAGCTTTATTTGCTCAGTGGCCAATTATCTTTTGCATGGATTTCTTGTTACAAGGAACAACCAAGAGCCTTTGATCATGCAATGCCTTCAGCAAGAGACTGAGCCACGTGTGACACTGGAGAGCTGTTTCTAGGACCAGTAGAAGGAGCCAAAGTGTATGCATGGCTTCTTTGGAAGTATCCAAGTATCCCAGAGAGGATACATGTATGAAAAGAGGGAATCTCTGTTTACAACTCATTGTAAATGTCCTGGACAAAGCAGCTTGGATGACTGCCTTGATTATTTTTCCCAGATTCCTAAGGACAAACATCAAATATCTTGATGGCAGAAGTGATTTAAGAAAACTCTTGAAGACCTGTGGAAAGATACTAGATGACATCTCTGTCTGGGTAGGTCACACAGGAGAAAAATTGCACACAATTGTCCGGTTAATGGCACTGTAAAAAAAATATGAAGAAGAGAATCTGGAAAACAAAAACATATTAGAAAATTCATATGCCATTAATGAACAATTTAAATCAAAAGCCAAAGGTTCAAGGTGATACAAGGACATAAAGCATACAAAAATATATAAACAATTCAACAACAATAAAAAAACATAAAACTATATTCTTGAGTCTCAAGGAGCAAAGAAATTCCAGGAGATAAAAGAACCCCAAAAGAAAGAGGATGTGGAAAATTGTTATTTGTTTCTCTTATCAAAAGAAGTTTGATACTATGAGAGTGTAAGTTGGATCAAACATGAAATTTAACGCATGTGAACCATTAATGTAATGAACAAAGAAACAACTCTATCAAAGGAATGATGAAAACTCTAGATTCTCTGCAAAACTCGAATTCAGCAGTTCTGTATAAATTCCAGATCCTTCATGGTTCTGCATGACTTACTATCAAAGGAGTTAATGAACTCCTTGCATGACGAATGTCAGAGTCCATCTTCCTTAACCAAAGCCATTATGTATTTATTGCCCAAACATAAAGAAATCATCAGGCAGAGAGATGGTACAGTAGACAGAGTAGATAGAGTTCTGGGCCTGGAGAACTGAGTTCAAATCTGCCCTCATATGTGTTCTGGCTGTTCGACCCTGGGCAAGTCACTTAACTTCAGTTTGACTAAGTTTCCTCATTTGTAAAATGGGGTAATGATATTACTTCCCTCCAAGGTATGTCATGAGCATCAAATTTGTAAACCACTTATCACAGTGCCTGACATAGAGTAAGAACTATATAAATATCACTTATTATTATTATACTGGAATATAGACTAATTACATGTTTATATATTTCATACAAAGCATTGATGCCTTATATCACTAAAAAAAAACCTACAAACACATAAGAAAACAACATATTAGGGGGCGGCTAGGTGGCGCAGTGAGTAGAGCACCAGCCCTGGAGTCAGAAGGACCTGAGTTCGGATCCGGCCTCAGACACTTAACACGTACAAACAAAAAAAACCTAGCCGTGTGACCTTGGGCAAGTTACTTAACCCCAATTGCCCTCCAAAAAAAAAAAAAAGAAAAGAAAAGAAAACAGCATATTAAATAAGGAACCAAAACGATGTGCCAAAAAAGTCACAAGTGTAAAAGATAGTTTACTATTGCTTTGATGACTAATAACTAAGCCATTCCAAAACACCATGAAATCTATACTAACTTTATTGATTATTATATAGCTTCTGACTCAGCTCCATAATTATGCATTACAAAAAAAGTTAAAACTAAAAAAGATGCAAACATAGTGAGAATTTTAGTCTTTAATTTTTCACATTTTATACTCTAATTAAAATACACCAAAAATATATAATGTCAAAAACAATTAACATAAAATGCGGCATCTTCCAGACAGACAACATAAACCTCCTGTAGTTACACCATCTCTTAACTCCATTATCATCTCTTCTTAATAGTAATGACTATGGTGGTTAAGTCAAAGGCATTCCTAAAAAAATATTGTAATAATCTCATAGTGTATATGAATCATATCAAGTTTTATGTCTCCACTGAAAAGCACTTTAAAAATCTACTTCATCACATGAGAACTTTATGCAATGATGTCAAAATATGGCTTCCACTTCTTAAGTGTGAAATTCTGAATGTGTACCAAAGACAGAATAGAGACTGAAGGCTTTGGGTTTGAAACTAGAAATCAAATCAAATCACTTAGAAACCAGCATATAATAACTTGGTTTTCCCTAGGCAAGAAATGTCAAGCATTAGTCAGTCAAAGAGAAAGTAGATTTATAGATTAAGAGAATGACATCCTAAAGTCAAAGCTTAATGGAAAGAATACACTCAGAGCAATTAATACCTACAAAATATCAGTCTTAATGTATATATTTGACATGATCAAATGAATGAAAACCATTATATTAGGTTTACAAACAAAATCAATGTTTTTCTCAAGTTAATTTAATAATAACTTTTGCTTTTATATCACCTATTGTCCCCAAAATGTCCTCTATCCCTTTCTCTCTCAGAAATTAAACACTGTAGCTAAGAATGAAAAAGAAAAAAAAAATTCGCAAAACTAACCAACATATCAACAACGTTGATATTATTTGCAGTGTTCTACGTTTAAAGAATGGAGAGAAAAAAAAAAAAGAATGGAGAGATGCCTTCTTGTATCTTCTCTTTGGGACCAAGCTTGATCACTAACAGTTTACAGCATTCAATTTTAATTGTTTTGCTGTTATTGTTCTTTATTTTATGTTGTTGCAGTCACTGTCTATATTGTTTTCCTTATTTGGCTTACTTCACTTTGAATCAGTTTGTGTAAATCTTCCCATTCTCTATAATCATCAAATTCATATTATTACATTACATTCCTTCTGTATTACAATTTGTTAAACCATTCACCAATTGATGGATATCCACTTTGTGTCCAGTTGTTTGATACTACAAGTAATGCCATAAATAATTTTGTGTTTGTAAGGATCTTCTTTTTGTCATTGACTTAGGTTGGGTATCTGCCTAGCAATACAATTTCTAGATGTAGATACTTGAGTGTTTTTTTTTTTCACTCAATTCCAATTACTTTCCAGAATATTCAGGCTAATCAGTAACTCTACTAATAATGTGTCTATCCAATGTGTCTATCTTTACCAACTCTTACTACAAACATTGACTAATCCCATCTTGTGCCGTTGTTGACAATTGGCTGTGGAGTGAAACCTCAGATTTGTCTTAATTAGCTTTTCTTTTATTATTATTTTATCCCATTCTTTTATATGATTGTTAGGAGTGTAATTCTGATTGTGAGAACTGTTTATTAACTTCCTTTGAACTTTTTGGGAATGGCTTTTTAGATTATGTATTTCTAGGCAACAAACAGAATATCAGATGTATATCAGAGATATTTTCCCCAGTAGACTGCTTCCCTTCTTATCCTAATTACCTTACTTTTGTTCATACAAAAGCTTTTTCCTTTCAAGTAATTGAAATGATCTGTTCTGTTTTGTTTTGTTTTGTTTTCTATAAACTTCTCTACCATTTGTTTGGTTTAGAATTTAACTTCCTTTTCCTTCACCACCACCCATAATAGTGATAGGTACCCTGATTGAGTTATCTTCTATTTTGTTAACTATAATATTCAGGTCATGCATCCATTTTGAGTTTATTATGACGTGTGGCATAAGATGTTGATCTAAGCCTAATATCTGACAGACAGCCTTTTCTTTTTTTTTTTTAACAATTTTTGTCAAAAAGGGAGTTCTGTCCTAGGTGATTTATGTATTCAGGTTAATCAAATAAAGTGCTATTAAATTCATCTTTTCAGGCTCTTCCTTGTGTAGTCTATTCCATGGATCTACTTTTCTATTTTTTAACCAGTACCAAATTGATTAGATGATTATTGCTTTAAAATGTAGTTGGAGGTATGTAAGTACTATGCCCCCTTCATTGCTATTTTCATTTCATGTCTCCCTTGATACTCTAGATTCTTCTGTTTTCCTCCAGATTAATTTTGCTTTATTAAAGTATGTCTTGATAATTTGGTTGGTATAACACTAAATCTGTTAAACTAATTTAGGTACCAAGTATTCTTTGGTAGATGATTCCCATAAACACACACACACACACACACACACACACACACACACACACACATATATATATATATATATATATATATATATATGGATGCATAGGTGTATCTGTATGTATTGGGAGGGGAGATCCAGACTATGATTTCATCAGTGTGAAGAATTTTGGATGTAAAAATTAACCCTACAATTCAGATGCAAAACTTCTCAGAGAGTTGCTGGGAAACTGAGAAATTAAGTGATTTGCCCATAGTCACACTGCTAATATGTATTAGAAGTGAGACTTAAACCCAAATATTTGTGACTTTAGAGCTATACATTAATAATCCCTAAGTTATAAAAATGTCCCTTAAATAAATTATCCCTATTTTGCAAAAGAGATTGCTAAGGCTTCCAGAGGTGAAATTATACTTTTTTTTTTTTTTTTGCTTTTTGGAGGGCAATTGGGGTTAAGTAACTTGCCCAAGGTCACACAGCTAGGTTTTTGTTTGTGTGTGCGTTAAGTGTCTGAGGTCGGATCCGAACTCAGGTCCTTCTGATTCCAGGGCCGACACTCTACTCATTGCGCCACCTAGCCACCCCGAAATTATACTTTCTTAGGATCATAAGGCTGGCAAACATTAGAGCTGGAGCCTGAACCTGGGGAATCAAATCTGATGTTTCTATATATTTTTTAAGATTCACAAAGCCTTTAAAGGCATTAACTCATTTGATCTTCACAACAACCTTGTAAGGTAGGTATTACAGGTAGCATTGCACTGAGTCTCAAAGATATTAAGTGGCTTGACTGTACTTATAGAGCTAATAAGTGTCAGAAATGGGATTTGAACCTGGCTCCCACCTGACTCTAAGGCCAGAGTTCTTTTTGTTGCATCACATAGTAGCTTTATACTTTGTTACTTGTAGATAAAAACAGGGGCCTAGAACAGCTAGGTGGCACAGGGATAGACTGTCAGGCCTGTCAGGAAGACTCATCTTCCTGAGTTCAAATCTGGCCTCAGACACTTACTAGCTATGTGGTCCTGGGCAGATCACTTAATTCTGTTTGCCTCAGTTTTCTCATCTGCAAAATGAACTAGAGAAGAAAGGACAAACTATGCCAGTATCTTTGCCAAGAAAACTCCAAATGTGGTCACAAAGAGTAAGATATGACTGAACAACACCAGCAAAAAAACACATTGTTATCTATCCCCTGATTTATTCCTCAAAATATTCTATAACTCCTAACCATATTCACATTCGTGTTCCTTTTCTCTGGCCTCCCTTGTCTGGATTCCTTTTCCCAAATTCTAGGTATCCTTGGTCCTACTACTTCTGTTTAATGTCCAAAAGTCCAGAGAGAGGAACTGCTGCCATGCTACACTTGATCTCATGCCAATGCGATGATTCATTTTATGTAGACAGACCAATCTAATATTTCCAGTGCCATCTAAACCTTTTCATGTTTTGTTCATATCATCAGATCTGAAGATGTATGACCACAGCATTGCCCAAGCCCAAGAGCATATGAATTGTCATTATTTTTCTCAGGCAGCACGAGCCCTACCCATCACAACACAGCCCCCTGAGAATGCCAAAACCATTCATCACTCTTATAAACCGACCAACTAAAATGGCAAAAGGTTGGTTCCAATCCCCACCATCAATTTATGATAATCTAAAATAAGCCTCTTTTTAATTGATGATGTTATTGCAAATTGCATATTTCAGTTTACTCTGTAAGGAATACAGTTAGGTTAAAGCAGAGCTGGTTATGACTCACAGATAATGAGATGAAAACAGTATCATCATTAAACACCAAATAAAGCCATTGATTCCTTATATTATTCTGTCAGTTTTAATTGAATTGCATTCCCCCCCTTTCAGTTCTTAATTATGCAGTTCATGCTGAATCTTTATTTTCATGCACAGAATGGGATAATGTTCTCTTTTTCCTTACCTTAGAGTCTAAAAATACAAGCCTATTGAGAAAAGAAAAGTCTTTGTTGGTCTTAATTAAAGCAAAACACCTGCTTTCATCCCAGGAGCAGAATGGGTTGCTGTACTATGAATCTGTTACCAGGTGATGAGACAATAGCTTTGCTTCCTGTTGAATGTCACTCTTTCTGACCCATAGTCACAGTTTATTTCTAAATCCCATGAAGATGGAAAAATTCTGACATCAGGTACCCTGTAGAGAAGGCCTAGTAATCACTACTAATAAGAATCCCTTTGTAGTGCTTGAGATGAAGAATCAACAATGATTCAATTAATTTGGATAGTGTACATAACAAATCTGCATAACATAGGCCAAATGTATTTATTCATCATTTAACTTGGTAATTAAAGCTTAAGGCAGAGTAGCCATGCCTAAATATTTCAGATAATTATGTTTAGATAACAGACTATATCATTCAAAGTCTGGCATTCAAGGTCCTCTATGATTTGACCTTAATTTACCCTTCCAAGCTCATCTCTTCTGATCCTACTTCATGAACCCTAAAATCCAGCCAAACGGATCTCAGGAAAGAGGCATCTCTAAGACAGGTGAAAGGGAAGAAACTTTTCAATTCAACAAAAAATTAATATAATTGAATTCAATTTTACAAATATTTATTAATCATTTACTAGGTTATAGGCACTGTGCGAAGTGCAGGGAAAACAAGAAAAAGAAAAGACCGTCCCTACTTTCAAAGATCTTAAAATCTATTGGGGGAAAGATAACTAACAAAAGGGAACTCAAAAGCTATGTAGAGGGAGGTCCCCAGCTCAAGGAAGCTGATGGTAGTATCAAATCCAAGGACTAGAATGCATGGGAAATAGTTGGGCTGTGAATCCTGAACCCTCTTTAAATGGAGGCTTTGGGAGGAGTTATTTGCACTACCACCCAGTCCTCCAATCAGAAAGGCAACAGAGGCTACTTAATGGTACTGCTGAGGCATGAGTAGCAAAACTGATGCAATCTCTAGAATAGGTTTTGGTGACCGGTTTTGGCTTTTTATTTTTGTTTTCCCCCCTGGGAGCATGATGGTGGTGGAGTCAAATCCAAAGAATAAAGTTGTTGGGAAATAGGAACATTTACTAAGCACCTACTGTGGGTCAGGGAGTATTCTAAATGCTTTATAAATATTATCTCATTTGATCCTCATGCCCACTTGAAGAGGAAGGTGCTACTATGATACCCATTTTACAGTTGAGAAAATTGAGGTCAAGTGACTTTGCCAAGGGTAACACAACTAATAAGTGTCTGAGGCCAGATGGGAGCTCAGGTCTTCCTGACTTCAGGTCCAGTGCTTTATATGTTGTCCCACCAATCTAAGTCAAAGTTGGGAAAGCTGCTGGTGAAAGACTAAAAACATAGAGAGAGAGGAGTTGAGACCAGAGTGAAGTAAACATGACCTGGGCATTTCATGAGCAATACTCAAGGTGAAGGCATTCTTCCCACTGTTAATGAGGCTAGGAATCTGAATTCAAACCCAGATCTCCTGTCACACTTCCTCTACTGGAAAATCATGAGCTGTGTATTAATGTGGCCATGTATGTACATATATCCTTTCAAATGATTTTCTTTCCATGTTTAGATTATCAGTAGTAGGAAATACCAAATACATCTCTGAATATAGTTGATTTCTTACTTTATGCCGAGGGAGCACCTTCTTCATATCCATTAACTATAAATGCCCTTCACAACTAGATTGTTTTTATTAATGTATTAAGACAGTGTATTTGAGCTATGTGCTTCTGTTCTACGCAAACTCCCTGCTACCCAAAAAGATTATGATGAAGACGGAACACACGTTTACATGAGTCTCCTTCACAAGGATTTATGAAATTACTCTGCCACTATTCAAAATGGGATATCATAAAACAAGGAGATTATAATAAATCCTTTGGCATAAATTCACATGTAGACTCCCTGCCAACATTTTAATTAAGGAGAATAGGTTGGCTTATCAAACATAATTGAAGGAATATTGACCAAAGGTAAAACACATTTAAGGAGTGGTAGATGGAATTAAGGACTTGGAATCATTCCTACTTATATTTTCCTAGATGTATTTTGAACTGTCCGATAAGAATGTCTTTTTCACTTTGCTTTTCAGCATTGATGTGATCAAAAACAGGCTGGACTTTGAGTGAGGAAGACCTATGTAAAAATCTAACTTCTGAGTATTATTAGCTATGTGACCCTGGGCACACTTAACCTCTCAGTTTCTCCATCAGCAATAGAACCTTGTAATAGCACCTGACTAACAGGATGGTGGAAAGATCAAATATGATAATGTAAAATGTTTTGAAAAGATTAAAGCTCTATATATGAATATTAGCTATTATAATTTCTTTCCTATAACTACAAATCATCAGATCAAAATAATAAGGTATAATCTTTTAAAATTTTTTTGAATAATTTTCTTTATTTCATTTATATTTGCTGAGATTTCACCTTTAAGGTTTTTTTTTAATTTAAATTGATTTGTTTATTTAGTTTTAGATTACAACATTAGATTACAACATTAAAAAAAATATATATATATATGTATGTATGTATGTATTTTTTTTTAACCGAGGAGGGGTGCATAGGCTTTGCCATACTGCTAAAAAGAATCCATGGCCACGAAAAATGTTTAAAGTCCCTGAAGTAATCCAATCTTCTACCTCTATATAAATCCCTTCTGCAACATCCCTGATGAGTGGTCATCTAGCCTCGGCTTGCAGTATAGGAAATTCAGCAACTACGAAGGAAGCCTACTGAATTTTTGGACATCTCTAATTGAAATGAAGTTCCTCTTTATAGTAAGACAAAATATGTCTCCCTGCAACTTCTACCCACTGGTCCTAGTTCCTCACTCTGAAACTACACACACACACACACACACACACACACAAACACACACACAAACACACACACATACGATAAATCTCTCCAACATGATGGGCAGACTCAAATCTATTATGTTCTGACCCAACAGAACCCTGAAGAGCTTAATATAAAACAATTGCTTTACTTAGAAAACAACACAAAAGAGAACATGGATAGAGATGACCCACAGGGAGACAGATTCCATCAGATCTGAGAAGCCCACAAAGAACTGAAGGAGTAGCCCCTACCACTTGGTGAGACCTTAGCCCTCCAGGAGAGCTTTCACCAAAGGGTACTCACATAGAAGGAAGTCCCTTATTGTGCCATTTAATTCACTTCCATCCCACCACATGGTCCTTCAAACATTTAAATATTCAAGTATTTAAAATATTTAAGTTCCTGTTTCTCCCAAATCTCCTCTTTTCCATTGTCAATCATATATATATATATATATATATATATATATATATATATATATATATATATATATATATATATCCTCCGTTTATTCTATGACGTTGTATGAGTCCTGTCACTGTCTTGGTTGTGAAGTCATGCCAATATCTCACTCAAAATTGAATGAGCAGAACTGAACACAGTGCTCCAGGATTAAACTAACTAGCACAGATTGTGATGGTGTGGTTACCACCTTTGATTTGAACTTTAGGCTACCCCTAATTTTGTATCCCCTCATTTCTTCCTCTCAGAACCTCCACCTTCCTTCATTGCTCAGCTCAAGTATCAATTCCTTCAACAGACATTTCCTCCAACTATAGTGCATCCCCTAAAATCACTATACATTGATATTTTGGTTTTGGTTGTGTGTGCATAGATCTCATAATTACTTATATGTGAACAGGTTATATCCCCTAAGTAGGATATAAGTTTCTTCAGGGTAGGGGGTATCTTGCTTTTATACATGCCCTTAATAGCAACTATCATCAGCGAATTTATAGGGCGGCAATATTTTTTTTCATTAAAATCATTGAAAATTATATCATAATTTTATTGCTGAGAATCGTGTATGTCCTTTGAGGTATTTTCTCCTTTAGAGCCCCAGATCATGGAATTATATCTATTTTTTCTCTGAACTTTTAAAAAATGCTGTCCTAGGGGCTTATTTTTAATGTTTAACTATAGGAAAATTGCATACACTACATACAGAAGGAGAAAATACTATTAGCTTACCATCTACTAAGTTACTTTTATTCTTAAATTATAATAGGAAGTAACCTGAGAGCTTAGAGAATCTGGTTTATTGAAAAAGAAAATATATACCCTAGCCTGGGGTGTTGAATGTGCCATTATTGTAGTTTAAACATTTTTTCGTATCAAAAAAGTTCTTGGATGTTGGCAAAGCAAATCCATGTTGTCCTGCATTTTGAAATAGTTCAGCTGAACCTAATTAGACTATCTGCAGATGTATGCAGCTCTCTGTGTATTAAAGTGCCTCTCCTTGTGAAATACATATTTCCATGTTATCTCTCCCCCATCTCAAAGTTAATGTGAAAAATCTAGTATAAATCGCACAACCCTCTTCATGATTCTAGAATGGTGAGAGCAATGTGGATCTGAAATGTCGAATAAAGATTGTTGCCATGGTACATAGGCTGTTTTTTCTTTCCTTATTGGTCATCACCAAGCTCAGTTCCTAGAAAAGGAAGAGATTTTTAATTCAGTCATTTGTCTCAGGCTTTATTTGAACAAGTCTTCAAGATGAGTAAAGCATATATAGGGATATCATGAAGAATCTTTTAAAAAGAGATGATCCTATTCTGATAAAAATACTGACATAAGGGTTCCAAAAGGAATCCAGCTTTTCCATAAACACCCCAGCAAATATTTAAAGGGCACCAGATATAAAAAATGATATGCATCATGTCTTTCATCCCCTCCAGGACTACACAAGAACATGGCTAGAATTTTGTAGGGCCTAGATAGTGACATAATAAGAGAAATGGAAGCCAGGCAAGATCTAGTAAAGAGGGTCTGAAACCCATCCTGAGCAATATCTTCCAGGGAGGTTAGAAATTTGTCCAGCCTCTACTGAATGGGGCCTGAAACCTGTCAGGACTCTCTTCAAGGGGAATCATCAAAGCAATGTGAAGCAATAATGTTCACTCATAAACAGGTCCTAACATCACACGGCCATAAAGTGAGTACATGACTCAAAAACACAATGGCAGACAGAAGTAATTTAATAACTGGTTATGTGCATGAGAGGAGCACAACTTAATCTATTTTAGGAGGATTGAGGGTCACAGCAGGGGATGGAGTTAACTCCCAAAGGTAGATTATACAAGGGGTAAGGCCAGTCCTTTGGGCCCTTACCACCAAATTGAGAAAATAGAGCAAGAAACCAGGAATTTTAGAAAGAGGGGTCTATTCTCAGTCATCTGATCTAGGATTACTATAGAAGCAACCAGATTAAAGAGTAGAAAAAGATCGCACAGGACTTGTCTACTTCAACCAAGAGTATAGGAAGGGACAGAGCCAGATCCATGTCAGTTCCTGAATTCAGGAACTGAAATGAGAGATGTGAGTAAACAGAAGAAAGCAGAATACAGTGAAAAATATTATATTTTAAGAGAACTTCACAGTCAATATAAATACGATCTCTGAGAAAGTAATAGCCTGACCACAAGGATACCAAGAGTGGCTTGAAGAAAGAAAGAAAATATTTAAAAAATTAAAACTCTTGAGGAGGAAAAAATGAAAGGAGAATAAATAGCCCAAAACAGAAAATTTACCAACATAGTGGATTTCTTGAAAAATAAAATAGGAAAAATAGAAATCAATGATTAGAAAATAAGAAATATTGAAACAAAGACAAAGGACCAAAAAATGAAGGATATGGAAAGCATTTATTATTTTTAAAAAATTGAACTTGAAATCAAGTTAAGCAGATATAATTTAAATATAATTGGATTCCCTTAAAACATAATATGCCCCCCCCAAAAAAAAAACATGAATAGCAACATTTTTAAGAAATTGTTTAAGAACTGCACAGATCGGGGCGGCTAGGTGGCGCAGTGAGTAGAGTGTCGGCCCTGGAGTCAGAAGGACCTGAGTTCGGATCTGGCCTCAGACACTTAACGCACACACAAACAAAAAACCTAGCCGTGTGACCTTGGGCAAGTTACTTAACCCCAATAGCCCTCCAAAAAAAAAAAAAGAACTGCACAGATCAATTAGAACCAGAGGGTGACATGCAAATAGAAAGATTAAGGTAAAGTCCTTTTACTCGTTGTAGAAAGTACCCAAATGAATACCAACATTTTTATGAAATTGTTTAAAACTGTACAGATCTATTAGAACCAGAGGGTGACATGCAAATGTAATCTTCGGGGAAAAAATACATTAAATAGAAAATTCTGAAATATCATAGCCAAAATTTATGTTTCTAGGTCAAATAAAAGTACCACAAACCCCAGAAAGCATTCAAGTACCATGGAATTACGGTCAAAATCACTAAAGATTATGCTGCCACTATAAAAAAAGAAAATCACAGAATATGATACTCTTAATAAGCAAAATAAAAATACTTACAATCAAGCCTTTGTAAGGCTTTCCTTACAAAACTGAGCATATGCCTACAAGGGTGGGGGGGAAATGAACCTTAATAAAATATAGGGTTTTACAACATCCCTGGTATAAAATATCAGAGCTAAGTAGAATTGTTGAAATGAAAACAGATGGGGCAAAGAAAATCTCGAAAGGTAAATACATTTGTGCAACTGGAAGGTGGTAAATGAAAATGAAGTACATATTATCCAATATAGACAGGAGGCAAATGTTCCTTCACTTTGCTAATATCTTCAAAGGTGGCAAAGGAAGCAAAGAAAGACAAAAACAGAGTCTTGTGGTATCCTGTGGTATCCTTTTAAGAGAGAAATGAAAATTGAAGGGAAAAGGACAACTTTTAAATACTTAAGAACTCAGAAAATCACAACTTCAGATAACTGATAATGAAATATTCTTTCCAGCTCTTGGTAGAGAGATAATGGATTGTAGCTGAAGAATGAGATGTACCTTTTCAAGTAAGACCAATGTGTGATTTTTTTTTCTTTCTTGACTATATTTCTTCATCATGAGAAGGTACTTCTTTTGTAAGGTGAATGAGATGTGGCAGCAAGTTTGAGGCAGTAATAGTGGTGGGAAAAAAGAAAAAAGAAAGAGTGACAATGAAAATTTTTGCAATATATAGGAAAGAACTGAAAGAAGTTCAGAAAGTGACACAGACAAGCAAGGTAGTGTTGGTAATATTGTTTTAAATTTAATATATACTTTAAAAAAACAAGGTATGTTGTAGACATTTGTGGTTTCCTATTCAGCAGTTTTTCAGTTATGTCTGACTCTGCAACTCCCTTTTGAGTTTTTTTGGCAAAGATACTGGAGTGGTTTGTGATTTCCTTCTCAACTCATTTTATAGATGAGGAAACTGAGGCAAACAAGATTAAGTGACTTGCCCAGGGTCACACAGCTAGTAAGTGTCTGAGGCCAGATTTGAACTTAAGAAGATTAGTCTTCCTGACTCTAGGCCCAGCACTCTATTCACTGTGCTACTTATCTGTCCCCTGATTTCATATACACTTCAATTTTTTCATTCTTTGTATATGATAATGTTCATGTGTGTAGGTGTTTACCAGTTCATAATTTTAGAAGAAAATTATTAGGTGTTAATCAGTTCATGTTTTTTTTAAAAAGAAAATTTTTAAAGTAAACAAGAGATCATTCTCAAAGTAGGGATTTAAGGCAATTAGCTGGATATTTTAGGCCAAATAATCTATTTTTGTCTCAATTATTTAGGTAACTTCCTAGGCAGCACTATAGGTAATTGAGTGGAAAATAGATACTTTACCTTACAATGACAAGAGGGCATAGCTGTATGAACCTTAGAGATTATCTAAGTACTCAACCTAAGTATGAATTTCTCTGAGTTTCCAAAGAAATTAACTAAGAGTCAAAGAAGCTGAGTGATTTGCCTAAGATTCCACAATAACAGAGCTGAGGTGGAACAACAGGCTTTTGCATAGAATAAGTCTCTGGAGAATCAAAGTGTCAGGTCACCCAAATTATGAGAATTACATGATGGGAATGAGTGGTCTATAGCAAACTGTGAATTAAGAATGTGTAGGAGAAGCTGTCTAGAAGTAAATAGTTGGTGCAGTTGGTGAAGTACTGGCCCTGGATTCAGGAAGATGTGAGTTCAAATCCAGCCTCAATCACTTACTAGTTGTGTGATGATGAGCAATTCACTTAATCTTCATCTGTTTCAGTTTCCTCAACTGTAAAATAGTAATAATAATAGCAATAATAATAGTCTCAATGAGATAATATTTGTATGCAATATATGTATATATGTGATATATATGATATATCATATATATAATATATGTGATATATATGTAATATATGCCTATAGAGCATATCGTAGGTATTTTAAAATGCTTATATCCTGCCTTACTTCTTTCCTTCCTTCCATCTTTCCTTATCAAAGAAATGTGTGATCAGATCAGAAAAACAGTGGTCTGACTATGTAGCAAGTGTGATTACCTAGGGCATAGCTTTTGTGTCCCACTGGTATCCATATAATGTAAAAAAGTTTTAGAGAGAGGACCCTAGCTACTTAGCATCCTGGAGTATTTTGTATAAATAACTTTCAGTGAGACACAGTCAGGAATTGCACAGCATGAGCAAGTATGGATGGGTTATAACTGTACCATTGTAGGAAGTACCCACATTAACGAGATCACAAATCTATTAAAGCATCAGTCTTGCAAAATTAAGCAATGATGTGGTACTGACAACTCTAGGTCATTATTGCTTTAAATAATCCAACTGAAACTTGAAAGCCTTCCTTCAAATTTAAGCATAACCCATAAATCTTCCCTTTCTCATTATAGTTAAATAGGAGAGTGTCAGCCTAATTTGATAAGATTCCTTCCTGTCACTACGTCATTTGAATAGCCACTTCCTCCTCTACTTGGCATTTCCTTTTCCTCTTTTATTCAGAGCTAATTGATGGTAAAATTGGTCAATTAGTCTCACCATGGATCTTAAAATGGTCCCAGCTGTGTTCACATATAACACCAAACTTGCCCTGAAATACAAGGATGGTCTTTAAAAGCCATGGGAATGCTTCTCCCTATTAAAGATCTAGCATTGGTCCCAACTTCTCACTCAAACATGAAAGTAAATGGATCTTCCAAATGAATCCTTTTGTTTTTAATTTAATTTTGAAAATATATTTTTATTTTTTTTAATGCAATTGGCTCCGGAAACACCTTCTACCAATGTAAGTCAGTAAGAGTTCTGCAATTTATTATCTTAGAGAGTCGCTGGGATCATTGAGAAGTTAAATGACTTGCCCTGGTCATATAAACCATATGTGTCAGAATCAGGGTATAAATCCAAATCTTCATAATTCCTGAAGCCAACTCCTTAACCATAACTTCATATCTTATCTTTTATAATTTATACCATGTCCCAATAATAAACAGTACATTTAGACTTAGAATGTAAGCTGTGGAGGAGGGTGGATTAAGGTAAAGTCCTTTTGCTGGTTGAAGAAAAATAGAAACAGAAGTGATAAGGACTGAAGAAATTGGCCAAATGGATCCAGGAACGCAAAGTGCTTCAAAGAGGCAGGTGTTAGGATGGAAAGAAGATTGAAACAAACGATGGACTTACTGAAGAAAATGGGGACCAATAAAGGTCAGCAACAAGGATCCATATAGGATGGAGTAAACTTTAAAAAGGGACAGATGTGGTTATTTAGTGATGGGGATTGTGAATAGTGAAGGAATAGTTCAAAAGTGGCAGTAGGGAACAAGGCACCAGATATAAGGATGAATGGGGGGGGGGGGGGAGAGACAGAGAGACAGAGACAGAGACAGAGACAGAGAGAAACAGACGGAGAGAGACAGAGAGAGACAGTGAGAGATACAGAGACACAGAGAGACAGAGAGAGAGAGAGATGAGAGAGAGAGAGAGAGAGAGAGAGAGAGAGAGAGAGAGAGAGAGGGAGAGAGAGAAGCAGAGAAGCTTCTAGGTGACACAGTAGATAGACTCCTGGGCCTGAGGTTTGGAAGACTTTTCAAATCCAGGCTCTGAAGCTTACTAGCTGGTGAAATTGGGTAGTCACTTAACCTCTGTTTGCCTCAGTTCCTCTACTGTAAAATGGGGGGTAATAATCATAGTATCTACCTCCTAGGGGAGATAATATTTATAAAGTGCCTAACATGTAGCAAGCACTATGTTATTATTAAGGTTTTCTATAAGCTAGGCACTCAGCTATGAGCTGAGGATACAAATAAGATAATCCCTATCCTTGAGGAACTTACCTTCTGATAGAAGGATGCAAAATATTAAGGGAACCTGGAAAAAGGGATGCACTACTGTGGGAAGAAAAGAAAGGCCACTGGTGAGGAGGTAGAGAAGTCCAGAAGGTGAATTGAGCTTGTCATGAAGTGAACCTGGCAGAGGTCACTCCTGAAATGATGCCAGCTAGGAACTCACCAACCAAGAGAGCAGGATCTTTGAGTCCCTTTTCACATCAGATTGACTGGGATAGTGATAATAAAGACATCTATTTTCATTTTCACAAGACTCAGTGTCCTAACATGATAAGTATACAGAAATATCCCATCTCTCTGTTTAATAGAAGAGAGCCCCACTTCTTTCTCAACATTGTCCTACTTTTGTCTCAGTTTCTTAAAGGGAGAGATAAGAGAGGCCAGGGTCTCAAAATCATTCTAAGCCACTTATATGAGGTGGAGATGAAGGGGACAAGGAAAGCAAGTTTCATTCAATCAACCCCTGATCCTTTTTCTCATACAATTCTACTCATAGTCATCAATGTCTGCTACTCATATGCATTTTTAGAGCTCCATTCTTAGCCTTCACAGTATGACCCTTGGCATGTAATTTATCCTCCCAAGATTTCCTTTTCCTCATCTTTAAATCTGGAAGTTCATAATATAAATCTAGATCTAGAAGGGACCTCAGAGGCTGTATCTCATCTTTACAGATGAGGGAGGCCCAGCAAGGTTAAGTGATTTGCCCCACATAGTGTCAGAGTCAGACTTGAAACTAAGTCCTCAGACGGCAAAGCCAGACCTCTTTCCACAAGAGCAAGCTGCCTCCTATCACTCAGTTAAATTAGATGGTTGCTAAAGTCCCTTTCAAACTCATGTTCCTTTATTCTATTACTCTGATATAGCCCTAAATCTGGTTGAATAAGAAATTAACCAGACAGATTAAATTACCTGACATGGAGCTGATTTCACAACAGCCTGTAGTGATTTGCCTAGCACTATGGCCTATTATCTAAAGAGATCAGTTTTGCCATCTACATAGGGGTGAGGGTGTGTCTTTCATAAGGCCATTCTTATGTATTTATGTGCCATTCTAGTAAATATTGGCTATGATACACACACACATAAATAGATGTCTTCATTGCTGCTGTTGCTGTTCATCCTTTGTTTTTAAAAAAGACTAATGACATCACAGGTGATGTCTTGATTTGTGTGTGAAATGGATTTAAGTGAGGCAGAGTTGCACAAAGAGAACCTCACTCTCTCTTCCTGAGTCATGGAAGTCCAGTGGCAGGACAAAAGTCAGGATGACCTGGGACACAATGAACCACCTTGGTGTCTTCATTATCTGAAGCTCTTCAGTACTCCACAGCACCTGCTCCAGCTACCTTCATGGCCATTGGAACAAGTTGTTTTCAGCCACCCATTCCCCTGGGGGGAGTCTTCCCATTCTTGGGATAGAAATCCCCCTAAATCACCAAAGGGTTGGAGGCCTGTCAGTTACCCTCAACCTGGTCTGCTGAGATAGTTTGCCATGACGTAGCTACTGTACATGTTACAACTTGTTTGGAGCCACAGGTGAGAGTTGGGTGAAGGTGGATAAGCAGCCCTGGAAAGAAACCAAAGGTGCTAGTCCTCCCTGAGCACCCATACACTCTGATATATTCATATCTATTATCTGAATCACTTAGGTATAAAACAATGTTGGAAAAGAATGCAAAAGATGCAGAGCCTTTTTATCTTATTAATCAAAGTATAGTTACCTAAAATTCTCTATATGGTATGACCATGCATACACATAAACACACACATATATACACTGTAGATTGTCAGTCCTAGCATTTTTGTACTAGTGTTATATGAGGTATTGAGAATATCATATGCAAATCCAGGAGCTGAATCTAACCTTGGGTTAAAATCTTTCTAAGAATTACAGTATAGTAAATAAGTGTATATTCAAAAGAATAAGATATTTTTAATGAGGACAAGTCAAAATGCTTAATGTTCCATACAAAAGCTCAACTGCAATAGAATAATATAATGTTTTATAATAAAAAGTTGAAAGCTACAAGCTTGTGAGGCCATGCATAAAACAGTCTGAAAAACCATGATCAACCAAGGCTTTCTCTATGAATGGGCCTTTTATTTCGAGTGAGTTGGCACAGTGAAAGATGTGTTGCAGGGTTCTAACATCACTCCATGGTGAGAATACAGAGTTATGTTGACATCCATACAATATCTAACATACTTTTTTTAAACTACCCTCAGTAGGTATTCTGAAAGAGCTTCAATGATAGAAATGTAAAAAAAAATTGAAAGATTTTCTGCAGAAAACAAAGGTGAAAGTATTTGTAATTAATTATGTGAAACTGGGATTGACTTTCAAATGTGATGGTAACAGCAAGAATAACAACATATGTAAAAGAATTAAATTGCAGCATTTCCCATGGCCATACTTTATAGCATTCACATATCCTGGGCTTATTACTTACAGCATGATTCCAGGAAACTTAGCTCTAAATCTGCCCATTGTAAATGCCAATACAGCAAGGAAAAGTCCTCAAGGGGTACCCCTGGCTTTACTCATTAACATGTAGATCCCAATTTTAGTGTGACATTTTTGGAACCTGCTCTTTTTGTGAACTTCCTGTTATATATCATCCTTTTATCCCTGCCCCCACATAAACACCTGCTGTGATTACAGGGTTTGCAGGGTTGTAGTTGTTGAGGTCAATAGCAGATAAATAGGAGGAAATTAAATTGTGGAGTCACTGAATCTACAAGTGCCAGGGCCATTCTTAGTAATAAGGACAGCTTGACTCAGAAACCAGAGAATCACATGCTAAGTCACTTGGGGAGCAGACTTGTGAGTATTAGGATATCTGATTCAATTAAATTGAATCCAACAAGTATTTCTGTCCTTGCTTCCTGTGACACTCCATGGTCCTATGATTCACACAGCTAGTTGTGTGCCAAAACACAAAGGAAATATTCCTCTGCCTTCAAAGGTCTTAAAACCTTGGGGCAGCGGGGGGGGGGGGCAGGTATCAATATAAAACATACATGAAAAGGTTATGAACAAAACAATTAGAAAGCCACATAGTAAAATGCTAAAATGAATACAATTGTATCATATATGGTACAGACAGCAAGCTTGATGGGAAGTTTCCTATCCCTTCTCTTTGTATTCCTCTCTGTGCCCCAGCCCTCAAGCTGTCCTTCAAATGAATATACACACAAATATGAAGGACAGTGAATGATTGAGTGAGCATTAACTGATACCTCATATTACCACTTATGTTGCGTTTCAGAAGAAAGATAATCACCATAAGTTTGTATATACTTACATCAATCAATCATAAAGAATCTACTAAACCACAACCACTATTTGTTGGGCACTGTGCTAGACACTGGGTATACAACAATAGAAGTTAAATGGTCCCTGCCATCAAGGACCTTAAGACTATTGAGAGGGAATGTGTACATCTAAGAACTACATACAAAATAAATTCAAGGCAATTTTCTGTGGAGTGAGGTGACAGTCCTAGCAGGTGTAGGGCAAGGGAAAACAGAAAAATTCCCCATACGTGTAGGCAGTGTTCTTCCTGATAGAATTTAAGCTCTCTGAAGGCAGGAACTTTAGTTTTTTTTAGTTTTGATCAATAGCATCTAGCACAGTACCACATATAAAGTTGACGCCTAATTAATCGAGGTAAGGAATACGTTGTGACTGTACCAATAGTGAATAGAATCAAAATTGCTGAATAGAAACTGCCTCTTTGGCAGTCCTTTCTCCTAAGTGTCTTTAGCCTCCCACTTTTCCTGACATGAGAATTCCAATAGCACCCCTCTCCCAGCCCCTCCAGTACCACAGCCTGTCCTTACCTTCCTTATTGTATGATCTCTGAAGGAATGAGGGGTACATAGGTCTCAGGGAGAGAGCTCACTATAGAAACATTAGCCTTCAAGTGGTTTTTTCAGGGAAACACCCTAACCCAACCCAGTGGCCCAGCATTCACCACAGCCCAGCATAGCAGCTCCTGAACTACTTGCATTTCTATACAGTGTACAGGACTTGATTGCACTCCTAAGAATTGTCTTAATCAGAATGGATCATCTGAAATGTATTCAGTTTGCTCTGGCATGTCTCTATTGTAGATCATTTCAAAACCATAGATTTAGAACTCGAAGGAAGCTTAGAGGTCATCTAATCAAACCCTCTCAATTTACAGATGAGGAAAGTGAAGCCCAGAAAGGTTAAATGATTTGTTCAGGATCGCTCAGGCAATTAGCAACATAGTTATATTTCAAACCTCTGTCCTCTGAGCTCAAATTTTATATTCTTTCTACTGTTTGCTATCTGGGAAACACTTTAGTGAAAGAGAAGGAGAGAGAGAGAGAGGACAGAAACAGAGAGAAAAAAGGGATAGACAAAAGAATGGCAGAGAGAGAGAGAGAGAGAGAGAGAGAGAGAGAGAGAGAGAGAGAGAGAGAGAGAGAGATGGAGACAGAGGAAAGAGAGGCAGACTCTAGGGTCAAAGTACCTGAAACATATCTTGAGTAAGTCATATTCCTGGGCCTCATTTCCTTCATCTGTAAAATGAGGGGCTTCGAGTAGATGGTGTCTGAGGTCCCTTTCAGCTGTAGAGCTGGAATCCTATGATGGTTTCAGTATGATTTAGTGTGATATATCTAGCCAGAAATGCTGAGTTCAAATCTTGTGTCTATTACTACCTGTTGCTTTAAGCAAATCACTTAATCTCCCTAGACCTTGGTTTCCCCATTGTAAAATGAAGGGGTTTGACTACACAACATCTAAGTTTTCTTCTATGAATTTATAAATAGGAGGGTGGCTTTTATTCCTTGAGTGTATGACAAGGAAGGCACCAATAGCACTATAGGCTTTATCTCTTAATGGAATGGTTTATAGAACAACACGACTGATAGCTTAAAGAATAAGATGGCATAATTTCTTAAGCCAAAATCCAATAGGGATCTCAAATAGGGTTATATATTAAGTTTCTGAACTAATCTATCAGCGTACATGAATGTGTTCAATTTAGTTTAACAAACATTAAACACCTAATACATACATTGCACCATGATCACTTTGAAGAGTTAGTGCCTTTTGACTATATCCCAGCTTACACAATGTCGTGGCCTTCTGGAAGCTATCTCCCCAGCTCCTTCTATGTGGGTTGGCAGCAGGCAAAGCATGCTACATATGTTCTGAGGAGGGGGCTCTGTTGGCCAAGTTCACATTACGGTAGATAGAAAGCCAGTCTTGGATTGACATACACCGGCTGTTTGACCCAGGGAAAGGTACTAAATCCTTCAGTGCTTCAGGATACTCCATGAGGCTATAAGTTGCAGAGACTGTGCCAGTCTTTAATGGTGGAGAAGTTTTCTTAATGAAAGCAAAGTTTAAAAACAACAATAAAAAGACCAGAAAGTAAAATGGCAGGAGACCATTTTAACTATGTATCTGACCCATTTCCTTTTCTAGTAATGTATAGTGGTGTGGCATGTGAATTACTTGGGACAAGATAAAAATCATTGGCCTAGAATAAACCTTATAATACTTTCCATCTTTTGGGAAAAGACATGTCAAAATATTTATTAAGGGCTTACGCTGTCCTAGGTACCATGAAAGGCAAAAAATAATTCCTACTCCCAAGTTTACAATCTAATAGTAGAAACAACATGCATACAACTGGGTATAAATAATCTACCTGCAGGATAAACTGGAAGTAATCAATAGAAAGAAAACTTTAAAATTAAGAAGGATCGAGAGGGCTTCTGGAAGAAGGTGGGATTTTAGCTGGGACTTGAAGGAAGTCAGGAAAGCCAGAAGCTAGAGAAAATGAAGGAGAGAATGCCAATGGGCAGTAATAAAAATGTAATTGAGGTATATGGAGTATCTTGAGCACAGAACTGCAAGGAGGCCAGTGTCCCTGTATCACAGAGTATGTGAAGGTAAGGCATAGGACAACTAGAAAGGTAGAAAAAGACAAGGCTGTAAAGAAACTTTAAAAGCCAACCAGGATTTTATATTTGATCTTGAAGGTAACAGAGAAACTTTAAGTTATCTTAACTGAGTGAAGGATGGACTAGAGTGAAGGATAGCCCAGAGTGGGAAGAGGCTTGAGCCAAGGAGCCAACCAGGCTATTATAATGATCCAAATGCAAGGTGGGCAATGAGGGCATGTAACAAAATGGTGATAAGTGTCAGAGGAAATAAAGGGACGTATATTAGAGATGGTACAAAGTTAGATTTAACAAACTTTACAATGGACTAGATGAAGGTACAGCAGAGGAGACTGAGGAGCTATCAAACAAGTAGGAGGAAAACTAGAGGCGGCAGTGTCATAAAAACTTAGAAGAGAGCATCCAGTAGGCGTCCCTACCCCACTTTGCTGCAATAGATGGTTTTACATCACTTAGAATTGAGTTCAAAATATTTTGACACATTTGTAACTATTCATCAGGAAACCAACCTTTCATCACATTAAATATTAAGTACACTTTGTTGAACAGTTTTTTTTGTTTTGTTTTGTTTTGTTTTTTCAGGACTTGCTTCGATTATATAGCCCAGTAGTTTTCAGTGGAGTTAAATCAGTGATTTCTCATTCCATTGAAGCATTTGTATCCCTGTCTCTTGGATAAATTTCTTAACCTTTCATGATATGTGCCATGTTGTATCATTTCTATATGGGAATTTCCTTATTTCTGAAACAATTATGTATGTAGTCATGTGTGTGTATGTATATATACATATATAAACATATACATGTAAAATATGTCTATATGCAAAATCATCAGAGTTCATCATTCATTCAAAGGATACAAGAATTCCAGCCTCTTGGAGGTAGGAAATCCCCCAAACCTTTTTGGAATGGCTTTTTTAATAATCTGAATAAGATACTTGTATCTGACAGTCTCAACTAGAATTCTTCTAATAATGATTTTATATAGACCAGAGTGAAAAATTTTCTCAATAAAAATTGCCATTTTTTTCATCTTTCGCACTTCAGTTTTTGGATTCCCTTGCCCATGATAAGTGTCTTTTTCATAGAAATATTTATTTTTGCTCTTGTTTTGTTTTTTTATAATGGTCTTCTCTCTGTTATTTCAATGCTAAGAACCCTGCCTTACATTGTAGAAAAATCAGTAACAACTTCTCAATTTCTAGGTCCCTCTGAAGGGCTTTGATGGTTTTCTGAGGCTTAATTAGGCTATTTTGCAGCAATAGTTCGTTAGTTCTTTGTGTTGTTTTCTTTTTCAGTGTTGTTTTCTTTTAAATTTCAGGTTGATTAATCCTTTATTTCAGTTTTGGCTTAAGTAGTTTTAGAAACACATGTTTTCTGCACTTCAACAGCCTCTGCAATATATCTAACAGTTACTGAAGTGAGCTCAAGAGCTCCAAGTTTTGCATGCTTCCTTGAAGTAATATTCATTCTTTAAAAAGAAAATAAATATGGCACAAGACAGCAAGGAATGTGTCTGACACAAAATCCAACACTCACTTAACAAAGAACTTACTAAAAATAGGAAAATCAACTCCATCAAGTCTCAACTGGTCAAGATTATGTTTTGTGAGTTAGTCATAAAATGTGGTTTTATAACATAAACATAACATGCTCTTTGCTATCATAATATGAAACCACATCAGAATTATTGCTGTGCCAAATGAATCACACACCATTCTGCGTCCTTATTTGGGTCATTTACACCACTTTTAAGAAGTTGTCATTGATAATATATTATAGCAATATTTAGACTATTTTTTTCAGTTCACATTACTCCTTTAATTAATTTGTAATCTTAATTCTTCTGAGATCATGTCATTCCATGATTCACAACCAAGAAGGTCCAGTAGGAAAATATCAGTGTGAAAGAAATAGATTTTTATAACATCAGGCTACTTTTTCATGGAGATAATTAAAAGCATTGGGCAATTCCACAAATGTAATCTAGGATAATATCCTTTTATTGCTTAGTTCTAGGTCCAGTTCATTGTAAATCTGTTATTCTTGTCTAAATATGTGTACTGATGAACCTTTCAGGTCCATTTCATGATTTTGGCAATAATATCTAATAATAATAATAATAATAATAGGTAGGATTTATATAGTACTTTAAGGTTTTCAAAGCTACTTGAGGAACTGAGACATAGACAAGTTAAGTTATTTGCCCAGGATCACACCACTAATAAATGCCCAAGACTAGATTTTGGACTCCATGTCCAGCACTGTGCCACCTAAACCCATTTATATTATATAGCATGAATGGTTAGACTGAATGATTTAATATATGCCATGTATTGTGGTGTTTTTTTTCTATTATCAACTGAGTTACTATAATTTTATTTAGAGGCAGGGAGATGGTGCCCTGGATAGAAGTTCTGGTCCTGGAATCAAAAGACCTGAGTTCAAATATTCATTAGCATCTTTGACATTTACTATGTGTCTATGGCAAGTCATTTAATATTTTTCTGTTTCCCTTTCCTCAATGAAAAATAAAGATAATAATAACATCTACCTCCCAAGACTGTTGTGAGGACTAAATAAAATGGTATTTGTAAAGTACATAGCATACTGCCTAGGACACAGGGGAGTAGATAGAGCACTGGGTCTGAAGTCAAGAAGACTCATTTTCCTGAGTTCAGATCTGGCCCCAGACACTTACTAGCTGTGCTACCCTAGGCAAATCACTTAACCCTGTTTTTCTTAGCTGTAAAATGAGCTGAAGAAGGAAAAAGCAAACCATTCCAGTACCTTTCCTTAAAAAATCCCAAATGGAGTCATGAAAAGTCAGACACAACTAAAATGACTTAAAACAACAAAATAGCACATTGCAGGTGCTTAATAAATAAATGTTCTCCTCCTTCCCTCCTTCCTTCCATTATCATGGTTTCAAACTATGTAATCAGCAATTCATTAAAGACATCAAATTTTTTATTGGCCCGAAGTTTAGAATGCTTGAAAATACAACCTGATTCCCTAGTTTCATGTCCTCCTCTTACTCAATTTTGAACCCAATTCATCCATATAAAGTCAATGTGTACAAGCAATATAGACTAGGTCTCCAGGACATGAACAATCGATTTCATTCTATAACCCTTCACATTATTTTGTTTATTTTCATAATTAACTCATTGCATATAAAATAAGAAAATTTTCCAGACATTAAACATTTTGGATTCCTGAATTTCCACATACTAAATCTCTGGGTCATAGACAGCTAGCATTAAATAATCCAACCTTCCTTCGCCCCTTCTACTAGAAAGTGGCCTATGATGGAACATTTGTAACTTATATATCATAAATAAAGGTGTCTAACTTTGGCTTTCTGGCTGCAGTTCTATGGCCAGTAGAATAGTTTGAACCTCTATAGTAATGACTATTTCAGATAATCAAATGATAGCCTGAATTCTACTGTATTATTTCCCAGGAAAGGTGGGTTTTACTTGGTTTTTGCCACTTGTTTTAGCTCCAATAAGTAAAAGTGATGACATTTACAAATTTCATTTTTCACTTGTGGGCTATATTCTCAAATGAGCTCATTTTTTCAAATCACTCTTAAAATTCTGTACATTGTGCTGATCATGCTCAATATCCAGAGTAACAGAAGAGGCATATTGATTTGAGAGCTGATTTTGGATTAATAGGGTTTTAAAGTCCACGCAGGCATGACCTTAATCCAAGATGGTAATGTAAAAGGAATTCATGAAATGCAATGCTAAATTAATACAAGTGGCCCTTCATCTCCTTAGGCCTGAAAAGTGATTTCCTACATAAGCTTAAAAGATATAATTAAGCATATATTACATTTCTATGTGAAAGAGTGTCCTCTGGAATGCTGCCTTTTAGAGCTGTGAAGAAAAAACTGGCATCTTTTAGCAAAAGGGAGCAAATATTGGCATTGAACTGCTAAATAGCTTTATAAATCTGCATTGTGCATCCCCATCACTTCCTCTGTTCCCTTGGTGTTAGTTGTTGAATTAGAAGGCAGTATTTTAGTGGAGAAAAATATTGTTATTATAAATGTAAAAAAAAACTTAATGAGAATGTCTCTAATTGCTTTCCAGTTAGTTTATCAGGCTTTTCTGTTGACCCTTGCACTATGTTTGTGAGTGAGGCTGTTATTATGAGGGAACAAAATTGTAAAACTGCAAATTACATTTCTTTAAAAATTAAACTTGCATCTCCATTTCAGGGAATCATTATTATCACTTGATATGGGGGCCAAGATTCTAAAAAAGATCATCCCTCTATGGCCTCTATAGCAAATGAGATTTAATAGGAAGTTATTCAAAGCATATATTATAATTAAGAACCCAAAACTCCATGTGTGTCATATTAGGGTGTAGGTATTACTTTCACAAAAATAAGACTATTCAAGGCAAAAGGTCTTGGAGTTTACATTAAAAAGCTGCCCAAGTTTCAGCTGGTTCACATGATTTTACTGCAGCAACAGTATGTGAGATATTTTTCTTTCCACTCTGCTGAAAAAACTTTTGTGCACACTGAGCACACTGTGTTTTTTATAGTTTAGTTTGCTTTTTTAATAGTTGCTGCCTTAACCCTTTAATCGTGTATGATGAATTGTAGAGGACTCACGTTCTCCATTATTCAGCATCTGACAACTTTTAGGAGTCATTCAAGACCTTTACTAGACTTCCATTTTCTTCTACTGCCTAAACCTTAGAATGTTTCACCACCTGTACTAGAAAAACTTCAGTCATTAATTTTGGATTTTTTGAAATTTTCTTTTTTTTTTCAATTATTAAGTAGCCATACTTTCTGCCTTCTGATTCCCTCAGGAAGGAAAGAAGGAAGGAAGGAAGGAAGGGAAGGAGGGAGGAAAGAAAAAAGGAAGGAAGGAAGGAAGGGAAGGAGGGAGGAAAGAAAAAAGGAAGGAAGGAAGGAAGGAAGGAAGGAAGGAAGGAAGGAAGGAAGGAAGGAAGGAAGGAAGGAAGGAAGGAATCCCCACTTTGGTCATGTTGCCCATAATCTCTCTGTTAATAAGGTGAGTAATGCTCATCTTTATCAGCTAGATGGAATCATGTTTTATCATTTAGTTAAGCAGTGTTCTTAAGTCTTTCAGAATTGTTCACGTTTGTTATATTGATGTTAGAGTATAAATTATTCTTCTGGTTTTGCCTGGTTCCCTCAGTTGATGTGTTTCTTTCCATGTTTCTTAGACACCACTTTCTTTTCTTACAATAATATTCTAATGCATTCATATACCACAATTCATTCGGCTACTGATTTCAAAACTTGTTACCACCCTTGGTGGAAGTGTGGGTGAGTAGGAGATGGAAACTATTGAATGAGTTTCAGGATTAATACATTTTCATTTACAATTTACAAATTACTTTCAAATATACTATCTCATTTGATCCTCACAATGATTGTTGAGGTCAACAGAAGCAATATTATTATCCCCATTTTGTAGATGAGGTAATTGAGATGAAGAGACTTGGCCACCATCATATGGTAGTAGACAAAGGACTTGACTGTGAATCTTCTGAGTCCAGATCCAAGGCTTTCCCCACTGTATTATAGATTTTATTGTTTCTGCTCTTACTGTCTCACACAACAACGAGAAATGCAAGAGAGCTTGAGATGTGGAAAAGTAGAGCTATATCTTTCAGATGATATACTAGGTGTTGATGATTGTCTCAGCCTATGTGTAAGGTTGGTGCCTGCTGCCTGTGTATGGGGCCTCCTGAAATCTGGTGTTCAAATTCCATCTGATCTGAACTAGCTTTCCCAGCTCTTTCATACTCTGTGCCAACTCATACTTATTCTCTCTTCTTCCCACACAGCCCTAGAATATATCACTCCTCTCTAAGCTCATCTTTTTCTAGTCCCACCAGTTTTTTAGCTTCCCAAACTTATGACTTCATTCCTCACAATTCATTTACTGCTACAAAGCTCTCTAATTTAATTTTTATAGAATAATAAGGTAAAGAGCTGGAAGGGCCCTGAAAGGTCATCTAGTCTAAGCTCCTTATATTCCCTTGAAGAAGATATTAAGGTCTAGGATAGTTAAATAGACTTTCCCAAGATCACACATAGTAAGTACGAGGATCAGGATTGCAACTCACGTTGACTGATAGCTGATAAAGTGATTTTCCTAAAACACAAATCTGACCAATAATCTCCAGTTTCCCCTATTACATTTAGATTCCAATACAAACTCTTTTGTTTGACATTTAAAGTCCCCTACAACCCGGATCCTCAATTTCTAATTTTATCATACATTATGGATCCACTTTCTAATTTTATCATATATTATGGCCCATCATCTACTCCTTTTGGCAAAACAGGATTTCTTACTTTTACTTACACAACACACTCAATCTCCCATTTCCATGAATTTTGTGTGTTCTTCCCCATGTCTGGATTTTAGAACCTCTAGTTTCCTTCAAAGGAAGGTTTGAGCTTTGCTTTTTACATATTCTTTTCTATTCACTCCAGTTGCTTGTTATTTCCTTCTGAAACTATTTTAGAGTTATTTGCATATTGTTATACATGTACATGCTGCATCCCACAATAGAATGTAAACTCTTTGAGGGCAAGATTCATTTCATTTTTCTCTTATTGCCAGCACACAGTGTACATTTATTAAATACTTAAGAATGGATTGTAGCACTGTTTCTAGTTGGGACTGCAGAGAATATGTACTATTACCTTTCATGTTGTAGAGAAAACTAGGGCTCAGGGAGATGAAATGATTTAGCCCTTCACAAAGGTTAGAAGCAGTCACAGCATCATGATGCCATTCAGTGTGTTTTTCAATATACCAGTTTCATTCGTTCATTGACACACTGTTTTTGCCTTCGGTTAATGGAAGGGCACTGATATGAAAAAAGTACTTTGCTGGGAATACTCCAATCCAACTTCCTCTTCAGCAACTACATTCCACTTTCCCACATATGGAATATACATATATATATGAACTGTGTGGAACATACATATCTACATACATACATACATACATATCTTCCTCCACATAGATATACTTAGATACATGCTGTTGTTATTTTTGTTTGTCTTTCATTCTTAAAAAGGACCATGACATCAGCAAGGTGATGCCATGACTTGCAAGTAAAGTCCCAAGCCTCACTCTCAACCCCGGAGCCATCTGGGTCCAGTGGCAAGATATACATCAGGATGACTGGAGATGGCCCCGGATGCAGTGAGAGACCTTGATCTTTTTAAGTTAAGGTCTTTCCCAGGTTTCAGTTTGATTAAAGCAAGGTCCATTTAGGGATTACAGCTAGGTAAGAAATGAGGCAAAGAGAGTATATGTAAACATATATAGTCATCCATATATGCATATGTCTATATACACATATAAGTATGTAAGTGTATTTATATATGTACTTGTGTATATTTATGTATTAAATATTGATTTATATCTGTGTATATTTGTACATATGTACATATATGTATATTGTGTATCTACATAATCACAATGTACCACAGTTGTATATATCTAGAGTTTTTTTTTTTTTACAACTTAAATAACATCAAGATGTTCTCTAAAGCAATTCTACTCCCCACCCACTCAAAGGGAGAGAAACTGTTATGGAAAGCAGTTTGGAGTTATGCTAAATAAGTGACTAAAATATCCATACTTTTAAGCCCAGATATTCCACTTCAAGGCATATACCTCAAAGAAGTCAAAAATAGAAAGATCCCTCTTACACCAGAATATTGATAGCATCATTTCTTTGTGGCAATGCAGAATTAGAAACAAAATAGATGTCTATAGATTGGGAACTGGCTAAACCAGTTTTATTACAGGTATATAATGAAACATTACTGGCCCATAAGAAATGATAAATAGAAAGAATACACAGAAGCATGGAAAAACCTATATGACCTGATACAAAGCAGAGTAAGCAGACATATGTATATATACAATGATTATAGCAGTTTAAATAGAAAAAAAATGAACACCGTATAATTTTAATGACTAAACTTGGCCCTGGAGAAAAGAAAATAAGCCTCCTTCCTTTCTTTGTAGAAGTGGGTGCCTATGGCTTGGGACCATTGTGTATTACTTAATATTCAGTCAATATGTTGTTTAGTCTTGTTGAGTTTTATTTTTTAATTTTTTTATTCTTGATACATGGGGTGGATCTGCAGATAGGAAAAGATCAAAAGGTACATTCAGAATTAGCAATATAAAAACAAAGTGAATGAAATTTTATTATTAGTTATTTAATATTTGTTATTTCCAGTATCACCAATAAGGCATAATATAAATCTATCATTTCCATATATCCAGCAAAACTATAAGGTCAGAAAAGCAGGTATTATTATTCTTATTCTATTGCTCAGGAATATAAGGCTTTCAAAGGCTAAGTAATTTGCCCAAGGTCATTGTGCCAGAGCCAAGAAAAATCTGTCCTCAGACATATAATTCAATGTTCTTTATGCAATTTTTAGCCTAAAAGTGTTGACAGAACTCCATAAAACATATATCTTACATTAATGATGGAGCATTTCTGCAGAAATATATCATTTGACAGGGCTATTGCAATTTTAAAGGTGTATTGAAAAAGGTCTCTCCCCATTTCCATGTTCATCAGAGAAAATTATTTAATCCCATTCAATACAAGCCTTATTTTCACACAGCCTGTGTGTGTATGTGTGTGTGTGTGTGTGTGTGTGCGTGCGTGCGCACGTGCACATGCATGCAAGCATGCTCTAATTTTGGGAGACATTTTTAAAGTTGGCTATTTGAGGATACACAATATGACAATATGATATTTTAGAGCCCAATAACATTTACCAAACATGTTACTGGCTAAACAGAAGATTCTATTAGGGGAAATTGAAAAAACAACATAGTCCTATTGAATGTTCTTGGTGTCTAAATTAAAATCAATTTCCTTTTATGTTATGGTCTTTACCTTTCACACTCAACAGCACATTGAGGATACTTAAGAAAGTAAGCAATGATTTCTCTGTTGAGATCATCTAATCTGGGCTATTGTGCCTTCTAATTTTATTTTTTTGTCAAATAAAGGAAAAGTGTTGACTCCAGATCCATTTGGTAAGAACTCTCTTCAATATCATCACAACTCCTTTAGGTTGATGCAAAAGTTTTCATGTAGTTTTAAGCTTTAAAAAGTCTGTTATTTATTATAATATAGTATTAATTTAATTTTAGTATTTGTAAACCCATTACATTTATTATTACTTAATAATCTTAAAACTGCACCATGACTTTTGGAACATCCTGTAGTTGTTGCTGCTGCTGTTGTTCTTACAATAGCTCACATGCATAGTCTTAGAGTACAAGCTCCATAAGGGCCACAGTCTGTACCTTATATAATCTTGGCATCATCCCCCCAAGCTCTTATTTGGTTTTCTGCATGCATTAAATATTAGGTAAATATTAGTAGTTGAGGGGAGGGTAGGTGGCGCAGTGAATAGAACACCGGCCCTGGAGTCAGGAGGACCTGAGTTCAAATTTAGCCTTAGACCTTGGGCAAGTCACTTAACCTGAATTGCCCTGCCTTTCCCCCTCCAAAAAAAAATATTAGTGGTTGAAGATTACAAAGTACCTTCCTCACAACAACTTCCTAAGGTAAATAGTGTATTTTTCATAGGAAGAAGAGACTCAAAGGTTAAGAGGCCTGCCTGGGGCCACATTTTAAGTAAGTGCCAAAGCCAGGACACGAAGCCCGATTCTCTGACTCCTAAAGCCTTGTAACAAGTTTCTGCTGGACCCCACAGGCTCCTCTGATTACAGTCATGTAGTTGTTCCCAGTGCTGCTGCTGCTCCTTCCGTTGCAACTGCTATTTTGTGCTTGTTTTGATATATGTTTGCTTTTCAGTACCAGTAGAAGGATGTAGAAATCCGTTATGAGAATCCACCTTTTTGATATCTACTATTTAGAAGCAATGTTATAGAGTAGTTAGAGTATTGGACCAGCAACAATTCCACTTTAAACCTTTACCCTACTAAGCAAGTCTCTTATCCTCCCAGACTCTGATTCCATATCTATAAATAATATTTTCATTACCCAACAGGTCTGTTGTATAAAAAGAACTTTTTAAACTTTAAGTGCTATCGAGACTTGAAGAGTCATCATTAGTCTTGCACTTTCCAGTGAATAGAGTGCCAGGCCTGTCATCAGGTTTACCTAAGTTTTAATCCTTTGTCAGGTACTTACTAGCTGTGTGACATTGGACAAGTCATTTAACCTTTCTCTTCCTCTGCTTTCTCATCTATAAAATGGAAATTAAAACATTAGTACCTATATACCAGGGTTGTTGAGAAGATAAAATGATATATTTATGAAGTACTTTGTAAACCTTAAAGCTCTATAAAAATAATATCCTACTACCACTGCTGCAGCTACTGTTGGTTTGGTTATTGTCCTTCATTCTGGAAGAGTAGCAAAATGACATCACTATTCTAGAGTCAAGTTTCAGTGTGTCTGAATGTGGCTAACCAGACCGGGATAAGTTTGAAAGGCACTACTAAAGGTCTGGAATAAATATTCCATGTGAACATTTGAAGTAAAGATGCCTATAAATCTGTGCTTTTCACATTTCTTTTAAGATACTGCAATTTGGCTTTGGAGCACAGTATCTTCTTTGATGCAGACATGTCATTCTGGGCTGTCCTTTGTCAGTGTCTCCCACATCATGCAATCAATTCCAAAGGTTTTAGGAGAGACCTTGAGAATGTCCTTGTATCATTAATTTGAGTGCTTACCTTGTATAAAGTTCTCTGCAAAAAAGTCTTTTAGGCAAATGTGTGTTTGACATTCACACAACGTGGTCAGAATTGTGCTTTCTGAAGTAGAGTTTGAATGCTTGGCAGTTTAGCTGGAGGAAGGACCCTTATAGTCTGGTACCTTTTCTTGCCAGGTGGTCTTCAGAATCTTCCTAAGACAATTCAAATGGAAGCAGTTCAATTTTCTGGCAACACTGGTACACTGTCCAGGTTTCACAGACATACAACAATGAAGTCAAAACAACAGCTCTGTAGACCTTCACTTTGATATGAGTCTAAAAACTCTTATCTCCCACACTTTCCTTCAGCCTCCTAAACACTGAGCTAACTCTGACAATTCACGTGTCAACCTCATCATCAATGTACATCCCTGGAAATATACTGCCAAAGTAAGTGAACTTATCCATAGCATTCAAAATTTCCCCATATTCATATCCAACCAATATTGACATAATGATGGCTGATGGAGAACTTCTGTTTTCTTAATTTTTAGGACAAAATAAGCAAAACCAGCAGACAACTAATCCATACTTTATTACATCTCATCCTCAGAACCTGCATTGAATGCACAATCATCCATAAACAAAAAATAAGCACCAACTCCACCTCTACTTTAGCCTTGGCTTATAGCCTTTTCAAGTAATAATTCACCATCATTGTGGTAACTGACCTTGATGCCATTTTCCTTTTCATTGGAGTAATCAGACAATTTAAAAATCTTTCTAAAAACCATGGGAAGAAGTTCACAGCCTTGCTTCACTCCATTGGTGATTGGGAAGAACCTGGACAAGAATGCTGTCATGAAACTGAGATATAAAAAATGAACTTCTCCAGACAACCAAATTTTGTCATAATTTTCTACAAGCTCTTATGACTGACAGTACCAAAGACCTTGGTCAGATCTACAAACATTATGTACATACCTCCATTCTGCTTCTGGCATTTCTTCTGGAGTTGTTCGGCAAAAAACACCATGTCAACTGTTCCTCAGCCTTTTCTGAAGTCACATCAGCTCTCGGGTAAATGGCCATCTTCCAGATAAAGGATCAGCCTATTAAAGAGGATTCTGGAAAGAATCTCATCAGCAATGTCTATTTCCTCCATATTTATAGAGATGGACAATGGAGGCATCCTTGAACTACTGGGAGATAACCTCTTATTTTATATTTATAGCAGCAAGCACCCCATACCCAGGGTGGCTGCCAACATAGGTTCTTAGATCTGCTTTTCTAAAGGAAAACAACTCAAAATGGGTTAAAAATCTTGATTTAATCAATCAAACATATCATTTACCTAGCTCAGGGGAAAAAGTCAGCGCCCAGAACTTCAGAGTATACAGACAGAAGTTACAAGCAGAAGTTACAAAAAGACAGAGAAACATTTCAAGCAGACAGGCCTCCAACTGACCATTATATCCATACCTAGTCACAGTTATCTGGTCAAATCACACAACACTTCTCAAAGTTAGCCCCAAAACAAAGCCACACATCAGGATTTATATAGCCTTCTCCTGGCTCAGAGAATGTAACAAACCTCTTGACCCACTGCCCAATCAAAAAGCATTCCAGAAAACCTAGCCTCCCACCACAGGCTCCAAGTGCATTTAAGCCTATCAAAGGGCCTAGGGGCAGGGAAGATCTTAAATTTCCATTCCCATAACAAAGGATCAGCCTACTAAAGAGGATTCTGGCAAGAATCTCATCAGCAGTGTCTATCTTTATAGAGATGGACAATGGTGGCATTCTTGAACTACTGGGAGATAACCTCCTCTTATCTTATAATCCAAACAGTTTGAGTCAGCTTTTACTTGAGCAGTGTACTGCCTGCCTAGTAAATCTCAGCAGGAATAGAGTCAGTACCAGGTGCTTTGCCACATGAGAGGAGCCTAATCACTTTAAAAACCTCTTCTTCAGTTAGAAGTTCATCTAGAGAGAGTTTGACTTCAACCTCAGGTATATGGTCAACGACTTCAACATTGATTGATGACAATTTGTTGAGAACACTATGGAAGTATTCAAACAATCTCTCTAGGATCATACCCTTATCACTAATCAATGTGAGTCCATCAGCTCTGAGTAGTTGTGATGCCCCATAAGTCTTTGGCCAATAAGTAGCTTTCAGGGCATCATAAAAACACTTTGTATTGTTACTATCAACATAAAATTGAATTATATCTGCCTTCTTCACCAAGCCACGAATTTTTCATCTCTCTAAGCTTTGCTTGCACTTTACTTTTGTTAGAGTTAAATGCTGCCTTCTTAGTGATGGATGAATTATCCTGCTGGTAAACCCTATGGAGTTATTGTTTTTGATTTAGCAGCTTCTGAACTTCCCTATCATTTTCATCAAAGCAGTCAATGTTTGTGAGTATCCTGGCTTAGATGAGTAAATGCTGTGCTGCCCACTCCTTTTCAGTTCCACTGTTGCCAACCATATGATGGCTCAGCTTTCCCTCCAACTAAGCAACAAACTGTTTCCATTCAGAGAAGTGATCCAATCTGTTGATATTGTCTTCTGGTAGGCATCTTGTCTTGGGGCCCCCAGTTTCACTGAATGCAAATATTTAGCTTAGAAAAGATAAATCTATGATCAGTCCAGCACTCTGCACCACACATCACCTTTGTCACTCTCACATTCTGTCTGTCTCTTCTCCTTACAATGACATAATCTATTAAATGCTAATTTTTGCTGTGAGAGTGCATCCACAAAGTTTTATTGCATTTAGACAAATGGAAGACCATCTTGGTGATGAAAAGGTCATGAGATACACAAGTCTTCAGTAGTAAGTAACCTTTGCTATTGCTATTTCTGACTCCGTTCCTCCCAAGAACCCTCTGCCATGTCTGATGGTCTGTGCCTACTTTAGCATTAAAGTCACCCAGAAATATAAGCTTGTCCTCTTTCAACACACTGATGATTGTCTCCAGGTCTTCATAAAATTTTTCTTTGACCTCATCAGAGTTCATCATGGTGGGAGCATACATACTAATTATGGTGGCATGGAGCTTTTCTTAAAATACAATCACATTGTCATAAGCCTGTCATTCACTCCTTTTGGTAGGCATACAAGCTTGTTGACTAGATTAGTTTTAATTGCAAAACCTATGCCAGCTTCACATTCACTGTGCCCATTCCAGAAAAAAATGTGTATCCAGCTCTAACTTTGGTAAACTGACCTTCATTTGCCAGCCTTGTTTCACTCCAGGCTGCTATTTGGATGCAATACCTGCAGAGTTCTCTTACAGCAAGAATTGTTTATTTTTCAGGTCTACTGGGTTTCATGTAGTTCATAAGCATGCACACATTCCATGTACCAATGGTGAGTGGAATAATTTTTTTTTAATTTACTATTAGTTTACAACATCCAATTCCACAAAATTTTGAGTTCAAAATTCCCCCTCCCCCAGGCAGCATACAATCCAACATAGGTTGTACATATACCTTTAAAATTAGTCAAATTGTAAAGAAGAATTATTACAAATGAAATGAATAATGAGGAAGAAGAAACAAAACAAAACAAAATGAAAAAGAGAGAGAGTGAGTAGTTTGCTTCAATCTGTATTCAGACTTCGTAATTCTTTCTCTGGATGTGGATAGCCTTTGAGCGGAATAATTTTTGCAAAAGGTTTTATACATTTTCTTTTTCTATGTGTTTCAACCAGGGTGGGATCCGAACCTGCCACAGTCAGCAGGCTAGAGTTGGGTGAAGCAGACAATTTTTAAGGTACCTTTTCTAGCCCCATCCTCATACCAGGAGGTGAGCAGTATGGTCCTTAAAAAAGGCTGCCCAAATACCCACTGGGCTGCCAAATCTCATTGCTACTGAGGTTCAGTGAGAAAATGACCTTATAGCCTGAGTCACCTGTAAGCAGGGTTGTGACTACAGCTCCCAAAGTATCCACATCTACTGCTTCATCACCTGCCTTTCACCACAGAACTTTGAAGTAGGTGAAATTGTTAAAATGGTATGGGTGATGTTTTTTGATTCGTGCACAAATTGAATTTAAGTGAGGCAAAGCTGCATGAAGTGGTCGGCCTCACTCTCTTCCAGAGTTGTCAAAGTCCAATGGCAAGACAAAGTCAAAATGACTGGTTATGGCTTAGGGATATAGTTACTCTGTTTGCCTCAGTTTCTCAGCTGTAAAATGATCTGGAAAAAAGCATGGCAAAACACTCCAGTATCTTTGCCAAGAAAGCCTCAAATAGGATCAAGAAAAGTTGGGCATGACTAAAACCAGTGAAAAAACAAACAAACATAAAAAAACTATTCTCTTTCAAATGAGATAATACTTGTAAAGCTCTTAGCATAGTGCCTAGCATATGGTAGGTGCTTAACAAATGTTCATTCCTTTCTCCTTCCCTTGGATGAATTTTTGTTCCTAGGCACCTTGGTGTCTTTGATGTCTAACCAAGACCTAAGCACTCCATAGAGCCTGATTCAGTATTCCTTCCGGTTTGGACAAAACCATGCCATATAAAAAACCATTTAATGATTAGCAATATTTATCCAAAAGAAAAGAATACTTTGGTAGAAGGGGAATAAAAGATGTCTAAATATTAGAAGGAAGCACATATGAAAGGAATTAAATTTGATTCAAGTAAGTAAAACTAGAACTCAAAGTTATAAGAAAGAAGATTAAGACTCAAGCTAAGGAAAAACTTGCTGAAAATTAAAGTTGTCCACAGATGGAATGGACTGCCTCAGGGAGGAGCTGTTTTCCCATCACTAAAGGACTTTGCATGGATATTGGATAACCATTGGGCACATGGTAGGTCTAATTTGAGTAGAGTGTTGACCTCTGAGCTCTCTTCTGGTTCTGAAATGCCAATTATGTGATTCTATGAAAATGTAATGCTTGAGCAACTTTAAATTTAAGGGAAGAAGGACTTGATCCCTTTGTGAGCTTCTTTGTACCTCCCTGTTTGTTTTTCATTCTTCATTTAGGCTAAAGGTATAGATCTTTTGAGTCCCCTAACATACTTGATTTTCTCAAAATACTGTCCTTGAAAAATACCAGGAGGGAGGAGGGAGGAATGATTCTTGATTTGATGGGGGAATTCTGGACCTTGAACTGCACAGTCTAATAAGCAAATTCTGCTCTACTCATTTTTACACATGTGCTGAGTCTGAGGAGTGATGAAGCATCCTTGTCCATAATCTTCTACCACTCATTACACTGACAGGCCGATATTGCTTTTCCCATAGGATTGACTTAATGGCCTACCTCAGCAGCATATTTTGCTATTTGTTTTCTGTACAGGCAGGTTAATCCTGTATTTAATAAACCTCTGCAGCTATTGTCCCTCTCTCTATCTCTCTAGTTCTGTCTTCATCTCTCTCTGTTTCTTTCAGTCTCTGTGTCTCTGTCTCACTTTCCCTCTGCCTTATCATCCCTTTACAATGGTCCCTTGTCAAGCCTGGCAGTTCTGTGTTCTTTATCTCCCTAATACAGGCAAATTGATATAGAGAGGCAACAGTGAAGCAGAAGCCTGAAAGCTAGAGGAAACAAGGTTTTGTTATTAGAATAAGATTGATCACATAATGATTAAAGAAAAATTAATAAAAATGAGTATTATAGGAAGTAGCACATCATCAGGGAATCATCAAAGAGTATGAGGAGCTGAAGAAGGCATTAGGAAAACTGGTTCACCCCACAGAGTTGGCTGACGCCATATGGATAGAGAAAAGAACCAGACTTAGAGTGCAAAAGAACCATCCCAAGGGTTCTCTTCCTCAAGGGAGAGGAAATGCTTCAAAAACCCACATCTTTTCTGTGGGCATCTCCTCGATGCACATAGGTTGTAATCTCACCTTGCTTTAGTATGGGATCTTTAGTCCATTATTCAGGTTGCTAAGAACAAAAATGCATCCAAGGAAAGAAGAAAGAAACTAGCACTTATTAAGCACCAATGATATGCTCGACAATGTGCTAAGGGCTTTACAAGTATTATCTCATTTGAAAGAGAATAGCTTTTTGTTGTTCATTGATTTCAGTCCAATTCTTCTTCATCCCATTTGGGGTTTTCTTGGCAAAGATACTGGAGTGGTTTTTGATGTCTTTCTCCCACTCATTTTACAGATGAGAACGTGAGGCAAACAGGGTAAAGTGACTTGCCCAGGGTCACACAGCTAATGAGTCTGAGGTCAGATTTGAACTCAAGAAGATAACTCTTCCCGACTCTAAGCCAAGCACTCTAGTCACTGCACCACCGAGCTGCCCATAATAACTTGAGAGCATTACTTTAAGGGAGAGCAGTCAAGGGTAGATATGTTTAGCACTAGAGAACTTAGATATCCCTGAGTCCAGTCCTCTCCTTACACAGAAGAGGCCCAGAAAGGTGATGAGACTTTATTAGTGTCATACAGTTGTGAATGAGGTAGAATTTGAACCATGTTCTTCTTGACTCTAAGATCAGTCTTCTATCTACCATGCCACACTGTCTCAGCTTTATTACCTGGATGAGACTCTCCAATCTTAGCTAGCTTCACCCTCAAATCAGCAACAAACTGTCTGTCACCAACGCTGTGTTTGAAGCTTTCCCAGTTTGGAAGGACCTATCAGAACTCATATGCTGCTAGCAGAGCCTTCAAGAACATAGTGACCTTCTGTGTCACCATGAGCAGTGGAGGAGTCCTGTAATGAATACAATAAAAACCAAATTCCAAATATAAAGAGGTTCAAATTAAAGTCAGGCAGTCCTGCTCCAGGGCCTCCACTTTATTCAATGCCATAATCTTTAGAGCTAGTCTTCACTTTTTTAGTTGTTCCAAAGCCAATTTTGAATTAAAAAATAGAATAAGCACTGAGTATATCTTATTTTAGTTTTTTTCAAAACAAAGCTCACAGTAGGGTATTTTAGCTTTTTGTTAATCTAACAATTCACCTGCCAGGCCCCAGTCCTATCTTTGATGTTTAATACTAAAGTGCATTGGCCACACTATCTTCTTTGCCATACACCTCGAGCTTTGTTTTTTCCCATCAAGTGCACTCTAAGTTGTTCATCATTTTCTAAAACTGTGTTTCCCAAAGGGCTGTGCCTTTACATCATTTGCCTTTCAGGCCTCAGATTCTCTCCCTTACTCTCTGCTAGTTGGTCAAGCCAATTCAAATATGGCGTGTGAAATCAGGCATTTCTCCTTCCATGCTTTCCATGTGACTTCCACTACAAAAGAATATCCATTCATGTGTGTGTGTACGTTGCTACAGTATGGCTGAAAAGATTTCATTTTAACCTACCCCAAAGCCCTGGGGAAGAATAGTAATGTTCATATCCATTGTCTTCTCTCTAACTTAGCAGGACAAGCCTTTCTTCCTCTGATTTCTGCTCACATAAGTGAGCAAAACTTCTTCAACCATCACTTGAAGTATTCAGGCATAACCCCATTCATTTTAAGTACTCATGGAAGTTTCAGGGAGTTCATAAGAGGAACAATTCTTTTTCTACTCTCTCACCTAGTCAATTTGTGGCATAGTAGATAGTAACAGCAAAATGTACCAGATAGTGGCTAGACTTAAGGTCAAGAGGAATATGGTTCTATTCCCACCTCAGTCACTTACTAGCTTTGTGACCCTGGAAAGCCCCCATATATCTTATCTGTATAATGAAGGGATTGGATTTAGTGATATCTAACGTATTATCTTCTGCCATACTCTAAACAACCCTTCTTCATTCTCTCAACTAGTCAAGTCAGTTTATATGTATGTTTGCCTGTGTAACACACTGCTTTTTGGATTTGATTTGGTTTTGAAATGCAGTTTCTTTTGTTTCTTTTACTTTGACAGGCTTTTTTCCCCCTTGTTCTGGTTAACAAAATACAATTATACTTCTGATTCTACATTTTATTTATGGCCTAGTAGTCATAACTCTGCAAGAATGCTCTAGCTTTAAGGTTAGTCAAAAGCAATCTGTCATAAAGCTTGTTTATGGCATGAGACATTTGGCCAGAGGGCTCTCTTGCAAGGGCTTAGAAACTCTCAGAGTAAGCACCTTTGATGTCCTAGCTCATACCACATCCCCAGTTATCTATTTTAAAAGGTAAAAATCTGAACTGTTCAGCAAGATAGAAAGAGTAGAAGGAAGAAATTAATCTCTTTTGAGGGCAGAAAATGTGTGTGTGTGTTTTTTTTATTATTTCTTTTGTCTCCATCCTAGTGTATAACACAGCAAGAGGCACGTAGTAGATTCAGAAAGTACTTACTTGATAACAATGACAATTAAAATAATGATTCCACAAACATTTATTACGTATTTGCTATGGGTCAGGCCCTACACCAAGTGCTGAGAGTAAAAGCCAAAAATGAAACTGGTCCTGCCCTTAAGAAGCATATATTCTATCAGAGGAGACAGCCCATACATAAATACTCATATGCAAAGTACATACAAAATAAACTTTGGGGACTGGGCTCTAGGAGCCGGGGGCAGCTGGTCAATAAACATTTATATGGTACCTACTATGTACCAGGCACTGTTCTAATCAATATGCATATAAAGAAAGGTAAAAGACAGTCCCTGTTTTTAAGCAGCCCACAATCTGATGGGAAAGCTCAAGGCTTCAGATAGAAAGCATTGATTTGAGAAGAGTTTTGAAAAGAAATATTAAATTCTAAGAGGGAGTGAGTTTTAAGTGTGTTCCAGGCCTGAGGGACCTAGACTTATGTCCAGAAGAGACCTGAGAGATCATCTAATCCAGTACCTTCTTTTTAGCAAGGAGAAAACTGAAAAGTGGAGAAATTAAATGATTAGCTAAATTAGTGGCAGAAATGGGAGACCAGAATCCAGGTTCCTGATTTTTCAGTAGACTGCTGTCTCCACTTACCAGAGATAATTGGTGGCACAGTGGACCTGGGGATGGAATCAGAAAATCCTAAATTCAAATTCAGTTTCAGATACTTTCTAGCTATGTGACCTTGGAAAAGTCACTTAACCTGTTTGCCTCAGTTTCGTCAAGTATAAAATGGGCATAATAATAGCCCCTACCTTGTAGAAATAGTGTGAGAATAAAATGAGATAATATTTGAAAAAAGTACTTAGCAAAACTTCTGGTACATAGTAGGTACTCTATAAATGCTTGTTACCTTCTATTTCCTACTCAGCACTATCCAAGGCTGTGAGCCTTTCTCTTTGGGAATGTAAGAGAAATGCATCTGCCAATTTGTAGCATGCTATCATGGAAAGATCTCTGGATTTGGATTCAGAGGGCCTGAGTTCCCATCCTGTCTCTCTCTTGCTAACTCTGTGACTCTGGACAAGCCACTTCAAACCCCTGGATCTCAGTTACTTCATCTGTAAAATTATCCCCTTCAGGCCTCCATCCCTTGGAGCTAAGCCCTCAGCTAAGAAAGCTTCAGAAAAGGGAATTTCATTCAACTTAACAACCATGTATTAAATGTCTGCTGTGTGTAGAGCACTGTGTGTGGCACTGGAGTTTTTTATAGGTGCTGCTTAGAGTCAACTGATGTGGCAGCAGGTAGAGAGAAGATGGAGGCATGAGGAAATACAATATGTACACAAATCTGCATGGTGCTGACTCACACAAGGTAGGGTAAGGAAAGAAACTCTCTAGGAAAATGAGATGAGGGGAAGAATACTTTTATCTAGACCTGGGAATCAGGGAGGACTTTATAATGGAAATGACGAAGGATCTCAGCAGTCATGCAAATTAAACGTGAATGGGTCAGAGCAGTAGGTGGTGCAGTGAATAGAGCACCAGCCCTGGAGTCAGGAGGACCTGAGTTCAAATTTGACCTCAGACATTTACTAGCTATGTGACCCTGTGCAAGTCACTTAAGCCCTATTGCTTCCACCCACCAAAAAAAAAAAGAAAAAAGAGTGAATGGGTCAAGCTAACCAAAAGTGGGATAGCAAACTCCCTCAGTGTTAGGGATCTCTCCTGCCTTTCTGCCTTCTATTCCCTCTATACCTGTGGATGTCTAGTCTACTAAATATATTACTGGGTACATTGACCACCAGTCTTGCTCTTTCTCCCTCTAGAAGATCTCCTGGTTGTTGCTATTTGTGACGATTATAGATCTGCTGTTTTGTCATGATATATGGATAGGAAGAGACAGGAGGCACCTGGGCCTAACTTCTGCTTCTTGTACTTTTCTAGTTTATGTGACATACCAAGTCACTTAATCTGAGTGTTTCCTCGGCTGTAAAATAGGATACTTAAAACCTAGGGTTGTTATGAGGATCATGTAAGGGGAGAGTGGAACATGCCTAGACCGGCTATATATAATGTCTGTGTGTATCTATGTGTATATGTGTGTGTATATATATATACACACATATACACATATTTGTATATGTGTGTGTATTTGTGTCTCTATATACATATGCATAATATATGTATGTATGTATGTATGTATATATATATACATCTATCTACATCTATATATGTATATATGTGTGTCTGTGTGAACACTTTGCAACCTTTAAAGCAACATATAAATGCCAGCTATTGTTCAGATTCTTATTTTCATAGGGGCAGGAGGGGAGTAGAGTGGTTATGATTTAAGATTAGGGAGGGCTGTTGTCCTAGAAACCAAACATTCTCTTGCCCCTCCCGGTCTCCTTTCCAAAGGAAAATACAGATATGATGAGTTCTGCCCAGTTACTAGTTATCTCCCCTGTGGGCCCAGGAAACATGAAGGAATCTTGTTCTTGTTCCGCTCCTTCAGCTCACAGTGAATGTGATTTGTGTGCTGGGCTTCTCATCATCCTCTTCCATCAGGTCATTTATGGCCCTTACAATTTCACTGTTGATGAGAATATATAAAATATTATTGGTCCTCTGTGCTTATTGTGTAATATATGGAACTTAGAGTAGACATTATTAAATATTGTTAAATGAAGGGCTGAATAGGCACATTAAAGTGACTGCAGATTGAAGGGATTTCTTAACCCTACAGATACCTGCTGGAATTATCAGCTGTATTTCCCTCATTACACCTAATGTGGAGATAGAATATTCAGGTGGTTTTAAAATGTGAGCATGTGGTGTTGAGCTAGCATGATAGAGTGAAGAGTGAGAAGGTTCCGATGAAGCAGCATCAGGAGAGGAAATCCTTCTCCAAAGGGAGGATAATCAGGAGGCCATCATAAGACAGAAAGCCTTAATTCTAAAACCAGAATTTGGAGACTGGGGCATATCATTTATATGCAATGTTAGGTATAGTTGGAGCCAAGGAACCTGTCTTCAAATCCTAGCTTTGGTGCCTGCTAACTCAGCTGAGTTAACTCAACCTCAAGCCTCAGGTTTCTTCATGTATAAAATGGGTGTGACCCTTGTGTTAACTATTTCAAAAAACGTTATTGTGAGGAAAGCAGCCAGTCAGTCAACAAGTATTTACTTGGTATTCATTGTTTGGCGGGCTTTGTGCTAATTGCTGAAGACACAAAGAAATACAAAAACATGTCCCTGTTCTCAAGGACCTCACATTTTAATGGGAAAGATAACATACAAATAACTACGTAGATGTGAATTTCTGTTACATCAAGTACTATTGTGTATGGGGCAGCCAGGTGGTATAGTGAATAAAGCATGAGACCTGGAGTCACTAAGACTCATCTTCCTGAGGTCAAAACTGGCCACATGCACTTACCAGCTGTGCAACCCTGGGCAAGTCGATTAACCCTGTTTGCCTTGCCTTAGTTTTCTCATCTGTAAAATGAGTGGAGAAGGACATAGCAAACTGCTCCAGTATCTCTGCCAAAAAAAATCCCAAATGGGGTCACAAAGAGTTGGACATGACTGAAAAACAATTGAGGGGGGGGCTAGGTGGCGCAGTGACTAGAGCACTGGCCCTGGAGTCAGAAGGACCTGAGTTCAGATCCAGCCTCAGACACTTAACACACAAACAAAAACCTAGCTGTGTGACCTTGGGCAAGTTACTTAACCCCAATTACCCTCCAAAAAGCAAAAAACAAAAAAAAACCCAATTGAATGAAAACTTTTGTGTAAGGTATATAATATTCAAGATAGGACTTTGCATTTCTACAAAAACAATCTATTCTATGACTATTATGATCTCAAAGGAACCATAAATTAGAAGCCATCTACTAGAACTGGTACTTGAACAGGAATATTCTTTGTGTCATTCCTGAGAACTAGTTATCCAGTTTCCACCTCTATTAACAAAAAGTCAACACATCCTAAGGCAACCAATTCTGCTTTGGGGCAGGTCGAACAATAAATATGTTTTTCCTCACACATCTACTCCTTTCTCCTACCTCTGCACTCTGGAACTGAGCAGAATATGAGTTTAACCCCTCTTCCAGGTGATAGCATAGTAAAGTAGATGAATAACTGGAAGACCTGGGTTTGAATCACAATTCAGACATTTACTATCTGGGTGAAAATGTGAAAATCACTTCAATTATCTGGGCCTCAATTTCCTCCTCTGCCAATTGAGGGGATTGAATCTGATGCTCTAAATTTATGATGCTCTGATTCTTAAAGATAGCTGTCACATTCTTCCTGCCTCTCCATGTTTTCTATTTTCTAATTTAAACATCCTTGTTTCCTTCGACTTTTGGCCATTTGGCATGTTATTCCTAAAATTCAGTGTCCAGAACTGACCACAGTGTTCTAAATGTTCTATGATCAGAGCACAGAAAAGCAGGACCATCACCTCCCCAGATCCGGACAACATGCTTCTACTCACTCAGTCTGTGGTTGCTTGGTAGTAGTAGTAGAAGCAAACGCAGCAGTACTAATAGCAGCTGTCATTTTTTTGATTAGGTTTTCTTTTTTCAAAAAAAGTTTATTTTAGACTCAAACACCAGACTGCAAATACAGAATAGAGAAAAGAAAAAAGAAACAGCAGCTGTCATTTATAAAGCACTGGAAGGTTTACAAAACCCTTTACATGCTCTCACTTTAGCCTTACAACAGTCCTGGGAGATAAGTGCTATGAGAAATATTAGCCCCATTTTTTTTAACAGATCAAGTGAAGTACATGAAAACTACATGGCTTGCCTGTTGTCACCTAGCTCATAAGTGTCATAAATGGGGTTTGATTTTAGGTCTTTCTGATTCCCAAAGTAGAGTATTCTTACTCTCTACTTGGGGCTTACACTACCATGTCACACTGTTGAATTGTATCAAATTTGGAGTCCACCAAAACACCCAGATCATTTTCACAAGAAATGTAGTCCAACCTTGGCTCCCTCCTTATACTTGTGTGGCTGATGTTTTGAACTCATGTCCAGGGCTGAATGTTTGTCTTTATTAGACATCATCTCATTTGATGTTTCTCATCATTCTAAACATCCTGCACAGATCTTTTGGGATTTTGAATCACATCCAAGGTGCTAGATATTCTCAGCTTCATATTAATTGCAAATTTGGAAAGTGCTCCATTTAGACTTCCATTCATTCTCAGTGATTAAAAAAAGCACTGGGAAGCACTGGAGCTCTTCACTAGGGGCCTGGAATCAGAGGATTGAGTTCAAATTCTAACTCTCATGTTACTATCTCTGTGACCTCAGAAAAATCTCAACCTCCCCAACTTCGGTTTCCTCATCTGTAAAATAAGGAAGTTGAACTAAACGGCTTCTGAGATCCCTTCCAGTTTTAATCTGTGATCTTATGTTCTAGTTATAATTAGAGGTCTGTTCAATCAATTAGTTCTGAATTTATCAAACCATACCACCTTTTAGTGCCGTTAAACTTAATCTCTCCATCTTGTTCAACACTATAGCATGAGGGACTTTGTTAAATGCTTGCTGAAATTTCAGGATTTCATATTTATAGCATTCCCTGGTCTAGTAAAAGAGTCCAAAAAGAAAATAGTTTTTGTCCTGATGGCCTGTTCTTGATGAAACTATGCAGGTCAGCTCTCCTAAAGAACTACTTTGTGAATACCCACAGATAGCTATGTAGCTCTGGACAACAAAATATTTATTAGAGTATAGATTATTTCATGCAGACATTTATGAAGCACTCGGTTATACTTCTTTTTCATGTGGCAGATATCTGGCGTTTTAAAGTACTCTTGTCACAAGGAAACCTCACTGAGAAATATAAAAGATCAGAATTGTGTAGCCCAGGAATCTATATGAGAAGTAAATGAAGACTCTGACCCTGAATATAAAATGAAATCAAAGAGGGATCCTCACGGGTAAAAATGAAAGAAAATGGCTAGGGATTGGGTATATACTTCATCTTCACTTAATTTATATGCACTAGAAGAGACTAATCATAAAGTAGTCATACCTATAATAATCTTCATTACTGTACAACTCCAATGCCTTCCTCAGGTCAGATTGTATAACAAGTTACCATGAGCACTTCAGAAAATACTTTTTCTTCTGTGCTAAAATCAAGGACTCTCCTAAATTTAAGGAGAGATTGCAAAGACAAGGACCTCAATCAGACAGAATATTTGTGGTGATAAAATAGTTTACTGCTAATAGTAATTGCTGTCATTAAAAAGAATTTACCAATCCTCAGAACCTGTAGGAACTAGGATTATATGTTATTATCCATTCATTCAACAAGCATTTCTGTCATGTGCCAGGTATTGTCCTGGGTGCTAGGCTTTGAAAAAAAAATTAATAGTCCCTGAGCTTAAGGAGTTATAGTCTAATATTAGGATGATAGAGTTAAGAGCTAGAAGAGACCTAAGGGGTCACCTAATGAAATATTATTTTTAGATATGAGGAATCTGAATCACAAGAAAAAGTGAAGCAACCTGCACCAAATCCCACAGAAAGAGGGTAGGAGGCCTGGAATCTGAACCCAAGTTCCATGGGTACTCATTCCATTTTATCATTCAGCATCATAGCTTCAGCTGTTAAAGAAAATATTGTAAGCATCATATGGACAACTTTTTTTTTTAATCGATCAGATTTTTCCTGATATCAAGCCCAAATTGGCCTTTAACAATTCCCTCCCCATTATTCCTGACTCATCCCTTTCAGGTAAAATAGAACAGCTTAATCAATTAGTGAACATTTATTAAGCACCTACTATGTGCCAGGCTTTGTTCTAAGTGCTGGGATATAAAAAGAGGCAAAATAGAGTCTTAGCCCTCCAGGAGCTCAACATCAAATCCTTCCTCTAAATGAAAGCAATTGAACATATTATGATGGTCCCTCTAAGTTTTCTTTCCATTTTAAACATAGCTAGTTTCTTTAACCTATCCTTGTATGTCATGAACTGAAGGTCTTTCACCATCCTGGTTGCCATCCTTTGGACACTCTCCAATTTTTCTATATTCTTCTTAAACTGTGTGCAGAATTAAATGTAATACTTCATATGAGTTATGACAAAGACAGAATCCAGTGGGATTATTATCTCTCTGTTCCTGGAAGCTATGCCCCTCTTAATGCAGCAGAAGATGGCATTAGTTTTTTGGCTGCCATATGACATTGCTGACTCGAACTGAGTCTATATATCACTAAAATGCCTAAATCCTTTTCAAAAAGTTTGCCTTCTATCCAGGATTCTCCTATTTTCTATATCTAGATTTGATTTTTTTGTAACTAAATACAAAACTTTACATTTTATTCCTATCAAATTTTAAGTAGATAAGGTGTCCCAGTGGACAGAACAAGTAGACCTACAATTAGGAAGATCTGAGTTCAAAGCTAACCTCAGGTACTTCATAGCTGTGTAACTCAGGACAAGTCATTTAACCTCTATCTGCCTTGGTTCCTTCAACTGCAAAATGGGAATAATAGTACCAACCTCCCAGGCTTGTTATGAGGATCAAATGAGATAATATTTATAAAACATATTACAAATGTTACAGTGCTATATAAATGCAATCTTTTATTGTCTTATTAGATTCAGACTAATGCTTAAACCAGTCATGATGCCTTTGGAACCTGATGCTGTTAATGTGTTAACTATCCCTCCCACTTTTGTGTCAGCTGAAAATGTAATAAGCATGCCATCCTTGAAGGCATTGATGACAGTATTCATCAGCAAAGGAGCAAGTACAGGTAGCTGGAGTAATCCACTAGATGCAGGCTGTCACAGACATACTGAACCATTAAAAACTCCCCTTTGAGTGTGGCCATACAACCAGCTCTGAATCCTCTTGATGGGATTATTGTTTAGTCTATATCTCTTCATGTTCTCCACAAAAATAGTAGGAATATTACCAAAAGCTAAAACACATAACATTCCCTTCAACTACCAATGTAGTAATATTGTCAAAAAAGGAAATTAGTTTTGGTCAAAATGACATATTCTTGATGAAGCCATGCTAACTTTTTAACCATTGCTGAGACTGAGAATAAACAGTTTTATAGGCATGAGGAGAATCAGGAGAGGATGCCATCCCCCCCAAAAAGAGAGAGAAAAGAATACCAAGGAGGAGAGGGCTATAATAGTGGCAAAGATTTCAGAGAGGTCCAGGAGAATGAGGATCGAGAAAATTCCACTGGATTTGGCAACCAAGAGATAATTGGTAATTTGTAAATTCTTCTATACATTTTTTTTTAAAGTTGGTTGGTGAATTCCCTGTTTATCCACATTGGCATCTGCTGACAAATCCCATTTTTTCCTCATGGTTATTGTTTCTCTTTGAGTTTTCAGAATTTCATTCTGGAGTTTCTCCTATCCTTTGTGGTCTGACTTTCATAAAAGATTTTAGTTCATGAGACCCTACCTATCTTTCCCCTGAACAATTGAAATCGACTTTCCCAAAACTAGGATGAATGTTAGACTATGCCCAGTTTTCCTCTTCTTGTCTCCCATAAACTCTAAGATAGTGTGGTCTCTTTCTGGCAAAATTCACCTGATTTCCACCTATGATAAGAAGGAATTCTATCCCAAATAGAATTCCTGATCATTTGTCTCTCCATCTTTTGAAGAATGAAGTTATCATCAAGGAAAGTCAAGAAATAATTAGTTGATCTACTTTTAGTAGAGAGAAAGCTCCAGCAGGTTTTTGGAAAATTGGAGTCCCCTTTCACTACTGTATCATACTTCTGTACCAGACTTGAGATCTATTTCTTCTGTCTAGGTGATTGGTAAGACATTCTAATGATAAAATTCCTTCTATTTCTCCATCTTTTGCATTCATCAAAATATCCTATGTCATGTTTCCTTCCTTTGGTTATTGGATTTCCACAGATAAACATAACTTCCTAAAATAAAATGTTATTCCACATCCCCTTTTACCTATCCAATGAGGGACATCAATAGGAGAAAATTTAAAACTCAAAATCTTATGGAAGTGAATGTTAAAAACTAAAAATAAATTAATTAATTATTTTTTGAAAAAAGAAATGTATAGTAGGAAAAAAATGAGTTGGTCACATGGCAAGAGTGAGAGATGACAGATGGAAAGCCTGGGTGTTTCCACTGCTTCATTTTCAAGAGAAAATGAGGAAGGCCTCTAGTATGTTGGGTAAGACCTTTGTGGCACAATTATAGAATGATGTGGGCAAGAGTCACAAAGGATGGATGGTTATAGATGGGTGGTGGTTTGCATTATTGGAGAGAACATTCAAATTTAAGATATAGTGCCATTTGAGTAAAATCTCCTTGACGTGAGGGACTAATTCATCACTCATCCAATATGGTGGCTTGAATATATACTAGATACACAATTCAAAGAGTGTTTATTAAGAACTTAATGCCAGTGCTTATCCCTGTTCTAAGGTATAGGGAGATAGTGCTGTATACATACATGCATGCATATACATATGTATATTTATAGGAATATGTGCATGTGTGTATATACATATGTGTATACATATGGAAATATATACTGCATGCTTACATGCTACCTTTCCTCAATCAATTTATTATCCAGTGTGGGAAAAACATGTATACAAATTACTCTAATCCCAGTAAGAATATGCTAAATCAAAAGGGTTGTTTAAATACAAACCTAGACACTTACTCCCTTCATGACCTTGGGAAAATCATTCAATTTCTCTGAGTCTGTTTCCTCATCTATAAACACGAAGGGTTTGGATTATATGGCCTGAAAAGTCACATCCAGCTCTAAATCCATGATTTTACATGTATAAGAAAGTGTGGGATGACTTTGAGATTTGTGGAATGAGGCATTATTTCTATCTAGAACAACTGGGGAAAGTTTTTGGAGACATAGCACTTGAGTTAAGCCTTGAATGAAGAAAAGGATTTCTTTATGAAGGAGCAGGAAGCAAACAAGTACATTCATTCTCTAAAATCTGGATAGGAGCAAAAAAGTGCAAGAAGTGTTTAAAAAAAACTGCAAGTAATCTAGAGCATGAAATAAATCAATTAGTCAATTAACAAGAATGTATTAAGCAACTACTATGTGCCAAACACTGTGCTAGAAACAGTAAAGGAAGGGGATTAGTGTGAAATAGGCCAGAAAGGAAGGTTGGAAGCAGATTGTAGAAGGCCTTGAATACCAAGCTAAGGAGTTTGTATTTATCCTTTAGGCAATACACTGAATATTATATATGTATATATTATATACAATAACATAATATGTAATAAATACAATTTATCCTCTAGGCAAAGGCACTGAAGGCCCTTGAGCTCTTGGAGTGACTTAATAAGATTTATACATTTAAAAAATTAACTTGGTGCCTATAAGACAAATAGATTAGACAGGCAAGAAACTGGCAGAAAGAAAAGCAATAAGTGTTTTAATAAGCAACAGACAATAAATACATCTCTATATCTTTCAGTCAATTTCATTTTGTCAAAGGTGTGTTTGACAGTGCATGAGAAAGACTGTTTCCCACTGTTATGATCATTGAGGTTGGCCTTGATGCTTATAGATATGATTTTCACAAACATTATTACAAGTTGCCCAAGTGAAAGATGATGAGGACTTGAACTAGGGCCATGGCAGAGGAAATGTATATGAAGAGGTGGAAAGAAAGAGAGATTATGAAAGTCTAAGCATCAGAATATGGCAATTTGTTTGTTGGCTGTGGTGGGGATGGGAGAAGGAGGAGTGAAAGGTGATTTTGAGGTCTTGGGCCTTCATGACTAGGAGGGAGATGATGTCATTCACAACAATAAGGAAGTTAGAAGGAGAGGCAGATTTTAGGTGGGGAAAAATAAGAGTTCATTTCGGGGCATTTGGAGGGTGAATTAGAAAATGAATGAATGTGATTCAAAGTGGTTATTTTAATGACTTGGCACAGAATAGTAGATTCATGCTTGAGTTTCTAACATCCTCTAACCTGTCCTCTTCATTGGCAATGTCCTTACTATCCTATTTTTTAAACCGATTTCACGTTCTTACTTTTGACATCTCCCACATGAAGCATTTGTCAAGTAAAGGGCTGATAGAGACATACTCATTTGCATTTCCCATGTGGGTAATTTGCTTAGATGATTCAGTTTTACTGAACTTAAATTTGAACCAAAATTAAGTGCTAGAGATCACTCAGAGGCTAGTTCTCCTATTGCTTTTGTAGCTCCAGATGGCCTTTATTATATGACTCTACACTCACTTGATATTAAGTAGAAAAAATGGTGAATATTGGAGAAAACCAGGCATAGTTTTTTTTTTAAACTAATGCTGAATGGTTGGTTATTTCATCACCAATGCAAGTGATTAACTTCACATAGCCAGACATTCATTTATTTTTGTGCACCTTCACATGGCTATATTATTTTCTTTTTTTACCATTTACATACATGACAGAATGGAGAGCAAATTCTTTTTTAAGTAGAGCTCCTGTTTCAAGGTAATAGTTGCTCCCATTTCTATTGTACCCATATCATGCCAGATTTGCCGATGTTATCTCCTGTGTACTCACTGTTTGCATTTTTCCCTGATCCCTTAGTTGCAGTGAGATATATGGTACCAGAATTTAGAAAGCTATAAGCAGATTAGGCCATATGCCAACTGGGAGCTGAGCTCATATCTTCTCTATTCCCTGTAATTTATTGACTACCTACTGCTATGTTAACATTAGCAAAATACACAAGAGATGAATCTATTGGTCCTTTCTTATTTTTACTGATAGCAACATAGTACTTTCTTGTTGACAAGTATTGTAGCCTATTAAATCAAGCCAACTACAGAAAGTATAAATCCACTTTCAAGTATGACCAATAAGTGGCCTCCAGCCTAGAACCTGGATAAATCTATGCTTTAAATGGCTTCCTTGAGTATATTGAAGATTCTACTTCAAGACAGAATCATGACCATGGTGGGGGATATTTATCAACCTAGGCAAACTATCAACTTCCCATCTCTGTAATCCAACAACCATTAGGCTTCCTGACATTAAAGTAAACAAAAGTATCTGAATAAAAGCTGTGTCATACTGCTGACATTTTATTACAGTTCAAACACATGACATAATGATCTCCTTCTCCAATCCTGCTTTACATGAAAAAATCACAGTTGGTTAATTTATAAGGTTATTGACAGTGTATTTTCCCTTATCATTCACTCAACATTCAGAAAATTAAATTTCTCAGAGGGAACCAACATCCTGGTAGAGATAGTGAAGAATAGAGTTGTATATCTCAAAACTGCAACTTTATAAATTCCTAAAATACATATGAGGATCTAATCCCCCATTTTAAAGATGAGGAAACTGAAATCTAAAGAGGTTAAATGGCATCCAGGATCACACAGCTAGTAAAAATCTGGGACAAGATTTAAATCCAACTCTCCCTGATTTGAATTTCTTTTCTTTTTTTTTTTGCTTTTTTTTTTTTTTTTTTTTGCTTTTTGAAGGGCAATTGGGTTAAGTGACTTGCCCAAGGTCACATAGCTAGTAAGTGTGTCAAGTGTGTGAGGCTGGATTTCAACTCAGGTCCTCCTAATTCCAGGGCCAGTGCTCTATTTACTGCGCCACGTAGCCACTGCCCTGATTTGAATTTCAACATACTATTCACTACACATGTTTCTCTCACAGACATTATTATGAAGATCTTCATAACCCAAAATAAAGAGATGTCACAAAACTTAAAGGATAAGCTTCAAATATTCCATGCTGTCCAAAATATGTAGGAAGAGTTTTTACATCACACCTAATAAAATTTTTTTAAAAATCATGTTTATTCCTATCCCCTGTTCAGTTCAGTAATTATTAACTATTGTTCAGGCAGTATAGTACCTTGATTCTTAAAGTTTTAAGGATTCAGAGTATAGATTCTGCAATCAAAGAGGCCACCTCAAGACAGTATTCTATTCAAGAAACTATCACAGCAATCCATGGGACTTAGAATCTTAGAATCAACTTTGATTATTCATATAATATTTCTGGGGTGGCTTCTCTGTTCTTTCTCTTTCTCGTTTTCTCCATCTGAAAAATGAGAATAATAATACTTATACTAACAATATTTGAAGCATTGACTTTACATGATAAATAGGAGGCTTTATGTTACACTAATGGTCATACATACATACACACATATATGTATATATATATACTCTGAAATTTATTGAGCAGAGAAAGAACAAGGTCAGACCTGAATATAAGCCTCTTGAGGGAAGGAATCATTTCATTCTTTTTTTTTATATATCCATAGTTTATCTTAGTGCTTAGCACAGAGTAGATACTTAATAAATGACTGTTTGTTGATTAAAAAATACTTAGACTACCTAAATCCCAGGGTTTTTTCTTTTATGTAATAACTATCATTATCATAACGATAGTAATAATTGCACTTATATAATACCTTAAGGTTTGTAAAACTCTTTATAAATGCTATTTTTATTACAAAATATTTGGATCTATGTGCTATTATTTTAACATCAATTTTACAGATGAGTAAAGCAACAAAGGCTGAAGTTGAATGACTTTCCCAGAGCTACAGAGACAATAAATGTCAGAGGCAGGATTCTAACTCAGGTCTCTCTGAACCCAGCTATAGTGCTCCATTCACTGCACCATTTATCTCCCTCCTGTGCACCTGTGGAATCTGTGCTATAATGATAGTGGCTACCATTGAGTTCCAATGAATGTTTTGTTCCTCTGGAATTTCCACAACTGTCTTCTATATCAATTTGTAGAAGGGGATTAGCCCAGAATAATTTTTTTGTAGCAATCAAGTCATCATATTGTGACTCTATTTATCTCTTGCCTGCTTTACTGACATTGACTCAGCAGTAGGCACTAAATAAATGATTGACTTGGAATAGGAAAAAGATGACAACAACCCCCAGTTGGCATATGGCCTCCTCTCTTCATAGCTCTCTAAATTCTGATGCCACATAAAATCTCACAGCAACCAAGCTTACAATGATTGAAGAAAATGCAAACAAACAATAAGCCCAGAGAGGAAAGCACTGGTAAGAGAGATGGTCCAGTATCTAGGTTTGGCTTACAATGTCACAGTCATTCATCAAAACTCCACATAGTAATTTTCATGGCATTTCTGCTCAAATCTGGCTGAGCAATGATTTTGAGAGTAAAAAGAGAGGCAGAGAATTGTCTAAAATCAAATCTTGTACATCACAAAATGTACTAGGCTCACTTATTGTAATTTCAGTTTTAATTAGAATTCTTCATACTATGCAAGCAGATATATTCCAGGGATTTTTTAAGTGATGAAAAATTGGCATTAAGAGATCTAGCAGAAATTGAAGACAATTATATGCTTGGAAGAAGTCTGATCAAACTGCTTTTATAAATTTTGTGGGTTTTACAGAGAGTGGTGAGGTGAGAATTATTTCTAACAAAAATATCATGGTACCATTAGAGAGTTAAGAAGAAAAAAAGGTAATTAAAGTAGCACTCTAAGAAGTTCATATTACTTCAGCTCTATCTGAACAGGTAAATAATGAGAAGAATGTCTGGTTCTTTGGCAGGAGAGGAGATAGAGAGAGGTGATAGAGAAGAGATGAATTTCAGGCTGAGGAACCAATATGAGCAAAGGAATTGGAGCCTAATTAGCATGGTGATATGCTGGAGGCAGAGAGAAATTGGTTCAACTGCAGTCGATAGTCCAAATAGAGAATAGAAAGATCTAAGGATAGGTAAGAAGGCTGACATTATAATTTAGTTCAATTCAACAGATATTCCCATAGCTTTACTTATGGCACCATGCTTGGTATAAGTCATACCATCATCCCTATCCCTTTTCCTCCAGGAGCTGAGCAACCAGCCTTAGCCCTGAAGACAGTATCAGGTACCTTCAACACACATGTTAAAGCACATTATGACGTGCATTAGAGGAAATTAACTCCTGACACAGATTGGTTGTGGGATGCTATTGCCAAGTCTCTTAAGACTATAAACTGCAGAGTATGTGCTAATGTGCCTTGTTGTAGGGAGCTTCCTCACTTAGGAGTTCCCCAAAACAATTAAATTATAGGTATAGTCTCTATTCCTATCTATGAATATACTATACTAGACTAGATGAGATCCTATACTATGCTAGGCCCCCTTGAGAATAAAAAATAACAGTTCCTGTAATCATGGAAACTATAGTCCAGTAGAGAATGCATGTCCATAGATAACTATAATACAAGAAGATGGAATGTGAAAGGAAGAAATAGGAGGAGAGATCCCTTTTATTGGGGGGATCATGTAGTGCTTCATGGAGGAAATAGCATATAATCCCAGCTGGTGCAGTCACCATAGAGTTAGAAACTATAGAGTATGTCCAGGAAACAAGTGGGCCTATTTTGCTAGAGTATGAGATACATGAAGGGAAATAACAGAAGACAAGTTTGTGGTCAGAATGATATAGGGCCTTAAACACCAGCTGAAGAAGCTGACACTTCAATAGATGACAGGAAGACTTTGGAAACATCTGAGTGGCAGAGAGATAGGACATTTGGAAATTTTACTGATATGGAATTTCTGCATACACTAGAGCAAGCCACTTATGAAGATTATTGAATCTCCTCTGATCTCTTAGAATAAATATAGATTTTTCAGCCACCAGGAAAAGTTTGAGGATGGTCTGGCCTGAAGGTAGACAACCTAAGGTCAACTCCAGCTTCAGACCCTTACTGGCTTTGATTCTAGGAATGTTATCTATTACTTACACCAGTAGTCTCCAAACTTTTAGACTGTGTCCCCTATCAGTAAAAAAAAAAAAAAAAACTGGCGAAGTGAATAGAGCATCAGCCCTGGAGTCAGGAGGACCTCAGTTCAAATCTGGTCTCAGATACTTAACACACTTGGGATAGTGTGACTTTGGGCAAGTCACTTAACCCCAATTGCCCTCTAAAAAGCAAAAACAAAAACAACCAAAAAAACTTTTCACTAAACATGTATATTTACATATTTTAAAGTATATATAAATACTACTATAATAATAATAATAATAATTAAATATCTTTTAAGATGGCAGCTAAGTGGTGCAGTGAATAGAGTGCTGTGCCTGATGCTGTGAAGATTCATCATCCTAAATTCAAATCTCAGACACTTACTAGCTGTGTGACCCTAGGCAAGTTACTTAACCCTGTTTGCCTCAGCTTCCTTATCTGTAAAATGAACTGGAAAAGGAAATGGCAAACCATTCTAGTATCTTTGCCAAGAAAACCCCAAATGGGGTCACGGAGAGACATGACTGAAACAAACATTTTAAAACATACACGAAAATCAAAAGGACAAAACATGAGAAAGGTCAATTAGGATGCTATTGCAATAGTCCAAGTAAGAAGTGTCTTTTTTTCCCAACTCAGTACCCATGTTCAATACCCATGTTCAGATGTTGTCCTTTCCAACACATCCAACACTCCATCTCCCAACTTTGGGCATTTCCACTGACTATCTCCCATACATGAAATGTTCTCCCTCATCTCTTAACTTCCCTCAAGTCCCAGGTAAAATTCTACTTTCTACAGGAAGCCTGCCCAAATCTCACTTAATTCTAGTGACTTCATTCTATTGATGACTTTCTATTTAATTTTATATAGCTTATTTGTACATAGTTCTTTACATGCCATATTTCCCATTAGACTGTCAGCTCCTTAAGGGCAGGGACTGCTTTCTGCCATTCCTTGTATCCCCAGAACTTAACATAAAGCCTGGAGTGTGATAGTTGTTGAACAAATGTTTATTTTCTGAGTTACTGATATATAAGTAATTTCTTTTAAACTTTCTGCTAATTCTTCTTTGGTGCTGCTTCTTCTATCCATCTTTCCTCTCCATTTCCACTTCCACTAATATCATAGAATGTATTCATAATGATAGAATATTAATGTTTAAAGAAACCTTTAGAAATCATCTAATCTAACACTATCATTTTTTTTCACATGAAGAAACTAGAGTCATCATGTGACTTGCACAGGGTAACAGTATTTTGGGTGTAGAGTTTGGAATAGAAACTGAGTCTCCCAACTCTAAGGAGAGTGCATTTTCAGTTGTGCTGTTCTGGCATTATATCAGTTCATTCAGGGACTGTTTTAATATCTCTTGAGTTTCCCTGCCTTCATTCTCCCTCTTCTAATAGAGTTTGCACTCTACCTACATAGTGATCTTTCTAAAGTTTATCTCTGGTCATGTGCCATATCAACTCAAAAAGTTTTCAATAACTGCCATTGCATGAAGGGAGAAGGATAAAATGTAAACTTTTCAACCAATTCAAGGCCCTCCACACACAGTGTGACCACAAACCATTACTACCTCCAATTCTCAATACTACCCCCAGACAAGCCAGTTGTTAACAGCCATTCTGGCTTCCTTGACATCCCCTAATGGTTATTATATTTTCACCAGATTTGTATCTTAGCTTATGAAATTCCTTCTGCTTTAAGTGCTCTGATCTTTTCCTGTAAAAAGCTTACCTATCCTTCAAAGCCTATCTCAAATGATGTCTCCTGCCCGGTGCCATCACTGATATTCCTAGCCCATACTAATCTCTTTATCCCCTGAAATTCACTGTCACTTACTTTGTACATTTCATACAATATGTATCATGGGTTGCCTTGCACTGCCATATTCTTGTATGTATCTCATCTTTGATCTAGCACATAAACTCTTTACAGTCAGAGTAAATATCCTATATCACTTTTAATCCCACACAATGCTTAGTAGGAACTCAATAGACATTAGTTGAATGAAGGAAGAACTCTGTCAATTTCCTTCCTCCATAAAATCTGTCACTTTTATTCAAGAATTTCCCTCTATTTACTTCAATCTTTCTAGACTTGTCATTAAAAGAATTTTCAAAGGGTTAATATTCAGCAGAGTCCTATTTCATAATTTTACTAATAACTTAGAAAATCATTGTGAGGATATCCAAATACTCAGATTGATCTGTGGTCTTAATTAGTTCATAAAATATTATCTCACAAATTTAGGGATTAGAAAATCTTTCCTAATGTCTAATCTATTTTTGTCTTTCTTTGTACCCCCAGATGTTAACATAATGCCTACAATATATGCTATCATAAAGCATATAGTAAATGCTTGTTGACTACTGTCCTATTTAGAAAAGAATGACAGCTTACTACTCATCAAACATATTTTTAAATACTTCAAGACTTTAGCCAAAGTCTTAAGCATTTTTCTTAAGCTATATAAGCCTAAATTCCCTTTACTTTTCCTTAAAAAGACCTACTTCACAAACTTATAATTATTTCTCTTTCTTTCTTAAATTTAATATCAAATCTCAGGCCCCAAATGCCCCAAACTACTGTGATAGATCCTTAATGAATATGAAGAAAAAAAAAATATTACCTCTGCCAGACTTTACTTCTTTTCTACCATAGCCCTTTGTTCATGTCTTCTAATATAGGGGCATGAAAATGAGTTTTCAAAAAGTATGCCAATGGAGTACAAGCTCCAACAAGTTCTACCAATCTAGAAAGGGTATGCATACAATCCTTGGAAAAGTTTGAGCCTACTATTCTAATGCCAACCCAATTCAGTACAGGAAGGCTCGCCACCACTGGGACTGACCACTGAATGAGTTATTTGTCTGTGGCAACCCACACACAAAAAAAGAAAAAGAAAAATACAAAGTGGTCCTCCCTCCCATGCAGCTTCCTTTTGCTTTTACAAGTGTCAGCTAAAAATTATAACATTTTTGGACTATCTATAAACATTAGCTTGACTGGTAGCAAGGCAATCTCTCTATACCTATGACTTGATCCTATGACTTCCCATCTTCTCCAGCAGATTGTCACTCCTATCATCCCCCAATTCTTCAATCTCTCACTATCTACTGGCTCCAAAAAAATTAATTGGAAGTGAATAAAAGTAAACACTAATATTACTTTAATCATCATTGTTTTTAGCATAAGTTTGATCAAGGTAAAGAAGTTATAACAATAACAAGGCCAAAAGAATCCCAATCTGCATTAACCTGCATACATTAGATCTCTTTATCACCTAGATCTCTTTATCATGTTGCAACTACCATGTGACTCTACCTTAGAATACAAACTTATTTACATACCTTTACAGAACAGGAGGATAGAAGGTCTTGAGCAGTATCCTCTTACAGAACAGTGAAAAGAAGCAAGGGGAAATGAGTTTGTTTATAGAAAGTGTGGGATGGGACATCTCATCCCAAGAGCATTTATACATGAAATTGGAAGTAGGAGAAAAAATACATAAAATGGAGATTTGATAGTGATTTTAATGACTATTATTTGTGGAAGTGGAACAATAACACTATATTTATTTTTTTAATATGATTGTGTCACATGAACATAATGCACATTCCATTAGGACAGCCAGATAGATCTTTTTTTTTTTCTGATATTCTTATGAATTGCCAATAATTCATTATCAACATCATAATAGTAGCTCATACTTATAGATACTTACACATACTTTTCAGTTTATGAAAAACTTTCTTCCTTTTATTCCCTTGATGTAGGAAGTACAGGTATTATTATCATCATTTAATCTAGGAGGACACTGAAGTTCAGAGAGGCAAAGTGCTTTCTCCATGGTCATATAGATAATAAATGTCAGAGACAGAATTTAAAGTTAGGTTTTCTGACTCCAAGTCTAGTGTACTTTCTATTATATTATGTGTCAATTTCATTTTGTTTGTTTTTCTTCCACTAGTGAATTACAATAGTTTGTTGTCACTGAACCTTATGCTTTGTACTTCAATTATTTTTTTTAAATCCACATACAAAAGCCCAATGAAAGCATTAGTCTGGGTCTAGTCACCCTGTTTCATTTGTTGTCATTAATTTTATCAACAGAATTCTGTCTTTGCAGTCCTAAAATCTTGAATATCTTTACTTAGATATTAAAGAAATGGGCAGAAATCTTTCTTTCTGATACTTATTAAGCAATGTTCTAGCCTAAGTAATCTTTTAAGGTCTTTTTTCAGTTCTATGATTCAACACTATGATTTTTTTCTATCAGTCCCCAATCCTAGGGAAGCTATGTGACCCAATGGATAGAGTATTTTTTCTGAAGGATACAAATACCTGATTTCAAATCTGGCCTCAGACATTTACCAGTAGTGTGACCCTGGACAAGTGACTTAACCTTTTTCTGCCTCAGTTTCCTCAACTGTTAGATGAGGATAATGATAGCAAATAAGATATTTATAACAAGATATTAGCACAGTGACTCAACATAGTAGATACCTGATAAATGCTAGTTCCTTCCCCTTCCTCTATTCAGCATAGTGTAGTGGAAAGAGTCTTGGACCTATAATCATGATATTTGGGTTTGACTTCTGCTCCTACCACTTAATAACAGTGTGACCTTGGGCAAGTCTTGGCTTCTCTGAGCCTGTTTTCTCATCCACAAAGTGAAGAACCCTTCACTATTCTGCCCTCCCTCTATCCCAAAAAATTCTTATGAGGATGAAAGGAGGAAATTCATGTGAAAACTGCTTTGAAAATTCTAAAGTCCTACATGAATGCAAATACTAATTATCATTTCATATGGCTGGGGATCTTTCTATTCTCTGCCTCTTCCTTTCTGATGATAACAGATGCCCGACGTGAATGAGGGCACTTGGATAAGCCACCAATGACTTTCAACTTCATTGCCCTATTTATAGCATTGCTTCCGGTGCCAAAAAGTTAAGAGGACCATATTCACATAGCACTATTCTCATTAAAACAAAACATGAGCCTAAACTCCTCCACCTTTACCACTCAAACCAATAACGACCTCATTGAATTCCAGCACAGAACAATGTCTTTCACTTAAAATTAATGTCTTGTCCACATAAAATTGAAATACAGAATGCAGCCTTCCTGATGATAAGTCGAAAGCATAAAGGTGACTTTTAGTGAGATAAATTTATTCTGTCAGGGAGAGAATAAAACCTTTTGCTATTCACCTGTGACTTGAACATTCCTAAGTGATGAGCTCTTCCCTTATTTGTAAGCTAAATGTGATCTGTCACTCAGACTTGCCTTTCTGCCATGTGTTAAATTAAAATATATCATTAATACATCTATTGTTCTTGATCCCCACACACCTAATGGCACTGTATTAAAAGACCAGACAGTATGTTGGCGTCTGATAGCAGTGTACACAGCATAATACATCGTGTGAGTGAATAGGTGGTAGGGATCATGGCACTTTAAATTATTCAAAATGGCATAATTATATTGCTTCCACTTATGGAGAAGCTACAGTAATACAGAACAAATTGTTTTGGTTTAAGTCAATACTAAAGAATTGCGGCTATACAAAAGGAATGTTTCTGGAAATAGAATCAAATAGAAATATTTGAGTTGTTTAATGTGAGAGGCCAGATTCTTAAATTGGGAAGTAATTGGGACAATAGAACAGAGTGGGGGAGTTTTCAGAAATAGCTAAAAATTGGAACTTGTTTTCTGCCCTTCTTTGTTCCTGCAAACCTGTGTACTGTGAGACAAAGCCCATTAGCAGGTAAGTAAGGGAAACTTTTTCTATCTGCATTTTGGCTACACTTCAGTTTTTCTACCAGGTTGCACAAAAGTAGGACTTGAAAACATCACCATAACCATGTAGATTCCTAGTAAAAAATCCCCTCCAACAAAAATTCACAGTAAGAAGCATTCTAGGTAAGCATTCTAGCCAAGAGGATAGTTGAATTGTTACTACACATGTATTCCTGAACACCATAGCATCATTACTAAATTTCTCTGTCTAGAATAAAGGAAACTAGTAAGTATAATTGGCCTATCCCATCACTCATTTTAAAGAAAAGAGTGCAAAATTCTCCTGAAAATAATTAATGTAGGCAAACCAAATAAATATCAGGTGGTGCAATAAATATTCTCAATACAAAAAAAAAAAGTATGACTAGATATTTGCCTACCAGCAATGACTGGGTATAAGTGCACTATAACTAATCACTTTCAATTATAATTCATTTCTGTTAATAAAATCTGTAAATCTACCCACAACAACAATGTCCACAAATACCAATGGATATTTGTTGAATTTTATTATTCCCTCTTATAACCAAATCGGGCAGGAAGTATAATAATTTTTTAATAAAAAAAAACTTTTCAATTTTTCTACACATCCTCATAATATGTTTTCCTTCCTATTACAAGAACATTTATTCATTGAACCTATCTTTGTGCTCTTAGGTAAACTAAAGCATCACTTGTCTGCTATGGGGGAATGAGCACTAGGTTGGGAGTGAGAAAGCCCAGTCTCAAGTACTGGTTCTGCCACTATCTTAGCTGTGTGACCTTGGTTATCAAGTCACTTAAACACTGAAAGCTTTAGTTTCGTCATTTGAAAATTGATGGGGTTGGAAGAGATGACCTCAAAGGCCCCTTCAACTCTAACAGTCTATGATATCCCAGGAAAAAAAAATACACCTCTTCTTTCAGAAATAATGATTGATGGTTGAAAAACATTAAATGGGATGGTTGGATGGACAATGTTTCTAGAGCCACTAATGCAATTATCTTTGAGAAAAGAGGTCACCTCTTCTCTATGTGTGTGATCTAGGGGATATAGGAAGGTTGAAAACTCAAACACTCTCAGGGTGACACAGTGTTTTAAGTCTTACTTAGTGCATATCATCTATTGTTCTTCCTGGCATCTCCAATAACTATGAAGAGAGTTGAAGGCCATATTGTGTTCCCAGTTGATTATCCATTCTTTTAATTACATAAACATCTTTGATTAGTTGCTACAAGGTAAACCAACTTGCTTCAAGTAGGAGAAAGTCCTCATTTTAAGACAGGGAGGAAATCATTCTTTAATTTCCCCCATGTGGAAATATGGGAGAAGTATGGTGACCTGATTTCTTAGACTTGTTTGACCTCCAAACACAAACTTCTCCCTTGAACCTCTCCCAGCATTTTGTTAGCATCCCTCTCTAATGCAATCATGCCACATGGCAGAATATAATTATCTGTGTTTGGATCTTATCCCTCTGTCAGACTATAAGTTCCATGAGACCAGGGATTATATTTTATCTAAATATTGTATTTTCCTAAGTGTCTAGTACAGTGCTCTGACCATAATAAACACTTCATTTTTTTTAATTTGTGGAATAAAACAAGCATTTCCAGAACACAGTATAATAAAAAAGATGATTGCACATGAAAACACAAATTCACTATGTATAATTTGCTATTCCTTTTAAATACACAACAAAGTTATCACATAAATTTCCTTTTAATTTCCTTTTTGTTTCCTTTCTAACTCTCCCCCCCCCCGCTTTTTTTTCTTCCCTCCTAGGCACTTCATAAATATTTGCCAAGTAAACAAATGAGTGAATTCATGGAAACTATTTCTTTTACATTAAAAAAAGAATTTAGGTAATGGTATCATGTATTATAATTCAATGTGAATATGCTGGCCCCAACAGGAAATATCAAAGTGTGGCAATTTGGTTTATGTGACAGGTATATGGTGTCTAATCTCTATAAGCAGCATCTCTGTATTAAAGGTCTACTTTATGTGTAGGCTTTCACTGATTACTTGAGTGCACTCTTCTAAAGTATCATAAATACAATTCCTGTATACCTAGGAAAAAATATTATAAAGAGAGTCTCTCAAGTTCACTGTGTCCCTCACCATGCAGACCCAGCTGGTCAGAACCAGTTCTTCACACAACTGCAGTGCCCAAAATGGGAAAGGGGCCCACCATTATACACTCCCCATGCAAACAGAGATTCTTTCTAAGCAGTCAGCAAGTCAGTCAAAATATCTGGTCTGGCAGTTGTAACTTGCTAGATTTCCTCCATACAATCCTTGCCCCTAATTTGGTTAGTTTCCCTGAAATCTAATTTTTCTTGGCATCTCAATTCAATGCCATCTGCCAGGCATTTATTAAGCCTCTACTACATGACAGGTAATCTCTGCTTGTATAGTTGACACCAAGTACCTTTGCCACACTGTGGCTTATTTTTTCTCAGGCCACGAATTATACTTCCCACGTCCATCAATCAATCGAAAAGTTTTATTACACATGTGCTATGTGTGAGGCCCTATACGAAGTTGAGGACACAAAGTAGGGTCCCTGCCCTACAGGAGCTCACAGTCCAACAAAGGTTATAACATGCATTTAATATGTGCGTGTAAGACATACACAGTGTAAAAGGGTAGTAATCACAGAGGGAAGTCCTATTTAATAGTAACAGATTCTGGGAAGGGAACAAAACATCTGGAGCCCAATATCATTGCTGATAAAGTATTTGTGATCCTTAAGCTGTAGCCAGTGTTGGCATATGATTGTGAAGCTGGCATATCTTTGTGAGGATCATGGCACAGTGGACAGGAGAGCTGGGAGTTAACAGCTCATTTGCTGTGGCTCTTCTCTGAGAGCAGGAGTTATTTCCCCCTTCCTTCTCTGCTTGCTCTGCTGATCCTGGCTGCTGATCTTCTGTGGAGGGAAGGGTGGTCAGGAGCTCGAGTGGCACAGCTGTGCTGTCCCAGCTGTGCTGTCCCAGGTGTCTGTTCACACTCAGGTTCTCTGAAGCATAGACATGCAATACATGAAAGATGGGATCTAAGCAATCCTAGTATTCCCAACAAACAAACACAATCCCAAAAGCCTAAGAAGAGATGGTCTGATAGACTTTGTATAATAAATATACTAACCCTAATACAGCTGCCAGATAGAGTGCTAGACCTGGAGATAGGAAGACCTGAGTTCAAATCTAGCCTTAGACACTTCTAGCTGTGTGACCCTGGGAAAGTTATTTAACCCTGTTTGCCTCAATCTTCTCATCTGTAAAATGAGTAGGAGAAGGAAATAGTAAACACTCCAGTATCTTTGCCAAGAAAACCCCAAATGGGGTCACAACGAGTTGGACATGACTCAAAATGACAAAACAACAAAAATGGAACTGCCTCCCCCTTGTCTGATCAAAGTAGAAGGGGTAGCAAGGATCCTGAGCAGTTTAATTATAGGAGTGATAGAATCTTAGGAACTCAAAAATTAAAAATTGAAAGGGCTGCCAATATTTATCCAATACAACACATTGATCTTGGCAATGGCTTTTCAAATCACCCTAATGAACATCTTCTCCTCTCCCAGAGGAACAGCACCCATTCCAGCAGACTAGTGTAGAAAAGACATTGACTTTTCTTGGTCGATTGTGAAAGGAACTTTTAGACCCATCCTGTCCATGTGCAAGGGTGATACAAAAGTTACCTGTGTTTAGGTCAGTTTTGTGGTCCTAATTAAAGACTTCCTAGCTGAGCATAGTGGTGCATGCCTGTTATCCCCACTCACCAGGGATATTGAAACTGATGGATCTCTTGAATTTTGGAGTTCTGAACTTCGGTGGAGCTATTTGCCTGGCATCAGTATGGTGAGCCCCCAGGAGCAGAGGACCACCAGGCTGCCTAAGGAGCAGCAAATCAGCTCAGGTCAGAATAATAAAGCAGGTTAAAGCTTCCATGCAAATCAGCATTGGGGTTGGGCCAGTTGGGCCAATCATAATAAGAATAAATGAAGAGGTGAGATGGAGGGTGAAGTGGCTATAAATGTGGAATGCTACATGTACTTTTAGATGAGGTCATTAGACTGCTCATTTTACTTAACTTTGTTATGAGAGAGCTAGCATAGAATCAGGGTAATCCTTAAATGCTTGTAACATAAAAACAAAACACATTAGTAACTTTTTTTAATTTTTAAAAGAGCTCTCACAGAGCTAGAAGCCTGAATCCTCTACAAAACAAAATAAAACAAACCAAGCAAACAAACAAATGAGGTAGGTACCAGCAATGAAGGTCATAGAGACACTAGAAACATGAAATGGTATTTGGAGGAAAAACAGGGTCAAAATTTGAATCAGAACATTCTCAGTGGGTTATCAAGAAATGAAGTTCAAGATCACAATAGTGTGTGTTCTATACCAAGGTAAATGAAAAATATATATGCAGTTTAGCAAAGAGTTCTCCCATTTTGTTCCATTGTAAGTTCTTTTTACCATATGTGTTTGTATGCCTGACCATGTTCAGTTAAGCTAACACTCACAGCATCATAGATTGGTAGCTGAAAGAGATCTTAGCGATTCATCAGGAACTCACAGAATCATGGACCTAAAGGCAGAAAGGACCGCACAAGGTCCTCCTCTAGTTCAATCCCCTCATTTTACACGCAAGGAAACTGAATATCTGAATCGTTAAGTGATTTGCCTAAAGTCATTTAAAGTAAGAAATGTCAAAGGCTAATTGAGAACCCAGGTCTTTTGCTTCCAAATCCAATACTCCAAATTCTTCTCATTTTATAGGTGTGGAAACTGAGACACAGAAAGATGAAGTGACGTTTCCAGGTCATACAACTCTGAAGAGACAGGGACTGAGCTCAGGTGCTCTGACTCCTAATCCAGGGCTCTTTCCACAGTATCACACTGACTATAAATTTAGAAGAGGAAATGTGGTGGTACAGTGGAAAGAGTGGTGTAATTGGAGTCAGAAAGATCTGAATTCAAATCCTGCCTCTGACACTTGCTAACCTATGTTACCCTGAGAAAGTCATTTAACCTCTGTCTGCCTCAGGTTCCTTGACTATAAAATGATAATAATAGATGCAACTTCATAGAGTTATTACTTAAAACTCTATATAAAATGATATTATGATTCACAGTAACTAGTTACTTTCCAGCATCACTTTTCTTATAACTGATCATGGCACTGACCATCTCTAAATGACAGTAGATGCAACTCCACCTACTCACAACTGCTTAGACATGTGTATCTTTTATCATTGGGAACCTAGAAGGAAAGACACAAATGAGCATTTGGTTAAGTGGAACCATCAGTCAAAGAAAGCAGTATGCTGATCAAGAACTGTTTAAAAGCTGAATTCTTGGTGACTTAGCAATAGCATACAGAGAAAGAAAGACAATCTCTTTATGTTGGAATTAAAGCAGAGTACTAGGCTGTTGATTGAATATATTACTGAGTTTTAGCTGCCACAATCTAATTTAAGCTTAAGAAGGAATGATTATAATTAAGATTATCAGGATGGCATTGAACAATGATCTGCAACTCCAGGATTTATCAGAACTAATAGAAATCCCCCAAAGCCCTACACCAATTCATTATCCCCTCATGGCAGTTATCTAAACTTGTCAGGGGCTATCTTCATGGCAGGTCCTATCGAATCAGATAACTTGTTATCCAAGTTCAACCTACATATGTTTGGCCATGTGATGATGAATTTTAGGATCACAGCCATTCTCAAAGATCAACATGGTGATGCTCTGATTTCCACTGGTGGAAAGAGGACATAACTGATGAAACAGCAAATCCTTATACTATTGTAATGCAATGTACTAGAGCAGACAGTTCCAATGGGTGAACAACTAAAGGAATGAAGAAGGCTTGGAGTTTTGCCAAAGATATCAGAAGGCAGATAGAAGAAAGCCTACTTGCTGTTCCTTCTACTGTATGATCCACTATCCATTTCCATGTCTTTGTGCAGGCTCTTTCTCGTGCCTAGAATATTTTCCCTCCTCACCTTCAACTCTTAGAATCCCTAGCTTCCTTCAAAACTCTCCTCCTATATGACTCCTTCCCTAATCCTCCCCCAGCTCCAGTTGTTAATGTTCCCTCTGAAATTAGATTTTTCTTCATATATATTTTATTACACATATCTCTAAAGCCTCTCCTCTTAATATCCCAATGGAAATTTCTTGAGAGAAAGGACTGCTTTCTTTGTATTTATCTCTAGAATTTATAACTACTATGTGGCTGACACATGATAGGTTCTTAATGAATGAATGTATGAATGAATGAACAAAAAAGCCCTGGGTCAATGTAACTGTATGATAGCCATGGACCATAGACAGCTTGGATGTGGGAGTATAGAGATAGGTACAGATTTTATTTCACTTAGCAAAACAGTATTTATCATATGCTTACTATATTACAGGCACTAAGCTAAGTGTTGCAGTTACAAAAGCAGGCAAAAAACAGCCCTTGCCCCAAAGAACTCACATTATATCAGAGGAAGACACCATGTAAACAACTTGTTATTTATGAGACATAAAGAGAGTCAATGGAAGCTGATCTTAGATGGGATATCACTAGCAGCTGGTCGGGGGGGAAGCTGTAAAGATCATTATGGAAGGCAAGATTTGAGCTGAGTTTTGAAGGAAGTCAGGGAAACTAAGAAGCAGCAGTAAGGAAATGTTAACTGATTGCCCCATTGTTCACATCACTGTGATTTCCTACACCAAAATACTCTTCCTTGGCCATCTATCCCCTATATGGGTTGTCTCCTCCTATTAGAATATAAGCTCCCTGAGGGCAAGGATCATCTGGTTTTTTATATTTGTATCATCAACTCAGCATAGAGCTTGGCACAAGTCAGCACTTAATAAATGTTTATTTATTTATTTATCCATACCACACTTTAGTAACTCAATGAAGATCAGACCAGATGAATCAAGATTTTGATAGACCATGAAGGTGTTTGGGTATTAGTCAGCAAGCATTTATTATGTCCTGACAATGTGTTTAATTTGATAAAAGCTGGACATACAAAGAAAGGCAAATCTTTCAATAGATATGCAGTAAGTATTTATTACATCCCTACTATATGGAAGACATCGTGCTTTAGGAAGAATTCTGATGTGCAATGTCTTACTTTTCTAGAAGAGAATGGGAGATGACAAATAATTCTTGGGATAATTTATATGAATGAGAGGGAGCAAAGTTTGGGTTGCCATGGTTATACTAATATAATCCTCATATTGAATAGGATGTGGGATTCATGTACTTTGCCCAAGCAGAACAGTCATAGAGACAGAATAATGTCCCTAGGGCTACTAGCTACAATTAAGAGCCAAGATATCTCCAGAATACCAAGACTTAAAGATTTATTGATTTAAAAAGAAGAGGGCAGGCATGGTGTTACATGGCTGTAATCTCTGCTTCTGGGGAATTCGAGGTTGCTGGGTCTTTTTAGTTCAGGAATTCTGAACAATATAGATTTAAAACAATTAGGTGTCCACACTAAGTCAGTAACCAATATGATGATCCCTTTCTGAAGCCAGGAGGCCTCCGATTCTCTAAGGAGAGGCAAATCAGTATAGATTTGGAAAGGAGGGGATCAAAGCTTCTGTGTTTATTAGCAGTGTGATAAAGCCTGTGATTGCTACCTCAGATGCAGCTTAAGTGAAATACAGAGAATCAGTTTCAAAAAATACATTCATACATACATAATATACATCCATACACACACAGAGACATATATATATATATATATATATATATATATATATATATATATATAAAGAAATTAGAACAGTTGTTATCTCATTATAATTATGACTTGCCAATCTTTCTCATTCTTGGGATGTGAACATTGTATGAGCAGGTTTAATTCCTAAATGAGCAAGAGAGACAAAACATGTGGAAATTTATTCGGGGAATGTGAAGAAGGGGATCATTGAGCAGAGCACCTTTTCTTTTTCCATAGGAAATGGTTGTGGATATAGACAATGTGCCCCTGCCTTAATGACAGGGGACTCAACACAATAACTATTAGCACTCTTATTCATTTCAGACATCCTGAGAAGGGTACATTTAATACTAAACTGGATTTATGGGGACATTATCATCTTGTGAAAATGAGGGCCAAGGACAAGTGGAAGATGGCCTTTTGTACTAAAGTTGGAAACTATGAATATACCATGTTAACTTTTGGGGGGAGTCCAACACCCTGGCAACACTTCAGCACTTATTCAGTGATGTTCTCACTGACCTTCTGATTAATGCATTGTTGTTTATCTTGATGACATTTTGATGTTTTTGCCTCACAAGCAAGAACATGTCTCCTATGTAAGGGAAAGATTAGCCTGACTGTGACACCATGTGCTTTACATCAAGCTCTGGCAATATTCTTGGGATTTATTTTAGTACCAGATGGAGTGCAAATGGCTCCATATTTGGACCATTGTCCAAATTGTAGGCTGTATTGTATACAAATGAAAGCCAAACAAGCCTAGATGGCTTTCACCAAGGATAGAAAACTTGATAGAGTTATTTTGGGACTGCAAACTTTTATCAGTAGTTTATTTGGATGGAATACACAATTAATGAAATCCTTGAGTAGTTTACACAGTGGCAATTGTGCTGGACTTGGAGTTAAGAAGGTCAGAGTTCATAATCCTGTCTAAGATACTAGCTGTGATGCTGGGAAACTCATTTAACCTCTTTTAGCCTCAGTTTCTTCATCTGTAAAATGAGGCGATTGGACTCACTTGCCTATATGTTGTTCACAACTATAAATCTTTAAACCCTTGATAAATGGTCTCAATTTTCCTGGGGACTAAAACTAGGAGTCTTTTAAGCCTTTAAGAAAGTGTTTATGATGGTGTAAATGTTAAAATGATCAATCCTAAATGCAAATACTATTGTAGAAACTTGGGCATCAGGAATAGCCCTTGGGACAGCATTTATTAAAGAATTATAAAGGAAGAGAAAGATCAAAACCCAGAAAATATGCAACTTTGTTTTCCCATACTAGGTAAAGCCCATGGAAAAACTGAGTTAGGTGACATTGGTGGTCCTCGGGAAATCCCAAGAAGTGTTGACATTTAGATTTGGTATAACAGTAAAAGGGCTCACTAAACATAAAGAGTGTGTTTTAAAGAAATACACATCTTATACTGGCATCATGAACAGCAAGCACACTTTCATCCTCTTATTTTTATCTCTAGTATATGTAGATAGAAAATATCTATATACAGATATTTTAGCCCAATGTTTGGACTTAGAAGATAGAAGAGGGGGAGACTTAGTTGTTATTTGCATTTATTTGCATATATAATTAAAGGGCAAGGCAAAGCTACTACTATATTTCAGTGGATGCCCACAATGCCAAGAGGAAGTCCAAAATGCTTATCACAATGCCTGGCTAGCAGGACCTTATAGGAAAAAGAGGGTATCAGAAGCAATCCACTATCATTACTGGTGCCCAGATTGGGCCCATTATGACATCTATGCATTGTACTGATAGAGGTAAAAAATGCAGTTTGATAAGATAGTATCAGAGACCAGGCAAATGGATCAACCAGCTAGAAAGGGCCCTGAGGTTAGAGATGGTACCAGAGGCAAAAGCAGGATAAAGCCAGAACTTGACAAGTCCCAAAAGATGCAGAAAACAAGGTTTGGTATGACAGACAGCAAATGGAATTAGTCAAAGAGCAGGGATTTAATTTCTTCTCAGGGGTAAGTGTTAGGCCCAGCTGTGCACAGGTTGTCCTGTCCCCTCCTCTGCTCCAAACTGAACAGACTGTCATCCTCATTAGCTGGAATGGCGACTGTGATAACTCTCTTCATCTGCCTCCATGAACTCTCTAGAGCAGCAGCATCATGCCCAGAAAATCCCACTCAAGGCAGCTATTTTAATTTTTTTTATAAAATCCCTTATTACCGAAATGTAACTAGATAAATCATATGACTAGCTCTTAGAAGACACTGCACTGCACACTGTCAACATATCAAGGACTTATGATTTTGCCCAACTGTCAAAAACAGGACTTAAAACCAACTCCTCAACTGCAACTGTACCCATGACACCATCCCATACTGCTTTGTTGAGGTTATTTATGAGGCATCGAGGAGTTGCAATGTATAGGGGCTGGAAGTGAGGAACACCTCCAATCAAATCCTGCCTCTCATACTTATTAGCTATATGGTCTTGAGCAAGACATTTAACCTCTCTCAGCCTCAGTTTCCTGATCTGTAAAATAGGGGTAACATCAGGACCTACCTCACAGGGTTGTTGTGCAGATTGAATTCAATAATGTGTAACACTTAAAGCACTATATCAATGCTAGAGATTTTTTTTAGTTGAATATCTTTTGAAAAAAATTAAAACCACATAGATTTAGTCAAATGACATTTAGTCACAGAAATACTTCAGGTGAACAGTCCCCTGCCCCATTTCTTTTCTATGTGATACCCTGCTATAACTTTTAGAACAACTGCAACTTGTCAGAAGGCTTCCCAGACCTCTTTTCTGTTCTTGCTCCTGATAAGATGCAAAGCATTATGGTTCGGCTCTGATATTTTCTGGAAGATCAGAGATGCTTACCTCAGGTCTGGCCGAAGAGCAGCCACCCTGTTAAGCACCCTTTATTTTGTTGCTTATGTTGCATTTAGTGGGGGTGGTTGGAAACCTAGGAACATTAGCCCTCAGTCCCAGTCTAGTAATGGGTAGAAAGCAAAAAAGTCCCTGCTGTTGTGTCATAAGTGTCACCTTCCCAGGCCTTGCCCTTTGTTTTTTCCAAGATGAGTCTTAAGAAGTAGGTGTAGCTTATGAGAGGGCACCAAAACACACAATCCTAGGTTACATCTTAATATCTAAGGCAAGGTTTCCTGACACAGTACCTGGGGTTTAGGTCCAGATACTGGTGGGACTGCAAGAAAAAGACACAAAGGGTAACAGGCTGTAAGCAAAGGGAAGCATGGCATCTATTAGCAATACTCAGGGAATGGGGGGTGGAGCCAAGATGGCGGAGTAGAAACAATACTCAGGGAATGAGGAGTCCTAGGGACATGGTGGTAGGGCTCCTGGATCTGGGTTTCAAGCATGGATTGGCTTAAGGGACCCTTCTATATACCTTGTTTCATTAAAGTCAAGTAGAACCCATAGTTTCTTTTGGGGTGACAGATAGTGATTCTGGAGATTGTAGATGGAGGATCTTCTAGCCTACTCTTGGTGATTTGGTATTCTGAGGATGCCACTGATAAGGGACCCTTCACACTCTCTCACTGAACTTGATTCCTAACTAATTATATAAAACTTAACTCCAGGAGCTGGGAATGGGGGGATTTGTGCCCTTGCGCCTCATTATATTCCCTCATCATCATAGTTGCCTCAGGGCAAGTGGGTTGCCCAGTGGATAGAGCTCAGGGTCTAAAGTCAGGAAGACTTAAGTTGAAATACATCCTCAGACATGCCCTAGCTGTGTGACCCTGGGGAAGTCACTCATCCTTTGTTTCTCTCAGTTTTCTCAACTATAAAATGTAGATTATAACAGCACCTGCCTCACATAATCATTGTGAGAATTATATAGGATAATATTTGTAAAACACTTGCCTGACACATAGTAGGTGCCATGAAATTGTGATCTGCCCAGGAGCAGAAGTGGGACCAGACCCCAGATATTGCTGTCTTCAAGACAGGCTCTCTATGTCCTAACCAAATTTGTTTATAGTTAACACTTAATGTTTATTGAATGAGTGATGAATGGAAAAATAAATAAATTCGAGAATTATGATGGTGCAATGGAAAGACCAATAGAAGAGTCAGAGATCTTAAATTAAAACCCCAGATCTGAGGCTTACCCTTTGACCTTGGGAAATTTGTGCATCGGTGAAATCAGGAGAGTGGAGGCAATGAACTTTAAAGCTCCTTCCAGCTACCTTCTTAAAGATAATGTGTGAATAACAAAAATCTCATTTGTTAACTAACCTCCTCAAAGACCCTGAAAGCCAGAAACCTCTCCTAATTAAATAAATATTTTTTCTATCCCAGTTCCCAGAACAGTGCTTTGCAAACATTTGTTGTTGTTGTTGTTATTGTTCAGTCATGTCCAATTCTTCATGACCCCATTTTGGATTTTCTTGGCAAAGATACTGGAGTGGTTTGCCATTTCCTTCTCCAGCTCATTTTACAGATCAGGAATTTAGGCAACAGGGTTAAATGACTCGTCGGGGATCACACAGTTAGTATGCATCTAAGGAAGAATTTTATCTCAGGTCTTCCTGATTCCAGGCCCCAGCCTCTATCCATTGTACCACCTAGCTGCCCCTTTGAAAACAGTAGCTGCTGAATAGATATGTTTATAATCTTGTACTGTTTCTTGTTGTACTTTCTTTATTTGTACCAAATACAGCAATATCACTTTTTTCCATAGTTGTGTCATCTCTGTCTCTGGCTGTGTCTCTCCATACATCTTTTTCTTATCTCTTGCCATTTATGCCTCTTTTTCTTTCCTTCTACCTATACCTTTTCTTCTTTATTTGTCCCTTTCTCTTTTTCTACCCTTTGTTTTTACCTCACTCAAATGAACAGAATATAGGACTGGTAAATAGTTTCTAACTTCTATTTTGTTTGCTAAATAGAGACTTCAGCCCTCCTTGATTTTAACAGTGCAATAGGTCACTGTACATTTTTCCCTCCAAAGTAAAACATACCAAAGAAATGTAATTAAATTCCTTTTTTACTTAATTTGTTATTTTCCATCCTCTACTGGGGTCAATGGCCTTGAAAAAAGACAAGTGTCCTCACCCCTGCAAGATAGCATCAAAAATAACAGAAGCATCTGTGACAGAGGTCACCTGAAAAATGTTTAATCAGATGGGATGCCAGCTGTACAGTCTAGCCATTCCCCCTTTTGGGGGCCATGCAGCTGGGTTTGGACTCAAACATAGGAGATGGCAAGGAAAGGCTGTACAAACACATTTCTCGAGCTCCATATAAATCAACAGAAAGCATCCCTATAGGGCTGGGTGTGCACTCTGAGTTTCTCTTATCAGAGATTACCTGTGATTTCCTGCAGGATCTCACAAAGCCTGTCGGGCCTATAATCCAATAATTTAACTTGAAGGCAGATTGCTCACAAACACCAAAGAACAGCAGAATTTGGTCCTGCAATTCCATATGAGCTAAGGGAAGTAAACCAGCCTAGGATTTGTGATTGCCTGTGTGTGAAGGTGATGACAGAGTAAATCTTTAGAATTCAAGTGTATTTTATGTTAATTGGATAACATGGTTGCTTTAAAACTCCTCCAAGGCAAAGTAAAGCTAGTTCTCCCTGATTGCCTTTATTACGTTCCACAGTGTCTGCAGTTTGAATTCCCTTCTATTTACCTAAGAGGCAGGGATCCATTTCTGAAGAGCTTTATGATTTCCAGTGTTCTATGAAATTTATTTCAATACTTTTTGGCTAATTATATCATGATAGCTTCTAAATACCAGATTATATCCATTAGTCTTAAGTGTAGCTGTAGATATAATGGTTTGTGGTAATAGTATCATAATCTTTGCATTTAGAGCATTTGGAACACTGAGATTTAAAATGCCTGGATGGGATGTGATTCTTGGTATTTCCTACCTCAGTGCAAAGTAAACATGAATGAACTTCTACAACCTGTGGTGGTCTCCACAGTCCTCACTGGATGGGTAAAAGTAGTTCCCTTTTATGTCATGCTTTGCAATGTACCAAACACTTTCTTCTCACCAACTCTAAAATGGGCAATAAAAGTATTATTTTTAGCAACCTTATCCACAGCTTCCCATTTCCTGCAGTTTTACAGGGATTCTCCATCCATGTTGTCAACTCTATGCTGACAGAGGACTGTTGGTGCCATCCCAGTCTTTGGCTGAGGCTCTGAGAGGTTACCTTTTTTGCCCAAGGTCACAAAGTCATAAGTGTCAGAGACCAGGTTTGAACTCAGACCTTCCTGACCATAACCACTGTAAGCACCAGAATCCAATCTCCATTTTTCAGAAAAGGAAACAGTCACAAAGAAAGCAAGTGACTTTGTATCGCACAGTATCGCACAGCTAGTGCACAGGAGAACTGTACTTTGGACTAGAGTTTTCTAGTTCTGAATCCAATGATCTTCCTCCTCCAACACATTGCCTCTCCCTCATGGTTGACCATAGATTCAAAGAAGCTGTTTCTCCTGTTATATTGTCTTTCTCTCTGAGAGTTAGGACATGTTCTTTGGTATTGCCAGGGACCTGATGTATTATCTATATCAAACCTGATAGCAAGGCCTAATTTTCCCCTAAGCCCCACGGATCATAAGTCAATAAGCATTTAAGAGCCTACTATGACCCAGACTTGTACTAAGCCCTGGGGTACTGAGAAAGGCAAAAAAGCAAACAATTTCTTCTCTCAAGGAACTGACAGACTAATGGTAGAGACAGCAGGCAAATATTGCACTACATATACAAACAAGGTATAGAGAGGATACACTGGAGAAACTCCCAGAGGCACTTGCATTAGGGTGAATCAGGAAAGATTTCCTGCAGAAGATGGGATTTTTAACTGCGACATGAAGGAAACCAGGAAAGAGTGGAAATAAGGAGGGAGAGTATTCTAAGCATGAGAGAAAGTCAGTAAAAAATGCCCAGAATCTACAAATGGAGTATCTTATGTGAGGAACAGCAAGGAGGTTAGTGTCACTGGACAACAAAAAACCCATGCAGTGGGAAGCAAGGTATAAGAAGAAAGAAAAGGTAGGAAGGGGCTAGGTTGTAAAGGGCTTTGAACATGAATGGGGGAGATTGTGAGGAAAGGGAAAAAAGGGTAAGCCATACTACCACATCATAGTTTTACCCCAATAGAGGCTTAGCAAATACTGTGCAGAAGTGGAACCTGGCCTTGGACTTAGGGATAAGACATAGGGAGGCCACTTTGCAGCAGAACTGAAATGATCCTCCCAAAGGGAAACTATGAAAACCAGAGTGTACAATGATACAGAGGAAAGAATAGTAAATTTAGAGTCAGAGGCCCTGGTACAATGGGTAAAATAATTGCCAATTAGTAGGGCCATTGAAATATATAGAAAATAATACTCCCATAAAGTTGATATCCTACATAGGATGGGGGAATGTCTTCTTTAAGAAGCATGGGATACTGAGAAGCAGTTCAAATTCACATTTACAAACTGCATGACTTTGGGCAAGTTACTTTACCTCTCAATCTCAGTTCACTTACTTGTAAAATGGGGAAGCTAGACAGAATGATTTCTAAGGTCCTTTACTAGGATTTACTATGATGCACAAAAAAAGTAAGTCTTCCCTGATTAATACCCTTCTCCCACCCATCTCCTAACTCTAATCCTTCCTTCTCTTCAGAGAAAATAGTTCAGTAGTATTAATTGACAATAAAATGCTGTAACTAATTTAAATTCATCTTAGGCATCTAGAAAAAGAAACTAGGAAGGAAAGTGACATGGGAGAGAGCTATACTTGTTAGTTCTTTCCTGTGACTGCTGACATCTATTGTGGGAACTATTTAATGTGACAATTTTCCATGCACTGTGTTATTGGATCTGATTTCCCTTCTTGTAGAAAAGGAAATTCATGGCAAGGAAATATCTAAATTTAGAATCCTCTGAGACATTTCTAATTTGGCAGACCAAAAACAAAATTTCCATCACTAATAAACTAACCAGAAAGAATAGAAACCTAAGTTAACAACAAATATGTTTAAAAATTAAAGACATGCACTTCATATTATTTCCTGTAAATCTTTACCTATTTCCTTATATGGTAGTCCTTTTATATTATTCTTGATTTCATTGTTGCATTCTAGTGCACTGACATGGCCATTTGTTCATTTACAACTACAACTATCTAGACAATTAAGTCGTCTTTTTTTTTTCAAAATTGTTAAAAAAAAAAAAACATTCTCATAAATCTCCCTCAACAGAGTATTTGGTGTTACAGAAAGAACACTGGTCCTATAGGCAGATGTGAGTTTGAGTCCCAGCTCTCACACTTCCTGGCTGTCACTAAGAATATATCACCCCACTCCTTCTGAAACACAGTTTTCTCATCTCTTACTAGGAAATAATGACTGCCTAACTCACAGTGTTTTGTTTAAACTCTAAATCTCTATATACATGTGAGCTAATATTATAGGTCCTATTAGGTTTTGAAAGCACTCAAACTATATTCCCAATAAAGAATCAAAGGGGATTGTGTGTGTGTGTGTGTGTGTGTGTGTGTGTGTGTGTGTGTGCTTTTTGGGGGGCAATTGGGGTTAAGTAACTTGCCCAAGGCCACATGGCTAGGTGTGTGTGTGTGTGTGTGTGTGTGTGTGTGTGTGTGTGTGTGTGCGTTAAGTGTCTGAGGCCAGATCTGAATTCGGGTCCTTCTGACTCCAGGGCCAATGCTCTACTCACTGTGCCCTGCCCCCAAGATTTTTTTTTTAACTTAGTTACAAGAAAGGATATGGTCTAGAGCAGTGGCAAGGGTGAAGATTCTTTCCTAGAAAATTAACTGCAATGTAAAAACAAAAGGCATCAAAATTATTTTGAAAAAATATATTTTTTAAATTCAAGAAAAACTTGAAAAAAAATACACAACAACCATAATTCAATTTCTTTGAGGTCCATTCCATGGGAACTCTTTAAAATAAATCCTTTCAGAACCTTAGTAGCTAAACTCCCTGGTGTAGCACCCAATATTTATAATGCTTCAATCTGAATCAATAACCAATACTTTACATGCAGTAGGATTCAATAAGTATCATTCACTTGAATGAGTAATTCCGAGACCTTATATGGTATAGGACAGCAGCAATGCATACAAGAACCCACCAGACTACAACAGCTTTCAGTAACCATTGTCTGACTCTTTTCAGGACTTTAACTATTATATTCTTAGACTTCACACTAACACCAGGTATATGACAGACAGCCACACAATACATGAACAGGTCAGCAACCTGGGATTATTTTGTCTAATGGCTGGTTGAAGAGAACATCATTTTAGAGAGTTTTAGTATGATCTTATTTCAAAACTAAAAGGCAGATAAAAATACATGAAATGGAATACAAGATCTTCATATGAAGTGTAAACATAAACACATTATCTTTAATGCATTAAGATTTACATAATTATATACATGTTTTTATATACATACATATGTAATCTCATTTTTATTTGGGGAAATAACACAAAACATAGAAAAAAAGCAGTGACTTTAGAGAAAGGGGACCTAGGTTCAAATTCAGCTTCTAATGCTAATTGTTTAAACTTGGAAAAATGATATCTACCTCCATGAACCTCAGTTTCCTAATCTATAAAATGAATGGGTTGGATGAGATGGCCTCTAAGCTTACCTGTAGCTCTAGGTCTATAATCTCAAATCAGGTAAAACGGTTATTAAATCTAATAAGCAAGACATGAAGCCTGCTAGGGTTTTTTTCTCAGTAACTGGATCTAACTTTTCTTTTTAGATTCTAGTGTGGACAGAATAATGCTATCAGTCTGATAAAATTTTAGGTCCTTCTTAATTGTCTTCACAAGGGTAATTTGCCAAAAGACTGTTTGGGGAAGGTTAAAGAGAGACAAGTATGTCTGAGGGTTGCCAATAATGAGCTCATAGAGATTCTACCCTGCTTAGCCAATAATCAAAGTTATTAGAAATTCAATGGATACATCAAAGTAGCAGATAGGTCTGTATCTTGGAGGCCTGCCTGGAGTCAGTCATTCTAGCTAGCCTATAGAGGTCATAACTACTTCTCCATAACAAAGGCAGTGAGTTCCTTTTGCCCCCATAGCATCTGTCTCCTGGGATTAGCTAATCTAGTTTCTACTGAGCTGTCTGTCCCCCTAATAAAATAGCACACTTTCTATTTACCTCAAGCAATCTTAGGCCTCTATTTTCAATGTCTCCTTTCCCTAGATTCCTTTATTCATCCCTCTTGCCTGGCCTTTTTAGTCCCTCTTCCACTTAGAAGCTTCTGTATTCCAGATACCCAATGCCCTCCTCTGGCCTTTAACTTCTCCAAGCCTCCCACTGCCAATGGAGTCCATGATGCAAGAAAAGGGTTAAGGAGCCCTGCTCCAGAGCTAGAGAAAACCTTAAGAATCATCTGATCCAACTTCTTCATGCTATAGATGGAGACATTGAAGGCCAGAGGGGTGCCATAGCATCACAGAATTATAGATGCAAAATGGGAAGGGACTTTAGGAACCATCTAATCCAATTTTGTTATTTTACAAATAAAGAAACTGAGATCAAGGTCATATAATCAATAATGATGATGATGTGTGATAATAAGTCATATCATGTCATCAAAGTAGAATTTATCTATCTTCTTAAGATTTAAAATTTGCTTTTCATATGTTCTCTCCCTTGTGGCTCACAACTTTGTGAGGTAAGTACCATTTTTATCCCCATTTTACAGACAATGAAATTGAGGCTGAGAGAAGGTTAAGTGACAGTAATCTGGACCAAAATTTTTACAGGGGTCCTTTGATTTTAAGTCTAGTGTCTTTTGCATACGCCACATTGACTGTCTTCTATATTATGCTTCTGCTATGCCTCAATCCTCATGTCCAAGCTTCTTTGATGCATCTTTGATGTTCAATGAAAGGAAACAATTCACAATACTGAAAAATTCTGGTTTAATTTTAGCCTAAAGCAAGCATAATCCAAGACCCCAAACTCCTGTGTTTTTTCTGTTATACCATTAGGGAAGCTTCCTCTTCTACCCAATTTCTCCCTCCTCTGCCTCAGCTGGCCCTACACATTCAACTTTGACTGTGGAAAATTATTACTAATTGCAGTAATTTATGTGAGTTACTTAGGATTTATGCATTATTATCATGTAGTATGTAATAATTATGCATAACATTACACATCAGATTAACTTTGCTATAAGGTTTATTTTATTACATATCTGAATTCTATTCACATATTCTTAGCCTTCTATATTTGTTGCATGGTCATCTAATTCACAATTAAAAAAAAAATCATTGCTTCAGTATCTGGGGTATTCAGTGGACCAGCATCTCTGGTGCAAGGGCTTGCTGAGCCCTTTTCAGGGCTGCTCTTCTACCTTTGGTGTCCACCTTCACTCAAATCTCACCTTTGACTCCAAGAAGCTGTAGCATGAACAGGAGCCACACTCCAATAAACCGTCTCAGCAGATGTGCTAAACCAAGTTGAGGGTAACTGACAGGCCTCAAACCCTTCACTGAATTAGGGGGATGTCTACCCCAAGCATGTGAAGACTTTTTCTGGCAGAATGGGCATATGAAAACAATTTGTTCCAATGGCCATAAAGGTGGCTGAAGCAAGTGTTATGGAGAGCTTAGAGCTTGATCAGGTATCAAAGATTCTAAGATCATCTACTGAGTCCAGAGCCATCACTGATCATCTTGACTTTTGTCCTGCCACTGGACTTTGGTGACTCAAGATAGCAGAATGAGACTGATGACTTTGCACAATTGTGCCTCAATTAAATCCAATTCATGCACAAGTCAAGACATCACCATAGGTGTCATTGGTCCTGTTCAGAAATGAAGGACAAACAACATACCTACTATGTGCAAGGCACCATGGTAGGTACTCAGGATCAAAATATGAAAAAATAACTTGGCTCTTACCCTACAAAAAGATTTACAATCTAGTAGAGAGATATGTAAATATACTATGAGTTAGAAAATTCCTGAGTATATAAAAGAGAAGTGAGAGAGATTCAAAGAAGGAAAAATCAGTTCCTTCTGGGAAGTAGAAGGTGTCATGTCCCTGTGCAAAGATGTCATGAAGATGGTGCTGCCTAACCTAGGACATGGAGAAGGAAAAGGATGTGATTAGGCAAAGACTGGAGAGAATATTTCAAGAATGAAGGCAACATGTGTTGAGAACAGACAGAATTGGGCAGAATGAAAGAGAAAGTGAAAAAGTAAGGAACCCTTTTTGGCTAGAATGTGGAGTGAACAAAGGGAAGAATCATAAAAAAGGCTGAAAAAGATAGCCTGGAAATAGACCATGACAGGCTTGGAAAGCCACCTTAGTGAAATCTTTCTAGGGAGGCATACTCTTTGCTAGCAGACAGTTGTACAAACAGGATGAGACCATCTGAAATGTTCATATTCTATGCAACTTATTTTCTCTGCCCATTCCCCTTCCATCTCCATCAACCACACACCCCCAATATGTTATCTGGACAGCTCTCCCAAGTTACTCCTCCTCTCTTTGCCCCCACATAAAACACTCATGTATACAATGGGAGGCAGTTAGGCAGTTCTCCAGGAATCTCCCCTTCCATCTGTTTTCTGGCAGCATTGATTCACCATGTTGTTCAACGCTGGCAGCCTGTGTATACCAGCCAGAGTAGAACAAGCTATGGGAAGCTGATGGTTTCCTTTCAAAATGATTATAGATTTAAATATCCTAACTAATAGGCTGGCTAGAAGAGAAAACTGGCTATCCTAATACTGAAAGAAACTAAAAAAGTTATACCCATTAATCAGAAGCTAAGTGTAAAATAGTCTCTGTATTAAATCCAAGAAATGTCAGCCAAACCACTTAAAATGACAGTTTGAACATAAGAAACCCAATCCATTCTTCAAAACCCAGTGCCAATATCACCTCCTACATAAAGCCTACTTTGATCCCTTTAGTTAGTAATGATCTTTCCTCTAAGAACTCACAGCATATTACTTGTATGTCTCTATGCATTTATGATATTCTAAATTGTAGGATTCATTGGAAAGGCCCTGATATTGGGAAATATTGAAGGCAAAAGGAAAAGGGGATGGCAGAGGATTAGACAATTACATAGTATCATAGTAACAATGAACATGAGTTTGGACAGACTTCAGGAGATAGCAGAGGATAAAAATGCCTGGCATGCTATGGTCTATGGGGTCACAAAGAGGAGGTCACAACTGAACAATTGAACAATAACAAAATTTTAGGATAGTTATTTTGCATATATCTAATCATACCCTAAGAGATAAGAAACCTTGTCAAAAGGGGCAATTCCTTATTAATTTTCATATCTCCTCAATTCAGCGCAATTAAACATAGTAAATGTTTAATACAAATATATTGAATAAAAATATATGAGAGGAATGGAGCCAGCCTAGATTTGAGAACGAGTTTAAGACTTTAGCCAAATCAACTTAACTCTGCTTTTAAAATCTGGATAGGACTCAAATGGCCACATTCTGTAATTTTATAATTTAATTGAAGTTGTTAGAAATTTGTTGTTATAAAAAGCTGTTGTTTTTTATTTATTAATTTTTTGCCTTTTGGAGGGCAATTGGGGTTAAGTGACTTGCCCAAGGTCACACAGCTAGTAAGTGTTAAGTGTCTGAGGCCAAATTTGAACTCAGGTCCTCCTGACTCCAGGGCCAGTCCTCTGTTCACCACACCACCTAGTCACCCCTATATGGTGTTATACATTAGTTGTTGTTAATTGTTAAGTGGTTATAAATTGGTTGTTAAAGTCCATGAAGTCATCAAACTTGGTAAGTTGTCTATTTTGTTTATATCTATGCACCAAAGGATCATTTAAAACATACTTTCTTATAATTTCATCTGTTCATGGAATCAAAGTTTCTCAGATTTTTTTTTCTATGCATTCTTCCTGACTTTGATAAGGAGATGAACATATTCACAAACAGAAAAAGCATTTCAAAATTAACCCTGACATATTATATACCTTTAGTTCATTTAAATTCTGGACATTGTTCTTCACAGATTTATTATTAGATAAGGTAATTTTAAACACATTGGGTCTGGTTACTTAAAGCATAAATTCTTATTTTCTAGACAGATGTCTGTGGAGTAAAAAGTGGGAGGGATTACTTGGATTTTGGAGGGAGGAGAATAAAAATAGACTGAAATTGGAAATCTAAAAGCAAAAAGCCAAAGATAAGCACTAAATAATGCCAACTTTGACAATATTCCAACTTCCTTCCCTTTTCTAAACAAATCATTCCCTGTAATACTTTCAAATAACATCCCTTGCAAGAAGTTCAATTGCTTTCTGCCCCATTGCTATATTATAGTCTAGCATATCAATCTACTTATCAGTCTGAAGAAGGTAAAACAGGATTATTAGTGGGATTCTGGGAATTAATTTTGGTTATAATACAATTCAGGAAAATTTATTATAACTTGATTCCAAAATATTTAAGTAGGCTTGATATTTTAGTCAAGAACATGATTCCTACTTGAGAAAAGTACATTGTCTAGAATAGGGTATATAGGTGACACTGTGTGTTAACTGCTGGGTCTGGAGTCAATTCAAATCTTGCCTCAGACACTTACTAGCTGTGGTGTGGTCCTGGGTAAGTCCTATAATCCTGTTTGCCTTAATTTCCTCATCTGTAAAGTGAGTTGGGAGAAGAAAATGGCAAACCAGTATCTTTGCCAAGTACACTTCAATTGGGATCAGGAAGAGTCAGACACAATTAAAATGTCTAAACAACAATAACAACAAATGTCCGAAATTTGTTTATTAAGTCAGATATTACTACTCTTTCTTTATGACTTTGAATCCTGAAAAGATGCCCACTGATGCTGTTTATGAATAGGAAGTGAATGAAGAAACACTAGAAAAACTCCATTATTTGGCCTTTTTCCACATTGTCATCTGACATAATTCTTGAAATAATAACAATGGCTATAAGACAAGAGAAAGGAATTAGAAGTATAAGAACCAGCAAAAGGAGAAGAAATTGTCCCTATCTGCAGACAACATATGTTTACTTAGAAAACCCTAGAGAATTGGCAAAGAAACTAATTGAAGAAATCAATAGCCTTAGTTAAGTATAGTATAAATGTGCAAAAATCTAAATTTGTGTAACACAATAACAAAAACCAGGAGGAAATAGTAGAAAGAGAAATCTCATTGAAAATGACTACAAAATGCATAAAATATCCAAAAGTTGATCTATACTTTTACAATGTAGATATATGCAATCACAACACATTCTTTATAGAAATGAAGGAAGATGTAAATAGACAGATGGTCATTGACCATGGTTAGATAATGCCAAAATAAAAGTGGTACCTAATTTAATTTATAGATTCAATGTCACATCTATCAAATTAACAACTTTGCCAGAATAATCCAATCCAATCCAATCAACATTTATTAAAAACCTTCTAAACAACTCTAAAACTATGATCTTATGAATCAATGCTTACACTGTTGGAGAAGACTGATCTATCAATTGATTTTTCTGTAGTCTTTTGCTTTCTTTGTTCCAAGAACAGTTTGTTGGATGGGAGAAGAGAAATTACATCCAGAAATTTCTATGATTTTAAAACAAAAGGAGAGAATAAAAATTTTTTGTGGGTTTTTCAAACATGTTGGAAAATCTATAGTAAGGTTGTGGGTATGTAATGGTTAATTCTTCCAAATAAAACACCTGTATTAGGCAGTGTATACTTGTTGTTAAGTTTTTAGCATAAGCATTTTTACCTTGGAAATTGAACATGCTGCAAATGAGTCTTGAAGTTTTGTTGATTTCTAGATTTAAGAAAGTGATGGATAAAATGTTAATAATGTAGATTAAAATTAAAATGTGTCATGTTTACTTTTCCCCTAGAGATATGGTTGTTAAATATTTACCAGACACCACTGTTGGGCTCCATCTGTCCCATATGGAGGTAGAGCCAGGGGTGGAAAGAAGTTCTAGATGCCTGGTGTTTAGCCAAGATCTCAACAGCAGAATGACTTGAAATATAATTCATAAATGATAGCCATAGAGTAAAGTCATTAGTATTAAAAAGTGACGAGTATAGCCAGTGGTCAAAGTAAGAGGTAGTAAGTAAGAGGAGCAATAAAGAGAACAAAATCAGGAAACATGGCAGGCGATCAGAAGCATGAGATTGTGGACTGTCCACAAGATGGTTGACTTCACTCATTGTGCTGGTCAGGCATTATCATTAGTATTGAGTTTCATATACTGCTACCTTCACCTTACTCCCAAACTCCCTTAAAAGCATCACAGACTTTTGCTTGGACAGAATGCCAACTATTCTATATCAATCATCTTTCCTTTCTTTAGTCCTTTACCAACCTAATCACTGACAAATCATACCCAGACTGGTGAGAATTTTATGGCCCCACTCTATGAACTGATGTGCTTTCTACACATGAATAGCAAACTGGATTTTAAAATAAAGCAAAATAGAAAATACAAAGCTTTTTTTGATAAACTAAATGGACTTTTAAGGCACAATACTACCAGGTTTTCACCTGCCCATTAGCCATTAATTGCTACTATTGTTAATTCAAATGCCTTTGGGAAAACCCCTCTATGCCCCTTTTGACTAAAGAGATAAAAAGTTAGAAAAGGAAAGTCAAGTCCCTCCTCCTTCCTTTCACTCTTCCACCCTCCTCCCCACCCATTAAAGCAATGGGAGAAAGTTTGCTCATTTTGTTTTCTTTTCCTATATATTGTTCAGAAGCCAGAAGGTGAAAATCAGACTGACTGAATAAAAAGGCCAACTCTAGGGGTTCTCTCTATTGCCAGAAATTTTAATTCTGAGGAAAGCCTTAAAGCAAATCATGTGGCATGTCCTTCTGCTCTGGCAGCCACCATCAGGAAACTTTCCTGGCTCAGGTCTCACCTAGCAGCCATAATTCCACCCCACACTGAATGGAAATGACATGAACTAGCACGTCCTTCCTCTTACTGTGTGTATGGATAGCAGAGACCGAAAGCTGAGAAGCCAGAAGATTAAATCCCTGCTGCATGCAGCTACACAGAACTATTGCCATGGTCTCCAAAGGATGAACAGAGTCCATTTCAGGACTTGAAGAGGGGCAGAGCCTCCTACAATTTGAGAACTGAAAGGATGGATAGACATCATTTAATCCAAACCCGTCATTTTATAGATAAAGAGAATGAGGCATAAAGAAATGCAATGACTTGCCCAATGCTACATAGCTATTCCTTCTTCCCTTCTTTCTCCCCTCCTTCCTTCATTCAACAAGCATTTATTTAAGCATCCTGTGAGTCTATAAAGACAAAACCTAAGCAAACCCTGCCTTCTAAGAGTTTATATTATATTAGTGGGAAACAGCATCTACATAGATTAGGAAATATAAAATGTATACAAAGTAATTCCCAGGAGCAAGGGATGCCAACAACTGGAGGATCAAGATAGAACAAAGTTGGGATTTAAACTCAGATCTACCAATTCTGAAAACAGTTCTCTTTCCACTGCACTAACTCTAAGCCTTAAAAATAAAGTTACCATGGGAAATAAGGTATATAGTCAATGGGTTACAGAAATCCATTTTGCCCTACAAGAAAGTAAGGGGGAGGTGGTAAGGGGATGGATAGGAGGGATATAAGACAGAACAGACTGGGAGAAGGGGTATGCTTTCCATCTTGGGGTGGAGGGTAGGGGAGAGATGGAGAGAAAATTTGAATCTCAAAATCTTGTGGAAATGAATGTTGAAAACTAAAATTAAATAAATTCTGAAAAAAATTAAAATGAACTAGAGAAGAAAAAAAAGAAAATCACCAACACACATATATATATATATATATAGGCATACCTATATCTATATCTACATTTATATCTATCTATATCTATATTTACATATAGCTATAGATATTTAGAAAGGTGAATTTGAAAAAATTAGGAAGACTAATTGAAATCATTAAGGTCATTCATAACCAGATAGAAAAAAATAACAATGGACTGCATCTTTCTGTTTCTTCTGACTGCTCTGCCTAAGATCTTTTCTGTTTAATTCAACAGAGAGTAGATGATTAATAAGTTACCACCCTATCATCATGCCATACAGCCTACCCAGAGGGCTTATCTTTTAGTAATTCATCTCTTCTATTCTGTTGAATGGGTTACATTTCATGACCCCATTTTACCATTTAATGTTCAATACAGCTTGTGGAAGACGACAATGAAATGTTTAAGAAGCCACAACCACCTTATGCCATCTATATCTATATTCTCCCTTAACAGAGGTAAATAAGAGAGTGACAAAACTTTCCTTTACCCCTGATCTATTTCCTCATTTGCTGCATTCTCTTGCCACTGTTATCATCTCTGACCATGAGAAAATATTTCCAGTCATTCCCTGCACCCTTATCCATTCCACTTACCGCCCCCCCCCCAAAAAAAAACAGTTTAACTCTGCAATTGGCTCCAGATTTAGTGCTTTATATACAAACTACTTATGACAATCACAGAGCTGAGGGCAGAAATGTGATTGGGCTGTGCTCCTGAAAAACTGAAGCCAATTTCAAAATCCAATTTTGAAAAGGAAATGCTGTGTTTGTTTCATGTCAGCTTCTCCTTCAGATCAGAAAAGCGGGGAGGGAAATGCCGAACAAAGCTAAAGCTGTTGGCCTGGCTTGGTTATTTCCAAGCAAAGAGAGGGCAGATGGAAAGTCATTCAGTTGGCTCCACTTCCATGTCTTGTCTGCCTTCAGTCACTTTGGAAGCAGCTGAGCTAAGCTTAACCCCTGTTGAAAGAGAATTAAAAAGCATTCATTGTAAATGTTTATATAAATTACATTATTTAAAAATATAGACTTGGTTGTCACAAAAACAGGTGGTCTTTCAGCCTATGCAGTTGGGGTCTACCAAGCTCTCTGTCAAGTTCATCATGGAGCTTTGCTCTCCCTGCCTAGCCATGTCATAGAGATGCACAGTCTACATTCAAGGAACCACAGGGAGTTGGATGGGCTAGGCAGAGGAAGGAGATCGAAGACCCATTCTCTGACCAGAGCTAAGGGATATCAGAAGCAAAACTTGGCAAACCAATCATCAGAGTGTTAGCTGCCAGTCTAATCCAATCTAATCCAATCAACATTTATTAAGCACCTACTAAGTGCCAGGTATTGTGTTAAGTGCTGAAAATACAATTAATAAAAAAATAGTCCCTGCTGTCAGAGAGCTTACAATCTGAAGTGGGGTGAGGGGGCAGAGACAACACACTAAAGAAATGAGTGGATGAGAATATTTTTTTCCAATGGCCATAAAGGTAACTGAAGAAAACATTGTAGGGTACTTGAAACTTGGTCAGACATGGAAGATACCATGGTCACCCACTAGATCCCAAGCCATCACCAGTCATTCTGACTTTTGTCTTGCCACTGAACTTTGATGACTGTGGAAGAGAGAGTGAGGCTGATGACTTTGTATAACTCTGCTTCACTTAAATCTAATTCATGAGCAAGTCAAGATATCACCCCCATTATAGCATTGATCTTCAAAAATGAAGGATGAACAACAACAAAGGAGGCAAGAAAAATGGGCAGTAGGATAGACAGGACACTAGGGGGCAACTGGCATGGGGGCATCTTATTCTTTAAATCTGAAACTAAGCAGGGCAGCAGATCCAAAGTGGAGTAAACTCATTCTGTACTCTATAAAGGAAGGCACTGGGAGGGAATCTAGTACCTATTTTACCAGAACGGAGAGAGGCAAAGGGAGAGCGTACTTGGCTATTGTCAAAATAGAGGTCCCCAAAAGCCCTGAGCAAAAATCCAAAAGTTTCTATGAGTTGAACTATCTTTCAGAATGAGTTCATGTATGAATCAAGATCTAGATACTAGATATTTTGGTCTAGCTAGCTGTCTTTCTAGTCACCTATGCATGTAAAAGCATACATGTATATATGCAAATGCTTATTTAATATCTGTGTATCTACACAGCCATCTATATTGCAAAGCTATGTATGTGTGTCTGTGTAGCAATGTATCCATAACCACAAACAACTATACACATATATGCAGATAGAGAGATGCAAGTATCAGACATTCACAGAAATTTTTAAAGGATTTGCTCCTATAGAAAATTTGACATGCATTTTTGTAAAGGAGATTTTATTCTACTGTCAAAAACTTTTCCACTGGACACTCAGGTTTTTTTCTGTTGCTAACTAGTAAAAATAGGTGTCATTGCTCTTTTAGATCTAAAGGCCACTAGGCTGAGGCAAAAGACTAATTGTAACTATTTGCTCTCACCTCTGCTGCTTTCTTCATCAATGTTAAACTTTTTTTAGTTCTCTTGCCCACCCTTGCAGACACATAGCCTGTAGAGGACATGCTGGGAAGACTTATGTACAAAGAACGTGACTTTGTTAGCTATGGTGATTACAGAGGCATGCAAAACCCGTTCATATCATCTACAAAAACAGCACATCCCATGCCTGCTGTCTACAACATGACTCCTCTACTGGCTGTATCCAATCTATTTCTATGCTGTATTGTCACTGGTCAGAAATCGTCTTGTTCTCCACTTCCCTCTGTTTTCTCACTGAAAAAGGAGAGGCACTGATAAGCCAGAGCTCAATTTGTTCTGGCAATTATTGGAAAGTTCCTACTGGGAGGGAGGGAGGCCACTGCTCACTGGTGCAGAATGACATGCGGCCCTCCAGAGGCCAAACAAAAGGGGCTCCTGCCTTTCTCCAAGTTTATTCAGGCATGGATAGACATATTGGTGGAGGTACCAGCCCATTCACATCTTAATGGAAAAAAAGGGAGACAAGAGGAGGGAGGGGGGAAGAGCAGGATGAGAGGCTATCAGGTGACTGCAGAGATGGAAGGAAAGAAAACATAAATGTGAACCTGGGGAGAAGGGAAGGCAACAGATTTCTACTACTTACTGTGTGGGAGATACTATTATGATCACAGTAAGAATGCTTTCCATTTTTAAAAAGGTTTACAGTTTTCAAAGCCATTCTACATACATTACCTCAGAAACTTTACTACAATCCAGCCAAATTACACCCTTATTATGGATAAAGGTTACCGTGAGATAAGTCTACAATGTGTGAAATGTAAAGGACTTGGAATTCTGTGGTTGAACTATAGTCTTCCTCTTCCTCTAACCCCCATCTCCCTTCCTATCTCCTTCAGCCAAACAGTGCTCTGCATTAATTCAACCCAAATGAAATGCTTAGGATGAAATACCATTGAGGTGCATTCAAAAGTGTAATTCTCTTGAAACAAGTGTGTAACTTTATTAAAAAACCAAGGTGCTAGTCAAAAGGTGAAAGAAATATATTACATTATTATGAAAAAAGAGGTTATTTGAGAAAAAGCTGAAGTAGCAGTTCTTTTAAAATTGACATGTGAAGGCTTTTATAACACAGTGAAAAGGGTTGCTTTTCCTTAATACTTTTCCTTACTCTTTATTTGAACAGAGGGATAAAATGTTTATAGATAAGGTCATTGTAAATTCTATGCCATGGTACATGTGCCTGCCTGAATCTAAATAAATATCCTCATCTTTCTCCCTTTAAATTACATAATAATGTTAATTGTTCTAGCAATTGGAAAAATCCCTTCTAGGATAAAGACAGTTGACAAGGTGAGGAACAATGTCAAAATCAGGTGCATGACATGCCAGGAACAATTTCTTGCAGTAAGAATTTATGATTCCAAAGGAAAAGCAATAGGTTGAAAATGAGTGGGTGGGTGGGATTAAGTTAATTTTAAAATCTGCTATTAGTAGTCTTTCTTCAGTCATAATAGAAACTAGATTTTTCAAAATAAAAGCACTAATAACTACATTTTTCCCATTAATGAAAGTGGTGAATGCAATGGGTGAATCATTAGAGAATGATCCCCCTGGCCCTGTATTGTTTCTGATAGAGAAGCTAAGGGGAGAAGTTTAAGAAATAAAATATACTATCAAACTGCTGGGGAAAGTGAACCACAGTCCCCAATGAAATCACTTCTTACAGCAATTAGAAGTCCATTTGTTGCAGTATTAACTGCCTCCGGCAAACTCAACAAACCAGGTCCTGACTGCTGGTAATGACAGATTTCTTAGGGAGTATTACTTAATTAACAATAATTTGAAAGGGCAGCTCAGCTGAGATACTACATTCACTTACTAGAAGCACGAGCAGTAGTAAATGAAAAAGGACGTGCAATCTGTTAGCTTTCCCCTTGTCTTCTGTTTCTGAAATATCATGCAGCTGCTAAGTATTTGCCATGAGATATTTTCAGCTATCCATAATGCCAGCCATGTCCAAGGAAGTTTAGTTCTCACTAGGTATTCTGGGCATAAATTGTCCATTGCACAAGGCCACGTGAGGTCCCCTGAAGTCTGATTTTGTTAAGATACCCTCCAGGATCTCAAATACTCAGAGACATTATCCTTTATTTTCTCCCTTTTCTCTTGAACGGGGCAGGGGAGGGAGGGCATCTGCTATCCCCTCTCCATAGTCTATGTCTCCAGCCTCCCCACCCCCCACACATGCATCATTTGTGCCTAATCATCTCAACATAATTGTCTCCTGTTGTTTTCTCTGCCTTCCCAAGAAGCTTTATGTTGCATCAGCATCTTCTTGGTAGCTGGCTATGTATACCTTCTCCCTGGGCCAGTGGACTCTTTCAGACCCCTGGGCTCTGACAGACAGAGGGCAAGGAAAGTCTTTGCCTCCAGCCATCCTGATTGAGTTGTAATACTGTCCATTCCCCTCAAAGTCGCAAGACTGAAATGCACACTTGTGAGTCTTTTTTTTCTTTGTTTTTGTCTTCCTTAGAACTGGTTTTCTTTTCTTTTCTTCTTTTAAGGGATTGTGAAGCCAGAAGTACCCCATAAAAGCTGTTGCTTAACTACATCGGCAATTGTCAGTATGAACTGAACTCTTGAAATAAAATTCAGGGAAAAGCAAAAGTAGCATTGTCTCTGGAAGAAGGGAAAAGGTAAGTTTTAACCAAAATTTTCATATGATTTTCCACAATTCACTTCTTCATGGGATGTTTAAGGTAAGTTAATGTCACAGAAGAGATTGTAATTTTCTGCTCACAGAAAATGAATATCATTTGGCTCCTGGGGGATGTGAACAAAACTATCTGAGAAAGTTATTTTAAATTATTATTAGGTAGCTGTTAACTGTAATCACCAGTGTCCCTTAAAACTCCTGCCAAGGGAAAATCTTTATCTAGACTTGATTTGTGTTAAACTTGGTAATTGAAAAGTCGATTTGGAACACAGTTATTAAGCAAAACAAATTTCTGTTCATAGGATTTTGAAAAGACAATCCAGAAGTTTCGCCTGCCGAGCTCCCCGCTTACATTTGGAAGTAGACATAGATGGTGCTTGTATAGAGCCCTACTGGCTTCCATAGTAGATTAAGATTGATTGCAGGAGCACAAGAGTCTTCCCCTTGCTTCTTTTAAATTCAAAGTACCTCTCACTCAAATAATATCAAAGGCTTCTGATTGAACACATCTCCCTGCACGATTTTATCACAGGGCCTGCTTTATTATGCACAATAGCATCAGATTGATATAATATGGCATCTGTGGCTGAACATCTTGTTTTGAGACAACTTGTGGAAATAGTTTTTATCTTTCTCTTGAAGCCTAATTTGATGTTATTAGACAATCTCGTCATTGGAGTACTGACTATTAGGACTGGAATCAGTTTGATTTATCATGATATATATCCAATTAACAACTCTTTCATTTTAGCCTTCACTTAGTATTACTACTTTGAAGAGAAGCACTTAGAAAATTTTCCATAGTATAGATGAGATATGTAAACTTGTCCCTGTTCAGATGTTCATGTCCCTTTCAGCTCAAAAGTAAAAAAAAAAAAACCTTTGAGACAGGGGAGAGGCAAGACAGGGAAGCAGGCTTTTGTGTTGGCTTGTTTTTCTGGAAATTAGTCTTTACTACCTAATAAATATTAATTCTTCTACAAAACAAAGAAGTTGGACTAGAAAGCTTCAAAGGTCCTTTCCAGGTCTAATTCTATAATCCTATGATCTCATTAAAAATTCTTAAGAAAATGACAATCAATTACATCATGTTGAGTATTGATTTGACTGACTTTCCATATTTAGGAGTCCCAAATCAATTCAGTGATATGGACAAGAATGATGCATACCGATCTAATGCAGTGAACTCCAGCAGGTACTTAAAAACCGCATAATGATGCTACAGAAGAGTTCACACTGGACAGGAAAGGAAGACATGATAGTAATGACTGGAACATACTCTGATTGGCAGGTAGCCATTTCCCCAAACGAGTTCAGCACAACATGTCACCAGCTCATTAATGGAATCGATCAGTAGGCAATGAAAAATACTAAATTGTTTTTTCTGATAGTTATTTTCTATCAAACTAGTATGGAGACAGCTAGTAGAGTATTAAACTCAGTTTGATCACAAAAGGATTTTATTTTTAAAAGGGTCAGTTAATTAATTTAATTGGAAAATTGTATTCTGAACCCTTTCTCCAAGTATAATTAATAAACTATTTGGAACAAAGGATTTTAGTTTTTAATGTTTTATATGATAGTAAGAAATTTGAAGAATAAAAGAAGCCTTGAAATGTAATTTAGTCAATCTCTTAAACTATTTCCTAAAGATGAGACTTCCATTAATCGCTCACATTAAACAAATATACAAATAGATAAATTATAGATAAGCAAATAAAGTCATACATACATATATATGTAAATAGGAAGAAGGAGAGAGACAGAGAGATAAGACATCCACAGAAGAAAATTTCCTAACTTCAATTATTTCCTAATTCCTAATTTTTAAGGTCTTAATGTCAGGAAAGCTTTCTTTGTTTCAATCTCAATCCCTCATGCTCTTTGATTCTATGTGTTCTTTCATATTTCTTTCATATCACAGATGAAAAATAACTGACCACTTTTGTGTAGAAACAATTATTAACTTAAAATATTAATGAAATTGAAATTTGATCTTTTTCCTACTCTGGGCTTTAAAACCACTTCCTTTAAACTTTATTCCCTCAGACATTTTCTGTTCCAATCTTGAATGGCCTATGTTACTCTCTACTGAACTCTCTCCAAATTTTATATATCTTGATTATTATGTGGATCCCAGAATGAGCCACAGAGATCTGGTAAAGATTTTTGCCAATTCAAAAATAATAAAAACATTTCCTTGTGCCCATTGAAGGCTATATTCACTTTATTTTTTCCCCACTCCTGATCCATACTTCCCTTTGTAAAATGAAATTGTAACAGTATCAGGGCTAACTTTTTGTATATAATGACCCTCAAATCCTGTATTTTTATTGATAATAGTATTTATATATATTTGACACATTTAATTTTAAAACTTCGAATTTCAGATCCATTCCCTTCCTCCCTTGTCACCCAATCCCTCTGGGAAGATAAGCAATTCAGTATGTATTGTACATGTATAGCTATACAAAACATTACCATAGTAGATATATTGTAAAAGACTGCTTATATTTCCCTCCCACCCATCCCATCCCCGACCTGGTCCATTCCCTACTTTGATCAAATCCATCTTCCAACCTCCCCTCCCCTCCCCTCAGAATGCCCTCCCCTCCACCATCCCCCCTCTCATCCCCCTTCCCCCTATTCTGCTGCAGCTTGAGATATCCCATTTAGTATGTATGTCATTCTCTCCTTGAGCCAAATTCAATGAGAATATATTTTTGCCTTCCTGTTCTTCCCCTCCCCTGCAACCACTTCCCCTTGCCTCTTCTACATGAGATAGTTTACCCTACCCTGTCTCTCCCCATTTCCTCTTGCAACTTCCCTCTCTCACCTCTTAACTTCACCCCTTAAGTATCATCCCTTCCCACCAAATTCAACCTGTGCCCTCTATCCATGTATACCTGTAAACATATATACACACATTCACATATGTATTCATATGCCCATATACCCTTCTTCAAGTTTTATTTTCATACTGAGAAAGGTTTCATCAGTCACAGTTATTGTTTTTCCATGTAGGAATCGAAATAGTTCAACTTTGATAAGTTCCTTTTGATTTCTTTTCCCTGATTGCCTTCTCAAGCATCTCTTGCTTCTTGTGTCTGAATGTCAAAATTTCTATTCAACTCTGGTTTTTTCCTCAAGAATGCTTCAAAGTCCTCTATTCCACTGAATGACCATATTTTCCCCTGAAACAAGATACTCAGTTTTGCTGGCTAGGTGATTCTTGGTTTTAATTCCAGCTCTTTTGACCTCTGGAATATCATATTCCATGCCCTTCTATCCTTCAATGTAGAAGCTGCCAGCTCCTGTGCTATTCTGGTTGTGTTTCCACAATATTGAAATTGTTTCTTCCTAGCTGCTTGTAGTATTTTCTCCTTGATCTGGGAATTTTGGAACCTGGCTATAATATTCCTAGGAGTTTTCTTTTTGGGGTCTTTTTCAGGAGACAAATTGGTAGATTCTTTCAACCTCTATTTCCCTCTCTGGGTCTAAAACACCAGAGCAATTTTCCTTGAGAATTTCTTGAAGGATGATTCCTAGGTTCTTTCTTTGATCATGGCTTTCAGGTAGTCCAATCATTTTTAAATTATCTCTCCTGGATCTATTTTCCAAGTCAGTGGTTTTTCCCATGAGATATTTCACATTGCCTTCTATTCTTTCATTTGTTTGGATCTGTTTAACAGCATCTTGATTCCTCATAAAGTCACTAGCTTCCATTTGCTACAGTCTAACTCTGAAGGAATGAATCTCCTCATTGAGCTTTTGAGATTCTTTTTCCATCTGGCAAATTAGGGTTTTTAAGGCATTCTTCTCCTCATTGCCCTTTTGAGCCCCCTTTGCCTTTTGAGTTAGTCCATTTTTAAGGTGTTATTTTCCTCAGTCAGGCTGTTGACTCTCATTTCATACTTTTCCTGCATCCTTCTCATTTCTCTTCCCAATTTTTCCTCCACTTCTCTTATTTGGTTTTTAAAATCCTTCTTAAGGTCCTCTATGGCCTGTTACCCACTCATATTTTCATTTGGGGCTTTTGGTGCAGGAATTCTGACCTCACAGACCTCCTCTTGTTCTATGCTTCAATCCTCTTTGCCCCCAAAATAGGAATCTAATGTTGCATTTTTCTGTTTATTTTGTTTCCTTTGCCTAGGCATGTTGCCACTTAGTTACTTGATTTTGGGGCTTATTGCCACAGTTGGACTCTGCCACCAGATAGGGGAGCTTCTGTCCCAAACATTGGTGTCTTCACAACTCCCGGAGGTATTAGTTGAGTGGCCTCTGTAAAGCCTCCATATGCTCTGGCAAGCTGGATACCCACCCCAGACCTCCCCACCCCCAGACTGCAATCCAGATCGAAGCAGGTTAAAGCAAGAATGATTAACCCCCAGACTGATTGCTGGATCTCCCTACAGTTCACAGACCAGGAGCTGAAGCTGCCACTGAAGCTATAAAATGGCTTCTGTGCTGTGGCTCCTCAGCTGCTTCTTGCCCCTGGGGGAGGAAGCTGAAGCATTCCCCAAATACTGGTCCCAAAATCCATAGGGCACTAACCTCTTATTTTGTCCTAGGCATATCTGTGTTGATAATTCTGGAATCGTCACAGCTGCTGGTGTTCTGGGGTCCCTCCAGCCGGCTGCTGGCCTGGCCACCCTGGGGCTAAAACTGTGGCTCATGTGGGCCTGGGCTCTGCTCCCAGAGCTTTGCGCTTGGCTCCCAGAGCTTTGTGCTGTGCTGTGCTGGCCACTCCCTATAGGGCTGCTGGGCTGTCCTCAGTGTGAGGTTAGCTTCTCTGTGTCGTTCTGTGGGTGCTGGAGCTCCAGAAGTTGTTCAGAAACCACCTTTTTCATTGTTTGGAAGTGGTGTGGGGGGGACCACCTTGGAAGTGCTGTTTCTACTCTGCCATCTTGGCTGCGCCCCCAAAATCCTGCATTTCTACAGTGTTTTTCTTTCATAAGAAAACTCATCTTTATTCAGCTTTATTTTGTCCTTAATCACTTCTTCAGTTAAGCAATCTCATTTTTCTGAGGTTTTCGCCAAATACATCACTACCACGCTCTCATTCATACCTCACTTGTCTATCATCTGCAGACTGAATGAACATGCTTTCCACCTATCACCTGATACTGATCAAAATCACAAATAACAAAGTGAAGCAAAGTCACTTGTTACTTCTCAGACTAGAAGTAATTCATTAATAAAGACTATCTGATTAAACCTTTCCAGGAAGTTTCACACCTACTTAATGGTTAGCATATAATAGGTACTTGAAAAATGTTTATAGACTATTATGGACAATGGTCTAGATCCCATCTTTTTGATGAACTGTCAGATTGAACCGAATTCAAAAGCCTTGTCTGATCACTCATACTTACTTCCCCTGGACCTACGATGATTGTCACAAAAGGAAATTAAATTAGACTAACAAAATTTGCTACTAAACCATTCAGACTAACTATGATTTCACAAGGGATTTACAAATTTTACTCTTCCTGTGTCTTTTCAGAGAGCAATTTTGGTAGGGGTATAATTTCCATCTAACTCTAGGCTGATTCTTTGCCAATCATGTGGTATCTCTTAGGTGTTGGGTTTTTTTTTTCTAAAGTTCTCTAATAGATAAAGACATTTCTCCAATAGATAAAGACATTTCTCACCTGACTACACTACTTTTGGACTCCACTGACTCCTCCACTATGCCCCAGAAAGTTCACTGTTAGGATAACCTAATCATCCTCTAATTTATCATCAGCCTTGCTACTTTCCCTCATCACTACCATCTGCCTCTCTGAGTGGAGGATGGGGCCATGAACTCCAAACCTCTATTTAAAGAGAGAGTTCATCTCATACATCTCCTCATTTCTCATTTAGCTGCACTAATTTGGGACTTTTAAAACTGACTTCTCCTCCAAACCCTTTTCCTACTCCCTCCCCAGACTTTCTCTTTCCTCTCTCCCTACTTTTCAGTTTCCTTTTATTGTTTTGTCTCCCCCCTTTAGAATATGACCTTCTTGAGGGGAGAGACTGTGTTTCCTTTTTCATATTTGTGTCCCCAGAGCTTAGCACAGTGCATAGTAGGTGCTGAGTAAATTTTTATTTACTGATTGATTATATAGACAGATATGCCTTAAGGAAGGAAGGAAACAGACATAGTACCTACTATGTCTGTTTATTCTACTATTTCTGATTATTCTCATTTTACAATGGAAGAAACTGAGGTTAAGTGACTCATCCAGGGTCACACAACTAATAAGTGTCTGAAGCTAGTTTAAATTCAGGTTGTCCTGACTCCAGGCCCAGTGTTCTACTCACTATACTAATTTGTTTGCCTTAATACCCAATATGTTCAAGGCAATATACTGAATTCTGGGCAAGATACAAAGATAAACTATAATATAGTCCCTGCTTTCAGGTAGTTTATATTCAAAAAATTGAAGAAAATGGTATGTCCACAAATAAGTATAATATAATTTAGTAAATAGTGGGAGTCAGAGAAGAAAGTATTCTGAGGACAAAATGTTTTCAGTCTCCCTGTTGTGTCTTCAGTTCTTTTCAGGTCCTTTTATCAGGTTTCAATGTCAGGTGTGGATGAGCTGAAATCTATCATTGAGATATACATCCTTATCAGTAAGTTCATAGATCCATTTAAGTATTTGAGTATGTCCTATGTGATGATAACTTTTATAAAGGTACTGTAAGACGCCGAGAATAAGTGTTTACCCAAATGTTCTATTAAATATTTGCCAAAGATCTATTGCCAAGTTTTCCTAACATTCTGTTCAGGTTCTTAATTTCATTCTTGTTTATCTTTCTGTTTATCATCCACACCTCCCTTCTAATGGCTTAAATGACAGCCTCTTATCAATGGCTTGTCTTTAACTTAAAAGGAGTAATCCCCTAAATATTCCCTGTGATTTGGATAGTCCTTTCTTAATCATACTTCAGTTGCCAAATATTTATGTTTTTTCCTTTTTTTTGCTTTAACTTCTTTAATATAAAACAATTATACATAAATTAGTTGAGGTATAATACCTTGAGGACAAAGATTATTTTTGTCTTTATGCCCCCTATTATAGTAGTAGAAATAGAATAATGCAAGCAAATAACTGGTCTGAATTGAACTGAGATGTCTGAGATGAAGAGGCTAGGGTCACAGGAATCTAAAGCAAAACAAACTATAGCTATGCACACAAGTTTTCCGAAAGGTGGGATGGGATCAAGGTCCAGTGATTTGGATCAGGGTAAAAGAAGAGGAAACATCGGGAATAGATTATTCCAAACAATATAAACTGAAAGTATCTAGTGCTTATTTATTTTTAAGAGGTATGAAGGAAGGGAGGGAAGGAAGGAAGGGAGGGAGAGAAGGAAGGAAGGAAGACAGACAGGCTTAAAGGAATTTTATAAAAGAGAAATGAATTTAATAATCATAAGCATAGATGTTAATGGGATAAATTCATCCACATAGTGGACTATAGGGCATGGAAGAATGAATGAGAATGCAAATCCAACATTTTACTATACGCAAAGTTAATGTGAGATATGAGAATAGAATTTGTTATGCTAAGGCCGAATCAAAAAAATAAAAAGATGAGAAACTTTATCTCAGAAAAGGTAACTTTTAAAACTGATACTGTCAATGGGACAAGCAGGAAAAACTACATTATGCTTAAAGGTATTATGAATAGTAAAACAATACCAATATTAAATCTGTATTCAGCAAATGACATAATACCTAAGTACTTAGCAGGAAAGCAAACAGATCTAAAAAGAGCTGGTTAGTAAGACAATAATTGTAGTTCATTTTAATGTGCTCCTTTCAGATTTGGGCAAAACTAACAGAAAGATAAACAAGAATGAAATTAAGAACCTGAACAGAATGTTAGGAAAACTTGGCAACAGATCTTTGGCAAATATTTAATAGAACATTTGGGAAAACACTTATTCTCGGCATCTTACAGTACCTTTATAAAAGTTATCATCACATAGGACATACTCAAATACTTAAATGGATCTATGAACTTACTGATAAGGATGTATATCTCAGTGATAGATTTCAACTCATCCACACCTGGCCCATTCTAGGTCATCCTTATCTAAGCACTGCCATAAATTTACCACTGGAGGTGGTGGTCTCCCCTTCTCCTCCTTTCCCTCTTCCTCCTCCTCCTTCTTCATTTTTCTCTCTCTCTCCCTCCCTCCCTCTCTCCCTTTCTCTCTTTCCCTTCTCCTCCCTCTCTCCCTCCCCTCCCCCCTTCTCCCTTTCTCTCCCCCTACCTTCTCCCTCCCTCTCTCCCTCCTTCCCTCCCTCCCTCCCCAAAAGGATACTAAAGGTATTAGTAGTTAGGGTTGCAGTTATCTCTCATTTTCATCTTCTGACCAGACAATTGCTTTTACCCAAAGTCATTGATACCATGCTTTTCTCAACTTTTATATCATAATCCTTACAAAATTCATTGTTTATACTTGTTACAACCCACTAACTCTTACTGTGTATAGCTAGATGATACAGTGGATAGATTGCCAGAATGGAATAAGGAAAACATGAGTTCAAATCTTGTTTCACACCCTGATTAGCTGCATGACCCTGGGCAAGTAATTTAAACTTTATTTGTCTCAGTTTCCTCATATATAAAATGTGGTTAATAATAGCACCTCTCTCCCAGGGATGTTGTAAAGATCAAATGAAATAATATTTGTGGAGCACTTTGCAAAACCTAAATTGCTCTATAAATGCTAACTATGATAATTATTATGTGTCTCTATTGTCTTTTGGGTGACTCTTAATTTTGTTTCTTCTGACACTATAATGTCCTATGACATACAACCATATGACACAAGAAGATCTTTGGTATTTAAAAGATAAGCCTTTGTTTCGGAGTGGAACTGGTGTCATTTGTAGAACTTAGTGATTTTTCATAGACAATACAGTCTATTCCCCTTCTTCCATTCAATTCTAAATGCAACTTTTTTGCTTTTTTAAATGTGTGTGTGTGTGAGAGAGAGCGAGCGAGAGAGAGAGAGAGAGAGAGAGAGAGAGAGAGAGAGAGAGAGAGAATATGAGTGGATAGAGTACTGGGATTAAAAGGTTTGGATTCAAATACTCCCTTAGACACTTACAAAATGTACAATGTAGGCAAATCACTGAACCTCTCAGGGATTCAGTTTTCTCTGATATCCCTTCAAACACCAAATCTATGATCTTACATACACATATATTATATACAGATTCTGGGGTGTATACATAGGACATGGACTCAAGTAGGTAGATTTCATACATTATCTGACCATCTAGATAGGGGATCCATATCTAGATAGTAGACATTTTTAATTGTCTGGGTTTTTCCTATATAGATAGTTACATATATGGGGTGGCAAAAAAAAATTGGCAACAGCAAAAGGTTTCTGAATGTGCAAGGACCAAAAATTAATTAAGAATCAAACACATAATAAATCTGAGGTGTTTCTGGCAGTGCTTGCCCATGTTGCCTTGCACAACTTCTCTGTAGCCTCAGTCATGAACACAAAACATGCACACTTTGCACTGTGCATGTCTTCAAATCACGCAATACCAACACATGATGCCAAAATTCAAAAAGGGGTCAAGAGTGGAAAAAGTGTAAGAAGTCCTGCTCTAAGAGGCTTTGCAAATGCCATCTTCATCAGAAACACCAGGAGAACCTTATTATAGAAAATGTCTCTATATGAACTAATGAACTCTGAACTCAATCCCCTCCAATATGATGGCATATAGGACATTTTAAAAAGTATAAATAAATGCAGAAAGCAAATATATTAAATGTATCTTTTACAGACTATTAAGCAGTAAAAATTTTAGCCAAAAAATATGAATAAAAGCTTCAGACTTAAATGAAAACCAAATAACTCAAGATTCAAGTTTTTAAAAATCACAGAAATAATAAAGTATTATATAAAAGGAAATAATAATGATGAAATATCATAACAAAATTTGTGAGGATATAACTAAAATAGACCTTAAAAGAAAATTTAAATGTCTGAACACTTATGTTAATAAAAGAGAAAGAAGATAAATGATTGAAGCATGTGATTTAATAAAGAAAACCCTAGAAAAACAATAAACTAATCTCTAAGCACAAGAAATTCTGAAAATTAAATGACACATAAAATTAAAAATAAAAACCTACTGAGCTATTAAACAAAGCAAAGAGACTTTTAAAAATAGTAATAAAAACAACAAATCTTTATCTAACTGAGCTCCCCAAAAGAAAGGGCAACAAAATAATAAAAATAAAAAATTACAAAGGAAAAGTTTATAATAATTACTCAAATATTTTCATATATAGATATAGATTAAAATACATATATATATATATATTTGTATAGAACATTAAGGTTTGCTATATATAGATTTACACATATATAAATAAAATACTTTTATTTCTATTTATGTAGATAAATTACTCTTATATGTATTTATATAGAACATTGAGATTTGCAAAGCAATATATACATACATACACATATGTATTTTTTCTCTCATTTGAGCCTCACAACAGCCCTGTGATAAAAAAGTGATTATTACCCCCATTTTCGTACACACTGGAGGAAGAATTCAAGCCAAGGTCTTTCTGACTCCAAGGTTGACCTTCTAGCCACTATGCAGCTGTAGCAGAGGGAAATTTGAGAAGAGAGAAAACTCTAACAACTAATAAATAAGGCTTCAATGAGAAGGTGGAGTCTCAACTTAGCTTGGAAGGAAGACAAATATTCTAAGGCTTAAGCAGTGATCAGGAAGGAGGGGCATTCTAGGTAAGAAATGAGGGAAGAAATGGAGTTTTATGTTTGAAGAATGACTACTAGTCCAATTTGTCCAGAATAATAGAGTCTGTAAATGAGAGTAATATAATACATCTTGAAAGGTAGATAGGAACCATATTATGGGGGAAGATAACAAGTTAAATGCCAGAATAAGGATTTTGTGTTATTTTCCCATAGAAATTGGAAAGACATTAGAGTTTTTGAGATTATTCTGAGTGACGGGGTAAGGCCTACAGCTTAGAAGTATTCAACAAAGTTTTATGAACTGCAAACAAGGTATCTTTTGTTTCTATGTCAGTCTTTTTTAGTAGTTACCTTTTCCCCTACAGAATTGAACCATCTGCTGTATCAAAGAAAAATAGTTAACCAAAAGAAACTGATAGCAGTGCCCATGTTTGACAATGTGTGTAACATTCTGCCCTTGAAATCTGCTCCCTTTTTTCCCTGAAAGTAGGGAAGTATGTTTTGTGATATGCTTCCCAAGACCATTATTGGTTTTTTTGTTTGTTTGTTTGTTTGTTTTTTATTACAAGCTTCCCTTTAGTGGTCATGTCACTTCCATTACTGTAGCCTTTATATATTGTTTTTCTGGTTCTGCTTCTTCTACTCTACCTCACTTAATATAAATTTCTGCATGTTCCTCCAAATTCCTCTTATTCTTCATTATTTTGCACACAGTAATATTGCATTACCTCCAGATGTAATGGTTTGTTCAAGCATTCTCCAGTCTTTGGGTGCTAATTTTGTTGCCAATTCTTTGCTCTCACCTATATAGAAGATGGATGGATAAGACTTTACAACTGAACATGTATATTTCAAGTGAGGAATTGTAAAGTCAAAGATGACTCCAAAGTTTTGAACATAAGTAATTGTAAAGATAGCAATACCCTCATTGCAGGTTGATTTTAAAGCCTTGAAACCTTTGCAGTGTCCCAAACCCAAACTAGACTAGATTCATGTCATCTACTCAATAGAACTAAACTTCCAAAACTATGACAGTTTTTTGTTCCAGATAAGTTCCGGAAAATTAATCACTTCAGACTTAGACCAGTCCCTACTCTCTAGACTCTTTAAGCATTACACTAAGTCCTGGAGTTCACCCAGAGTTTCAATTATTTTGGAAACCCCCCTGAATTTGTTCAGGCTCCCCCTATCCCTAGAGACATTCTAAAGTAAACCCTTGAGGAAAATAGCCAAATTAATTGGTATTCCCCAGGATCTCCTGAATTGAAGGCTATCTCTGGGCTGGAGTAGACTGTGTCAGAATATCTAAGACCTCTGGGATTGTCTGAGGTATAAAGAATTTGCAATAGGACCACTGTGTAAGTTATAATCAACTTTCTAGATAAATGCTACATCATCAGAAATTCAGTTACCCAGCAGAGGGACCAGTTGACCTAACACTGTTCAGTAATGTCTAATGTGATATAGCTGTGTTCAGGTGGCGAATACTGTATACATTGCCTATATCATTTTTAAAAATCCACTTCATTTTCATATGCTCATGCATGATCTAAAGTCAAGGTTTTGTATTATGAGATCTAACTCTTTGTTGTATGAGAGTAGAAGATGATGTATCTTAGACATCAGCAAGAAGTCCCACAATTGCTTTTTTCAGTGTTCTATAATGTAGCAGAAAGATCAATCTAGTTGCAACAAATTCTGACATCATATAAATATATGTAAAGAATCTTAAGTTGTTAGTTTTATATAATGTAAGCTGTTTCTACAGTACCTTTTCTTCATTTCTTTACTATTTGGGATATCTTAAGGTTGCCCTCCATGTAATAGATTGTATCTTCAGTTTAAATGATCTCAGTATGTTGTTGTATGAAAGTATTGAAAAGTTCCGTTTCAATGTTGATGGGTTTGAGTTGTCTTCAAAAGAAGATCTCTAAAATTCATAATCTAACAAGCTTAAAACTGTACATCCTGCAATCGTGGGATTATAGATCTAGATGGGTTTTTGATGTCAGGAAAAATTTCCTAAATTTTACAGCTAATTTTAAAAGTAGAATCACTCACCTGGAGAGGTGGTGGGTTGGTCTCCCTTCCTCCCAAATTTGTGCATCTTTAATTAGATACTAGACAAACACTTCTTAGGTGTGGTATAGTGGGATCACTATATTCATGGGTTCGGACTGCTGAAGTCCCTTACAAATTTCAGATTCTATGATTTTGTGATCATCAAATCCAAACCTCATATTTTACTACTAAGGAAACTGAGTTTCAAGTTAAATAGCCTTCTAAGGTTTCATAAATAATTAGAAGCAGAGCTAGAAATAGAACAGAGGGAATTGCCCTGTCTTCTTCTCTTTCTGCTACACAACTGCCTGTCATCACTGAACTGGAAACATTAAATTTGCCCTTATATTGTCCCCATAAGTTAGTATCAGGTAATCATTATGGCATTTGCTTGTAGCAGGACACTTGTATAGCCCTGTGCCTTGGATTTGAGACTGGATTTCAGAAGATCCACAGGTAGCATCTATAAATGGAGAATGTTCCATTCCAAAGTGCTTGCCCTGCATCAGAGTGGTGATCATAACTGACTGACACCTCAGAAGTCTGATTTCATATTCAATATCATTATCTTTGAGATATGCAGTAGAGCTGTCCTATCAGTATATATATATATATGTATATATATATATATGTATACACACACACACATGCACACACACATATACGTGTCTATATAGATGTGTGCATACACATACATATGCAAACATATATTGTGGGCATATAAATGTCTACATAGTTATACCTATATATGTATTATATATATAGATCCAGATATAGATGATACAACACAAAATTTGGGCACTTAGCTATGCCCAGGATTGAATAGGCGGAAGACAGTAGGTTGTATTACATTTGGGAAACTGAAAAGTGTTCTGAATTCAACTATATTTTAACACTGTTTTCATTGCATTGCATAAAATGTTCTCTTGGTACTCTGTTCACTATGCATCAGTTCCTGCAAGTCCCCCGGGCTTCTCTCAATATCTCATTATTTATTTTTCATAGCTTATGATGCCATAATATTCCATATATCTCTTTTCGCTCAGTAGATGGACAGAGGGTTACATGTGTATAATGTTATGTATATTATCAATCTTGGAGGAAATGTATCCCCAACACTTAGAATAGTGCCAGGCACATAGGCACTTAATAAATGTTAATTGACTTTATGAATGAATGGGTTACAACGTATCACCAGCAAAGAATTTCAGAGATGAAGAGGTATAAAGGATGCTGTCAGAAAATCATATGATCAGAAAAGAAATTAGACTGCCCAGGTACAGAGAACTTGGGATAATTATTAAAAGTTATGGGCTACTTGCATTTAATATCTATACAATGTTACAAGACCTAAAAGAAAACCTCCAGCTCATTGAGTGTGCCCCCTGTGGAGGATTTATGGGCAAATACAGACTTGTCAGTTATGGCTTGTGCCACAGGAAATGCTTATCAAAATAACTTTAAAATATCAGCCTTTAAGAAGAAATTTACCCTTGATCATTAGACCAATTAAGCTGTTGTCTCATCTTTCTTCTAACAAAGTTGTTGGAAGAATAGTATTCTTCCCCTGCCTCTCCTTCCAATTTACTTGTACATTTCCTTGGAATCGACTTCTGTTCCTATCACTCTACTAAAAACCCTTTCTCTAAGATAACTAAAGAGTCCCTAATACCCATTCTAATGACACTTTCCTAGTGGTAATACTCCTTAACTTCCCAGAAGCATTTGACACTATTGACTCTTTTAGCCTTGATATCCTCAAATAGAGCAATTTTCAAAGTGTGATTTGAGAACCCGTAGGGATCCCTAATCTTTCAAGGGGTCAAAACTATTTTCTTAATAATACCAAAATGGTATTTAACTATTAAATTTTTTCCAACTACATGTGTCAGAGTAGATTTTTCTCATATATCTCAACCAAAATTACATATATCAACAGATTGAATTCCACTCTTCTCAATGACTTTTATTTTGGAAAATACAATTTTTAAAATAAAAATGTTATTTTGTATTCATGTAATGGGTCTATTATTATTTTTAAATGAGTTAATATTTTGGAAATTAACCTGTTTTAATTTCTAACATGTTAAATAGCTATGACCCATATAAGCAAAATCTATTTGGGACTCTCAGTCATTTTTAAGATTATAAAGGGGTCTTCAACAACTTTTTATACTGTAAAGAGCTCTTGAGACCAAAAGAGTTTGAGAACTGCTGCTCTAATTCTGAAATTTCCAGCTCTGCAAACTCCTAGTTTTCTTTGTTGTCATTCCTTTTCTATCCCCCTGTACTCTTTTTTTTTCCTGAGATAACTGAGTTTTATTATTCAACACATGACAGTATTCACCTGCAACTGCTAAAGATCTAGAATTTTCAAGTAAGTCAACCTATAGCCACACCAACCCTCTGCTTTCATGGGGGAATCTCTTCTGGAAATGCCTAGAATGTTTTCGTAGCTTATGCTTGATTTTCTTAAAAAAATTTATCACAAACTACAGTAATCAAGGAAGATGACAAAGAGAATCCCACAGTCTGGCATATAAGCAACTCAACATCATGTTGAATTCATCACTGTTGTTAGCAAGAGCAAAATGCCACAGAAGTGATGCTAACGACACATTTCTTGGTTCCTTTTTGTCAGCTGAGGCCCTTTTGTGGTTACTCCTCCTTTAGTATCTATGACATTCAGCTATGATTCTGGAGTAATGAGGTGGATTAAAAGAAAATTACTTTTTAGTCAGAGTCTGACTTTGATTTGTGCTTTTTTCTTTTTCTTTTTCCTTTTTTTCCTTTTCTTATGTTTCTCCTTCTTTCTCTTATACTTCTCTTTACATTCTGAGGAAGTACTGCCATCTTCATCTGAGGGAGAATCCTCTAGTAGCTTTTTACCTGTTGTATACTCACATCTTTTTCATGACGTTTATTCTCCCTTATAATGTCATACATGGAGTCGTCATTTGCTACTCTGAATTGTTCTAATTTCTGATTGCCTTTGATAAAGAACAGGCATTCTTTGTCACCTGTTCTGTGTCCTTACCGTTTACAGTGCCAGTATTGTATAACCTTGACTTCTTTCCCCAGGGGCACACAGAGACCTTTAGTTGGAGCATGAGCCAGAAATTCTTTGGCATGTTAATTGCCCCGTATGTCTGGTCTACAGTCTTCTGGCTTGGTCTCATCTTACTTGATAAGTCCAGGAGGAGGTGGTTTTTGTTGTTGTTTGTTTTGTTTTGTTTTCTGCTTTTTTGGAGGGCAATTGGGATTAAGAGAGTTGCCCAAGGTCACATAGCTAGTAAGTGTTAAGGGTCTGATGCTGAATTTGAACTCAGGTCCTCCTGACTTCACCCCTAGGAGGTTTTTCATAAAAGGAATCGAGTTGCTGCCGCTGCACATCCTGCCGGCTCCGCTTCTGCTCCAACTGGGCTGGCTCCCAGGCAGCTTGGGGGACAGAGGCATGGCTGGGCTAGGACGGCCCCACTGAGGCTAGGGCAGGGGGATGGGGGTGCCCTGTACTCTTTTTGTTTTTTAACTTTTCTTCTCTCTTTTTTATTTTTTTAGTTTACATGATTCATTTCCACAAGATTTTGAGTTACAAATTTTCTCCCCATTTTCCCCTACCCACCACCCCAAAACAGTGAACACACTGAATATTCCCTCCCCCAATATGCTCTCTCCCATATCTTCCTCCATCCCCACTCTGACTTTCCAGTACTGTGTGGTAGATCTCTATGCCCCAGTGCCTATACATCTTATTTCCCAGTTACATGTTAAATAATAATAAAAATAATATATATTTTAAACATTTGATTTTAAAACTTTGAATTCCAGATTCTTTCCCTTCCTCCCTCACCCACCCTTCCTGGGAAGATAAGCAATTCAATATAGGTTTTATATGTGTAGCTATGCTAAACATTTCCATAGTGGATATATTGTAAAAGACTGACTATATTTCCCTCCCTCCTATCCTATCTCCCACTTGTTCTATTCTCTACTTTGATCCTGTCCCTTTTCAAAAGTGGGTGCTTCCAACTTCCCTCCCCCCAGCCTGCTCTCCCTTCTATCACCCCCTCTCAACCCCTTCCCCCCTAATCACCTGTAGGGTGAGATACCCTATTTAGTGTGTATGTCATTCCCTTCCTAAGCCAAATTCAATAAGAATACAGTTGACCTATTCTCTTTTGCCTTCCTGTTCTTCCCCTCCATTGTAACCATTTTCCCTTGCCTCTTCTATATGGGATAGTTTACCCCATTCTGTCTCTCCCCATCTCCTCTCCTCATATTCATCTCTCAGCTCTTAATTCCACCTTTTAAGTATCATCCCTTCCTATTAAATTGCTCTTGTGCCCTCTATGTGTACCTGTACAGATATATACACACTCACATATGTATCCATACATCCATATATCCTTCTACATAGACATATATAGACATACATATGTCTATATAGACATATATAGACAATGTATGTATATATACATATATAGACATGTATGCCTATACATATATATATATATATATATATTTATATATGTTTCTATTCTCTTCAACTATTCTCATACTGAGAAAAGTTTCATAAGTTAAAATTATTGTTTTTCCATGTAGTAATATAAATAGTTCAAATTTGATAAGTTCTTGTGATTTCTTTTCCCTGTTTACCTTTTCATGCTTCTCTTGCTTCTTGTATCTGATTGTCAAATTTTCTATTCAACTCTGTTTTTTTTTTCACCAAGAATGCTTGAAAATCCTCTATTCCACTGAATGACCATATTTTCCCCTGAAATGTGATACTCAGTTTTGCTGGGTAGTTGACTCTTGGTTTTAATCCCAGGTCCTTTGACCTGTGGAATAGCATATTCCAAGCCCTTCAATCCCTCAATATAGAAGCTGCCACTGTGTTATCATGATTGTGTTTCTACAATATTCAAATTGTTTCTTCCTGGCTATTTGTAATATTTTCTCCTTGATCTGAAAATTCCAGAACCTGGCTATAATATTCCTAGGAGTTTTCTTTTTGGAATCTTTTTCAGGAGGTGATTGGTGGATTCTTTCAACCTCTATATCATCCTCTGGTTCTAAAACAGCAGGTCAGTTTTCCTTGAGAATTTCTTGAAGGATGATTTCTGGGTTCCTTTTTTGATCATGGCTTTCAGGTAGTCCAATAATTTTTAAATTATCTCTCCTGGAACTATTTTCCAGGTCAGGTTTTTTTTCCAAAGAGATATTTCACATGGCCTTCTGTTTTTTTTTCATTTGTTTGGATCTGTTTAATAGTATCTTGATTTGTCATAAAGTCACTAGCTTCCATTTGCTCCAATCTAATTCTGAATGAATGATTCTCTCCAGTGAGCTTTTGAGATTCTTTTTCCATCTGGCAAATTTGGCTTTTTAAGGCATTCTTCTCCTCGTTGCCTTTTTGAGCCTCTTTTGCCATTTGAGTTAGTCTATTTTTAAGGTGTTCTTTTCTTCAGTCAGGTTGTTGACTCTCACTTCACGATTTTTTTTGCAACGTTCTCATTTCTTTTCCTAATTTTTCCTCCACTTCTCTAAGCTCCTCTATGGCTTGTAAGCAACTCATATTTTTCTCGGAAGCTTTTTGTTCAGGAGTTCTGACTTCACTGCCTTCCTCCTGTTCCATGCTTTGATCCCTTTTGTTCCCAAAATGGGAGTCTAATGTTGGATTGCTCTCCTTGTTTGGCTTCCTTTGCTTGCTCATGTTGCCACTTAATTACTTGACTTTTGAGCTTTTTGCCACAGTAGAATTCTGCTACCAGAAATTGTCCCAAATTGGTGGGGTTCTCTCAGCTGCTGGAGCTATTAGTTGAGTGCCCTCTCTCAAGCCTCCACATGCTCTGGCAAACTGTTCATGCACCTCAGGACCTCTACCCTAGATCACAATCCAGATCCAAGGAGGTTAAAGCAAGAGCAATTATCCCTCAGACTGGTCTCTTGGTCCCCCTACAATCTTCAAGCCAGGAGCTCTGAAGCAGTGGTTGCACAGCTGCTGTGCCTCAGATGCTTCTCCTTCCAGGGGGTAAAGGCTGGACTGCATTCCTGAACTCCTGGATCCCAAAGTTCACACTGCACTGACCTCTCACTTTGTCCTTAGCATCTATGGGTTGATAATTCTGGAAACCACCATAGCTGCTGGTGATCTAAATTTCCTCCAACTGGTGGCTGGTTGTGGCCACCCTGAGGCTAAAACCTCCTCCTCATGCAGGGCTGTGTTTGGCTCCCAGAGCGCTGTGCTGGCCCCTTCTTTCTGGGCTGTCTTCAGTGGGAAGTTAGCTTCTCTCTGACATTTTGTGCATTCTGTAGCTCCAAAGTTTGTTTAAAGTCATTTTTACATGAATTGGAGGAGATGAGAGCATGTGTGGAAATCCTGTTTCTACTTTGCCATCTTGACTCCGCCCCCTCCCCCTGTACTCTTACCATAGGTGTTCTCTGAGGATTTGTCCTCATTCTTCTTTCTCACAATTCTCTTCCTTGGTGAGCTCTTCTCCTCCCTCAGCTTGAGTGATCAGTTCTGTTTAAATAACTGAAATATGGACTTCCAACTTTGACCTCTCTACTGTATCCCAGATCCACATTTCCAAATGGATTTTCATTCAGGTATGAGTTAGACTAATATCACTGAAATCATGACATATTTTGCTGGAATTGCTGGTAGGAGATCCAGGTGGAAATATTAAAGAATTGCTGAGTTTCACAGGTGAAAAGAATAAAACTCATACCTGAAGCTCTATATTATGTGCCATAGGTAAAGTGCTGGGCCTGGAGTCACGAAGACCTGAATCCAATCTGATCTCAGACACTTACTTGTTGTGTGCTCCTGAGCAAGTAATTCAACCATATTTGTCTCAGTTTCCTCATCTGTACATTTGCCTCAGTTTCCTCATCTGTAAAATGATCTGGAGAAAGAAATAGCTAACCACTCCATTATCTTTGCCAAGAAAACTCCAAACAAGGTCAACTGAAATGACTCAACAACAAACCCATTTACGCATTCTCATCACGTATGATTCTTGATCATGCTGTCACATAAACTCTCTACATATGCTCCACCCAATGGGCCAAGGTCCCTCCTCGAGATTGTTCAGTATGATCTGGGGTATAGTACTGTCTTCAGGCTTCCCATTTAATATGCCTCACTTTTGCTGCATTACCAGACCCCCTTCTTTTCTAATTATACATTTCCTGATGCTATCTTTTACACCATTTTTGGTGAAGAAGTCATCACTGATAATGTGCTATCATCTATCCATGCTCCCTAAGTATTTCCCCATTACATTTTTGTTCACCAAGATTTTAATTCTTTTTAATTTTGGGTTTTTTTTTTTTTGGAGGGCAATTGGGGTTAAGTAACTTGCCCAAGGCCACATAGCTAGGTTTTTAGTGTGTGCTTTAAGTGTCTGAGGCTGGATCCAAACTCAGGTCCTTCTGACTCCAGGGCAGGTGCTCTACTCACTGCGCCACCTAGCTGCCCCAAAGATTTTAATTCTTTAGAGTATGGTTTTCTATGATTTCTAATCATCGAATCCCTGAAATAATATTGGTATAAGAAAGATGGGTTTTAGTATCAGGGAGCAATTTAGGGTTTTTGAAAGTTATGTTGAATTTCACAAGCCCCCTCTTCTATTGAATTGTTGTTTAAACTATATGTTGTCTATATGTTGTTTCTATCAAAGATAATTTTTAAAAAGGCCAACTATGCAACTGTATAGACTGCCCATTATGGATTTTTAGGACAATTCTTCTGAGTAGTCTTGGGATCTGTAGGATTCCAAAACCTTATAAAGTCAACACAGTATCAGCCATAAGTAGGGACTTCATTATCTATAGGGAATCTCCCCTCTATTTGGACTATTCATCCTACATGACAGAGGCTTTGGTAAAATATGTGTGTCCCTATTTTATGCCCTATGTGGTACTTAACTGAAGTCAAAGCATTGTTTAATAAATTAACAAATTTAACAATTCTTGGTAAATTTAGGAAATCTATCAAGGAATCATGTTTGATCTTAAAATTCACATGGAAGTTAACTTGTTGGAGAAGACCCTTAAAAACTACAATTTTTTTCTGTCATAAGCATCCAATTCACCCTGGTCTGTGCCCACTATGGAGAATGTACAACACCAGTAACTGAAAAACTTTCAAAGTCACAAGAATTTATAGGCTTAATCTTTTTTTTTCTTGACCATGAAGCAAATAAACAGCATTTTAAAAGAAATTTATCATATTTATGTACTTCCAAATACCTCCATCCACCTGCTGGATATTTTTACCTGGTCATCTCACAGGCATCTTGAAATTAATACATCCCAATTTTTGTTGAATTGAATGTATATACTTGTTAATAAATTTTTGCTCTTAGTTTCAAAATTAGTGAGGAAAATATTCTTCAAGAAATAATTAAATATCTTATTAAAAAAATTTTTTGGCCAAATCTGTTGTCTTTCCCCAAATAAGCCATATTCTTCTGAAATTCCCCATTTCTTTTCCCTATCATGATCCTTCCAGTCATTCAGATTTACAATTTTGGCATCATCCTTAATTTTTCTTTTTCTATCACCCAGAACATCAGGTTAATTACCAAGTCTTATCAATTCTACAACAGCATCTCTCTCCCATTTATCCTCTCTCTCTGATCACAGAGCCTCTACACATGCCAGACCTTTCTTGCTTATCACCTGAACTATTACATTAGCTTTCTAATTAGTCTCTCTGCTCCCACCCTCTCCTCTCATCAAATCTTCCTCTACAAAGCTGGCAAAAGAATATTCCTAAATAGAAATCTGAAGAACTCTCTTTCTCTTTCTCTCTCTCTCTCTCTCTCTCTCTCTCTCTCTCTCTCTCTCTCTCTCTCTCTCTCTCTCTCCCTCTCTCCCTCTCTCTCTCTCTCTCTCCCTCCCTCCCTCCCTCCCTCTCCCTCTCCCTCTTCCTCTCCCTCCCTCCCTCCTCCCTCTTTCTCTCCCTCTCCCCCCTCTCTCCTTCCCCCCTTGCCTCTCCACTCCTCTTCCCCCTTCTTTTTCTCTCTCTCCTACTCTCTCTCATCTTCAATGACTGCCTATTGCTTCTAGAATAAAATGCAAAGTCCTCAGTGTGACATTTAAAGCCACTGCAATCAGGTATTTCTGCAATCAGGTTTTCCAGTTGTATTCTGCATAATTCCTCATGACTACACTATTGACCATCCCCTGACATTATATCTCTTACTTTTGGTAATTCATAAACTTCTTTAAGATTCTGCCCAGATGTCAACTTGTCCACAAAGTATCTGCTAATCTTTTTTTTTTTTGCTTTTATTTTTGGAGGGGGAAGGGCAGGGCAATTGGGGTTAAGTGACTTGTTCAAGGTCACAGGGCTAGTGTGTCAAGTGTCTGAGGCCAAATTTGAACTCAGGTCCTCCTGACTCCAGGGCAGGCACTCTATTCACTGCACCACCTAGCCTCTGCTAAGTGTCTGCTAATCTGACAGGTTATCACTGATCTGTTCTTGAAGTTACTTAGTATTATTTTGTTTATACTTTGTTTTCACTTATCTATATACACTTAGTCCAGTGTATTTTTCCAGTATCTGGAAGTCCTCGAGAGAAGGGACTATTTTATTATTCAAAACTCAGCACAGTGTCATCACATAGTATGTGTTTGATGAATTAATGTTTGTTGAATTGAATGTATATGCTTGTTAACAAATTTTTGCTCTTAGTTTCAAAATCAGTGAGGAAAATATTCTTCAAGAGATAATTAAATATCTTATTAAAAATCATGAGAAATTAGGCATCAGGCTTTTGAGGAAAGAAGAAAAGTGATTTTTTTTATTTTGTGGAGTTGCAGGATTTTTCTCCTTCTCCTTAAGCAGATTAAGTATTAAGCAGAAAGCTTTTGACTCCTTTGAGTGAATTTCTCATACAACAAAAAAATCGAAAGCTAGAACATCATTATTCTACATTATTCTACAGTGAAAATGAGAATTATATTAAGGAACACACCATTTTAGGGCTGACAAATTAAAAGTCTGTAGCTTCATTTAAGTTCAAGACCAACTCTTACAGAACCAATCATAGGAAAGACATTTCCAGGAGTCAGGGCACAAGTTTAGTTAGCCTGAAAGTAATGCTGCTTATACTCATTGAGCCTCAAGGAGCACTGGGAAGGAAAAGAACTCATATATCTTAAGTCCAAAGCCATTTTAAGTGTTAGGTTAGGAAGAGAGGTCTTTGCCTTTTTCCATTAGGTATAAAAGTATGTGTTTTTCCACCTTGAAGTCCAAAATTGTGTTTATTAATTCTCTTCCTCATTACTCCCAAGGTAGCTCCTCTTCTCAACTTCCCTGGTGATTAGCATAGTGCCTAGCACAGAGTAAGGTTAAAGATCTAAAATTAGAAGTATGAGTGGAGTGAACTAGTCAGTCTTCATTTTATACATGAGTAATCTGATGCTCAGAGATGTTCAGTGACTTGCCAAAGTCCCACAGCATATGTAGGAGAGGTAGGATTTGAACTCAGGTACTCTGACTCCATATTACATTGTTTTTTTGCCCCATTGTATCAGCTTGTTCATTGAATTTCCTCTATATCTGTTTGTCACATTGCAAAACTCTCTTTCACCCAAGCTTGAAGTTTTGGCACCATCTTCAACATCTTTCCCATATTCAATTAGTTGAGAGATTTTCTCTAATTTGCTGGTAAAGTGGCAAGTACCACTGCCCCCTCCTTTCCCTTCCTACTTCCAATTAAAACTCTGTAATGTCATTTCATCTTAATATATAATACTTCACTGAAAGACTCCCTTTCCTCTTTGTTTCTGCTTATGTTGTGACACGGCTTTATTTTTTACACACCCCACTGTGGTATTGCTTTATGTTATACTATTCCTTGATGTGTGATTTCCTGTCTACTAGCATTTAAGCAGCCCCTTGAGGCCAATGGCTAGGAATTAATCTGTGTTTCCCATGGCACCCAAGCACAGTGCCTTTCACATTGTGTAGTTACTCAATAAAAAGTTTTTGAATGAATGAGATTTGATTTTATTAATAATTTTACTAAAAATTGTTCTTCTGGTAGTTTTTTTTTTTTCAAACTAAAGTAGGCACTATCAAGGTTCAACAAGAAAAAGCTGTCCTTTAAGATATTAGAATAATGGCTTAACTGGCATTTATATACCACTTAAAAGTTTGATAAAGACTTTACATACATTATCCTACCAAACTCTGAAAACAACCATGTGAGGTAGGTACTATAGGTACTATTCCTTATCTTTTTAAAATAGATCTACAAGTTCACCCAGTATTGGAAGTTCCCAGAGAGAAGCATCCTCTTTCCATGCAGGTTGGCACCCTCTCTGAAACTTATAATTTTAGTAAGTTTCCTGTGGACATGGAGAGTGTGAGTGATTTACCCAGGGTTTCAGAGCCAGTAGTTCACAGAGGCAGCACTAAAAACTAGGTCTTCCTAAATCTGATGCCATCTCTCTATCTGCTCTGCCAATGGTTCTCAAAATCTTCCATGTTGCAAGAACCCTTCAGTTTAGACAAAACTTTCTCAGAACACTTTGTAGTAAAATCCTCTAAAATCATTATTTTTTAATGCCTATTAGCAAACAATCTATGGTTCATAAAAAAAATGCTAGAGTTTCATGGTTCTTTGGTGCACACTGAGAAAGATTACTCTAGACCAGGGAACACATTTGTTACTCTTGCACAGATTCAAAAATTGAGACTCAGAGAATTAAATTTCTTTCCTGTGATCTCATAGCTAATGGGGTGGAAGTGGGATTTGAACCCATAATTGTAGACTCCCTGAATCATCTTTACTCCATCCCATACCTAAAAAAGAATGTCCTCTGCAAAAGGCCTTGATCACCTAGCTTTTGCTTGAATCTCTCCAGTGTGGGGAATCCAACCATCTCCAGAAGCATCCCATTCAACTTTGGAATAACTTCAATTCCTTTTTTGTTCAGTTTACCTATGGATATTTCTTGAGAGCTAACTTTATTCTGAATATTGCAAACATAGCAATAATATTTGACTCTTTATCTTTTTTAAATCAATTGTCTCTTTTATTGTGAATTTAACAAAAACATCCACATCTCGATATACAAAGGAGAACAATCAATCAACAAACATCTATCCAGTGCTTACTATTTGCTTGGCACTGTGCTGCATGCTGAAGATAAAAAAGAGAAAAAATGATTGCTATTTTCAAAGATTTTATATGCTAGAAAAAGAGGTTTATTTAAGAAAGTGTGAGCTTTAATTATATACAGGTTGTTGTTTAGGGAATATATGTATTATATGAAATTTAACATTATAGTAACAAAACTCTGTATCTTCTATACTTTTTTTTTGTTTTGCTTCAGTATATTTCAAAACATTATTTTATTGATGTCACCTTTGGCCTATATTATTATCCTCTAACTTACTATCCCCTACTCTACCTAGTAGACACCCTCCTTTGTGATAAATATGTATAGTCTAACGAAACAATCAGCACATTGACCAGGTCTGAGAATTCATATCTCATCTGGGGCCTCTTGTCCATCACCTCCCTAATAAGAGGCAGGGGTTATGATTTCAACATCTGTCTTTTGAAGTCACTATTACTTGCTGCTAATGATAATTCTAATTCTTAAAAGTTTCTATTACTTTGAGTCTTTATCTGTCTCTCTACAACTTTTACCCTTTCTTCCTAGTTCTGTCCTCTCAGATCCAACAGAGCAAATCCAATCCCTCCTCCAGAGGATAATCCCACAAATACTCAGATAACTGTCATGTGCCACCATAAATCTTTTCCTCTTCAGATTAAATGTCCCAAGTTGTTTCAACTGATCCTCAGATGCTATGGTCTCAAGGCCCTTTACCATACTGATTTCCCTTTCATCAATTAGTGTCCTTCCTAAAATGTGCTGCCCAGCTCTTAACATACTATTCTAGGTGTGGTCTGACTAGGACAAAAGGTGTGGGGATTTTCACTCCCTCTCTTGACTCCAAGGCTAATGCTCTTTCTACATAACTTTTCTAACTTCTCAGATAGCAGAGGGTAACTACCACTTTTCTTTCACAAAACTGTTAGGGGAGAATTACATCAATGCTATGTAAATATTAATGAGTGAGTTAATCTTCCAGTAGTTTTTCAATCAGTTCTTGTTAACTAAACATCTCATCTTGAAGAAGCCTTGCCATTGGTGAAATTAATGTTAATAGATGAGTTAAAAGACTAGTAATATCTACCTCCTCCCTGACACTTCCACACTATTATAAGTCTTCATAGGATTTGGGGTCATTTTATTTTTTCCTCTGTTTTATGAGTTGCTGTGGCATTACCTAATGGTCAATTTGCTTCTGATTAGTCTCACCAAGTTTAGCTAGTCTAAGGTTTGCATGACTGATCCATCACTATTACTATATTTTCCAGCATGTGGAATCTTGCCAGAGTTTACATTCTACTGGATAATAGGAGGACAACCCAAATGCCATCCTGATACCCATGAAACTTTAATTAAAAAATTAGATCCCTTATGGGAAGACATGAACATGTACTGAATAGAGTTAATGACATGGATGAGCTGGAATCAATAGCAAAGGAAGTAGTACCCACATCAATAAAATCAGAGATCCTCACAAAACCTCAGGCAAATGCATATGTTACATAGGACACTCAATTATGGATAGAGGAGAAAGCCATCAGAAGACAGAGATGGAAATTTTCATCTGCCTGCAGTAACAGAGTGTCTTTGGACAGTTTTTCAATTTCATTAGCTTGATTAAAAGTGAAAACTGAAGAAAAGATAAAGTAGGTAAGAGAAAAAAAGTCCTGAATTCTTCAGGATTAAATTAATGATCAGATAGTATGTGTGAGAGCATGAGTGAGAATCTATTTGCCAGGTGTGGAGACAATAGAGAGATGAACTGTGACCATACTGGACAGTGAAAGAATGATTGCAAGGAGATTGGACAGCAAGAAGGATGGGTCAGGAACATTAGATAAAAATGTCCAAAAATGGATAAGCTTTATTTATGATCATAGCTAGGCAGTTCCCAGCCATGGAGTCAGGTTGAATGGTTTAGGGCACACAGAAGATTTTATCTCAGGACTTAGTTGATACTTATAACTACTTTCAGCTTCCTAATTACTAATTTAATCTAAATTCTGCCAGTCCATCATCACTTTCTTCATTCTCTGTCCCCTACTCAATCTTACTATGTATTCATTAGTTTCTTACCAAACCACCCATTTTATGTTCTCAGAGCCCCACTCTATTATTATTTCTCAAAAGTTATTTTCCTTTCACCACAGGAGTTTTCTTAGTGGTTTATTAAAAAAAAAAAAAACAACCTCAAATTGGAGGTGGGGATGGAATAGGAAAGAGTAATAGGAAGGATCAGGGATACTCAAGCTCAGAATGAATGGAAGTTGACAAAGTATCCAGGGGCAACAACAAAGAGTATTTTGGTTTTTTAACCATAGTCGGGAAAAGGAAGGCAGAACCACTGCTCTGAGTATATGGGACAATGATAACAGATGATAGAGAGAAGGCAGAGCTGCTCAACCATTATTTTGCATCTGTTTTCTCTGCCAAGGAAAAAATCTTTGGACTGGAAAGGACAGAACAAAAATGGCTAATGGGGAATTGCTACCAAGGACAAATAGGGTGAGAGTAAGGGAGTTCTGGTCACTCTTGATAAGTTGATCAATTGATTAAGTGGCTGCTATGCACTAGGCACTGTAACAAAAGCTGGGGATATAAAGACAGAAATGAAACAGTCCCTGCCCTGAAGGAGTTTGCATTCATTCCTTCAGGGGATACTATATGTATTATGTATAAGTATATATGAAATAAATATTAGCATTGGGGAGGGGTGTATAAAGAAGGCACTTGCAGCTGGAGAGATCAGGAAAGGCTTCATATAGAAAATGAGATTTGATTTGAGCTTTGAAGGAAACTAGGGATTCTAATAGTTGGAGGTAAAGAGGGAGGCGATTCCTGGAAGTGGGGACAGCCTATTCAAAGGCACCAAGATTTAAGATAGACTGCTGTGTAGGAAAGGATAGTGATATACAATAAGAATGGAAAAGTAGAGCCATATTAAAGGCTCCAGATGCCACACATAAGAGTTTGTCTTTAATTCTAAATGTAATAAGGGGCCATTAGAACTTACTGAATGGGAAAGTGACATGGCCAGACCTCTTCACTGGGGATATCACATTTGTAGCTGTGTAGAAGATGGATGGGGATAGAGAGAGATGAGGCAGAGCAACAGAACAGGAGCCTATTGCAACAGCCTGGGTAAGAGGTGATGGGGCCTTAACGAGGCGGGGCCTGTATGAGTTCAAGTCTTCTGACCCACATGAGCTATATTCTCAAGTAGAGGATAAGTAAAAGGGAAAAGGTATAAGTCTACCACGTGCTAGGCACTTTATAAATATTATACCATTTGAATCAGGTATAGAGAGAAGAGACAGATGTGATTACTGAACCATTTAATTAATCTTTGAAAGATCATAGAGAATGGGAGACATGCCCAAGGGGGGAGAAAAATACATTTCCAGAAAGGAAAAGAGTAATCTTTAAACTATTAAGTGCCTACTATGTATTGAGAATGAAGCCATTAGAGGTACAGTGTCCAGGAACAGGGAGGTGAGAGTCCAACTATACTTTTCCCTGGGCAGACTTACACCTGGCGTAGTACTATGTTCAGTTCTTTGAAGTACATATTATAAGGGCATTGACAAATTTCTATAGGAGGGTAACCAGGAGGTGGCAGAAGAGGGACATGATAGTTGTTTTCAGATATCGATGGAACTCTCACATAGAAAAGGGGTGAAAGGTCTTTGGATATACCTCAGTGGACAGAAAAGTAATAGAAGTTACAAAGAGATGAATCTGGATTTAATTCAAGGAAAAAACTTCCTAAACCATTAGGGATATCTAACCATGGAATGGGATGCCTCAAGGGATGGAAAATTCTGTCTCACAAGAGATTTTGAAGCAAAATTGGTTGACCACTTGGCAATATCATAGACAAGATCCTTGTTTAGGTATGAATTGAATGAGAAGAATTCTGAGGTCTCTCCCAACTCTGAGACTTTTGTGTTTCTGTGATCATTTTCTCTTTCACTCGATATATAAGCTCAGGAGTTTATGACAGCCAGCTTAATTTACTCCACTTATATACAGATCTGAGTTGCAATTGCCTCAGGATTTCCCACTGTGTGGAGGGGAAGGTATTAGCAGCAAAGCAAACAACCAGGATTAGCCTAAGCAAGGGTGATGGCCTGAAAGCAAATAACCAGAGTGAGACCAAGCAAGGGTGACCTGCTTTTCTAAAAAAGCAATTCCACAAATTCCTCCTCTCTTCCTTTAACCTAGAAAACTGTAGCAACAACAACAAAAACCAGAAGGAACCTAGCAGAGAGAAAAGACTTAGAATCCTGAGACTGGGGTTCAAGTTCAGTACTTAAAGCTTAATAACTGCCCATCCTGTTGCAAATCACCCATTCTCTGAGTTTCTCATATATATCCAGTCTATCTCTCAGGGTTCTTGTGAGAATCAAAATGACTAATGTATATGAATATGCTTTGATAACCACAATACATAATTGGATAACTAATAAGGCAAAAAGGCAGCTAGGTGGTACAGTAGATAAAACATGGAACCTGGAGTCAGGAAGTCCTGAGTTCAAGTTCGGCTTTAGATACTAGCTGTGTGACCCTGGCAAGTCACTTAACCCTATTTGCCTCAGTTTCCTCATCTGTCAAATGAGCTAGAGAAGGAAATAGCAAACCACTCTAATATCTTTGTCAAGGAAACCTGAAAAAATGGGGTCACAAAGAATCAGACAAGACTGAAATGACAGAACAACAAAATTGTCATTTCTCTTGCCATGGTGCCAGAACTTTACCATAAGACAAGTTGGGAATCATTGCTACCTGGTACTTTTGGCCTTCTGGTTTCATTTTGTCTGAATGGTCACAGTACTAACTTGGGCAGCTAAGCAGTAAAGAAACTACAACACTCAATAACTGCTCGTTTACTTCCTTCCCGATAGCGGCTGGCATTTATAAAGTCCTTTAAGGCTTGCAAAGTACTTCATGTATGGTATGGTATGTTTTGATCCTCAGAACAGTACTTTGAGGTAAGTGTTATTATTACCCCCCATTTCACACATGAAGAAACTGAGGCCAAGAAAAATTAAATTACTTGCTTGGGGTCACACAGCTAATAAGTATCTGGGGGAGAGATTTAAAGTCAGGTCTTTGGATTCCAAATCTAGGGCCTTTTTTCCCCTCACTACACTAATTCTGCAACTTCTATTTGTCTATTGGGAAAATTTGGAGGTTTTTGTGATGGAAGTCTTTTCTAGTAAGAAATATCTGTTTAAGCATTGAACATCTCCAGATATGTGACAGTCATGTAAGCATTTCCCTCTGATATACCTGATGTGATGGCCCCTGTCGTGCTCTGGGAATTCTCTACTCCATATTGAAGGACTCTGAATGCTAAAGTCAAAGGAGTTTGCTTGTCTTTCCCCAGAGAGAAGGTTGATGGGTCTGTAGAAGTCACTTTGTGACAATGAAGTGTATTCTGATTTAATGTGGATGCACCATATGGTGCACTGTCATGTTTCATTCTATTATCTAAGATCTTAATAAAAAAAAAATAACAAAACTGAGGGTTTTTTTTTTCCTTAGTGTCTTTTCAGGTCTCTTTCCATAACTAAACCAAATACCATTATGAAAGCAGCTTAACTCCCTAAAACAATCTAAACAGAGGCAACTGCACCGTGCATTAGGCTAAGCCAAGCAGTAAAGACATCTTGGCTGCTTTGAGAGACTCCCAAGCACGCTTTATATTTGGCTGCTGTGGGGTTATCTTTTGAGTTTCACAAAGCAGTGCTTCCATCCACATGAAAGGCTAAGGAAAACGGGGTACAGAGACAGGAAATCAAGGGAAGACTATAAAAACCTAGTTCATTTAAAGGAGAAAGCTATTCCCACCCATCCCTCTGCCCAAAAAAAATCATTTAAAATATCACAACAAATTCAAGGAATGAAATAAACAATGCTCTTAGAGCACACTTTTCTTTCAATTTTAATTTCTTCCTACTAAGTTCATTAGCAAGTTGCTTGCTTTCTTTCGGCAAGATGGCTAGGAAAAAACTTTTTAAGGACTCTAATGTGGAAGTCAATTTCCACTAATGCATTCTTTCAAAGCATATATTATATTTATGTATATACACATATTACATTCATATATACATATGTGTATATATGTATACTGGCTGTAGTATATATGCATAGATACACATATATGTGTGTATATATATTTGTTATCTCCCTTTGGAAGAATAGAAGCAGAGAAACCATCTACAAGCAGCCACTGTTTATTTTTTCTGGATTTGCTTTTCTGAGTAGTGGGAATCATACAAGACACTGATTATTTATAACAGCTGTAAGAGAGGTAATTGTTTCAGATAGGACTGTTTTTCTCTTCAATTACATAAAAACTGTTTGTTATATGTAAAAATTTATAATGCAACTATTTGCAGCCTGGATTTCACTTTCTAAAGAGTTATAGGTTATTTTTTTTTCCTATGCATTTAGCCCTCAAGAGGACCTGAGTCCTTCACTTGATTTTAAACTAGTGAGTTATTTAACACAGAAACAATCCATTGGTTTTGCCCTTGGGAATGTGTTCCCTTGGAGTTCAGTATGGGCTCTGCAGACCAGGCAGAATACCGGTTTGGACAATGATCACACAGGTCTTTCATGTGTCCTAAAGAAACCCAAAGTATGAGTCTAGTTGGCATAAATATATCCTGAAAAAATGGGGACAGATTTATTGACTTGCAAGGATCCCTATGAAAAATGGAATTTTGCATGGGGTACCTTATTCATCTATTCTTCAATACAATTTTGTGTAAGAATCTTTCCCAGACAAAGCAGATTGGATGAAAATTCTTCACACACACACACACACACACACACACACACACACTCACTTCAAAGGAACCAACCAGATGTTAAACTGATCATAGAGGGTAACCACATGTTTTGGCAGAGTTTCCACCTTGCACAAATGAAATACATATAGCTCCTGTATCCATTGTAAACTTTAGCCAAAAATGAATTAATAGCTAGGTTGTTCACTAAAAGTTAACTCTCCCAGGGGTGGGGAACCTGTAGCCTCGAGGCCACATGTGGTCCTCTAGGTCCTTAAGTGTGGCCCTTTGACTGAATCCAAACTTTATGGGATTTATTCTGTGAAATTTGGATTCAGTCAAAGGGTCACACTTGAAGAACTAAAGAGACACATGTGACCTCAAGGCTGCAGGTTGCCCACCTCAAGAGTCTACCCAGTGCCCATGAGGTTGAAACAGCTTTTGGTGATTACTAAAATAGGTTGTTTGAAATACTCTAGAATTCATTACCAATTGTCAGTTGTTACATGCAGATTCAGTGGGGATTTAAGAAATCATATGCAAACACCAAACATTCTGATGTAGATATAACATACCATATTGTATCTCCATTCTCATATACAGTCAAGGTAATTTCTCCTCTTACTGTTCTGTGTGATAGTTTAAGTGCTAACAGGTGTTAGGTAATTATAATGATTTTTTCCATTTAGTTATATCACAGTATGCTTTTTCAGTTTGTTATTATAATAAGAAGATAGTATGGCTTATTAGGAAGAATACTTGGAGACAGGAGAGACCTGGATTCAAATTTTTCCTTTAATATTCATTAGCGATGGAGTGGCTAGGTGGCACAGTGAATAGAGCACTGGCCCTGGAGTCAGGAGGAACTGAGTTCAAATTTGACCTCAGACACTTAATACTTACTAGCCATGTGACCTTGGGCAAGTCACTTAATCCCCAATTGTCCTGCTTTCCCCCCTCCAGAAAGCAAACATATATATTCACTAGCCATATGATCATGATCATTTTCCTCTCTGGACCTCAGTTTTTGCATGTGTAAGGCTAAAAGTAGGATAATAATGCCTGTAGAACTGCTTTCACAGGATTGGTATGAGGATCAAACATGCACAAAATTTTGCAAATCTAAAATGCTCTATCAACAACAGCTATTATTATAATGAAAGTTCATTCACATATATTATTTCATTTGATGCTGATCCTAATAACCTTGTAAGGTAGAAAGGGAATGTTTATTCATTCATAGATATTAGGACTGTAAATTGAGAGTTTAAAAGGGCCTTAAAGCTATCTGCAGAGGACAACGATCTCATTTTAGAGATGAGGAACTGAAAGCCCATGGGCATTAAATGATTTTCTCAAGATGACATAGGTAATGTGTCAGAGGAAGGATTCCCAGTCCAAAGCTCCTCTTTGACCTAAGAAAATGTACATTCCATAAAGTTTTCTTTATGTCTTATTAGTAACTGTTGTCCAGGGGCAGAGGGAGCTATTTTTTCTCACATCCTTCCCTATGTAATATGGCATGCCTATAGATTGCTACCTTAGACTCCCTGAGACAGCATAATTCTTTCTCTGATAACTTCCAACTGAATGACTAAGCAAGTTGTAGTATATAAACATAATGGAATATCATTGCCCTCTAAAAAAACAATGTATGTGATAAATATTGAAAAGCATGTAGGAAGTATGTAATGACATATAAACTGGTTTGGGGAAGCTAGGTGACACAATGGATAGAGTGTTGGCCCTGGAGTCAGGAGACTCATCTTCCTAAGTTCAAATCTGACCTCAGACACTTACTAGCTGTATGAGATAGGGCAAGTCACTTAACCATGTTTGCCTCAGTTTCCTCATCTGTAAAATGAGCTGGAGAAGGAAATGGCAAACCACTCCAGTATCTTTGCCAAGAAAACCCTAAATGAAGTCATGAAGAGTCAGACACAACTGAAACAAATGAACAGCAAAAATTAACTGATGCAAGTGAGACAAGTAGAACCAGGAAAATTATATATACAATCACTACAACAATGCAATTCAGTACAGTGCAATTAGCACCCAAAGATGAGATATGAGAATGTAGCTCCCTCCCTTTTTCACATGCATTTTGGTATAGAACACAGACTCAATTGATAAATTGCAGAACAGCTTGCTTGACTATGGTTATTTTCTTCTTTTTTTTTAAAGTTTTTTATTATAAAGAATGGTTTTTTAGGCAGTATAGGGGAGGGATATATTAGACACAATAGGTAATATAGAAACAAAACATAGAAATAATTTTAACTTCTAATTATTGTTGGAGTAAAAATTCCATTTTCTCAAATGCTATCTCATTAATAGGAACAAGAGCAACTCTGCTTGGGTTTCTTTATGGCCGTAGGATTGGAAAGACAGGGACTGTCCACTCTTTCCTCTACTAATCTAATCTATAACAGCAACATCCTTGTGTTTTTCACTGAGGTTTGTCATCCTAAAGAAGATGCAGCTGGGTTGTTCTCACTTCACTTTGTTTTCAGCATTGTAGCTTTTCAAATGATCAGTCTCTCCCCTTCTACTTCATTCATTCACAAATCCTCATCATTCCTTCCTCCTTTCTTGGCAGTTGTCACTTGCTCATGCAGAAATACGAAACAAGTTTAAACATCTTTTTAATCCTTGACAACTTTAGCTGTGAGGATCTGATAGCCATTTCATTGAACTTTTTGTAGGCTGAGGGCAGGAAGAAAGTTTGTTTCAGTGCATTTAATTTATATTTGTAAAAGGGGAACATTATTTAACTGCTAAATCCAAACACACATATTGAAGAGTCCATTTGTTGTGATAGGGAGACAAAAATCCTTAGAATGAATAGTGACAACGTTAGATCCACAAGGATATTAAGACTGTTCTGACGTGGTACCTCTAGTACTCTACCATCTCATTAAACCCATCCAAATCAGGGAAGAATAGATTGCTATAATCCCTAACCCAGAAGTGAGGTCACTGGTTAATCTGACTTCACAGCAACAAAAGAACCTCAAAGGATGAAAAAGTGTCCCCTGATGAAAGTCCACATTCCTCTGCCTAAACAAGCCTTTCACACTTAAGCAGAAAAAATGTGTTGGTTTGACTCTTTTAGCCAGCCTACAGTAGCATGTGACCATCAGTTCTTTAAAGCCTTTTGTGGATGATATAATGATTAACTGACCGTTCAAATCCTAGAAATGTCACATTAGCAGCCCCTATCAGATCCTGGGAAAAGAGGCAGCAGAGTGTGAAACTTGAATTCCACAATGGTCTAGAAAGAATGATTAAAGTCACAAGTGATTCACAGCAGCTTATAAATGAAATCCAAGCTTAGTGATGTTATCAATAACGGGCAGGGTGCAGGTACTAGAGAGTAGTAACAAGACCAAACTTGCTTTTGTTTTTATTTTTTGCTAAAACAAGAGAAACTATTCTAATGGAAATACTTGCAATCTGCTGTAAATTTTGGAAGTGAACGCTATTTTTAAGTGTTTGGGGAGGTCTGATGATAAATATTTCAAAGAGTATACTATTAATTCAGGCCAATCAATAATACAGCAAAACCCTGCAGCTAAGTTACCAAAAGAGAAGAAATTTATTCGCTAGCTGCATCCCCAATGAAATCCATGTCCAAAGGTTTAGGACTACAGATAGCAAGATTTTTACCAAAATATTATTCATTACCCAAACATTATTGAAGTGATAACATGCCATAACTTTTTAATTCTTTGAGTAGAAAAGTGAATATTTATTTGTGTTTCTTGAGAACTTGCTCAAACACAAGGGAGGACTTTGACATCATCGAAGTGTCTTTTGTCTAACTTGACAGGAAATCATCCTTCAAGTGGTCAGACTCCAAGCAGGATCTTGTTTGAAAGATCTAAGAGTCCAATAAAGAGAAGTTTTTCATCTCAAGAAATTCCTGAACTCTAGTGATTTTTTTCTTTTGCTTTACCTTTTGAGACCCTGGCAAACCCATGTGGACCTCTGGTAGAATGAGCAAAGCAAAGAGTTGGCTTGGACTTGGCATGTCCTTGTATTTTTGTGGGTTGATGGACCTTACAACCGCAGTGCTGTCTGTCACTCCCATGCCCCTCAAAGAACTGGAAGTACACCTGTCGGACAAGACACATTTGCACCATCGAATGAAAAGAAGTTGGGTTTGGAATCAATTTTTTGTTCTGGAAGAATACACTGGAACTGACCCTTTGTATGTTGGCAAGGTAAGAACTACAACATAGAAATAAAACATGCACTACATGGGGGTGGGAGGGAGAGTCAGTAACAATGATGGATTTAAGCACATCATCAGTATACTTCATTTCAAGATCATGAATATAAAATGTCTTGAGCTTTATTCACACAATAATATGGATGTTGTGCTTTGCATATAGGAGGCACTTCATAAATGCTCATTGAATGAATGGACTTCATTATATTCCAGAAACTGTGTTCTATATACCCAGAAGTAGTAACAAGGACATATAGCAGTGCATCCATGATAAGTAAATGATATCTATGAAAATTGAAAATTCATCTAAGTTATTTACTTCCTCTCATATAAATGTTTTGGGAGGATGCCTGGTCATAAATATTTCAAAGAGCATACTTTTAATACAGGCTAATCAATAATACAGAATGGTTTAGAGCATGTGGAGTGTGAATACATACATAGCCAGCCATATACAATACCTGTGTTTGGGGCTTGAGAAATTGCTTAACATAAGTAAAATGAGTTTTAAATGCCTTTTTAATCCTCAACAATTTCAGTGGTTGACAGCCACCTCATACGGGCTTTTACACGGCAAAGAAGAGAAGGCAAACACATTGGTAGACAAATGGGAAAGTATCACTTGTTTTGTTAGATTATCTGCCAAAAAAGAGAACTTGTTTCTGTACCCTCACATCCCAAAGGCAAGAAGAAGTAGATGTAAAGGTCTGGAGGAAAGAACACTTCCCCAGGAGGGCAGTGAGCTTCCTCAGTGGCAGCAACATCAAACTGACAGAAGAGAGGAAGGGATATAGAAGGGAAGCTACCTCCAGGGTGATGCAGGGCAGAGAAAAAGGAACCTCCTAGAGGCAGTATGGCAGCGTAGAGAGAATTCTATACTTAGTAAAGTCAGGAACATTAGTGTTCGCATTCTGTCTCTGACACTTACCAACTATGGGTCTACGGACCTTACTTTCCTCCTAGGTAAAGTAGAGATAATAAAGAACAAATGAATGAAAAAGCATCTATTGAGTGGTTAGCATGTGCCAAGTTTGGTGCTAAGGGCTGAGAATAGAAAAACCTAGACAATCCCTACTATCAAGGAGTTTAATATTCTAATAAGTGGAAACAACACATAGGATTCTTCAGCTGCAAATAGAGCATTTAGAACTGATGTAAAGGGCAGTTGCAATGCTCAAATGAAATAACACATAAAGTGGGTTTTAAGTGGCATGTATGTCACTTACTATTATTACAGAGGGAGAAGGTTGATGACTACAAAAGATACAGGATATTTCAGAGGAAGGCCATGTGGGTACCTAACAGTGATGATAACAAAAATGAATATCTTGCATTTATATGTCCTTTGTCATTTTAAAAGACATTTTCATATTCATTATCCCAGGTTCTGACCTTAAAAAAAATAAAAAAGAAAGCAAATGTCATCCCTACATACTGACTCTAGATAGTGCCTTCAGATACTTTTGTAGACTTTTTAAAATGGAATTACAATTAATTATTTTTGGTTTATCTTGCTTGTTAAAATGCTAGACTTTCTCCTATTTTATAATTGAATTTTAATCAGAGAACCATTCTATAAAAGCAACAAAGTGAAAGAATATTGAAGCTAGAGAAGAGAATTGAAAATAAATAAAAAATTCTATTAAGTGATAACTTAAAGGCAGATGATTGTGGCCACTCTCCAGAAACAGAAAGAAGTTGTGAGACTAAGTAACTCACAGAAGCCCAAGTATCTCCCCAACAAAGGAAGCAAATTCCCCAGAGTTTAACATCTCAGCAATGTCTCTCTCATCCCTCATGTCCAAACTCTTACAAAATTTTGTCAATAGATCTTTCTCAGTGTTTCAAAAATCAGTCGTTTCCTCTCAATTCCCATTTGTCTTAGCTTAGTTCTTGTTCTTATCTCCTCATGGTTGGAAAAACCAAAGATTCTCTCCTTCCTGTCTCCAATTCACCTAACATACTTCTGAGATATTCATCTTCTTAAATACAATTTTCATCATGTCATTTCCTTTATTAAGAACTTAATACAGCTTACAAAAGCTTATTAGACAAAACTTAAACTCCAGTTTTCCATCATTTGATCATCTCCCCTGGCTGCCTTTACCTCACTGTCATTCTCTCTCACAACTCCCCATTAAGATGCTCCAGAGCCACTTCACCTCCTCCATGAAATTTTCCTCACTGTACTCCTTTCTATAAGGATTCCTACCTTATTCTGAATCCCTAAAGCACTTGTTTAACCTAAATTGCTTTCTATTTCATGCTTGTGAATTTCCTCTCTATAACTCAGGAGTTGTTAACCTTTTCTACATTATGGATCCCTTAGTAGTTCTGGTGAAGCCTATGTATTCCTTATCACAATAATGTTTTTAAATGCATAAAATAAATAATATGATTGTGAAGGAAACCAAAGGTCAATAAATATCTATCTACCTACATATCTATCTATCTATCTATCTATCTATCTATCTATCTATCTATCTATCTATATTTTTCCAGTCAAGTTCACAGATCCCCTTGCATCTATCTATACATGAATCCCTAATCTATGGACCCTAGGTTAAGAACTCCTGCTCTAAATATATATGTCTTACATCACTGAGGGGGGAAGGGTGGTAAAGAACGGGGAATGGGGTAAGCACCTAAAATGAAAAAAAAAAATAGCAACAAGTCTATATAAAATAAATGAAGGAGGCCATTCTTCCCTTCTTCCCCAAGGAATTGTTCCTTTTATTCTCCTCTGAGGTCCCAAATTAGGCCCCTAGCAGAGTTTGTGACTCAGTGCTCTTTGAAAAAGAGAATGGATGTTACTTTTTTGTAACAAAGTTACAAAAATAACTTTGAAACTTGAAACTTTGAAAGGATTGAAAGCAGAGTGAATAGAGCACCAGCCCTGGAGTCAGGGGGACCTGAGTTCAAGTCCAGCCTCAGACACTTGCCATGCTTACTAGCCATGTTACCTTGGGCAAGCCACAACCCCAATTGCCTTCCCTCCCCACTCCAAAAAAGCAAAAAATAATAATAATAATGTTAAAGAAAGTAAGTGAAGGGCGGCTAGGTGGCGCAGTGAGTAGAGCGCTGGCCCTGGAATCAGAAGGACGGTTCGGATCAGCCTCGAACTACGCACACACAAACAAAAACCTAGCCATGTGACCTTGGCAAGTTACTTCATACCCTCAAAAGCAAAAAAGTAGAGTGAAGACCTGAAGATTACTTATATTGTGAAAGACTAACTACATTTCCCTCCATGCTATCCTGCCCCTCACTCTGTTTTCTCCTTTGACCCTGTCCCTTTTCAAAGTGTGTGCTTCTAACTACCCTCCCCAATCTGCCCTCTCTTCTATCATCCTCCCTCTTATCCCCTTCCCCTCTAATTTCCTGTAGGGTAAGATACCCAAATGAGTATGTATGTTATTCCCTCCTTAAGCCAAATTCAATGAGAGTAAGGTTGACCCATTCCATTTCACCTTCCTGCTCTTCCTGAAGATTACTTATGTTCAATAGTTGTAACATCTTCCTCTCTCAGGAACAAAGGATTCCCTAAGGGCTCTAGAGAGGGGGAGCAAAGGCCCAAATGGAGCCTATAGCCATGGATGGAGAGAGGCAGATGCAAAAGAACAGCATAGTGTTTAGGAGTAGAAAAAAGCACTGGGTTATAGTGGAAAGAGTAATTGCATCTGGAATTAAGATCTGTATTCAAATTCTGCTACTCATTATTTGTATCCGTTCCAGCCCTGTGGCTAACTTCCTTGTGCTCCAGTTTCTTCACTAGTAAAATGAGGGGTTCAAAAATAGATGACGTATAAGGCCCTTTGTAGCTCAAAGTCTATGATCCTAGCACAGGAGCAGCAGCTGGGATAGCCATTTATTCTGGGTCCCTGACCAGTGGAGTCCTGGTAAATACAGCACTCCAGGGGAAAAAAAGTATATGCACCATACTTCCAAGTTTAATCTGAATTATGAGCATTGTCTCCATCGGTCAATTAACAAACATTTGTTAAAAGCTTACTACGTGTCAGTCACTGTGCTGAGTGTTGGGGATATGAAGAAAGGCAAAAGATAGTCCCTTCTCTCAAGGCACTTATACTTTAATGGGGAAGACAAGACATAAAAAGTAACTAACATGGGGAAAGGGGAAAAAGGGTACCTGGTATGAGCAGGGCTGGGGATTAGGGGCAAGGGAATAATGAAGTCCTGTAGCCAGATGGGAAATGATGAGGATCTGCTTTAAATAGAAGGTCTGGAAAGAATTCTCAAATTTCTACTCTCCACCCTGTCCAAATAGAGGGAGGGAGGGGCCCCAAGGACAGGGGGTACTGGAGAGGTATGAATTTCAGAGTTAATTTGATCTTGCAGGAAGATGAGTTTCTAGAGACAGTGGTGGGTGGTTCAGGTGAGCAGCCAGGTGGGAAATGAATCCATCACTTTAAGTCTAGACAATCAACTAAACAATAAATCAAACCCTGATTTGTAGCATTTGCTGATTTGGGGGGTATAAATGCTCACACTGAAAATTTAACAGTTTATTCCCAGTTTATTATTTAAAGCTGACTCCAGCACACTCCTGCTACCTTCAAGGGCCACTGAGAGTTGAATGCATAGGAATTGTTGGCAGTTGGATGCTACTCTCACCTTGTCTATATTATGAAGAACTCAACAAACATTTTTATTGAACACCTGATATGATGCAGGCACTGTGCTAGGCCCTCAGGATACCAATACAAAATGAGACCATTCCTGTACTCAAAGAATTTACATCCTCCCAAGGAATTAAGTCCACATCATGTGACTCTCTGATCAGGAGTCAGCGCGGTTAGGAAGAAGGCAAAGTTGGGAACCCTAATTCCAGATCTAACTCTGCTGCTCTGTTTCATACCAGGACTCTAGATCAGGAAGAGGGGGAGGAAGGCTAAAGTTGTGGGTGGGGGTTGGCTGATTCTTGGCCAACCTACCAGGCAGCATGAGCTAGGGGCTCCATGCCCTCTCTGTCCCTCTGAATGTCAGCCCTTGCCACTCCCTGCCCCACAGATGGCCCTGCAGAGTGGATATCCTGGTTCAAGTGGACCACCCTGGGTTGGGATGGAGTCTTTGAGAGCCTGGATGCTATTTGATTCTATTATGGTGAGCAATAATGTGCCCATCCCTTGACCCTGGAAGCCCAGACCACCAAGTAGGAATTGTTCTCTAATGTGGATGATACAATCTTGAGAGGGGCTTCTGGTGCCTCGATCAAGAGTAACCCAAAGGAAATAGTTGTTCCAACTAGCACATCTGATTAAGTGCCCACTGGGTGAGTATACAGACATCCCTATGGGGTAGGGCAAAGGAGCCTTCTAAGGGTACGTATCTTACAATGGCAAGCTGGAGCAAGGCTAAATTATTAACCCCTGTGTGTGACTCTATATATATATATATATATATATATATATATATATATATATATACACACACACACATTTATGCACATATGATTATATATACATTATATGTTCAGTGCTGTACACTGAACTGAACTGAAGCACCACCTCAGGAGTCAGAGAACCTGGACTCAAATTCCTCCTCTGACAAAACATATTAGATACATGACCCTGGGCAAGTCACTTAAGCTCCTTGTTCCTCAGTTTCCTCAGCTGCAAAATGAGGAATAAATGGCGGCTTCCAGATCTATATCTATAACATCCCCATTGCTTTTTCCCCCCCAGACACTATTTTCTTTTTCCTTTTGGCAAGTAATGCATGTACATCTAATTCCCTGAAGCTCCTAGGGTCTCTGCCTTCTTGTCACCTTGACCTCCCTGAGATTCTGTTTAGAAAGCCTGCCACTGTATTTGCTCATTTCAGGAAGAACTTCTATAACAATTAGCAGCAGTAATTGGTGTTGCCTTTATAGAACTTGCACTGAACTTCCTAGGGACCATTCAGGCAGCAAGTCCCAGCTAGATTGTATTGACATATACAAAGAGGGAAGCCAGAGGAGGTTTACACTGGGTCCCAAGGACCAAACTCTTGCTAAGGTCAACAACATTGTTGGAAAGCACTAACCCATAGATCTTTAATAGCAAAGCACTTTAATTACTTTTTTATATTTTTCAAATCAACCCCACCTCAGCATTCTGAAGGTGCCAGCTATCATTCCCTATTACCTTTGAGACTTTTCCTAATGAATGTGGAATTCCTAGACATGTGGGCATATTCACTTGTGCCACTCTGTCCTGCAAGTGTTTAAAAGGAATATGAGATTTGCTTCCAGGGTGTACATGGGCATGTTCTGCTGATTACAGCTAAGAATCAATATTGAACCATTTTCAACTCTGCTACTGATTTGCTTTGTGACCCAGAGCAACTCAGTTAACTTCTATTCTTCAGTTTCCCCTAGAGAAAATGTATACCTGGAAGCTCATACAAATGTTATGAGCTCTAATTTTAAAAGCTAGAGAAGTACATTAAGCTCTCCAGAGGAATGTACTATGTAAACACAAAATGGTAATCTGCTCTTCCTTACACCAGGGACTTCCCATATTAAAGAGTAAAAATGCTTCTTCTTTGTCCCTTTGGATTCTCCCCTTAAGCCACCATGTTAAAAAATTAAATAAAAGGAGGGAGAAAATGCTACCTGACCTACACCTAGTAGACCACTCCAGCTACAGAGTTCCTATGTTCTTTTTTACAGAGAAAAAATAGATAGGTGCTTGTAGATGCACAGAAAAGGCACAGGAAAAAAAAGTTTAAGAGAAAATTAGATCAGCCTCTTCAGATAGGA